>OY978530.1:28358694-28966194 GCA_963854835.1 Megamerina dolium
CTCGCAATTTCACTGTATGAGTTAATTTTAGATTCTCGTGGACATACTGCTGCTCTCTTGTGTTTGAAGGGGAATTACCAGATTCTTTTTCAATAATAGATCACTTGCATCTACTACATATATTATATATACTATAACACTTATTTAGTTAGTTTTTCTTATAAAGATATACATATATTCTTAGTTAATTAACTTCTTTCTTTGCAATATTCATTTATAATCTATACTTAATTCTATTTGTAATTTCCCTTAAGATATTGTATTATATTTGTGTGCATGAGTATCCACACACCGAATTACAATTCATCGGGATGAATTGCAGCAGATGTCTTTATACGCATGAACACTGTGCCTACTTCTTTCTATAAGTTGTATATTTTTTTCCTATATTTATTATTATTAATTTTTTGTTATTCCTATTTGGTATTTATTTAAAATTTCTGGATGTGTTTTGTTACGCGAAGTGGTGGGTTCCTCATTGATCTTTTTTGCTATAATCCTTTGCTTATTTATTATTTTCGTATTATTTTTCATTAAATATATCAACACAAATATAATTATTATTATAATTACGATAAATGTTCCGCTTAAACTATATGAGACATGGTATTTGTGCAATTTAATTAAACTGAATTTGTGATATTTCGGTTTTATTTATTATTCTGTCACTAGGAGAGAAATATATATCCTGGACTGTCTGTTTATAGTTGGTATATACTTCCTCTCCAATTTTGATTTCACTATCATTGAAGACTATTAAATAATTGTCTGTCATAGATATTTGTCTATCGTCACAGTCCTGAGTTAATTTTTCCCTCTTTGCGTTTTTAATTATTATTGTATCTTCGTCCAATGGTGTTATTTCTGTATCGTTGTTGTATTTATATAAGTGATTATTAGTTATATCACAATTTTGGCTTCTTTTTAGATGTTTGAGCATTGCATTTTCTTCGTAAGTAAAAATTTTATCGTTAATCTGTACTATGTATTCTGGTTCTTCGTCTATTTCCAAAAATTCTGAGTTCGTTATAGGTATAATTAATTTCAGGTCCGTTTGGATAAATGATTTTGGTATTTGAATCGCAATAATTAAATGGTTTTCTTTATAATTCATTACTCCTACTCTTAGTAGTTTGAATTTGTAGAAATCTATATGATATTGTTCTATCTCTTGACTTGTCAAAATGCCTGGGTGCATGATGTTATTTTTTAGTTATCCTGGATTTGATCTATTTTTCTTTCTAAGTGTTTCAGTTTTTTTCGCCACTTGTAAGCATACATAAGCACAGGCACACACATATGCTTCCTCTTGATTTTGTGTGTCTGGCAAGAATGACAAAATCGTTAAAAATTGCTAAACTGAATTCGATCCAATGCTGCGTTGTCGATTGCATGTATTCTTGAATGGAAAACTATCATATTATGCTAGGCATGCGCACATATATGTCTTTTGCTCGTAGTAAAACCGAAGACAGAGAAGTGAGTGCAAAAACGGTAGTTGAATTTGTCAAAGGCATTCAATGGACTGAATTATGAGTGAAAAATGGCAGCCAATCTTTCAACAGGAAGATTTAAATTTAATTTGAATAAATTTTGGATATAAATAATTTTTTTCAGGATAGACTCATTCAAATATTACATATGATAAATTTCGCATATCTCTGTGTAATAATAATTTATAATTATTACATATAATTTCAATGTTCATCGTCGGATTCATACATATATGTATAGGCACATATGAAAGTAATTATATATGTGACATGCCGACTCAAATTGATTGTGCGAAGCTGCGGTTGGTTTACGTATGAAAATGCTCATTGTCAACTGTTTCCAGTGTATCTAAAACAATTTTTGGTTTTGAGTGAAAAGGTGGCCATTTCATTGCGTTTCATCGCCAGATTTGCTATTAAAACGCTGTCTATTAACAGTGGGATATCTCTATACTTCTATAGTCTCTGACCATAGACATGTGCTGTAACCGTTTTAGTTATTTTAATACAGATGTTGTTTATATTGTTTTCGTTCTATTACAGCACACATCCATAACGCCATACACCAGCCGCAGCTGAATCGGCAGAAATCAATACCACACGCAACAAAGGGGCTTTGAAATGTGTAATCGACGACATTTTATTTATTCCCGGCCAACGACATTTTACATAAACAATGTTACATTTATCGAATTAGAAGAAAATTATAATTATTACTATATTATATTATACTAATTTTCTTTAAATTCATTTATTTACATTTATCATTATAATTCATTTAATTACAGTAGACAAAGTATAAATATCAAAAAAAAAAGATTAAAAATACAAAATTTTTTTTTAATATGTTCAATACCTCATTGGAAAGGAAATTGTATGGCCTTGAATATTGTTCTAAATTTTTTACAGGTCAATAGTGATTATTTAAAAAAAAACTTGAATTTTGGAAAACAACTTTTTTAAAGTTTTTATTTTGATCATATTCAAAATATTCAAAATAGGCTATAAATGTTATATATCACTGAAAAGGTATTAAAAAGACCATATTATCAGAAAAAATTGCTATTCTTTAACATAAAATAATTTACAAAAAAATTCAATTGTACTAAAAGAAAAATCAAAATTGTATTCTAAAATAGAAATTAAAAACTTGAATGCCAAATATATAAGCTCTAGTAAAAAGAAAACCATTATTTTTGCATTAAATTGAATGTTTTATTTACAATAGTTAGAATGATCCGATTTAGGTCAAATATGTACCGTTTTGTTCGATAACTTGTTGCTATATTGAAGGTAATTTCATAATGCCACCCTCATAGAAACCCTCGTCCCTATTAGCAAAAAACTGGGACAGTCCATTTTCAC
This sequence comes from Megamerina dolium, assembly GCA_963854835.1. Taxonomy (NCBI): domain Eukaryota; kingdom Metazoa; phylum Arthropoda; class Insecta; order Diptera; family Megamerinidae; genus Megamerina; species Megamerina dolium. The sequence goes on from OY978530.1 coordinate 28,361,553, forward strand.
AAGCTTCTCTTGAGGCCAATTTTTCACCAGCAAAATCATTCGCCATAGACAGAAACAGGTATTAATCACTTGGTGCCAGGTCCGGACTATAAGTTGGATGCATAAGAACCTCCCAATTAAACTCCCGGATCTTCTGGTTAGTCACTATCGATGTGTGTGGCCTGGCGTTGTCCTGATGGAACACAATTTCTCTCCTATTGGCCGAAGCTGGACGCTTCTGGGCGATTGTTTCCTTCATTGTTGACTGTACATGTCCAAATTAAGAGTTTGGCCATAGGGAAGCAGCTCATAGTAGATCATTCCTTGCCAATCCCACCAAACACATAGCAAAACCTTCCTGACCGTCAATCCTGGCTTGGCCACCATTTGCGCCGGCTCACCGTGATTCGACCACAACCGTTTTCGCTTGACGTTGTCGTAAGTGACCCAATTTTCATCACCAGTAACCATACGCTTCAGAAATGGATCGATTTTGTTGCGATTCAGCAGCGATTCGCAGATGGAAATTCGGTCCATGAGGTTTTTTGCGTTAACTCGTGTGGCACCCATAATCAAGTTCTTTTTGTATCCAGCCTTATTTAAATGGTTCGAAACGGTTTTTTGTGCAATGTTTAGCTCCTGGGCAATAGAAGCAGTGTTTACATGACGGTCAGGCTCGACAATTTCCAGTATTTTATCGATATTTTCAACAATTGGCTTTTCAGAACGTGGTTCATCTTTGACATCTAAATTACCAGAACGGAATCGACGAAACCAAAATTGCACGTGATTGGCTGTTACTGTATCAGGACCACAAACACTATTCTCATTTTCAGCCGTCTGGCTTGCGTTTTCGCCTTTATCGAAGAAAAACTGTAAAATATGTCGTATTTTCTCTTTACTGGTGTCCATCTGTGACGCCTGTTCAAACAATACTGAGTTAAACAATCAAAAAACTGCCTGAAAAGTTTATTTAGTACGAGATCCTATCTTTCTTTACAACGCCAGATACAGATTACTAAAGCCATCTATTGGACAAATAATGGATTTATTTTTACTACACCTTATATATCGGGAAATTAATTTGAAAATCCGTTCGAATACTTTTACTCTATATAAATATCCATTGTCTCACAAATGTCATAGAAAAGCATGGAGCCCTTTGCAAGCAGTGTAATTTAAATATGTGTAATATGTACTTTTAGAAGCAAAGATCATTAGAAAGGCTAATAACTATGACTACTTTTTATATATTTATAGCTAATATTTATAATATATTTATTGTTCAATATGTATTATTTCTGAAAAAAAAATGAAAAATAAATATGTGGCACTTAAAGCCCCAAAGGGCTCTTTGGCCGAGCTTCTCCATTACTGTTGTGCTTGTTAAATTTTGGGCAGTATTAGAAGGGACCTACTTATTGTAGCCGGCAGAACCCTTGTGACATCACAAGCTTTGTTCTTTTAGAAGCTTTTTCATGGCAAGTCGAAAGAATTGCCAATTGCTTGCCGACAGGTGGGTACCGTTCGAAAGAAAAATCTTTTCTATATTGGTATTTTTGTATAAAAGTCTTTCTTGAGAGCTGGCCTTTGGAAGGGCTAAAAAAATACCCTTATAGGCCCAACACCGGCTTCGCGACATTTAGTATTTTTGGATAAAAGTTTCTTTTGATAGCCGACCTTTGGCCGGACTTCTTTTTTTTTTTTTTTTTTTTGTTAGCTTATTTTTTTTTATTGAATCTTTCTTAAATACAAGAAACTAACAATAAGTATTCAAATCTTACAAACTAAATAAAACTATGTGATATCCCCTACGTTCCATCACAATTTGGTGAGTCGCGAGATGTAGCAATTTTACAGCATATTCAGTGTGTCTTTTCTTTTTAATCGACGATGCCCTTTGCTCAGCAACAATTGCCTAGCAAGGGGATTCGGATGATTGTGTAATTTTTGAATGTAGCTTCTGCAGGACATTGCAACTTCCTCAGAAATTGTGGATACATTTAAATCTCGATGGATGTTAACGTTCCTCATATACCAAGGCGCGTTTACAATAATTCGCAGACACTTGGATTGTATTCGCTGCAATTTTTCGATATTAGAGGGAGATGCGGTGCCCCAAAACTGAATACCATAAGTCCAGATTGGTTTCAGGATTGCTTTATATAATAGCACTTTGTATTCAAGATTCAACTTTGATCTTTTGTGTAACAGCCACCATAACTAATTCATTTTAAGCTTGATCTTAGTTTTCTTTGCCTCTATGTGATTTTTCCATGTCAGCCTTCTGTCGAGGTGAATACCCAAGTACTTTGTTGAGGAACATTGTGGAACTGATTGGCCATTAATTTTAAGTGGGGGACATGTATCTAGCCTTAGCGTGAAGGTTACATGTACGCTCTTTGATTCATTGACTTTTATACGCCATTTTGCTAGCCAGATTTCGAGAGAATCGACATGAGTCTGCAGGAGTTTAGTAGCTTCTATGGGATTAGAGCGAGAGCAAAATATCATCAGCAAAGGTCGATATGAATGTATAGTTATTGTTGGGCATATCTGAAGTGTATAAGAGATACAGTAAGGGACCCAAAACGCTTCCTTGAGGAACGCCAGCGTGAATATCCAATAGATTTGTTGTGTAATCCTTGTGATGTACGAGAAATTGTCTTTTCGTGAGGTAGCTACTAAGCAATGAGGAGACATTTGCAGGCAGTAATAGTTTAAGTTTGTAAATAAGGCCCTCGTGCCATACTTTATCGAAAGCTTGAGTGATATCAAGAAAGACAGCTGAGCAATACTTTTTTTCTTCAAAAGTGTTCCTTATCAGAGTTACAATGCGGTGGACTTGTTCTATTGTGCCGTGCTGTTTTCTAAATCCAAACTGATGTTGAGGAATCAGTTGGTTGAGATTAATAAATGGAGTTATATTCATGACAAGTAGCTTTTCGAATACTTTAGAAAGTAGAGGCAGGAGGCTCATAGGTCTGTACGATGCAACTTTTGTAGGGTCTTTTCCTGGTTTTGCTATCATAATAATTTTTGAAGTTTTCCAGCATTTGGGATAGTGTTTAATACGAAGGATAGCATTGAAAATGTGCATCAGATGAATTACTGAAGCCGGAGGTAGCTCTTTTATCATTTTACCGGTAATTTTATCTGGACCAGGTGATTTTTTTGGGTTTAAATCTTTATAAATTGCTTTGAATATGTCCTTTTTTATACCCTGCATAATGCAATATGCATGGTATATTCATTTCGGTCAGATGTTTGTGTCCACTTGAAGGAATCTCCGGAGATATAGACATGGATATATATTCGTGATCAGCGTCGATTAAATTTTCGATTTAACGATGTCCGTCCGTCCGTCCGTCCGTCCGTCCGTCCGTCCGTCCGTCTGTCTGTCACCTGGCTGGTTCGCACGATAACTTGAGTAAATATTGAGCTATTTCGATGAAATTTGGCATAAGTAATCTATGATCCAAGGGTACGGAGGGGATTGATATTGGGCATGATCGGTCAATAACCACGCCCACACCAAGCATTCAAAGCGACTAACCTCGAAATTTTCAAAATCTTTAACTTGCTATAACTCGCATAATATACAACTTGGGACAACAATATTTGGCACGTAGACTTATATTATACTACTATATAACCTCGCCAAACCTGGTTGAGCCACGCCCACTTTTTAGCGTAGCTCTCATACAAAGTGTCTGTACTTTTTTTAAATTGAAACAGCTGTAACTTTAACAATCATCTGTCCAGAATAACCATAATTGACACTTAGATTAACACGGCAGTCGGAAATAATATGGCAGAAAATCAGTGTGCCACGCCCACTCCTTTTTGGGTCTCCCATACAAAGTTGCGGAAATTAAAAAAAATGTTACCGGTTATAACTTGCAAACTATTCAGCGTAGAATAACGAGATTTAAGATGTGGATTAGTATTGTACGAGCAAGTAGGCTCACAGAAAATGGGCGCACCACGCCAACTGTTTATCGTAGCCCCCATACAAATTTTAAATTGAAACAGCTGTAACTTCGGCAATCTTCTGTCTAGAATAACCATAATTGACACTTAAATTAATATCGTAGTCGGAAATAATCAGGCAGAAAATCAGTGTGCCACGCCCACTCCTTCACGGGCCTCTTATGCAAAGTCAAGGGAATTAAACTAAAACTTTTAAGCGCCATAACTTATAAACCATTTAGAGTAGAATAACGAGATTTAAGGTATGGATTAGTATTGTAGGAGCAACTAGACTCACAGGAAATGGACGCGCCACGCCCACTGTTGATAGTAGCCGCCATACAAAATGACCGAATTTCTTTTAAATTGAAACAACTGTAACTTCTGCAATCTTCTGTCTAGAATAACCATAATTGACACTTAAATTAATATCGTAGTCGGAAATAACCTGCAAAAAAATCAGTGTGCCACGCGTACTCTTTCTTGGGGTTCCCATACAAAGTTACGGAAATTAAAAAAAAGTTAACCATCATAACTTGCAAACTATTCAGCGCAGAACAACCAGATTTAAGATATAGATTGGTATTTTAAGAGCAACTAGACTCACAGGAAATGGACTGTCCACCCCCACTGTTTATAGTTGCTCCCATACAAAATGACCGAATTTCTTTTAAATTGAAATAGCTGTAACTTCTGCATCCTTCTGTCTAGAACAATCATAATTAACACTTACGTTAATATGGTAGTCGGAAATAATCTGGAGAAAAATCAGCGTACCACGCCCACTTCTTATTGGGTCTCCCATACAAAGTTGAGGAAATTAAACAAAAATGTTAACCACCATAACTTAGAAACTATTCAACGTAGGACACCAAATTTAAGGTGTGGATTAACATTGAAAAATTAATTGGATTTACCAGAAAGTGGTAAGCCACGCCCACTTTTTATATAGCTCCCATACTAAGCCTCGGAATTATCTTAAAATCCTTTTACTTCGTCAAAGTCCACCATATTTCGGGTGTAAATTAGTAGTATATGCAAAAATTGTTTCTCGAAAAGTGGAAATAGAAGAAAAGTTGGATATTCGAGTAAACTTTTTATATATAAATCTACGTATGCAGGGTATAGTTTGGTCGGCCCCAGCCGACTGTAAGGAGATTTTTTTAATTTTGAGCGTTATTGAGCAAGGTTGAGAAGTTAATATTGGTAGTGAGGACTGTGAAGAGGGTGGATTGGGTGTAAACACACTTTTTAGGTGGTTTGCAAAAGCCAAACCCTTCTCACAGTTGCTTCTAGCCCAATTACCGTCACTCAAACGGATGGGGGAATCAGTGAGAATTGGCCGATTTGATTTTTTTGCTGATTTCCACAAAGAGTAGTCTGACGCTTCACCAGGTGTTAATTTCGCTATGTGCTCTTCTAACTCTTTGTTGTTTTTATTTTTTAAGGCTTGCTTTAACTTTCGAGTGCAGTGCTGTAGCTGTGTTTTCAGATTCGGTGATCTGAATTCTTGCCATTGTCTTCGGAGTCTTCTTTTCTGTCTTACTAGCAATTCAATATCGGCTGGTGTGTATGGGCTATAGTTTGATTGCTTGCATACCTTTGTGCAGGTGGCTGAGCTGAGAGCTAATGAGAGCAGCTTGTTGAATTTTTCGAGTGCTGAGTCTACATCGTGTCCATTTCTTAATACAGTACTCAGAGGAAGATGGGAATTTATATATTTCTTGAATTTTAACCAGTCTATTTTCTTTCTAACGCAATTGCTTTGGGGGCTTGGTGATTTTATAGATATTACCGTGGGAGAGTGGTCAGATGATAGATCATAATTACACTCTGTGGAGATATTTTCCATCTGCAAACCTTTGGCGACTCCAAAGTCTATGAGATCGGGTATTTTCCTCTTGTCCGTCGGCCAATATGTCGGTTGACCATTTGAAATAACATCGTAGCCGGACTAATAAAAATAACGCTTATGGGCCCGACGCCGGTTTCGCGACATTCAGTATTTTTGGATAAAAGTTTTTCTTTATAGCCGGCCTTTGCCCGGGCTAAAAAAATAACCCTTATATGCCCGACGCCGGCTTCGCCATAAGCAGTATTTTTGGATATAAGTTTTTTTTTATAGCCGACCTTTGGCCGGACTAATAACAATAACCTTTATATGCCCGACGCAGGCTTCGCGACAATCAAAATGTTAGGATAAAAGTTTTTCTTGAGACTAACCACTGAGCTGAGGCGCCAACCACCATATATATATATATATATATACATATATATATATATATATATATATATATATATATATCGCATCGTTTACTCTCCGAAGCTTATCCGGAGTGTGCTCTTTCAGTTTCAACATGCGAGAGGTGGTTTGTGCGTTTCAGAAGTGCTGATTTTGATGTGGAAGACAAAAAACGTCCAGGACAGCCGAAGAAGTTTGAATTGGAGGCATTACTCGATGAGGACTCGTGTCAAACGGAAGAAGAACTTGCCAAATTGTTAGAAGTTACATGCCAAGCCATTTTCCATCGATTGAAACTATTGGGAATGATTCAAAAGCAAGGAAATTGGGCACCGTACGCGTTAAAGCCGAGAGACGTCGAAAGGCGATTTTTCACTTGCGAACAGCTGCTCCAAAGGCAACAAAGGAAAGGTTTTTTGCATCGCATCGTTACTGGTGATGAAAAGTGGATCCACTACGACAATCCCAAGCTAAAAAATTCAGCTGCACTTTTCTCCAAATTAAAGAAGTAAATCAAAACTTCCCGCAAATGCTGTTTTGTGGGCACAAAACTTGACATATTGAGAGCAAAAAAAACTATGTTATTTACACTCCGGGCAAATGACACATACTGAAAATGAAAGCTATGGAATGAGGTTATGACATGAATATAGTTTCAGTATTGTCTGATGCTTATATCCCGAACTACGCCATCTGTTGTAAATGCCGCATTTTTAATTTGCGCTCCCAATAATTTAATAGAGAAAGTCGTACGCTTTTATTTTGCACGGTTGTATGTTGACGAAACATATTGCATGACTTTTAATTTTTGTGAAACCATCTATAATGGTGGTATTACGCATGTCTACCGATATATTATATTTTTTTAAAAAATCTGCACCTATGATGTTATGTTTCAAGTCCTCGGCAATAAATGTCCATTCGAATGGTCTTCGTAGTCCAAGGTCTAAGATGAGTCGCACGGGTCCAAATGTGGTTATTTTGCTGTTGTTTTCTAAGAACAATTGTGGTGTTAATTTTGCTACACGTGGGCGATTAGTGGCGGCGACAGTTATTATTGAAGCGTCTCCGCCCGCGGCGATTTAAAAACTTCGATGTGATCGTCGATCGATTATGAATAGTTGGTTTGGTTTTGGGTTGCTAATTACTGGCAATGTGCTGCCGCGTGTGATGCAGCTCCACTTAGTAGTTGCATAGACGGCAGTGGCCCTTGGTATCAACGATAATATTAGTTTTTTGTATTTTTGAAGTTGCACTTTTGTACCTCTTCTCCAAAGCATTTGTGGTACCAATATATACCTTGTTGCGTTTTAATGTTGCACGATATCAACTACAATTGCGAATTTGAGATCGAAAAGGACTGATATTGTCTAGGTTTGACAATTGCTCGATATGCGAAACACTACGTTCGACTTTCGAACGAAAAGTTATTTTCGCAGTTAGCCTTGTGTCGAGGTTGTTGAGTTGCTTCCCCAACGGTAACTGAATCCACAGAGTTCACCCGAACAACGTCGATTGTTTCGTCTGCGATCGACGCTAGTTGCACCAGTGTCATTTCCGGATTGCCTTTGTCTAACCTTGCAATGACTGAGCGCACTGAAATCGGTAATTTTTGTAGCCAAAAGTTTGTCAGTTGTAACACCAGTTATTTGTAGCTGTGTCAACATGTGGCTTGGTTTATTATGATCAAGTTGAATAACGGACGTTAACTATTCCAGTCGTGTGATTGGTGATACGGAAAACTTGCTTAACACCGTTGTACGTAATGATGAGTATTTATCTTTCATTGGCGGGCTTTTTATTATGTCGAATGGTTGTTATGTAGGCGTTCATTCATGTACATAACGGATATATTAAATCTTGTAATCTTGCTCTTGGTTCATTTTTCCAAAGTTGTTTATTCAGAAAAATGCTTCGAGCCGTGTGAACCACGATTCAATATTTTAGATCGAATATCCATTTAATTGGAGAACTTGTAGTCTTGCCACAAAATAAACATTTTGCTTTTTCTATTGTTTCGCCCATTGTTTGGGTAGGAGCTGTGGCGTCAACATCTTCGTTTTCGTTTTTATTATAATTTTTTTATTTGCGTACGATGAACCGTAATTTACCAACAGTGCGCGCTGTGCTGTCGAAGAAGAAAAATTCTGCTGCTATTGTTTATGACGGAGAACTGCGTTGGTTTGCTATTCCCCGGGGTCACCAATTGTAGCGGTAGTTTAAAAGTATTTAAGTTATTAAATTTTTTTATGAACAGGATACTTCAACTACGTTACTTATAATCTCACTTATATATTAAAAAATGCCAATATGTATGGAATGCAAATACCTAAGTCAACATAAAAATGAGCTCAAAGTGTTTCTCAAAGAACACTCCATAGATCTGATGCTAATATCCGAAAGTTACCTCAATCAAAAAAATTGTTTTCCAAGGGAAGCATACATAGTTTATGACACCATGCACCGGACCCGGACCAAGCACCGGACCGTTTTACCCAAGTATTGAGAATAGCTACACCCTACATAAAGCCACGAACTCGATAAGAACCTACCCCCCAAGATGTTCTAGAATTCGTTTCTGAAAAAAGATCTATAAGGCGTGAATAGCAAAAGCATAGATTCCCATCTCTAAAAAAGAATCTGAACGATTGTGCGAAAAAACTTCATCAGCATTTAAAAGTAAAGAAATCTCTGAAATTCATGTATATGTTGAGACTCTCTGTCCTACAGAAATCTCAAACTTTTCACTATGGTTAGCGACTAAAAAACTACCAAGGCCTATATGTACCAGCAAAGTCTCCAATCCGTCTCCCCAATGGTGATTGATGAATAAGTGATGCAGAACAGGGAATTGCTTTTGCTAATCACCTACTGCCAGTGTTCACCCCTAACGTGGCTAGCCTAGATACCCCGTTGTCCGAAGTTCACCCTAACTGCAGCATTAATGGTAAACGATCTCGAAAAAAGAGCTTATTACTATGTTATCAATTTGTTCAAAACTCTTTGAAAATTTGACAATAAAGCGCATTAGAAATGTAAATAACCACAAGAACATCATGCCTGAGCATCAGATTGTTTTCCGAAAGAAGCACAGCACTATCGAGCAAGACACATACGAAAGAAAGCTTTACTCTCCTACAATACTTCTTGATATAATCATGAAGTTGATATAACATGTAGATGTTGGCTTCCAACATCTATATGTTACTAGAAAGCTACCTTTTAGGACGGTAATTTGTGGTAAGACATAAATGCTTCACCTGAATGGAATACCCCATTCACACTGGAGTACCACAAGGCAACGTATTGGGGCCCATGCTCTATAAGTCATACACTGCTGATTCGGGCACAAAATATCTCGAAATGCATCTCGATCGTAGACTCACATAGACAAAGCATATAAGTACCAAAGCAAGCAAAATTAAGCTTAAAGTAAATGAATTGGCCTGGCTCCTAAACTGACAGTCCAAGCTCAAACTGGACTATAAAGTACTACTTTATAAGGTTGTCATTAAACCCATATGGACTTAAGGTATCCAACTCTGGGGTATTGTATCACCATCAAGTATGGAAAAACTCCAAAGAACCCAATATAAAATCCTTCGATTGATTACCAATGCTCCTTGGTACATTCAAAATTAAGTCCGTGTTTAGTCCTTGGTTGTGGTTAGTGAATCAAGTTTATTTTTAAGTTCGTTAAGTTTGAGTTTGTTAGAGACTTACTTTTTGGAAGGTTTCGAGTACGTCTGAGATTTTCATGTATGAGGCTGTTGAAATTATCAGTGATTCTTGCTGGTCCAAGTCTTAGCTGTGTGATTCCTTGGTCGTTCTTTATGTGTCGGATTTCGATGATTTGAACGAAAACTATTGGCAACCTAGGAATGCTGAAATTTATGATTTAACAATGAAGTGATATACTTTTTTCTTTTATTTTTAGTTCTGACTTTGTGTATTTTTTAATTTTAGTGTTCTCTTGTTATTCTTCTTTATTTTGTGCTTTGTAAATCTTAGTAAATCCCATATGCTGCGTCGTCTTGTTGGGGTCTGTTTTTGATTCGTTCGGTTTATCTACGCGGTTATATATATCTGTGTCCGTTGTTGCTTTGATGGATGGGTGAAGTATATCCTGAAATTCGTTCAGTTTCCTTACGTAGTCGTGTTCATTATTGAATTTTGTATGTCTGTCGAATTGATATGTTTTGCCATTAGGTAGTTCATATGGAGTTAGCTTGGGGGTAGAGTGAATATCGTTATTGCATGTTGTTAATGTTTCAAAAAGGATTTCGTTCTACTGGTGAATTACATCTGGTTTGTTGAAATTAGGTGGTATATATATTATATTGATTACAAAAATCTTTAAATATATTGCTCGAAAATTCAGATCCTTGATCACAAATGATTTTCTTTGGAATTCCGTATTGGCTTATAAATTGTTTCTGAACTCTTCAAATTACAATGCTTGTTCTACTTGGAATTGTTAAGGCGGAAGCAAATTTGAAAATTTATCAATTTTAGTTAGAATTTGGTTATTGTTTATTGTATATATGTCGAAGTGCAGAGTCTCCATTGGTCTGGGAGGTATTTCGGGTTTCTCGAATTTTAGTTTAGGCTTGATCGTTAAGAATTTTTCGCAATTGTTGAGTATTTGTGCTATTTGGTTTCTTAAAATGGGAAAGTAATTTTGTCGTTTTAGGTGTGAGAGGATTTCGTTAATCCCTCTGTCGTTGTTCTTTTCATGATAGTACCTATAAGATTTTCCTGTTCCTCAGTCTATCTAATGTCAGACAGTTTTTCGTACATTTTATTATTTTGAATAGGTGGATTGTACTATGCGAAAGGTTTCGTCGTCAGTAAATATAGCATTTAGTGTATTGGGCGCAATGATTTGTTTGAAAATTTCTACTTGTTTCTTCTTCGAATGTTTATTCTTGAAGACTCTTTCTAATGTTATTGGTGATCCCGTATTAGATTTTTCCAATATTATTTGTAAGTTAAATTCGTTTAGGGTTCCAGATTTTCTAATGCTGAGTGATTTGTGGTGCTTTGAGTTCCTTGATTTGATGCTAGGTCGGTGATATTTACCTCAGGCTAATTTTCAGTTCCACAACTGTCTCTCTTAACTTTGCTCAAAGCGACATTCATGTTGGCTTTTCCCTTGTTGTAGACTACCTGGTAGTCGAACTCTTCCAATTCGAGGCTCCATCTGTTGAGTTTTGAGTTGCGTTTCTTTAACCTCACCAGCCACGTGAGGGGTTTATGGTCCGTTACAATTTAGAATCTGAGAACGAATAGGTCTAAAATATTTGGTTGCTCAAACAATAGCTACCAATCCTCTTTCGATTCTGGAATAATTACTTTTTGATTTTGATATTGTTTGGCTAGGAAAGCATATTTGTTTTTCGTTACCAATATTGCAAACATTACTGGCGTCTGTTGTGAATATAAAGGGTAAAATCAGTATTGAAGAATCGGATCATTTGTTAGTAAATCCTTATAAGTTTGACGTTGAGTTTTTGGTTTAATTCTTTCATTTGAGACTATATGATCTAAGAATGCTATTTCTTTTTTTTAAATCTCATTTGCTTAGTTGTATTTTGAAATTTCATAACCTTTCAAAATCTTCTTTGACACTTAGAATATGTGGAAGGAAGTGGAATAGATGGTAATATCGTCTAAATATACCAAGCATATTTTCTTGAGGAGATTATTAAGAATATTGTGCGTAAATCTCTGAAGAGTTGAAGCAGCATTCTTGAGCTCCTTTGAGTGTGAATGCTGTTTTTTGGATATCGTTAGGGTTTATCTCGATGGCTGGCTAAATCTATTGATGAGAGGTACATGCACTTTTCTAATTTGTCTAAAATTTCTGAAATTTTAGGGAGAGGGCATCGCTCTGATACTGTTTTTTCGTTAAGTTTTCTATAGTCTATAACTAAACACCATTTTTAGTTGCCACTAACATATTTTTTCGTTGGGTCTATCCAAACTGGAGAGGTCCATGGTGAGTAGCTTCGTTTAATTATGTCTTGTTCCAGCATACTTTTTATTTGTTTGTTAACCTCTTCTTTATGCACGTAGGGGTATCTATAAGATTTGGTATGGATTGGAAAATTGTCTGTAGTAATGATACTGTGTTTGATTCTGTTAGTAAATGTTAGTGGTTGTCCTTCTCTAAAAAATATGTCATCATACTGTTTGCAACGTTTAATAAGGTTTTTTTTTTCTTCTGTATTTAAGTGGTGGGTGCGGATTAATTCTGTAATGTTGAGAGATGTGGATGCTGGGGCTTTAACATTCCAGTTATCAATTTTTATGAAATGCGAGGCTGTATGTGTTTTAATTGGTTGTTCTAGAAAAAAGATTTGGTCATCCTCACAAGTATTTTGGAATTCTATAGTGCTGAACCAATTCTTAGCTGTATAGAGACCTTCAGGGATATGTAAATCGGATGAGAGTCTTGTAGTTTTTATAAAAATGTCTTCGGTTTGAGTGTCGACAGGAATGTTTGTGATATTTTTGGAGTTAGGATGAAATACATGCGTGCCTGATGTGAGATTTAATTTTAGTTTAATTTGTGTGACGGAGTTGGGCGTGTTTAGGGTGTGGTTGGATAGCTCTATTCTCGCTTTTAACTGTGTAAGTGCATCAATTCCGATTAGACCATCTACGTAATTATGAAATTTGAAAACCAAGAATATTAACTCTCCTGGTTTATTGAATTCTATGAATGTGGATAGGGTTACTTTATTGTCTATTTGATATTTGTTTAAAATTGTTGTGATTGTTCCTTATCTATAAACTCGGAGCTAATGAACGATGACGAATTGCGGGCGTCCAAATGTGGCTGTAATGTGGATATTAGTTAATGTGTATGTATACTGTTGGTCATTCCAGGCATCTACACAAAAATTTGTGAATCTTTGATGTTAAAGAGGATGTTTCGATGTTTCCTCTGGATGTTCTGGCTGTGTTATTCCTTGGAAACTGTTTTGTTGTATATATATATATATATATATATATATATATATATATATATATATATATATATATATATATATGTATATATATATATGTATATATATATATATATATATATTTATATATATATATATATATATATATATATATATATATATATATATTATACAGATTCAGATTATTCCGATTCCTACGGGATCCTCCAGTATTTAATTTTAAAACAAACAATATATATTTATATACAAATATAATAAAAAAAAATAAAAGTAAAATCAAGTAAAGGTTATTTCATAATGGAACTTTTAATAGATCAAATTATGACGTGATTCAAGTTGGCTGTATTTCTGGCGGGTCTCGGGTTTAGGCAAAATGTAACCCATGCGTTGTTCATCGGTAGCCGCCATTGCAGATTCATGTACTACATGAACAAAATGCTCGGTGTTTTGAGTATATCATGGATAAGCTGTGAAGCTAGTTACATTTAGCAAAGAAAACTATCGATTTAAGTTATTTTCCAAGTGTTTACCTGGTTTCCCTGCCTGTTCCGATAATCTGGCCATATTATCTAATGTTTTAGACGTGGAGATCTGGTGGGTAAGTATTAGAACGTGGTACTGGTGTACTTGGGGTTTATGACTTTTGATTTGGTGTTGGACAAAAATATGGATATATGATACTTTAAGATCGGTCTAAAAATGACTATAAATGAGATCTGGTGGGTAAGTACTATAAGGCGGTAGTTGAGGTCAATAACCGTTGAAGCAAAAAATAGGTCTCCTTGAGACAAAAATATCGCTTTATGATACTTTAAGATCAAAGTATAAATGCGAAGATATGACGAAATATTTAAAAAGTCGACCCCTAAAATAAAAAAAAAATGAAAATATGTTTTTTAAAGAGTTCTACTGGAATAATCAAAATACTTCCATAGCAAAAATTTAATAATTTTTTACAAGCTTTATTTTTTGCCTTTAAAGTGGTACATTAGGGCGGTAGAAACTGATGTATGGTGGGTAAATACCAAAAACATCGATATATCACACTATAAGATCCGACTGTAAATGCCGATGATATAACGAAAAATTTAAATGGGCGACCTATACGTTTGGCCTAAAACAAAAACATTTTTCGAAATCAGCTTGCAAAAATACTTCGGATTCGAAGGTGTGCGGCGCACTTTTTTTAATTTGCCTGTGTTGGATAAGTCAGCCAGTGGTTGATATGAAAACGATGTGCTTACGATTAGATGGTGTTTATTAGAATGCAAACGTATAATGATATAACATAAGAATACTGCTAGAGGTAAACTAATTTACATAGATAATATAGTAATAGGTAATAGTTGTAGAACACATGTTAAAGAATGCTGAATCAGAGTTGCCAACTAACATACTCCGCCTCAACTATTATTCATATTCATATTTAACATTTTGCAAAACTTCATATGCTTTTCTTTACATAAACTTTTAGTTAACAAATCAGCAATATTATTAGATGATTCAACATATGTCACAATAATTTCGTTAGCTTTATATTTATCACGTATATAATGATAACGTATGTCAATGTGCTTTCTGCGTTTGTGTGATATAAGATTTTCCACCATAAATCGTGCGCTCATGGCACAGACTTCGTAGAAATGACACTTCTTTAACACCCAGACATAGTGCTATGTATGCAGCCTCCATTGAGCTTAAGGACACGATGCGTTGCTTTTAGCCTCCCAGGAAATCGGTCCACCGCATAAAAACAAAACAAATCTACTATAAGATTTTCGATCTCTAGCATCTGAGCCCCAATCTGCATCTGTGTAACACAATAATTTGGTATCGCCTTTTCTGTAAAGAAGTTTTAGGTTGATAGTGTGCTTAAGATATCGTAGTACATGTTTCGCAGCTGTAAAATGCTCAGCATGTGGATGAGAGTTGAACTGCGAAAGCTTCGATACAATGTATGCAATATCTGGACGTGATATTATCGCCAAATATCCAAGGGCACCAATCAATGACTGATAAACCTTCTTATCAAAACCCAAACAAGACGAATTAGAATATTTTTCATATATAAAACCATTTATTGATGGTGTAGCAGATGGCTTAAAATCTTCCATTTTCTATTCTTTCAAAATATCATTGATATATTTTTTCTGATGTATTTCCATAGATCCATTTTCTTGGTTCCTCTCAATTTGCATGCCTAAAAAATACGATATTGGCCCACGATCAATTGTGTCGACATGTTTATTCAAATTTGTCAAAAAATTATCTATTTGCGACTTTCTTGGCGCAGCCAAAACTATGTCGTCCACATATAAACCAATCAATATTGTCGATTCAGAATCTCTTTTCGTATACACGCAATTATCGATTAGGCAACGTTTAAAACCCATCTCAGAAAGGATGTTATCAATTTTAACATTCCACTCTCGCCCGGCTTGCTTTAGTCCATAAAGTGCATTTCGCAATTTACAAACATGCCCAGATTTGCGTTTGTCTTCAAATAACATGGGCCATTAAGGTAAGCTGAAACGATATTAATATGGTTAACATAAAGATTAAATTGTACAGCCAGTGCTAAAATCAGCCTGATTGTTGGATGACGAACTACCAGTGCATATGTTTCTGAATAATCAACGTTGAGTTTTTGACAACAACCTTGTGCTACTAGCCGTGCTTTGAATTTTTCAATCGAACCGTCTGTTCGTCGTTTTGTCACAAAAACCCACTTGCAACCGATGACGTTCTTATCTGGTGGCTTTTCTACTAATTTCCATGTATACTTTTTCATTAGGGTGTCAAACTCCGCCTGCATGGTTGCTCACCACTGTCGTGCATTTCTACTGCTCTGTGCTTCCTCAACAGTTGTTGGATCCCGCTCCTCCGTATACACAGTATTTATAGTTGCTGTACCTTCATCACTCGCAAAAACTATCCTAGGTCTACCTTTTTGCCGTCTCTTACAATACGCGGCCTACCCCTTTTCCGCTTATGGCCTTCATTCACTTCTTCTTCTTCTTCCTCCGTTGTTACCTCTCCGCTATCGAGATTATCAGTAGACTCATTAGTATTGCTATAATTTTCACTTGATTGACTTGATTGCTCAAAAAAGATTACATCACGCGCAATGACTATAGATTTTTCCGATGTATCAAACAACCTATATGCTTTGGCTTCTTCGGAATAACCAACAAATATGCATTGCTTGCCCTTAGATTGAAACTTTGACAGACCTGGCTTTTTATTTAATACTACAACATTGCACCCAAACTTTTGGAAATACGATACGACTGGCTTTCTCTTATGCCATAATTCAAATGGAGTTTTACCTTTAATCAATTTTGTAGGACAACCATTACGTATATATATAGATGTGTTAATAGATTCTGCCCAAAGAAATTTTGGAACTGAACTTTCCATCAGCATACAGCGCGACATCTCAACGAGTGTTCTGTTGATCCCCTCAGCAACACCATTTTGTTGTGGAGTATAACTTACAGTAGTTTGATGTCGTATTCCGTGGATTTGCAGGAATTGCTGAAAATCTCGATTTACATACTCTTTCCTGTTGTCACTACGTAGAACCTTCACTTGATACCCGGTTTGTTTTTCAGCCATGTACATAAATTGTTTAAATGCTCCAAATGCGTTACTCTTCTTTCTCAGAAAATATACGTAAGTATATCTGGAGTAATCGTCTACAAATATTATGAAGTAGCTCGACCCTCCAAGTGATTGTGTACGTATTGGACCGCATATATCTGTGTGCACAATTTCTAGCAAAGAATGCGACCTTATACTCGAAAAACTCTTAAAAGGCTTGACCGTAATTTTACACATGGCATAAGTTGTATGTATTCCTTTAACTAAATTTTGTTTTTGCAATTTTAACAAATCGAAATAATTTAATTAATTTAATTTCTCTTTCGTTGCGTTCCATATGTGGATGGCATATGAAAAATTTGTTCTACACCTTTCTCACCTTTATAGTTACGTCGCTGCTCTTCTTCAAGAATTTTGCTTTTGAGTTTTTCTAAATCTGGCAATGTGTACTGTGTCTGTATTGCCACAACGAAATTCTCCATATTTTCTGGGAGACTACTCAAAAATAAAATGCTTTGCAAATCACCTGGTACGTCCACATCAATCTCTTTAAGTTCATCAACGATAGAACAAAAGGCATTTATTTGGCTACCGAACGACTGCACATTATGAAAACGAAATCGCACGAGTTTCTTGAATAGGTTTACTTTTCTAGCGGGGAATTTCGTCTGATATAAGTTGCTTAGGACACTCCATGCTTGTTTAGCTGATGTACAATTCTTTATATGTATTAGTTCCGATGGCTTCACAGCAAGTGTGATAGTCGCTAACGCCTTCTGGTCTATTATGTCCCATTTCTCCTTTTCTGTTGCTACGTTTGGTACATTTTCCAATACTGCGCACCAATAGTCCAACGTTATAAGGAGACTTTTCATCTGGATCGCCCATGTTGCATAATTGTCACCCGACAATTTCTCCACTTGTACTAGCGAACTGGTCATTTTACTTAATTCGTGATTTCAATATATTTTAAGAGATTCCGGTTAATTCGACCTACGAATTAACTCAACACCATTCTCGCAATTAGTTTTCAAATTACCCAAGTGGTCCTGAGCCCATAACCTATGTTGGATAAGTCAGCCAGTGGTTGATATGAAAACGATGTGCTTACGATTAGATGGTGTTTATTAGAATGCAAACGTATAATGATATGACATAAGAATAATGCTTGAGGTAAACTAATTTACAGTAATAGTAATAGTTGTAGTACATATGTTAAAGAAAGCTGAATCAGAGTTGCCAACTAACAGCCTGTAAGGTGGTACGGCCTAGTGGACAGTCCAGTAACGACGAATATCAAAATCGGACAAAATGCTAAAAAGTACCATAATAACTTACTTAAACATTTTCATCAATAAGTAATCGTAGTTTAGCGAATTAACAGTGTTTGCAAAAAAAATTCAGTTAGGATATAAAGTACAATAGTGTGAAGTAAGAGCTATTAGTTACGTTTCAGAACATAGAACAGGGCAAATTGCCATGTTCATGTGTATAAGCACATCTGTTGCAATCCATCGTGTTGAATTGTAAATCAGCTAATTGAGCATTTTAAGCAGTCAAATAATTAAATTCGAGTTAGTATAGATATACATAGGTTTAGGAAATCGTTATGAAAGGTAGACCAAAGTCATAGCAATAGGAGACAGAAGTTAGAGAATAAATGGAGAGAGTTAACATAACGGGTACCATTCCGTCTTCCACGGTCTGAGATGAAAATATGCACAAAACAGTGCAGAAAACAGCAATTTGGTTATTGCAATAGAAGGAAACTGCAACGTTGTTGATAAATTATATAGGGTTATCCATTTCGCGGTTTCAAAAGTATAGGCCTAGAATTCGACATCTGTCGAACTGAGTTGTTAAAACAATTTCTTTCTTTTTCAGCTCAAAGTCTGACATTTGCGAAAATGGGTCGCTGAACTATCGCACAATGCATTAAAATTGTAAAAACCTACTACAAAAATGGTGATTCAGCCACATATCGTGCTTTAAGAGGAGATTATGGTTTACATGATCGTCCAACTACGCAAGCAGAATGTGTCGATTCCTCGTAATTCTCAGGAATTAGGACTGTCTTACGGCACATTATGGCGTATTTTGCATTTGGATCTACACCTACATCCATATAAAATCCAGCTCACACAACAACTGAAGCCAGATGACCATTCACAACGTCGTAGATACGTCGAATGGGTGCTTGAACAACAGGCGGTGGACGGCGATTTTTCGAACAAAATTTTCTTCAGCGACGAAGCACATTTCTCACTCGGTGGGTATGTTAACAAACAAAATTGTCGTATTTGGGGTTCTGAGAATCCTCAAGTAATTGAAGAGAGGCCACTACATCCACAAAAAGTCACTGCTTGGTGCGCTCTTTGGTCCGGAGGTGTGATTGGACCTTACTTCTTCGAAAACGACGATGGAACGACTGTCACCGTCAATTCGGAGCGTTATGATCATATGATCACCGACTTTTTTTTGCCTGCTATTGAAGAATACGACTTATAGAATATGTGGTTTCAACAAGACGGTGCCACATGCCACACAACTCGAGCGAATATGGCTTTATTGCAAGAGAAATTTTCTGGCCGCGTAATTTCTCGTCGTGGCGATATCAAGTGGCCACCAAGATCATGCGATTTGACATCGCTTGACTTTTTTTGTGGGGCTACGCAAAAGACCGTGTTTATGCAGATAAACCTATATGCAGATAACTCTTGAGCACCTAAAATCCAACATTCGTCACGTTATGGCTGAGATACCGCCCAATATGTGTCAAAAAGTGGTCGAAAATTACCTCAAAAGAATCGATGCTTGCAACAATTCGCGTGGTGGTCATTTAAATGATGTAGTATTTCACACATAATGTCAACGTTCAAACTTTATAATAAAAAAGAAATATCATGATAAAAAATATTTTATATGTGTTTTATTTACATTTACTTCTGAAACCGCAAAATGAATAGCCCTTTAAATATTGCGAAAAAAATTATTTTTATATTGTATATAAGACTATATGTATATCTTAATAGGAAAAATTAACTAACTAAGTGATATAGTAGATATATGTAGTAGTTATAATATACAATGTGCGACAATTATGTATTAAGACTCGAACCATACCTCAGCAACTAAGCGCGCCATCTATGTGTTTTGAAGCTTCCTCTACTAACTGTCAAAATTTCATGGCATTTGGTTGGCATTTAATCTTTATTGACATTCATTTTACAAAACACGTGTTTGTTTGATGTTGAAATTTTAACATGGAGCAAAGAGAAGTCATTAAATTCCACGCAAAAATTGGTAAAAGTGCATCAAAAACTTTCGGAATGGATGAAATGTTTTTATATGGCATAAACAGTTTGTGGGTGGCAGAGAGTCGCTGGAAGATGAAATAAAAGAAGGAAGGCCAATTTCCGTGCGGACGCCGGAAGCGATGCAGAACGTTAGTGATTTTATTACAGAAGACCGCAATGCTTCAGTGAAAATGATAGAAGAGGCCTTAAACATCAACAAAGAAACTATACGACTCATTCTTCGTGAGGATTTGGGCAAAACAAAGGTCTGCGCGAGATTTGTTCCACAAACATTGACCGAGGACCAAAAATTAATGAGAGTCAGTCATTCTAGAGAAAAGGTTGCAGCTGCAGAAAATGAACTAAACTTCCTGAAAACAGTTGTTACGGGTGATGAAACATGGTGTTTCCAATACGATCCAGAAACCAAGCGTCAAAGTGCGGAATGGAAATCAAAAAACTCACCACAAGCCAAAAAAACACGAAAAGTTCCATAAAAAATCAAAACAATGCTCATCACATTCTTCGATAGCAAAGGAATTATCCACAAAGAATTTGCTACAACTGATCAAATAGTTACTTCCGCATGTTACCTCGAAGTATTGAAGCGTTCGATGTCCAGAATCCATCGTGTTCGACCAGAATACCGCGATCCAAAAACTTGGTCTCTATTGCACGATAATACACCGAGTCACACAGCACTCATTGTTCGACAATTTTTGGCTCGGAATCAGGTCTGTGTGTTGAATCACCCACCGTATTCACCTGATTTGGCACCGTGCGACATCTTTTTGTTCCCAAAACTGAAATTGAAGTTGCAAGGATGCTTTTTTGATGACATTCAGACTATACAACGGGCGTCGACGAGGGCACTGGAGGCAATTCCGAAAAATGAGCTGGAACACGCGTTTGAAGATCGATGTAACAAGTGTATTGAATCAGGAGGAGAATATTTCGAATAAAAATTAGCAGATATCGTGTTTTAATTGTGTTTTCTACAGGCAGTCTTAATACATAATTGTCGCACCTTGTATATAGTAGATGTAAGTGATCTATTATTTAAAAAGAATCTGGTAATTCTCCGACAAACACAAGAGAGCAACAGTATATCCCCAAAAATCGAATATCAACTCATACAGTGAAATTTCGAGAGATGCCAACACAGCAACATAAACAGCATTAACTACAGTAACATCCAAGAAAATGATGACACAAACCTAACCTTGAGGCAGTGAAGAACAAATAAACCCAGAGCAGAAAGCAAAGCAGGCCCAGTACAGCGAGAACCCATAACAAACTTACAAAACAATAAAATTTACAACCAATAACTTTGGCGTACCTAACCAGCGCGACGTAGCAAAGAGACATCAACAATAATAGCTATGCAACCACAACTGAATAAGATATTTCAGCTACTGTATATATCAGTGACAGTAGAATTTGATCCACATCAGAAGAAAATGATAAACAACAGAACCAAAATTACATATTCATTATTGCTCCAATCATTAAACACTTACACCAGGAGTACAGAGTTTCACATCGACAATATTGCTCAGCAGTGCGGTACACATAAAACCCACTTTGCAAGCTATTGTTCATACAATTCCTATAAAACAAAATTCTGTCGAATCAAACCATTGGACGCATTAGACACCAGCATCAACACACAAGCACACCAAACCAACTTTCACTTAAAACCACAATAATAATCCAGATAACGCTTCCATGACAAAACAACCAGAAGATCAACTCAATGTAAATAATCTCACTCTCATTGCCGAAACAATAACAGAACTTTGATAAAGAGGATGTTACTGTTTTCATCACTAGACTTCAACAACAAAACCTGCTACAAAACTAAACTAAAACTAAAAAAGCTAAGCAGGAAACAACCAGCAAGAAGAACATCGTCATCATGGGCACCATAATCTTCGAATTACCAGTAACTATATATATATAACACTTCGAATTTTATTCCTCATAGTATCATACATTTTGAGTTGTTCTAAATTTTACAAAATAAGCATAATTTTAGCTTTTTCCTTATAAGAAAAAATTATTATTATTTCATAATGATAATTTTTTCTTCCTGAGAGAAGGGAGGGATGTTGCGAGCCAAAATATGAAATATGCACATATGCATATTTTACTACATATTTATCCATACACATTCCAACATTGCTCGAAGCTGTGATATACAAAATCCATATTAATATTACTTAAATTGTGGAATGCCAGAACATTCAACCAACTGAGGTACAGTTGGGTGTGAAAAGCTGACAAAGCACTTTCCCACACAATTCGTAGTTCTGCACTTACGTAAGCATACCTGTGTAAGCATACATGTTTAGACGTTCCATGATAACTAAAATCACGTGGAATACTCATGTGTGTGAATGTCAAGAAGTTGCTTTCTCACATAATGGGTACATGCATACGCACATGTGGAGTGCATCGATCGTGTACATACATATATACATACATACATACACACATGTGGTGTGAATATATTATTGTATGTTATATGTTGGTATGTGGGTAGATTGATAGGTGGATAGTATCAGCTTACTGAAGGCAGTGGCTTTTTCAGTTGTGAGTCTTGTACCAAGTTGTGAAGTGTTAGCGTGTAAGAAAGTGTAAAATATTCCGATCCTTACGAGGCCCTCCAGTATTAGTGTAAAAGTGTTTAGTATAAAAGTGTAAAGTAATACCAGAAATAAAGTGAAGACATAAAAGAGCAAGTATCGTATAATTAACTCTGTTATATTTCAGCTAACTAGTGTCATAGTCTCGAAGGATATTTAGGAGCTTAGGTTTCGAAGGATATTTAGGAGTTTAGGTTTAGGTGCAAAGCTTGTACGTTACATCCTTGAGTCTAGCCGATCGGTATTAAGTAAGTGTTGTGTGAAAATAGTGCACAACAAATGTGTTAATCTAGGATTTTGAGTGAATTGGCTCACATTTGTAACTCTGAACGCAAGATCTGCTCGTGTGCACTGTGCCAAATATAATATGCTACCAAAAGCCTCTGGAGAAGGTACAAGAGCGGTCCAAGAACTACCCGACCTAACAAAGAAAACACAACAAATTTGGGAATTTTTTTTTTTTATTTCTCAACATAATCTCCTTTTAGCACATTTCCCAGCGATACTCTATAGCTCCGATACCCTCTTTATAGTATGAACTGTTTAGCTCATTAAAATAGCCATCTACCGCAGACTCCAGCTCTTCTACCACCAATCCATTTTTTCAAATTTGGAAATAGAAAATAATCCGAAGAAACTGAATCTGGCGAATATGGTGCGTGTTGAAGCAATTCGAGCTTTAAGTCATTTATTTTGGCCATTGCAATAGCGGATGTGTGAACCTTTGCTTTGTCTTGATAAAACAACACTTTCAAATGCGGCCTTTTTTCTTTAATTTCATCACTTAAACGCTGCAACAAATTAGCACAATACTCACCGTTGATTGTTTTTCCTTTTTGAAGATAATCAATGAAAATTATCCCACGTGCATCCCAAAAAAGAGACGCCATAACCTTGCCTGCAGATGGAACTGTCTTCGCCTTCTTTAAATACGATTTTCCCCATTCAATCCACTTACTGCACTGCAACGTTACTTTATTTAATTTTCAAGATGACGCAACTGTACCTGAATGATTTCTGGTTTAAGTTACTCAACTCAACGCGTCTTAATTTTCTTGAGATAAATATGAATTCGTCGCCATTTAATTTAACAGGTTTGCCATGACGCAACCACCAGACGAGAGGCGTTCTATCATTCCTGACTTAAAGCAAGAATCACCATCATGACCTTTACCTAACTTGAGCTTCCTCAACGCTACAATTACCATAATTACTCTTGTCAAACTTAGGTTGCCTTAACGCAACAATTACCACAATCGCGATCACTAAATATTATTTGCCTCAATGCACCAACTAATGTTACAACTTTATCGGTCGAAAATAAATCTTGAGTTGCCTCAACGCAACAATTATTCATTCAGAGTCTGAATCTAACTACTTCTTCTTCTTCTTTCGTTTTTGGGTTTAAGTTCTTTGGAATTCAGCCGCGTCATACGCTGATCAACGGCTTCATTTTTTTTGGGTACAGTTACTTCAAACGTTCGTGATTGAATGTAACTGTAAGCTTCTTTTACCACCTTTCGATCTTTTTCAATTTTTCTTTTCAATTAATTAATTAACCACTGTTAATCTAATTTGAATTTTCTAAATACATTGTAATTTCCTTCATGTATATCAACTTACGATACATTAGTCTTTTTTAATTTTCACTGTTAAAGGTGTTATTTTTTCTAAACCACCATTATTTCTTATCATTTTTTTTTTTGGTAAGTTCAATCCTCACAGGTGTTATACCACTTTTGTATGTTTTAAATTTGAAACTTCACCAAACTCACAATTGATTGGAATTAATTCACTTTATTTTCTTTATTATCCATGTCAACTATCGATGCAAATTAATCACTCTTTGAAGCATCTCCTTCAATTTTCAATTTCACAATGATGCTGATGCTGGCCATTAGCTATAACCTTCTTATTCTTCTTTGAATTCTGCTGCTGCCAGACTGTTGGTATTACGTCAGCTGGTAGGTGCGGAAATGTCAGATCGGCTGTAACATATACCATTTAAAATTTGGAAATATTCCGCTATACCTGGGCTATAGTTATATTACATATATATATTTACATACAATAGATCCAAATGCAAAATACGCCATAATGTGCCGTAAGACAGTCGTAATTCCTAAGAACGACGAGGAATCGACACATTCGGGTCTTCGGCAACACTTTCACTTACAGCAGCGATATTTTCGGTGGAACGAGCGAAACGATGATGCACAGGCCTTACAGGATCCTGTCTCTTCATATTTCATATTTCTTAAACCATAATCTCCTCTTAAAGCACGATATGTGGCTGCGGCAGAATCACCATTTTTGTAGTAGGTTTTTACAATTTTAATGCGTTGTGCGATAGTTAAGCGATCCATTTTCGCAAATGTCAGACTTTGAACTGAAAAAGAAAGAAATTGTTTTAACAACTCAGTTTGACAGATGTCGAATTCTAGCCCTATACTTTTGAAACCGCGAAATGGATAACCCTTTATATTTATTTAAACTCTTGAAGGGATAAGGCATTTTTTGCTGTACTACCTACTTATTGATTTGCATTAGACATATATAGAGTGCATACAGATTTGATATGTGTTCGAGCAAAAATGTCAGCTGTTTTTGGTTTTGGATTGTTTATTCCCATATAAAAACCAAACATACTCAGGTTTGTATGTAGATACGCACATACATTCTTACATGATATTGCTTTCCACCAAAGAAGAGTAACAAAAGCAATTCATGCACTCTACTTTTTTTGGTACTCGTAAAAATTCATAGATATAATATTGTTATCGACCAAACCCAACATTTTTTTGTTGTTTTTTTTCTACATTTTTTGCAATTCTCAATTCATTTGGACAATTTTTATTTCTCACAGCAATTTTCCGTTTGCTTCTGCACTTTATTTGATACTGTAATTTTACGAATTACTCGAATTAAAATATTCAAATTGTTTTTCTTCGGTATACTGATTTGTAATTCTACAAATGACCAGTAATATTCCGGATATTATCCGGAATATTACGGAAATTTATATCTGTGGAAGCCAAGCTGTAGGCTACCGGACGGGTCAGAGGTTGCGGATGGTGAACTGCCTCTAGATATAGAGGTTAGCTGCGAATAAGGACGAAGCCAGCATTGACAAGGAGAGGAGATGCCGCCTTTAAACAAGCATCAAGCCCAAACTCTGCAGTGTCTGTTCCATAGAATGGAATGAAAAAAACGGACACGAATTGGAACATTGAATGTAAGAACTCTTTTTCAGGCAGGTAAAATTGACCAATTAGGGAAGAAAGCAGACCGAATTAAAATTGACATTGTGGGAGTGGCAGAAGCACGCTGAACAAACTTTGGTGAACATAGGCTGTCCTCGGGGCAAGTTCTACTATTTTCCGGCAATCAAGGAAATGACGCACCTCACACCCATTGTATGGGGATTCTTTTGAGCCGCCACACTCATGATACACTCATTAAATGAGAACCAATTGATGAGAGAATTATTGTTGCCCGGCTCAAAGCTAAAGTAAGAAATGTAAAAGTAGTGCAATGTTACGCGCCTACTGAAACGGCCACTCTTAACAATAAATAATTGTTCTATAGTAAGTTAGATTGCGTATTTAAAGGCATTCCACGTGGCGGCATTAAGTCACTCTTATCTGAGATCTGAATAGAAAAATTGGCTCTGACAATCGGCAGCTTGAACGAAAATGGACCATGAACGAAAATGGCGAACTACTTTCGGAATTTTGCGGCAATAATGACCTTATAATCGGAGGTAGCTTGTTTCCCCACAAATCTTCGCATAAAGTGACTTGGGTTTCTCTGGATGGATATACAGAGAACCAGATAGACCATATCTGTATTAATCGTACATGGCGACGTAGCATATTGGACGTTCGAAACAAACGAACGCAGACCTTGCATCGGATCATCACCTGCTCGTAGCCAAAATATGTATGAGAGTCACAAAAGCTAGAAGAAAGGACGAAGCCTCAAGATACGATTTCAATGCACACAAACTCTTAAAACCCAACACTAAACGCCAATTTTCTGAGAATGTCCAACCGCAGGCGGAGAGGATACCTACGGATGGTGATGTTAATCAGCATTGGACTGCTATTAAAAATGCTTTCATTGATGCAAGTAACACAATTTTGGGAAAACAACAAGTAAGATAAGGCAATGGAAACCGCAAATTATTAATTAATTGCGCGGGAACCAGAGCCGCAAAAATCAGTGCTCAAAAACATTTCTCAGAATTATACAAATCAGTCAAGCACCTTCGCAGGTGCGACAAACGCATATGGGTCAACTCTTTAGCTGAAGAAGCAGAAACTGCAGCGATAACGGTCAATCCAAAATGCCTATTAAGGGCAAGGATGGAAAACTCATAACTGATTCGCAGGAGCAACTTAAGCGCTGGAAAGAACACTTTGATGAAGTATTCAAACTACCTGTAAATGTGGATCTCGCAACGATGGGCGAAGTTCGCAAAGAATCGCCGGTGTGTCTTCATAGCACCGAACTGTGACTAAGATCGAGACTACTATTCGTAGTATGAAATCTGGAAAATCCAGCGGGGTGGACAGCATCACGGCAGAAATGCTAAAAGCTGACCCAAGAGCTTCGGCGCTGATGCTGTTTCACTTGTTTCAAAGCATTTGGGAAACTGAAACACTACCGCTGAACTGGATGCAGGGTATATTAGTGAAGGTTCCAAAGAAAGGCATGCCCAGTGAATGTGGTAACTGGAGGGGGATCATGCTGTTATGCGTAACACTCAAAGTCCTCTGCAAAGTCATTTTTAACCGAATCAGCGAAAAAATTGATGGCATTTTACAGAGACAACAAGCTGGATTTAGACCGAGAAAATCGTGTGCGGATCAAATTGCCACCCTTCGAATCATTGGTGAGTAGATCGTTGAAATGCAGGAAACTCCATACTTTGGCTTTGTTGATTTTGAGAAGGCTTTTGACCGGTATCATAGAATATGGAGTGCGCTCCGTTATAAAGGAGTTCCAGATAAATTGGTAAGCCAAATACGGTTTCAATAAACTGCTTTTCAATGTAGAGTGCTGCATGATGGTGCGTTATCCGACCCTATTCAACCAGTTGCGGGAGTGAGACAAGATTGTATCCTGTCGCCACTCTTGTTTCTAATCGTAATCGCCAATGTGCTAAGCAATGCCCTTGAGGCTCAGCCTGGCAGAGGCATACTGTTGAACTCAATCAATATGGAACATCCAGATGATCTCGATTATGCTGATGAAATTGCTTAACTGTCACAACAACGGGGACACATGCAACGCAAGTTAGACGATGCGGCTGATTACGCGAATCGCGTTGAGTTGCGTATTAACATTGGAAGCCGAAGTCTATGGCCATTAATGGCATTAATACCGACATTGAGTACAGAATTACGAAAGCCAAATCAGCTTCACCATGCTTAAAAGCATATGATACTTTAAGCAGCTAACCACCAGGACAAAACTAAGGATTTTCAATTCGAATGTGTAATCTGTAGTGCTGTATGGCTGCGAAACGTGGTCCGTAGCGGTCTCAACTACAACAAAGCTCCGAAGTTTTATAAACCGCTGTTTGAGAGCTATACTTCACATATGGTGGACAGATAACTTTATTTCAAATGACGAGCTCCTTACTCGAAGCGGACAAAGGCCGGTTGAGATTGAAATACCAGAACGAAAGTGGAAATATATAAGCCATACAATCCGTAAACCTGCGACTGACATCAGCAGAATGTCCCTAGACTGGAATCCCTAAGGCTCTCGCCGAAGAGGACGGCCGAAGGGAACGTGGAGACGAAGCCTGTATGACGAATTCACGACATCTGACGACTCGCTCACCTGGTCGCAGATAAAGTTAAGAGCTGAAAATCGACCACAATGGAATTTATTTTTATCGGCACTTTGAGCCCCCAGCCGGCGCGATAGTAAATAATAATAATAATAATAATAATGGAGGATTTAAACGTTTTTCCGCTGCCGCTGAGGAAATAGAGGAAACCGATACATATTTTTTCCTTGTCCGCTTTTAAAATGAATCTCAATTTCTTCAGTTTTTATAGTCTTTATTTTTCACTGTCACTAAACTTCTTTTCACAATAACTTTTGTCACTTAATCTTTACTTGCTCTATTTTACTTTTAACTTTAATGACTTTTGCACTTTATTTTTTACCATTTACAATAACTTTTTACTGTTACTTTTCCTTTTTACTATAACTTTTGTACTTTTACCCTTTATCTCTTACAATACCTATTTACTGAGGTACAATAACTCTGACCACGCATTTTTACAAGCATACGGTAACCCATTTAACTAATGATCTTTACGTTATGCATAGTATGGTAATGATCATTGTATTACTGTATTATTCCAAATTCAATCGTGCCAAACGTGATATCTGGTCTTTCAGATTTGCAATTTTTCGAAAGGGCTGATGATCGGTGTAGATTTTGAATGGTCTACCCAAAGATTCTTTCTCAATAGTGGAATAGCTTTTCTCCTCAGTATCACTGAGTGCTCTGCTTGCAAAGGCTATTGGTCGGTTTTTCCAGTTTCACCTTGCGAGAGAACTGAACCGAAGGCTTAGTTGTTGGCATCTGTTGTCAGCACAAAAGGCTTGGACAAATCAGGGTATGCTAAAATTGGTGGAGAGCAAATTGTATTCTTTAAATCATCAAAAGCCTAGCTTATGACCTAGGTACATTATCTCTTTTCGTTGAAAGAGTTCAAACAATCTCCGTAAAAGCGATTCATGTTGTGCCAAATTCCGACCGTAGACAACAATGTCATCCAAATACAAAACGATCTATTCCCTGAAGTCCAGTCAATACATGATTCATTAATCTTTCAAAAGTAGCAGGTGCTCCCATAATGCCCGACACCTGAACTAAAAGCGGTTTTTTCTCTATCAGATTCTTTCGTTAGCACTTGTTGGTACCCACTGGCCAGATCAAGTGTAGTGAAATATCTACACTATCTAACTGATCCAATAGTTCATCGATGCCTGGAATTGGAAAAACCTGTTTAATGGTGGCATAAACAACTAGCCTCCATTTCTTTTCTCCATCGCTTCCCGAATTCTTTCGAACTAGTGTTATTGGGGAGTTCCATGGAGAGAAACTAGGAACGATTATTTGATCTTCCAACATTTTATTTACCTTCTATTGATTTCTTTCTTGTGCTCTTCTGGTAGTCTGTACTGTCGTTGATTAATAGGCGCCTGATTTGTCTTTAGTGGTATTATGTGTCTTTTACCTGTTGTATAAGGACAAAAAAATAAATTTGGTACGACAAATTTAGCAGCTCATTGGTTGGTAGGAAAAATATTGAAAACGTGTCCTTGCACGTGTTAGTGATACCAAATCTACATTTGAGTTGTTTATGACAAAAGACATGCAAACGATAATTGCACAGATGACAAATATTGAAGGTAATTTCATCCTATTTTCAAAAATTTTGCGCATTACGAACGTTTTTATACATTGCTACATAGGTATCATTTTGTATTTTGTATTGCTGAATATCTGGCGTTTATCGCTATTGTGGTGAAGTAATGGAATGTTTATGGAACGATGTGAAAGGAAGGCCCATATTTATAGCAACAATGTCGCTGCGTAAATTCCAATATTAGCAGAGTTCTTCGATTCGACAATAAATCAGATAGGACGGGTCGGTGAGCTCTCGATAAGCTGGCAGCTATAATTCAGTTCCCCTGATTCAATCAAACATTTTTATAAAATTAAAGATTTTAAAATCATAAAACTTGTTAATTTGAAATATGAAGCTAACTCTTTAGTTTTAGAGTGTTAGAGAGGTAATAACGAAATTAAATTTTAAATAAGGGTTAATATCCCCCCATAGAAAGCAGTTTTTTTATAGAAGGGAAAGCATCGAAGGCCTTAGAGTAGTATGGTTTTAAACCAACTAAATTTTCCTCTATGTCCGATTGTTTAACTAGTAGAAACTTATGTCACTTGGTCGGTACACAATTTGAGGGAAGGTTAGGTTACTCATATGTCATTTTGTCCTAATCGACAGTACCTGTCAGTAATCGCATTGCAAAGTAATTTCAAATAAGGAAATGTTATGTTACATTAAATCTTGGCATGATTGAAGTTGTTCTTAACAATCCCGGTTTTCTAGTTTGGCATATTTATATCCGAGTCGTTTTCCAACATTAACAGACCGAGTTGAGATTCTCATTTACCGTACATACCGTTCGGAATTTTGTGAATGACTTAGAAAATCTATAAACATTATAAACAAATATTACATGTAATAATGTCCTTTGATATTATTTACCTGGGATTGATATAACCATACTAGTTGTGTATTTAAATGATTTTAATTTGTCATCCATGTAGAATTATATGCAAGGCGACTCTGTCTCTTTAAATTCATCATCATCATCATCACTGTGTAGGCATCAATATTTCATGAATAGCAAGTGGTTTATTTTCACAAAAAATGAAAACGCACTAGTTTTTCTCCATTAAAGTACAACTTAAATCTACCGGATATTTCTCACAGGCAATAAGTTGCTGAGTTAATGCTCTAGGCTCAATT
Source organism: Megamerina dolium (assembly GCA_963854835.1). Classification (NCBI taxonomy): domain Eukaryota; kingdom Metazoa; phylum Arthropoda; class Insecta; order Diptera; family Megamerinidae; genus Megamerina; species Megamerina dolium. The sequence continues at coordinate 28,392,846 of OY978530.1, forward strand.
GATATACTTGAGAATTGTCGTAAAATCAAAGCATGCTATAGAAACTGCTTTAAAAAATTTTACATTTACGGGTAGATATTAACTCTTATTGAAAATTTAATTTCGTTATTACTCCTTTAGTTTTAGAGTTAGCAACACATTTCAAAAGGAATAGTTTATTGGTTTTAAGATCTTTAATTTTATAATGGCAAAATGTTTTATTGAGGGGTCGAATCAGGGGAACTGAATATTATTTGTCAGGAGCTCATGTCATATATTAAAGAAATATAGCCCTCCCTCATAGTTTTTCAACAACCTATAATTTAAATTATAGCTTGTGTGAAATTTTGACACTTTTTTCGTGATCCGCCTTGATGGATGGATGGATGTTAAGGTGAGCTAAGTGGCACCAGTAGAGTGGTACGCACTCTGGTACTGGTAAACACTCAGGCTAAGAAGCCCATTATATTTACAGGTCACCAAAATGGGAGATAGTAGGAACGGAAGGGAAGAAAGATATGGGAAAGTGGGAGAGTTGGGAAGTTGTTTTAATCTTTCCGAGAGAATTTTCCAGATTCTTTCATCATCAGGGATTTTCCTGATGCTAATGCACAGACATCGTTTGCATATGCATGTTTGCATGTAGCGTATCCATTTAACAACGGATCGACTAACTCCATGCCTTTCAACAAAAGATCATATTGGGTCGAAAGTAGCATTGTCGAAAGCCCCTTCAATGTTTACAAACACTCCCATAGCGTATTCATCTGCTTCTAGTCCAGCTTCGATCCTGTAAACAAGATCGTGCAATGCTGACTCACAAGACTTTTCACTTGCATCTTGGTTTCTATTAAGAGGACTATTCAACAGCACTCACGCTCCAATATATTTTTCTACCATGCGTTCTAAACTTTTCAGTAGGATATAGATGTCAGTAGCACTTAAAGCCCCAAAGGGCTCATTGGCCGAGCTTCTCTTCCATTACTGTTGTGCGTCTTAAATTTGGACAGTATTAGAAGGGACCTACTTATTTTAACCGGTTCCGAATGGCAGAACACTTGTGACATCACTTTTTCTGAGCTTTGTCACAGAGTTCTTCTAGAAGCTTTTTCATGGCAAGTTGTTACTGTCGGAAGAATTGCCAATTGCTTGCCGACAGGTGGGTACCATTCGAAAGAAAAATCTTTTCGATATTAAATTTGTTATGCATCAGCCGGGTATTGAACTACGACCTACAGATCAGAAGGCGAACACACTAACCACTGAGCTACGGCACCCTGTAGATGTAGATGTCAGTAGATGTCAAACTGATTGGTCTAAAACTTTTCGCTAGAGAATAATCATATTTTCCTGGTTTAGGAATGAAAACTACTCTCACACGTCGCCATGAGGATGGTATGTAACCGTGAGAAAGACGAGTTGGAAAGATTCTTTTCAGGAACTTTTTCAGACCGCCTCCTTCCTCTTTTAGCATTACTGGATTTATGTCATCGAGTCCAAGGGACTTATAGTCAGCGAAGGAGGATAAGGTAAAGCTTATCGACTCCTCCGTCACTATCTGATTTGCGATATATCAATAGTATCTGGTTGTCATACCATTTCTACCGTTGAAGCCAGCAATATCTTCAACAGAAGACGTCCCAGTACCCGCAAAGTGGGTTTCTAGGAGTACATTGTACATCTCTGATTTTGAAATGGTACATGAGTCTTCTGGTTTTCGAATAGAGTCTAGCCTAATTGCTCTATCTTTTTGAAGGACCTTGCAAATTCTAGATGTTTCTTTCATTCCTTCGATTTCACTACATACATTTTTATAAGACTCCAGTTTCGCTAGCTTCACCTTTTTCTTATATTGTCTCTGAGTGAGTCGATGATTTGTCAAGTCCACTTCTTCTTGAAGTTTTAGGGCCTTATTCAGAAGCTTTTTTGCCAGTGTTCGAAGCTTTGAGAGTTCAGTGTTCCACCGCGGGACCGCATTCCCCTGTCTACTTCTTATTAATGGATACAATTCCTCATAAGTTACCTTCAAGTTCCTTGATAGCATCCTCAATCATATATGTTGTTGGGAGTTTCTTAAAGTTTGGTAGTCGCTCCGTTAGAATCTCACCAAACTTTTTCCAGTTCACGCTTCGAGGATTCCTGCCTGAAGGTATTGACATTGTGTCAATTCCAAGTTGGAATTCGATTAGACGATGATCAGAAAAAGAATTTTCTTTCATAACTCGCCATTGGTTGATTTGATTTGATAGTAACCTGTTGGTCAGCGTCAAATAAATCACCTCTTGTCTTCTGCTAGTGACAAAAGTTGGTTTGTTACCAACATTTTGAATGACTATCTCTTGTTGTTTTTTCTATTCTCTCTCATTTTCTCTTCATTATTATTGCCACAGTAAACTACAAATATCTGGTGAAAAAACAGATTTGCGTACCAAGCTTTTTTGTATATAATATTCAAGTTAGTAAATCTCGCAAATGAAATCAAATGAATTGAGTAACTTTGAAAAATTAAAAACCCCTTATTTTTTATTTTAGGTTTTCTGCTATTTTCTGGACTGAAATCTAAAAAGATCAGTTAACATTGTCGGTGCCGTGGCTCATTGGTTTGTGTGTTGGCCTTCTGATCTGTAGGTCGTGGTTCAATCCCCGGATCATGCATAATAAATTTAATATCGAAAATATTTTTCTTTCGAACGGTACCCACCTGTTGGCAAGCAATTGGCAATTCTTCCGACAGTACCAACTTGCCATGAAAAAGCTTCTAAAAGAAGTCTGTGACAAAGCTCAGACAAAGTGATGTCTCAAGGGTTCTGCCGTTCGGAACCGCCTAAAATAAGTAGGTCCCTTCTAATACTGTTCAAAATTTAACACGCACAACGGTAATTGAAGAGAAGCTCGGCCAATGAGCCCTTTGGGGCTTTAAGTGCCACATATTTATTTTTTTTTTAGATCAGTTAACATTATGTATTCCAAAAGCGTGAGACCTCTAGAGTTGCATTTACTGCTACCCCACACAGTGTTCTGTGAGTTTGCATCACAGCCCACTATCAGCTCCAGATTATTGGACTCGGTATACTGGACTACTTCTCTCAGATCCCTCGAAGGAGGTGGCTGTATAGAGTCGTAAGCTAGGTAGATCGAAACCACGTTAGCTTCGACATTGTTCCTACATTTCCAATATTTGATTTTTTCACATTCGATCGACTTGGGCATGACAATGCATGCCCGAGGCCTCCATGTCCCTCGTATTTGACCCCACGATAAAGCACCATGACCACAGATACCTTTGACGCATACCCATGGTATATAAGCCCCTAAGGGCTCTTTGGCCGAGCTTCTCTACCATTATTGCTGTGCGTGTTAACGGGGGAGTAAGGGATAACTTGAAATAAAAAACATTTTTTTCTCTGATTTTTTACGGAGATACAGCTTAAGCAAATTTATTCAAACTTTTTTTTAATTATAAAGCATCATCTAGAGAATATTTAGTTAAATTTTCGTAATTGAATATTGAAAAATAAGCCGGTGACAGAGCATTTCCCAAAACGTCTTTTGAAAAATACGTTGTTCGGTGAACACGATAACACGGCGTAGAATTATCTGAAATCAAAAATGTTGTTAAATTTACTTAAATTATGAGTTAATTCTAACCCTCCCTTCGTTGTTGAGTTACTATTTTCGTTTTTCAACAGTTCGTGGCCTATTTAAGTAAAAAACGCGATTTCGCGCTAAATTTTCCGCTATTTTTTAGGTGACAAACTACCTTAATATGAAAATGGAAAAATGTAAATAACAGAAGGGGGAAGCGTTTTATACCAAGAATGTATGATTCGAGTTTGAAAAGAATCGGTCGAGTAGATTTTGCAGGATCGTGTTCACGGACTTCGAAAAATTGGTTTTCAGAAAAACACGTTTGAAGTTTTATTTTCTCAAAAAGTGAGAAAAAAATTTTTTTTTTGTTACCTGCACTGAACCATCGATCCCAGGTCCATAAAGTACGATCCCGGCAGCAATCTCGTCTTGGAAATGAAAAAAAAAAATCGTTCTACAAGTATTGGTAGCGTGCTTGTGCATTTAAGCGAAAACGGTGATGAGTATCCCATTGCATTCATGTCGAAAAAGGTCAACGCAGCTCAAAGGAGATATTTAGTTACAGAGCAAGAATACTTAGCAGCAATTCTCAGCGTCAAGAAATTTATGGCATATGTAGAGGGACACGATTTCACTATAATCACTGACCATGCCTCCCTTAAATGGTTAATGTCACAAATCGACTTAAGTTCTCGTTTAGCTCGGTGGACACTTAAGCTACAGGGATACAACTTTAAAATCCAGCATCGTCATGGTAGTCAAAACATTGTTTCAGATGCGTTATCGGGAGATAACAATGATGATCTGTCTGCTTTAGACTCTGGTGTTTTCGTTGATTTGAAGTCGACAGCATTTCAATTGGACGAATACAAGGAACTAATAAGGCTCTAGCCTTATTGGTATCTTTATTGAGCTCGATCATTTCTCTAAATTCCAATTTTTAAAAGCTGTTAAAAAGTTTTCTGCAGATGTTATAGTCAAGTATTTAGAGGAGTATCTTTTCCATACATTTGGTGTTCCAGAAATAATCGTTTCTGACAATGGCACACAATTCAAGTCACACATCTTCAATAAGTTACTTCAAAAATATGGTATTCACCATGTATACACCGCTGTACATTCACCACAAGCCAATGCATCAGAGAGAGTGAACAGATCAGTGTTATCAGCAATAAAAAAAATAAAATAAATATGTGGCACTTAAAGCCCCAAAGGGCTCATTGGCCTAGCTTCTCTTCCATTACTGTTGTGCGTCTTAAATTTTGGACAGTATTAGAATGGACCTACTTATTTTAGCCGGTTCCGAACGGCAGAACATTTGTGACATCACTTTTTCTGAGCTTTGTCACAGAGTTCTTTTTAGAAGCTTTTTCATGGCAAGTTGTTACTGTCGTAAGAATTGCCAATTGCTTGCCGACAGGTGGGTACCGTTCGAAAGAAAAATCTTTTCGATATTAAATTTGTTATGCATCAGCCGGGTATTGAACTACGACCTACAGATCAGAAGGCGAACGCACTAACCACTGAGCTACGGCACCCACTTCAGCAATAAAGTCTAATAAATAATAAACTAATAAACTGCACGAAAATTTTTTTTTTGGTATTACTCTGTGGTGAAAATTAAATTTAAGAAAGATAAGAGTGCAAGAACCATCCCTATTGCCGACGAGCTAGCCCGATATTTAATACGTGCACCCGCATCTTATCTTTCTTGAGAGAAAATAATACATGCACCCCCCCAAAAAAAATAAAGAAGAACCATCATATGTTATATGCTACAGAGAGTAATATGTAAGTTAAGTATAAAAATTAATATGTTATTGTATTAATTATGTAGTAGTAACCTAGTTGTTTCTTCTTCTTTTTCTTTCTCATAAGAGAAATCTCAGGTATGGCATACTTTAGTGCGATTGTTTTTACTTTACTAAATTTTTCCATATAAATTTTCCAATACAATTACTAATAAAAAACAACATATAAATTTTATACTAAAACTTCGCATAACAACCAGATGATAGTAAATTTTAATAAAATTGTATATGATGCTATGCTACCAAGATATATTAATTTAATTCGGTAATACATATATAAAAATGAATTGAGATTTATAAATGTACTCCACTTTACTTTATCTGTTGCTTGGTTTCCAAATCAAATCAAATTTTCTGTTTTGTTATTGAGGTGTATAATAATGTTATTCTGTTAAAATATGAAACATACATGAAGGGTTGTATTCTTAAAAATCTTTTATTGTATTTTAAGTTTCAGTGTGTTTCGGGTAAAATGTGGTTAACATACATAATATCAAAACAAAAGCAAAATCAATTATGTTATATCAATCCCAGGTAAATAATATGCAAAGGAAATTATTACATGTAATATGTTTTATAGTGTTTAGAGATTTTCTAAGTCATTCACAAAATTCCGAACATTATATACGATTAATGAGTATCTCAACTCGCTCTGTTATCGTTGGGAAACGACTCGAATATAAATATGCCAAACTAGAAAACCGGGAATGTTAAGAACAACTTCAATCATGCCAAGATTTAATGTAGCATAACATTTCCTTATTTGAAATTACTTTGCAATGCGATTACTGACAGGTACTGTCGATTAGGACAATATGACTATGAGTAACCTAACCTTCCCTCAAATTGTTTACCGACCAAGTGACATAAGTTTCTACTAGTTAAACAATCGGACATAAAGGAAAATTTAATGGGTTCAATCCCACACTACTTTACGGCCTTCGTGGGTTCTCCTTTTCTAAAAAAACTGCTTTCTATGGGGAGATATTAACCCTTATTTAAAATTTCGTTATTACTTCTTTAATTTTAGAGTTAGCCTCATACTTCAAATGAAAAAGTTGTATGCTTTTAAAAAGCTTTAATTTTCTGATGGAAAAATGTTTGATTAGGGCAGTCGGATAATAAGCAAATGTCCTATGATAAAAAACCATTTTGGCGGTTCTTAAAGGGTTAAGAAAAGAAACTTGTTTTTCCCGAGAACGTTTCAACATAATCTTTCAAACTAGGGGTGAAATTTAAAACTTTTTTTTATGAGGTGCGACCCATGAAGCATGCTAACTTGCGTTAGAAGCTCACGTCAACCAACTAGAAATTCCTGTGGTTCGGTGTAATATTTTTCATTTTTTCTACTCCAAAAAATTATTTTTTCTTTTTGTGATAAAAATAATATGTTTTCAGAAATAAATTGAAATAAACAAAAAAGTTCAGTATTTTTGTCTTATTTTTCTATAGTAGTCCAACGGACCCATCTTGCCCCTTAATGTCACTGAAAAAGGTGGGTCGGTTACGGTTTAAAGTGTTCTCGTTCGAGTGGGTTGCCAATCCTCTTTTTTATATACAAATCTCTTCTTCTTGCCTTCCGTTTTGTTATATTCTTTTCTCAGCAGTATTATTCTACGCAAGATCGCAGAACGCCGCTTTTGCAACAGACGCAATAAGTTTCTTAGAGGACATATCATTCAAAATGCGTTGATAGGTTGAGAATACTACTATTCAGATGTTTTGTATATAAACACCGAAATTACAATATTTAATAAATATTAGATATAAAAACATAATTAAATATCGCATTTTAATCACAATCTCTATCGTACTGAGAAATTGTTAGCTTGTGCTGGAATATGCAAAAGGCGGCTGACAGCGTCGACAAGACTATAGACCAACAAGCTATTGATATACCATATCATACATTCTCTTGACTGTTCCAAAGCTTTTAATATATTAACCCTCTAACTCCCCAGTATTTGGCCCCTTTTTTTAAACGTCGTAAAAAACACCCATAAAACATGGGAATGACGGTTCAAAATGTACCACAGAAATAATCCCATTAAAATTTTACTATGGACCTCTAGACACATGAAGTTCCAAAATTACAGAAATTTGTCAAAACCGCAATTGCCTCTGAAGGGTTAATATCCACCTTGAACAGAGTTGTTGCAAAAATGTCCCAAAAACCAGATTTTATGTGGTTATATTCTCCGTAAAATATTAGTGTAAGTCACCAAACAAAAGAAAAATCCACATAATATTTACAAATTATAAATATGAGATATAGTTGTATATAATATTAACTCATACGCTAAACAGACGCATCACACCGATTTCTTGCATCGTCTATCGCACCCATTTCGGTTGATACAAGTCGTTGGGCTGAAAACAACTGAGCCGCAACGTAATGCTAAATGAAGAAACGGACAAGTAAAGTTAGCAAATTTGTCATTATATCCTAAGTTGCAGTATGATCACACAAAGCACAATGATCAATGAAGAAACGCATGAGAAATTAAAATTTGCAAATTTGTTATTACTTTGTTAATTACATTTTTCCTATTTTGACATTCCCCTTTTCTTTTTAATTGTACCAAAACGGCTTAAGGAATAAATATATAAATACAATAATATATCACATATTAAATACTACATATATATATATATATATATATATATATATATATATATATATATATATATATATATATATATACATATATATTATGTGTATATATGTATATATATATATATGTGTATATATATATATATATATATATATATATATACATATATATTATGTGTATATATGTATATATATATATGTGTATATATATATATATATATATATATATATATATATATATATATATATATATATATGTATATATAAATATATAATATATTCCCATAACGTCTTTCTACAATATTTAGTGATTTCTTATCGTAGACAGTTTTTAAAAAGAAAGAGTAAATAATTTAATAACAATATATTTTAAGTAAACTAAACTACTTTTTTGTGAAAATCTTAGTTTGTGAACATCGAATATTAATTTATCAGTTTTATGGAAAATATCAAATGATTTGGAAGAATATGATCGCTTTTCCTAAGTTTGTAGCAAGCATATGCTGAATGAACAGAAAGTTTCCTTTTTCAACAGCAAAGTTGAAGACATTTGGAAAATGTATTTTTGCTAGATGTCTTACCAAATGAGCTGCGGATGTTGTTATTGAAATTGTTATAACGGCTTAATGCTATTGTCCAAAGGTTATTTAATTATTAATTTCAATTTATAGCACGACAGTAAAATTTTCGAATTTTGATAGGTCAGCGAAATTCAGCGCAGTTCGGTATTTACATGCGCTGGACTAGACTATTTGTTATGTGTTTAAAAACAAAGTCATATTTAAACATGTTGCATATAAAAAAGTACCATCAACTTTTCTCTCAGTGCCACATTCTGATAAGCCTTTTATACCTGTACTACCTCATCGAAGTCCCAATCTACGTTTCGGAGCCTCCGCATGCGTTGAAACAGTAGATATTGGCAATAATTACGCAGAAAGAGAAGCATGGAGCAAAGAGAATTGCTTTTGCTAGATACCCCGCTAGATACCCCGCTGTCCGTAGCTCACCCTAACTGCAGCATTAATGGTATATCGATCTCGAAAAAAGAGCTTATAAACGCGATCAAAAGACTCAACCCTAAAAAATCTCCAGGACGTGATAGGATTATAGGTTTAATGCTTTCCTCAATCAAGGAAAACTTCCCAAATTATCATGATCTCCAAAGCTGGAAAAGATCCCACAAACGTCCCGTCCTACAGACCCATTACTATGTTATCAATTTGTTCAAAATTCTTTGAAAATTTGACAATAAAGCGCATTAGAAATGTAATTAACCACAAGAACATCATGCCTGAGCATCAGATTGGTTTCCGAGAGAAGCAGAGCATTATCGAGCAAGACACATACGAAAGAAAGCATTTACTCTTCTACAATACTTCTTGATATAATCCAGATGTTTGATAAGGTTTGGCATGAAGGACTTCCGCACAAATTAAAGAATATGTTGGCTTCCAACATCTACATGTTACTGGAAAGCTACCTTTTAGGCCGGCAATTTGTGGTAAGACATAAATGCTTCACCTCAATGGAATACCCCATTCACGCTGGAGTACCACTAGGCAACGTATTGGGGCCCATGCTTTATAGGTCATACAAAGCTGATTCGGGCACAAAATATCTCAAAATGCATATCGATCATAGACTCACATAGACAAAGCATATAAGTACCAAAGCAAGACAAATTAAGCTTAAAGTAAATGAATTGGGCTGGCTCCTAAACACACAGTCCAAGCTCAAACTAGACTATATAGTACCACTTTATAAAGCTGTGTTTACACCAGCATCAGAGTCTTGTCAACTGGCGTTGTCGATGCGTACGAAATGTTCTGCTTCTCAGTACCTTTTCTTTACCTGCACCTTGTCGCGGTAATTGGGCTTGCGTACACCCATGAGAGGCTGAGCTGTACCAACGGAGTACTTAGGTACTCCGGAAAAATTACCCATGTTGCAGAAAACTGTCTGGAGATGTCTGACTAAGACAGCTACTTTCAAATCCAGAAGCGTCTGCCTCAGATTGAGACTGATCCCTGTGAGACGGCAGCTAATTCAGAGACATAACCTATCCATAACTGCTCATCTTCAATTGTGGCTTTCTTGAAGAGTATACTTACTTACTTACTTATGTGGCCATAACAACCGAATATCGATTTAGGCCGAAAATAACATGCTTCGCCAGCCATCTCTGTTCTTTGCTAGCTGGCGCCAGTTAGAAATTCCAAGCGCCGTCAGGTTCTCCAGTACTTGGTCTTTCCACCGGAGGTTTGGTCTTCCTCTTTTGCGTCGTCCTCCAGCGGGTTCCGAATATAACACCTTCTTAGCTGGAGCGTGTTCTTCCATTCGCTCGACATGACCTAGCCAGCGCAGCCGCTGGATTTTGATGCGCTTTACTATGTCAATATCGGCATACAGCTCGTACAGCTCATGGTTGTACCTTATTCGGTACTCGCCACCAACGCAAATAGGTCCAAAGATCTTGCGTAGGACTTTTCTCTCGAAAACCCCAAGCATTCGCTCATCCGAGGTGGAAATTGTCCAGGATTCAGCGCCATATGTTAGGACAGACATGATGAGAGACTTGTAGAGTGTAGTTTTCGTTCTTCGAGAGAGGGCTCGACTTCTCAATTGCTTACTCAGCCCAAAGTAACACCTGTTAGCAAGAGTTATCCTACGCATGATCTCCAAGCTGACGTCATTACTGCTGTTAATGCTGGTTCCAAGATAGACAAAGTCCCTTACTACTTCAAAAGCGTAGTTGTCAACAGTGACGTGCTGTCCAAGACGCCGGGACTCTTTGTTTGTTGACACTAGATACTTCGTCTTGCCCTCGTTCACCGTGAGACCCATCCGACGCGACCCTCTTTCCAACTCTGAGAATGCTGCACTGACTGCTCGCGTGTTCATGCCGATTATATCAATATCGTCATATGTTAGCATACGCTAACAGCATGACACTTTTGTTGAAGATAGTGCCATTATGTCGTAGATCAGCAGCTCGTATTATTTTCTCCATAATAAGATTGAAGAAGTCGCACGATAACGAATCACCTTGTCTGAAACCCCGTTCGGTATTAAACGGTGCGGAGAGGTCCTTCCCAATTTTCAATGCACAACGGGAGTTATGCAGTGTCATTCTACAAAGTCGAATGAGCTTTGCAGGAATACCGAACTCAGACATTGTTGCGTAGAGGTAATCCCTTACCGGACTGTCGAAAGCGGCTTTATAATCAACAAATAGGTGGTGTGTGTCGATCTGTTTTTCTTGGGTCTTCTCCAGGATTTAGCGCAGTGTGAAATCTGGTCCTTATCTGGTCTGAAGCCACACTGATAAGGTCCAATCAGGTTGCTGAGCATAGGCTTCAACCTTTCACACAGTACGCTCGATAGAACATTGTACGCGATGCTCAGGAGACTTATTCCACGGTAGTTGGCGCAAATTGTGAGGTCTCCTTTTTTATGTACAGGACAGAGAACACTGAGCCTCCAATCATCAGGCATGCTTTCATCCGACCATATTCTGCTTATGAGCTGGTGCATGCGGGTGAGCAGCTCATCGCCTCCGGTCTTAAACAACTCGGCAGGCAGGCCATCAGCACCTGCAGCTTTGTTGTTCTTCAGCCTTAAAATGGCCGTTTCAACCTCGTCATAGTCGGGTGGTGGTACATCAACACCATCATCTGTAATTGGGGTTATCGGGCATTCTCCTCCACTGGCGGAATTGTTCGTAGCATCGCCATTCAGTAACGTGGAGAAGTGTTCCCTCCATAGGCTCAGTACACTCTGGACATCCGTAACCAGATTCCCATTTCCATCACGACAAGAAGAGGCTCCGGGATTTAAACCTCCACTCAGGCGCTTGATCTTTTCAAAGAATTTTCGAGTCTCATTCTTGTCGGTACACATCTCTATCTCCTCACACTCGCGTCTTTCCAACACCCTCTTCTTGCGCCTGAAAAAACGTCTCTCTGCACTCCTTTTCTCTCTATACCGCTCCTTAACAGCTCGCGTTACGCCTGCACGCAGGGTTTTTCTGTAGGCGGCGTCTTTCTCTGCGGTAGCGTCGCGACACTCCTGATCATACCACTCATTCCTCAGAGGCCGGTAGTAACCGATTACCTCCTCGGCAGCAGTAGTCATGGAGTGGGATATATGTGTCCACCGTGCGCATGTATCATCAAGTGGGGGAGTGTTCTGCATAAGCAGATCCGATAGTCGAGTGGAAAATGCACCTGCTGTCTCTGGTGATCGCAGCTTACTGACGTAGTGATCCGAGTCGATGTTGGCACCACGTATCGATTTCACGTCCATCACACTGGAAGCATGCCTTCCGTCAATCACCACATGATCAATTTGGTTTCTTGTTCTTTGATCTGGAGACAGCCATGTCGCTTTGTGGATGTCGAGATGCTGGAATCTGGTACCACCAATTACCATGTTTCGTGCTGCGGCGAAGTCGATCAGCCTCATTCCGTTATCGGAGGTGTTCTGGTGGAGGCTGAATTTTCCGACAGTTGGACCAAAGGTACCTTCCTTGCCCACCCTGGCATTAAAGTCGCCAAGCACGATTTTGATATCGTGGCGGGGGCAGCGGTCATAAGCTTCTTCGAGGCGCTGAGAGAAGCTCTCCTTGGTCACATTGTCCTTCTCATCCGTCGGAGCGTGGGCACATATAAGGCTGATGTTGAAGAATTTCGCCTTGATGCGGATTGTGGCCAGCCGTTCGTTCACAGGCGTGAACTGTGAGACAAGATGTCGTAGTCTCTTGCTGACCAAAAATCCACATCCTAATTCGTGCCTTTCAGCATGGCAACTGTAGTAGATGTCACAGGACGCTCTTTTGGAGCAGCCCTGTCCTGTCCATCGCATTTCCTGGAAAGCGGTGATGTCAGCTCTGTATTTTTCGAGGACATCAACCAGCTGGATAGAGGCACCCTCCCTATAAAGGGATCGGACATTCCAGGTGCATATCCGTAAATCGGTGACGTTTTTTCGTTTGAGGGGGTCATCAACAAAAGCGGTAGTCCTTATCCGAGGCATATTTGTTTTTTTCATTGGGGGGGTTTTTTATGTGGCGGGTCCCAAACCCAACGCACAACCTCTAACCGAGGAGATTTTCGCCACTCACTTCAGCCGCCTCCCAGCGGGTGCCAGGAAGACGTTGCCCGGTGGTCGCCACATGGAGGGCCCCCATTAATAATAATGAAAGCGCCATCACAGAGTAAGCAGAGCAAGCTATATGACTACCCCTCATTAACAAATAAAGGTATCATCACATAGCGCTCAGATCAAACTACATGACAGCCAGCGAGTTGACTTGCGATGAGTTCAACAAGGATTGCGCTAGCCCCACCTGGTTGAGGCAGTTAGACACGTTACCTTGCGAAAACACCACCAGACCACCACCAGAGTATAAAGAGGGCAAAAACCCATAAAGTGAAGTGAAGTGAAGAGGTGGGCAAGACAAGAACCAGTGCACTCAGTCAAACAACCATTGTATACAAACCCAGAAACAGAAAAGAAAATAGAAGGAAATGACATAAAAAGAATAACAGAAATAAGCCAGCTTCGCCTCCTTCGGGATCCGATGATCCAATGGAAGCAAATCAAGTAAGGCATTTAGCGAGTCACCAGAGTTGGAGCTCATAACACCATTTATGTCTAGGCATATACTTCTTTGTAGTCTATTCAGAGAAGAAGCAGCGGATTTTACCACATTTCTGCGCCACCACAACACATACACATACGTCACAATGGGTCACAGGTGTACATCCAATACACCATTGCCGGTTTTAAAGCCCAAGTTTTGCCAAAAGCCCTCTTGCACGGTCAAAAAACTTTTGGTGCTTTAGAGGTTTTCTGTTCAACATGAATCTTCCAAGAAAGCTTATTATCTAGGATGACTCCCAAATATTCACCTCTTTTGAGGTTGACAGAAAGAAGCCATACAATTTGAGTTTCCTGGTAAAATGCATATGTGTGCTTTTACCAGGATAAACGGAGAGAACTTGCAAATCGCACCAATTCTCAATATTGTACAGAACTCTATGCATTTTGACGCAAATCATTCTTAGCGACCTTCCTGAGATTAAAAAACACGTCATCAGCATACGTTTGAACATGTATACCAAAATTAAAGAGAGCACACAACGAAGCACCAGAGAAGAGGAGAAACTACACCCACTTGGGGGCATTCTCTCTCAACATCATCCATGTCGTTACCATTGTGTTGTCTCTCTCTTTCTCTAATAAGCAACAGTTTGGATAGCATGGCGTAAATCCATCGAGTAACGACTTCATCAACACCATGCCTTTTGGGTAAGCAACACATGGAGTTAAAGGTAGCATTGTCGAAAGCACCCTCAATGTAAACAAATAACCCCAGAGTGCAAATACTTGCTTCCAACCCCTCCTCCACTATGGTGAAATAGGCGCGAAGAGCTGATTCACAGGACCTTCCACTCTGAGAGGCATCTTGCCAAACACTTAAGAGATTAAGGCTAAGTATCTCCGCTCTAATGTACTTTTCAACCATGGGCTCCAGACTTTTAAGCCGAACCGAAGTCAAGCTTATAGGCCTGAACATTTTTGCCAATTAGTAGTCATCCCTTCCCGGCTTAGGAATAAATACTACCTTGACAGAGCGCCAAACGTGTGGTATGTACCCGTCCGTCTTCGGCTGTCAGTCACTCAGGGGACCAACATGTACTTGGAAATATGCCGCTATTGAGTTTCTAACGAAACTCTGGAGTAGCATCTCCACGTAGTGACGGCTGGTAGCGGCTACATGTTTGGCAACTAATGGGACCTAAGGAGGCCATATCTTTCGCCTGGTATGCGGCTGGCTAATATAGGCAGGCGGAGGGAGTAAACCCTCTTAATAAGACGAACAAAACCAAAGAACTCTCCCCTAACTCAGGGTGTTATCTGACCCGTGATAAACAGGAATCGTAGGGATGTCTCCAGACTGACGGCAGTCATCACTGGATTCTGGCTCATCGGAGACCAGGCAGCTAGAATGGGAACTCATCATAACGTTCACTGTCACAGCTGCAATCAAGCAGAAAAAAGGGAAACTGTTTCCCATTTCCTCTGCGAACGCCCAGCTCTCTGGAAACAGAGAATGGATACCTTAGGTAAACCACTTTTCAGCAATCTCGCAGAGTTAGCTAAAACAAACATCAACGCCTTACAGAGGCTTCTAATGTGCACGGACTGGATATAACCGAGCTGTTAAAAACCGAATAAACAGTTGGAAACAAGGATGTGGCAACAAAATTGAAGTTTTGAAAGCTCGGCGTTCCACCAAGGGACCGCTTTTCGCTGTCTGCTTCTACGTTCCGGACACGCCATCTCATAATATTGATTAAGACTCGCCCTAAAGATCTATATGCTTCCTCAATAGATTATACGGTCCGGAGCTTAGCAACGACGGAAATCCTTTCTTCGAGAAGACTGCAGTATCGTGTCCAATCCGCTCTAAGAAAGTTCTGACATCCGGGAACCAGATCAAATTCAACCGCAAGTCGAAACTCTATATAGCTATCTGACAAGGAGTCATCATCTAGGATTCGCCAGCCACTGATCTAGTCGGCTATCAAGCTATTTGATAGAATCAGATCAATGACTTCTTATCTCCTGCCAGCCACAAAAGTCGGGCTGTTGCCAACATTATGTATGACTAGTTTTTCAGACAGTTGTTGGGAGCCAAAATATGCAATATGCACATATACACATATACATATTTTGCCTCGCGTCATATTTCCCGAAATTGTGAACTACATATTTATTCATACACATACCAACATTGCCCGAAGTTGTGATATACATAATCCATATTAATATTACTTATAATTGTGGAAAGCCAGAACATTGAGCCAACAGTTGTAGTTGGGTGTGAAAAAGCTGACAAAGCACTTTCCCACACAATTCGTAGTTCTACACTTTCGTAAGCATACCTGTGTAAGCATACATGTTTAGCCATTCCATAATAACTAAAATCACGTGGACTACTCATGTGTGTGAATATCAAAAAGTTGCTTTCTCACATAATGGGTACATACATACACACATGTGGAGTGCAGCGATCGTGATGTGAATATATTATTATATGATATATGTTAATATGTGGATAGATCGATATGTAGATAGTATTAGAAAAATGATATATAAGATGCCAGCTTACAGAATGCAGTAGCTTTTCAGTTGTGAGTCTTGATCTAAGTTGTGAAGTGTTAGCGTGTAAGAAATTATAAAATACTGCAATCGTTACGAATCCCTCCAGTATTAGTGTAAAAGTGTAAAATTGTAAATTAATACCAGGAATAAAGTGAAGACCTAAAATCGGAAGTATCGTATAATTAACCCTGTTTTATTTCAGATAACCAGTGTCATAGTCTCGAAAGATATTTATGAGCAAATAGTGTTCTGGAAATTCGCATCACATCCTACTTACTTACTTACTTACTTATATGGCCATAACAACCGAATATTGGTTCTCCAGTACTTGGTCTTTCCACCGGAGGTTAGGTCTTCTTCTTTTGCGTCGTCCTCCAGCGGGCTACGAATATAACACCTTCTTAGTTGGAGCGTGTTCTTCCATTCACTCGACATGACCTAGCCGCTGGATTTTGATGCACTTTACTATGTCAATATCGGCATACAGCTCGTACAGCTCATGGTTGTACCTTATTCGGTACTCGCCACCAACGCAAATAGGTCCAAAGTTCTTGCGTAGGACTTTTCTCTCGAAAACTCCAAGCATTCGCTCATCCGAGGTGGAAATTGTCCAGGCTTCAGCGCCATATGTTAGGACAGGAATGATGAGAGACTTGTAGCGTGTAGTTTTCGTTCTTCGAGAGAGGGCTCGACTTCTCAATTGCTTACTTAGCCCAAAGTAGCACCTGTTTGCAAGAGTGATCCTTCGCATGATCTCCAGGCTGACGTCATTACACTTGTTGATGCTGGTTCCAAGATAGACAAAGTCCCTTACTACTTCAAAAGCGTAGTTGTCAACAGTGACGTGCTATCCAAGACGCCGGGACTCTTTGTTTGTTGACACTAGATACTTCGTTTTAGCCTCGTACACCGTAAGACCCATCCGACGGGACTCTCTTTCTAACTCTGAGAATGCTGCAATAACTGCTCGCGTGTTCGGCATACGCCAACAGCATGACACTTTTGTTGAAGATAGTGCCATTATGTCGTAGATCAGCAGCTCGTGTTATTTTCTTCATAATAAGATTGAAGAAGTCGCACTGTAACGAATCACTTTGTCTGAAACCCCGTTCGGTATTAAACGGTGAGGAGAGGTCCTTCCCAATTTTCACTGCACAACGGGAGTTATGAAGTGTCATTCTACAAAGTCGAATGAGCTTTGCAGGAATACTGAACTCAGGCATTGTTGCGTAGAGGTAATCCTTTACCGGACAGTCGAAAGCGGCTTTATAATCAACAAATAGATGGTGTGTGTCGATCTGTTTTTCTTGGGTCTTCTCCAGGATTTGGCGTAGTGTGAAAATCTGGTCAATGATAGATTTACCAGGTCATATGTGCATATTTTATATTTTGGCTCACAACAATATATATATATATATATATATATATATATATATATATATATACATATATACATATATATATATATATATATATATATATATATATATATATATATATATATACATATATACATATATATATATATATATATAAGTTAAGGCACGTTGCCTTTAACGTGAATATTTCCTATTCTACATTTTGCGATACCTAAAACTTCAGACGAAACTTAATACCCTTTTTCCTTTATCTTTAAATTTTCGAGTTTTTCTGCTGAAGCTGCATCCCATGCGCGCTTCAGCTTTTGTTAATATTAAATGCATTGTTTTTGTATTTGGCTTAGCACAAGTGCATTTGAACGCAAATATGCCATGCCCGACCTACTTCTAACTATTTTGCTGAATCGACGTCTGGCCGATATTTTTAATTCTTGAGCAGTGAACAGCGATGTTGGCTTCACTTCCAAAAAATATAAAATTATGTTAGTTAGTCTAAAATTGGATTCAAGCCTGCAGTACGCGAGTTAAGTAATAACGTTAAGTTATAATACTTGTCGAGAAGGGTTGAGTAAAAACCAAGTCTGTTCAAAAGGAATTAATTTTATTTTCAAAAGATAAATATAATCTTAATTGGCGCCCAACGTTAAAAACCCGTTGTCCTGTGAAAAATTAAAAAAAAAAATAAATTAAAGAACTTATAATCTTGAAAAACCAAAATAAAAATCTTCGAAAATCGAAAATTCTGCAATATTAAAAACCATATCAGAAAATTTTGTTTTCTATAAATAAGAAATTAAAAAATTTAAGGGTCAACCAAGCATCCGGATACCATAGCAAATCCAAAAGAAGATCCTACACGAATCCTATTACTCGAAGTTCGACTCCGCAGCGGAACAACTACAACAACAACGGTGTGCAGTAATCATTATACTGGTCAACCAATATGTTAGCTCTAATGTAAGTGCGTAATCTCGTTCTCTATGATCAATAAAATTACCGTGAGCAAAAATTTAAATTTTTTGAACCATAACTTTTATTTTATATTTTCCAAATTAAAATTTGTTAATTTTCAATAATTTTTTTTTTCCCAAAAGTTATATAAAACAAACCTAAATGTATCTCTTATTTTTAAGCAAAAGTGAAAAAATGTAAAATTACAAAAATAGTGAATCAAACTAATAAGTAATTTTCAGTGATAAAAATTAAATTGTGAAATTTAAATATCTTCTCTTTAAAATAAAGGTTAAAAGATTCACATTTAAAACAATAAGGAAGAACCAAAACTTGTTAACTTTTGAATAAAGCGAATATCTGAGTATAAGCTAAGAAGAATTGAGTCTGTGGATTGTCTTTATTGCTTTCCCAAATCTAATGCAAAAACCAGAAGCTGTTGAAGAGGCTGAAGGACTTCTGGCTAGATTAGAATCATTAAGGATTTCTGACGAAGCAAAGGTTATGACAAACACAATGAATTCCGAAAATTTATAAATACTTTTAAATACTGCAATTCAACAGGCAGTCCAGAAAACTAAACAGGACTTTCAAGCGACAATAAACGACTTGACTAGACGACTTGATTCTTTAAATCCATCTTCCACAGTAGAAGAATACAGGGACATACAGATTCTTCCAAACGTCCAGTACGAAGAGACGCTCGACATTGTTAAATCGGTGCCGGAATTTAAGGGCGATCCCAACAGATACGTTTCCTGGCGCCAAGCTGCTATCACAGCACACAAACTATTCCAACCGTATTTAGGAAGCTCAAAATATTATCAGGCCGTAGCGATACTGAGAAATAAAGTAGTAGGAAACGTGGATGCCGCGTTAAGCGCGTACAACACAGTGCTGAATCTTAAAGAAATTATAGCACGACTAGACTTCACGTATGCGGATAAAAAGTCTATATTTATATTGGAGCAAGAGCTCTCCACGCTTAGGCAAGCGCAGAAAACGTTTACTCAATTTTATGATGAGGTGGAGCGCAAATTAACGGCCATTATTAATAAAGTCATAATGTCTAATGAGGGAAATCCTTCCTTAATTCAATCTTTGACCCAGAAGTATCGTCAGGACGCACTGCGAATCTTGTTTCAGGCTTGAGAAGGCCGCTTTGTGACACACTCTTCTCCTGTAAGCCGTTGGACTTGCCAACAGCCTTGGTACTGGCTCAGGAACTTGAAACGAATCAGAATCGTTATCATTTTGCCACTATTTATAACAGCGGACTATATAAAATTACACCTAGCCAGCCAGGTCTTGGACAAAATATTCTCAATACTCCAGTCACACAAAGCTTGTGGCAAACACGTAACAACGGGAACCCTGCCCAAGTTCGGGCTTTTGCAAACAATTTCGGTTTGCCTGACTCATCTCATCTTCAAAACCGACAACAGCAACTTTATAATCCATCCTACCGTAATTTTGTCCCAAACAACAATTTCCAAACACGTCCGAATCTCAGTCATCCTATTCAAAACCCCACCTTTCAACCCCGATCAAACCTCCATAATCCCGAACAAATACCACAACCTCCCACCCTGTCCCTTGATACAGACGTAAGTATGCGCACAGCCAGACCTAACAATTTTCATGACCTTCAAGCACAGAAGAGAACATCAAACTCCGATTGTTACAATCCCAGAAAAACCCAGAGGATTAATATCCTCGGGCATGACACTCAGCCAATAGATGGAGAAACAGAAAAAGGTTGCTCTATAGAAAATGTGGAATTTTCAAATGACCAAATACAACAAGAACAGATAGCTCAGGACTTGACCTTTGAAGACGAAATTAATTTTTTAGAGGAAAGTCACTTCTCCCCTACATTGAACGAGCAATAGGTGGAGAAACCATAAAACTTTTAGTTGATACAGGAGCCTCTAAAAGCTACATGAAAAATTCAAAAAAATTAAAAGGCATAAAAAAACTCACAACTCCATTTCTAGTAAAATCCATACATGGCGCGGATAAAATCGATCATAAAACACTCATAAATGTGCTCGGTAAAACGGAAACTTTCTTCATATTAAAAAATTTACTCTTATTTGACGGAATTTTGGGTTTTAGCCTCATAAAATGCATTAATGGCATAATTGACACGGGAAAAGATACTATTTACTTTGAGGGAGGGGAAGAAAAGTTAAAATATTTGAACTTAGACTCGGTAAATAAGTTAACAACTGAGACTGTACCTGGTGATTTTGGTGATAAATTCTATGATGTTATTAATAAAAATGTGGGCGTGTTCGCACACCCGAATGAAGCTTTACCTTTTAATACAAAAATATTGGCTACCATTAGGACCAAGGACCAAGATCCTATATACTCCAAATACCAGTCCTATCCGGTTTCTATTATTGAATTTGTCAATAAAGAAGTAGAAAAATTGCTGCGTGACGGCATTATTAGACCTTCACGGTCACCCTACAACAGCCCGGTCTGGGCCGTCGACAAAAAAGACGTTGACGAACATGGCAGGCCTAATAAGCGTCTAGTGTTTGATTTCACGAAATTAAATTCAAAAAACAAATGCACCGAGCATTTTTCAACGGGCCATTGATGACGTCTTGCGTGAGGAGATCGGGAAATCTTGTCACGTCTATATCGACGATATCATAATATTATCTGACTCTGAGCAGAGACATGTCGATGATATTGATAGAATATTAAAAAAATTATACGATGCTAATATATCCCTTGAAAAGACAAAATTTTTCAAGACTTCGGTCGAATACCTAGGCTTTGTCGTCTCTACTGAGGGCATCAAAACCTGCCCAAGCAAAATCGAAACAATCGTTAACTATGTAGTGCCCTCGGCGTTAAGAGGACTCAGATCCTTCCTGGGTCTCGCAGGGTATTACAGGCGATTCGTCAAAGACTATGCGGCTATAGCAAAGCCACTGACCAAATTTTTACGTGGTGAGAATGGTCACATAGGCACCAGGCAATCTAAACTGGTAAAAATATCTCTCGACGATGAAGCTTTGGCCGCATTTGACAAATTGAAAAGACTTCTTGCTTCTGAAGATGTACTTCTTTTGTACCCAAATTTCAGTAAACCATTTGACCTCACGACGGACGCATCTTCTCACGCTATCGGAGCTGTCCTTTGTCAGAACGGACGCCCAATAACGATGATTTCGAGGACCCTATCTCCCACAGAGGAGAACTATGCAACAAATGAGCGTGAGCTCTTGGCTATTGTGTGGGCATTGAAGCATCTCAGGCACTATTTTTACGGTGTCAATAACATTAATATCTTCACAGACCAAACTCAAAAATTAAGCGATGGAGGGCGTTTATTGAAGAGTACTCGCCTACTTTCTTTTATAAACCGGGTAAAGATAATGTGGTAGCTGACGCATTGTCGAGACAGTTTATTAATGTAATTACGGACTCCACGTCTACATGTTCACTACAGGCCTGTGGAAGTGAAATGTCGCTTACCGAAATAATTCCCCTGGTAGAAAACCCAATTAATTGTTTTAAAAACCAAATTTTTATCTCACACGCCGCCGAATCGAGGATCGAAACAAAAATCCTTTTCAGAGACCGTATCAGACACACAATAGTTTATAAAGAAATTGACGACCTTTTGCAGAAATTGAAGGATGCAATCAATCCTCAAATAGTTAACGCAATTTACTGCGATTTGCATACATTGGCACAAATACAGCATATTCTTGTCAGTCAAGTTTCGTTATACAAACAAATTTGTAACGGACGTCTTCAATCAAGACGACCAGATGGAAATTCTAGTCAATGAGCATAACAGAGCACACCGGTCAACGTCAGAAAACGTGAAACAGGTTCTTGATGACTATTTTTTTCCGGACATTCATAAGAGACTATAGGCAATAACTTCACAATGTAAAATATGCCGAGAAGGGAAATACGAAAGACACCCAAAAAAGCAGCAAATTGGAGAGACTCCAATACCCTCTTTCCAGGTGAAATTTTTTTAAAGACACTAAAATAATAATATGCGACAATGAAAAATCATTGACCTCGCAAACTGTACAATCCTTCGTATAAAATATTTTTGGATCTGACATGCACATAACCCCACCGATGCATAGTACCACCAATGGGCAAGTGGAACGTTTCCATAATACCCTCACAGAAATTGCCAGATGCCTTAGGTTAGAAAACTTAACGGATGATTCTACAGACTTGATCCTTATGGCAACTGCAAAGTATAATAGGTCCATCCATTCAACAATAGGGGCTAGGCCAATCGATATCATAAAATTAACGCCAGAGAACGTTAGAAAGGAAATCAGGAACAAAATCACTGCAAAACAAAAGACTGATCTAGCTTATAACAATAAAAAATCAACCATTAAGACTTATACACCTGGGGAGAAAGTTTATATTAAAGTTAACAAACGTTTGGGAAACAAATACAGTAAAATTTATGTCGAAAAAATTATACAGCAGGATCTGGGATCCACTGTAAAAATTGACAATAAAATAGTACACAAAGATAATATTCGTTTCCTCTTTACAGAGTCCTGTCATTCCTAACCATTTTACCCGCTAACCATGCCACCGTTCTGGATTACACTTCTTCCTTTTATATTCCGGTATCGGACGGAAATGTGGCAATCTTTGACGATTACGGAACTTTAGCACATATTTCAAACCTAACAGATTAACAATCTGACTATGGCTCTTAACACATTATTAAATAATACAAAGACAACAGATATAGATTCTGGACACCTGTACGACCTACTCAGCGGTAGGAATAGGGCTATAATACGAGAGCTAGACAACATGGTTTTTCCTATTACTTTGGGAAAGCTACAAATGATCAATTCCGTCTTGTTAGACAATTCGGAAATCGATTTTATTTTAAAATCTAAAATGAATTTTAGTATAAGTGTAAATGAAATAATTATCAATTCCAAACTTAAGATCTTACAGAGTGAAGACATACTTACTTTTTTGATTAAGTTCCCTAGAATTAACCAATTTTATGAAAAAAAATTAATATATCCAGTGGTTCACCGCAATACAATTTTATTATATGAAACTAATGATGTCGCAAAAAGCGACAATAAATACTTTATGCTTAATAATTGTAAAAGGAAGTCCACAATTGCATTTTGCCAGCTGCTCGCCAGTACAGATAACTTTTGCCTCAGCAGCATACTTAACAACTACACCGCTGCATGCAAGACAACTTCTGCAATCTTCGTGTCACCTGTTTCCGTCATAGATGACGGCATTGTCATCGTCAATGACCAACCTTCTAAAATTTTTTACGACAATGAAACAAAATCTCTTCAGAAAGGCACCTTTCTAATCACATTCAAAAACACAATAATTGTAAACTCTACGAAATTTATGAATTCTAGAAGAACTGCTTTCAGAAGTCCTGAGACCCCCATAGCCCACTCCGTAAATTTCACGGACCACGTTTCTCTTTTGTCATTGCCATATCTCAACGAATTAAATATTAAAAATGTAGACCACATCTCTCACTTGCACTCTAAAGTTAAGTGGACCCTATACACCTCTACATCTCTTGCGTTCCTAATTCTGATAACGTGCGCAATATACCTTTTTGGTAAAAGGCGACGGGTAGTAGAGATTAAAAATGTTCTTCGCAATTTAGATCAGACGAGGACGTCTGAATCTTAAAAGGGGGAGTAGTTAAGGCACGTTGCCTTTAACGTGAATATTTCCTATTCTACATTTTGCGATACCTAAAACTTCAGACGAAACTTAATTCCCTTTTTCCTTTATTTTTAAATTTTCGAGTCTCTTAGTTTTTCCGCTGAAGCTGCATCCCACGCGAGTTATATCTTTCCTTCGGGAAAAATAAAAGGAATTTTTCAAACCAAAATTTTAATCTGTATTGTTTGAAGGTGGTCTTAAGACTAAATTTTTACAATTTCATGTTCATTAATATAAACCCAAATGTAGTGAAAGCAATTCAATCGTATTCGCTGTTTTTCTTTATTCTTTTCTTTATTTACCGACGTCGACATAATTTTACTTGATATTGTTGCTACGCCACTTAAAGTGAAGCGATCATGTAATCGCTAAATGTTAAGTGACTGCAGCTATGCTAAGCCATGATACTACGCTGGTTATACGACACTTTTCATGAGTGTCGTTGTCGCAACGTTTGCCCATGTCATTGGCACTTGTTCTTTTTAGTGCAGCGATGGTTATATGACACTTTTCATAAGTGTCGGTGACTTTAATTCTTGCATAATATTTTTGGTTGTCATTGGCATTTGTTTAAATGCAACGATTGTTTATACGATTTAATTATTATTTATGTACTTGCGAATGATATTGTCGATGTCAGTAATATTGGTGAGGGTTGGTTGAGTATGTGGCAGCACATACGTAACTCCTCCCCCTTTTGATACAGGATTCTCCTGAATTCTGTTGTTTGATTTTATGCATTTATCCCACAGTATTACGATTGATGTTATTATTATTGCTATTACTACAATTGTTGGTATGCTATAAGTTATAATTTTGTTATTGTATTTGAGTTCTTCTATTTCTTTTAAATTTTGAATTGTTGTTAATTTTACTTCTTCTATCGTAAGTGTATTATTGAATGTAATATTAGTGAATTTTGGTAAGATAATTTTATCTGTGTACATTTTTAAATTGTTTGAAAATTTTTTGTTTGCAATTTCTACTGAACAATTATTGTATTGTATTACAAAATTTCCATTCAAGGTTTTATTTCCTGTATCACAGTTACTTGTGATTGAATTATTTCTTGCATTTTTTACAATTATTGTGTAGTCGTTAATGTATACAATTTCTGTGTTTTCGTTTTTTATTAATTGACATGTTTTATTTATTGTGCAATGTTTTGACAAAGTACATTCGTTTATGTATTTATTTTCTCTGTGTGTGTATATTTTATTATTATATTCAAATTCTTCCTCTATTTCTGCATTTATTTCTTTATCTGGGCTTGGGATGGGTATTATTGTTATAACATGAATAATTTGAAACGTTTTAGGTACTTTAATTACAAATATTAAATCATTGTTATTTTGAAATATGGCCGTTCTTAAATACATAATTTTGCTTATATTTATTCCGTATTCGTTTATTTCTTTTTCTGTAAGAATACTTGCATCGCTAATGCCATTTTGTGCTGTTGTCACGTAACTTTGAATATGTTCAATATGATTTTGAATTGTAGTTAACATTAATAGTTTTTCTAGGTAAATATTTTGTATTAGGACGTCTTTTATTGTTCTTTGAAGCCCATTAATATGATAAAGAATGTCATTTTGATTTTGATTGATTGTATTTTTTATTAACTGTATTGTACTATCAAAATGGTCGTTAATTTTTATTTGCTGATTTAATTCTGTAATAGAGTTATGTAGGTTTGAATCAACTGTGCTAAGGTGGTTGGTAATATCTTCTCGGTCTGTATCGTCCATTGTGCCGAAAAGATATTTCCAAGCATTACCTACAAAATTAATTAATCCCCTTTTTTGTCTACTGGTGGGTGTTATGGTTTTTAGTTTACTTAATAATACTTCTACTTGATTATTTATGTATGCTTTTTGATTTGGATTTAAGGTATTTAAAGTTTCATTCATTGATAGTAGTACATTTGTTATTTCATTAATATCTACTTTATGCAAAATTAGATCTGATTCTACTGGGATACTGTAATTCTTATTGTCAATATCAATGTAGCCATTAGTTTCGGTTATTTGGTGTGTAATTAGATTACCGTGGATTCGGGGTAATGAGAGTATTATTAGTGTCCATAAAATTATCTGTAATTTAGAAATATTAATAATATTAGTACCTACTAATAGTTACCGAATTTTGTGGGTCTTTTGATGTTGCTTGTGTGGATTCCTTGTAGAGGCTTTTTCCTAAATTTTGGCTCTTCTTTATGCCTTAAATTTTTATAATTTTTTATAAATCCCTCCTGTCTTGTTTCTATATAATTTTCCTTTCTCCTATTTGCTTTTGTTATGTTTTCTTCTTTTATTTTGCAAAGCCTTTCGTAAATTGTTGAATGACTTACTGAAGAGTTTTGTACTTCGTTTGGAGTACATTTGATTGTGTTATGAAATGTGTTATTGTATAACATAATGGCTTTGTTAATTTGTTGTGTTATTGGTAAATATTGTTCTAAATTTAAGGTCCGTATTTTTTCTGTTATTGTGTTATTTAGCCTTTCTACATCACTGTTTCCTGTGTGGCTGTTAGGTTAGGCTGTTTGAGCATATGTCACAATTATTTATTACTTTATTTATTTGCTCTCTGAGGTGAGGATTATACAGTTTAGTTTTTAATTTCTCGAAAGATGCTGTTATACCACAGTGACCACTTTCGTTTTTGTGAAAAAGAGCAATTTGTTTTCTTAGTTCTTCTTCGTTTTCTATGTCAATCGCCATTTGTGAACATTTGACGAATTTGACGCTGGGATTTGCTGAATACTCTTCTTGGATAATTTTGTAAATTTTATAATATTCGTGATCATTAAGGTGGGAGTATATGCCTACTTTCCCTTTGTCTATCTCTCTTCTAATGATATTTAGCACATTGTTTTGATCGATATCATTCTTGTCTAAGTAAATTCTCTTGGAATTAAATATAATTTCAACGGGGTTTTGTTTCTGCTGTACTATGATTATTTGTGTTCTGAATCTATTCACTACGGTGTCTAAAATAGGAATTTCAAACCCTAAGTTCTCTTTTTGTGAGTGGACAGTTTCTACTTCCACTGACATGCTGTTATTTTCTTCATCGCCTTGAAGAATTTCTATATGAGCATTAATTTCGTCGCTTTTTATTCTGCTTAAGAAATCGGCAATGTTGTTGGTTTTTCCTTTTATATATTCGAGTGAAAAGTCATATTCTCCTAAACTAACGAGCCATCTCTGCAATCTTGGACTTATGTCTTTGCCAGTGTATTTTGTCATTAGCCACTTTAGTGGTTGGTGATCACTTTCCAGATCAAATTGTCTGCCAAAAACGTATGGGCGAAAATATTTAACGGCCCATACTATTGCTAACAACTCCTTTTCGATTGTAGCATAATTTGCTTCATGTTTATTCAATGTTCTTGATGTAAATGCAATGGGATGTTCATCTTGAGATAAAACGGCTCCAATTGCAAAGTTACTAGCATCTGTAGTGATTTTGAATTTTTTTGTAAAGTTGGGATAACGCAATATAGGTGAATTTGTCACGATATCCTTTAATTCTTCGAATGAAGCTATAAAAGCGAGGTCGTATTCGTTGACTTTTTGGTCCTTTTTTAGGTATTGGGTCATAGGATATGCGATTTTCGCATAATCTTTTACAAATTTCCTGTAAAAACCCGTCATTCCCAAGAATGATTTTATTTTCTTTGTATTATTTGGTATTTTCAAATTTTTGATAATTTCAACTTTGGCGGGATTTGGTTTTACTCCATTTTCTGTGAGAATATGTCCCAAAAATTGCGTTTCTTTCTTCAGAAAGTCGCATTTGTCTACTTGTATTTTCAATTTGGCCTTCCTTAGAGCCTGAAAAATTAATTTTAAATTAATTAAATGCTCTTCCAGTGAAGTGCCGAACACTAAGATATCGTCCATGTAAACGACGCATATCTTATTTATATATTTGTGAAGAATTTTGTTCATCAGCCTTTGGAAGGTTGATGGGGCATTTTTTAGGCCAAAAGGCATACGAATAAACTCGTAATGCCCAAACGGTGTTGAAAATGCCGTTTTAGCTCTATCTTCTTTTCTAACTGGAATTTGATGAAACCCCTTGGCCAAGTCCAAAGTTGTAAAGTATTGTGCTCTACCCAGTTTGTCTAGTAATGAATTTAAATTCGGGATTGGAAATTTATCATCCACTGTAAATTCATTTAACTTTCTGTAATCAATGACAATTCTGTATTTCTTTATCCCAGAGTTGTCTAATTTTTTCTCGACAATCCACAATGGACTATTGTAGGGTGAGTTACTTTCTTTTATAATATTTTGCTCTAGCATGTCTTTTATTTGTTTTTTTATTTCCTCTTCATGAACTTGAGGATACCTATATATTTTAGTGTATAAAGGCCTGTCATTAGTGGTAACAATTTCATGTTGCACTTCATTTGTGCAAGACAACTTATCCCCTTCCTTAAAAAATAAATCCTCGAACTCAGTAAGCATCCTTAAGGTTGCCCGATGTTCATCAGTATTTAAATGAGATAAATCGAAATTATTTGTTGCATCACTAGACCTTGTTTGTTGTAAATTATAAATATGTTGAATATATTGAGGATAATTATATTCGTCGAAATAGAATTTATTATTTAGAAGTTCAACATATTTTTCTTTATAATCAATTTTTGCCATTAATGGTCGCAAAAAATTTTGCCCTATTATAGCAGAAAAATTTTTGTTTGGAAAGTTAATAACTTTCCATTGAAGTGTGCCAAGGCATCCAAATTCTTTCGGAAACGGTGTTGTAATAATATAATTAATTTCATTTATGCCGTTAAGTGTTTTATAAAATAATGGTTTCTTTAGAGTAGTTTCTGGGTATTCCGTTAATACCCCTTTTTTCATTACACTAGTAGAAGAGCCTGTATCGACAAGGCATCTAATTTTTTGTTTCCCAATTGAAATGTGAATTATGGGTAATGTATCTCGTGAGGCAATGTTAAAAAATTTATTTCGTTATCCTTTTCAATTTGGTTCTCCTGAAAGGTACCTATTTCTATAGGTTCAGGTGCTAGTCTGGTGTTATTAGAGTTAATACTCCTATTGGTGATTCTCGTTTGAGTAGTATTGTTATCTCTACGATATTGATTACTTGGGATATAATTGTGCCTAAATTGCTGACTTCGATTGTCATTTCTACTTGCATTAGTATTTTGGGTGTTTGGGTAATTTTGAGTAAATGGTATATATTGATTGTGCCTATTGGTATTTGCATTGTGTACAGGTGTGTTATTTTGATTATATGTATTAGTACTTTGTAGTTTTTTGTAATTAGTTTGGTTTTTTCTATATTTTATATGTATAGCCCTAGGGTCATCTAGTGCTTTAATTTGCGAGTATTTCATTATTATCGCGTTTAATGAACTAACTTGATCTAAGTGTGATCGCATAGGAATATCAATTTTTTCTATTAGTATATTAACTAAATCCATGTCGACTCTGTCTGGTTTGTATATACTAGGTTTGTTTTCATCGAATAAGTATATTTGGTTTATTTCGTGTTTAGCTTTTTCGAAATATATAAATAGTTCTCTAAGATTGCTTACGTTTATGTTTCTGCACTTATTGAATACATCGCCGTAGGTGGCTCTTGGTCTAAACCGCTCCAGCAATTTCGCCTTCATTTCGTCCCATGTTGCGTTGTCTCCTAACTCCTGGATGCATTGACCTGCTGTTCCCACGATCTTCTCGTTTGCTATGATCGTCATTGCTAACGTCATCAGGTTCGTGTTGTCACTTGGGCACAACGCAATCACTGCTTCCACTGACTTGATGAATGGTATGACGTAGTGGGTGTCGTCTAGGCATTTTAGTTGCCTGAATTGTTGTAGAAAATCCTTTGGTGACAGGAATGTTTGGTGTTGTGGCGTTTGTTGCTGTTGCACGTTCTGCAACTGGCTGCGCAACTGGTTGATCGTATCTTCTTGTGATCTGATAACGACCGCCATCTGGACCATTTGTTCCTCATTCTGTTGCATGTTTTTTTCACTCACACACAATTATGTTTTGTGGCAGTTAAAATTGTTCAAGTTTGTTGTATTTGCACTTATTTATTTATTTGCAACAAATTTATGTTTTGTGGCAGTTAAAATTGTTCAAGTTTGTTGTATTTGCACTTATTTATTTATTTGCACTTCGGTTCGAAAGGAAATATTTCTTTAGAAATATTTTCCGCGACTGCGCCAGTTATATCTTTCCTTCGGGAAAAATAAAAGGAATTTTTCAAACCAAAATTTTAATCTTTATTGTTTGAAGGTGGTCTTAAGACTAAATTTTTACAATTTCATGTTCATTAATATAAACCCAAATGTAGTGAAAGCAATTCAATCGTATTCGCTGTTTTTCTTTATTCTTTTCTTTATTTACCGACGTCGACATAATTTTACTTGATATTGTTGCTACGCCACTTAAAGTGAAGCGATCATGTAATCGCTAAATGTTAAGTGACTGCAGCTATGCTAAGCCATGATACTACGCTGGTTATACGACACTTTTCATGAGTGTCGTTGTCGCAACGTTTGCCCATGTCATTGGCACTTGTTCTTTTTAGTGCAGCGATGGTTATATGACACTTTTCATAAGTGTCGGTGACTTTAATTCTTGCATAATATTTTTGGTTGTCATTGGCATTTGTTTAAATGCAACGACTGTTTATACGATTTAATTATTATTTATGTACTTGCGAATGATATTGTCGATGTCAGTAATATTGGTGAGGGTTGGTTGAGTATGTGGCAGCACATACGTAACTCGCGCGCTTCAGCTTTTGTTAATATTAAATGTATTGTTTTTGTATTTGGCTTAGCGCAAGTGCATTTGAACGCAAATATGCCATGCGCGACCTACTTTTAACTATTTTGCTGAATCGACGTCTGGCCGATATTTTCAATTCTCGAGCAGTGAACAGCGATGTTGGCTTCACTTCCAAAAATATAAAATTATTGTAACGAGTATCGATAGTTGGCTACTCATCACTATTGTGACTGACACTATTGCCAGCATCGACATGAATGTCAACAAAAAGAAATAAGCGATAACCAGAACAAGCCAACGAGAAAGGAAGAGAAGAATCTCGATAAAGGAAGATTCTGTTGTGTTGCCAACAGAGTATAAATAGAGCCAATGTTGAGAAGTGAGAATCAATCGAATTCCGAACGTGACTGCGCAAACATCTATACAGAGGCAAAAGTTGCTAGTACATTAAAGTGTTATTGTAAATAGTTGTTTATAAACAGAGTTGATTGTAAATAGTGTTTATTAAATAAATTGTTGCTGTATATAGTTGTATAAAATAAGTGTTGCAGTTATTATTAACAGAATCTAGTGATCCAACAAGGTAATTCAAATAGAATTAAACGCTCACAGATTAAAAACGTAACAATTGGTGTCAGAAGTGGGATTCTGTAAAGATGGTGAAAATTGACCAACTGAAAGTGGACCAGCTTAAAAAGTTGTTGGTAGAGATGAATCTATCGTCATCAGGTGCAAAGGCGGAACTGCTGGTGAGGCTGAGGCAAGCTATGGAGGCTAAGGGAATTAATGTAGAAGTACATGAGTTCTTCGAGGAAGCCGATATACAAGCAGTTGTGCACGCTGAGGAAGAGAGCAAAATAGATTCGAGTGGTCAACTCATGGATTTTATGAAATCCATGATGCAACAACAGCAGCAGCAACTGCAAGGAATTAATGAGAAGTTACAAGAAAATGCGTCTTGCATTGACTCCAAGTTTCAAGAACATTCGGCTCGCCAAGAGGGCGTTATTAGTGAATTGCGTATGGAAATTCAAGAACATTCGGCTCGCTAAGAACACGTCATCGAAAATCTACAAAAAGGAATTGAACTTAGATTTCTGGAAATTTCCGGAGCTATTAATGACAAAGTCACAGAGCTGAAAGAACACGTGGATGAGTTGGATGATAAGCTGAAGGAACATGTCGACGACTAGGAACATAAGTTCGAGAAATTACAGCACGAACTCAATCAACTAAAAATAAATGCACCAGCCACATCAGTGATTAGAGATTCAAGTACAATCAAACTAAAGCCACCAACATTTGACGGAAGCACGCCATTCAACATCTTCAAGCTTCAATTCGATACAACAGCTTCGAAGAATCAATGGGATGACAGCGACAAGACTGCTGCTTTAATAGTCGCATTAAAAGGTAATGCGTCCGAGGTGTTACAGATGGTTCCAGAGAAAGATCGTGGTAGCTACCAGTCACTGATGGACACACTCCAGCGGAAATATGGAAATGAATACAAGGGTCAGTTACATCGAGTGGAGTTAAGATCGCGAGTGCAACAGAGTAATGAGAGCCTGCAGGAATTCGCTTCTGACATTGAGCGCTTATGTCATCTTGCATTCTCTGGTAATTCGGAAGAGTTCGTCGAAAAAATAAAAATAGAGGCATTCATAGATGGCATACGTGATGGAGAGATAAAGCGTGCCCTAGTCATGTCACCAAAGAATACTTATGCCGAAACAGTCAGTAGTGCCTTGACGTTTGAAGCCGCCAGTTTGATGTGTCGACCAATGCTACGGGTACGCCAACTAGAAACAGAAACAGCAGATCTGGTTGAAGCAGTGTGTCAGGCTTTCAAATCTGTAGTGCAGCCTGAAGGAAGAACAACAGGTCGACGCGAAAACAAATTTACTGGTAAGTGCTTCATTTGCGACAAACCAGGACACATGGCGCGTGACTGCCGTCTACGACGAAAGCGATCAAGCGAAACAAGATCCAATTCTCCAGGAAGACAAAAGAAGGAGAATAAGGTGGATAGCGATCGCTCCACGAACACAAGTCCATCGTTAAACCAAATCGAGTCAGTTCAGCGGGGCGTGAACTGACTCCAACAAGGGTTGCCCCATCATTCACATTTCACAACTACAGCGTGTGCCAAGCAGCTTGACTATTGATGGAAAATTGGACAATATGGAATTCATGTTAACCCTGGACACTGGTGCATCACATTCTATAATCAAGAGCGATTTGGTAAAGAGGTTTGAGCCTTTAATGGGAATAAAATTGCGTACAGCAACGGGTGAGGATGCACAAATTCTGGGCAAGATAAAGAAACGAGTATCTATTGGAAATTGGACGTGGGAACATGAATTCATTGTGGCCGACATCATCGATGACGTAATAATTGGTGTTGATTTTATGATTGACAACGGATTTACGTTCGATTTAAATCAACGGATACTGCGCTATGCAAATGTCGAACTACCATTGAACATCGGTTACAAGCGTAGTGGTAACATCAAACGA
This sequence comes from Megamerina dolium, assembly GCA_963854835.1. NCBI lineage: Eukaryota > Metazoa > Arthropoda > Insecta > Diptera > Megamerinidae > Megamerina > Megamerina dolium. The sequence goes on from OY978530.1 coordinate 28,426,387, forward strand.
GTACTGGCATGTCAACGCCAAGAGGTTTCAGCAAAATCAGAAGCGGTGATTTGGGCACAGATAAATGTGGATGATGGGACAGGCAAGTTGTGGTTAGTCGAAGCAGATAAAGAAATACAAAATAAAAACATCATACTTGGTAGGACGTTAGTAGAACCTAAAGAAAATGGAATAGTACCGGTGCGAATATTAAATCCAACTAATACATCTACAGTTGTGAAGAAAGGAATGGTGATTGGTCATTGCCAGGAAGTTACTGCCGTAGTAGACTGCGAAAGGGGTTCGTCGATAAAAAGTGGAAGATCAGGAACTGTCAGAGCGGAAATAAAAGCACAGATGGAAGAATGGGCAGGTGTGCTTACAAAACAGCAAAAAGAAAAGGCTTTACAACTATTGAAGAAGTATAGTTCAATCTTTTCTTCAAATGGAAAAACTTGAGGACGGACAACCAACGTGAAGCATCACATTGACACCGGTGATTCTAGACCAATTTGTCAAACACCACGACGAGTTCCATTGGCCAAAAGAGACGAAGCCATTAAGCTGATTTCCGATATGCAGAAACAAGGTGTTATTGAACCATCAGCGAGTCCATGGAGTTCACCAGTTGTGCTGGTAAAGAAGAAGGATGGAAGTACTCGATTCTGTGTGGATTACAGAAAGCTAAATGATATTACGAAAAAAGACAGCTATCCACTGCCAAGAATCGATGACACTCTGGACACACTATCTGGTGCGAAGTGGTTCTCAACTCTTGATTTGCAAAGTGGCTACTGACAAGTGGAACTTGGTAAGGAAGACAAGGAGAAAACAGCTTTCAGTATTGGCGATGGTCTATGGCAATTTACAGTCATGCCATTTGGTTTATGCAATGCGCCAGCTACTTTCGAACGTTTGATGGAGCGTGTACTCAGAGAACTACACTGGAAAACGTGCTTGGTGTACCTCGATGACATTATCGTGATGGGAAAAGATTTTAACGACCACCTGGAAAAGCTGAAAGAAGTATTTGAGCGTATACAATCAGCAGGGCTTAAACTGAATATGAAAAAGTGTTCACTCTTCAGGCGAGAAGTTAAATATCTTGGTAATAAAGTAACAACAGAAGGGGTACATACCGACGAAGAGAAAGTAGCAGCAGTTCAAGAATGGCCTATTCCGTCGAATCTTCACGAGCTAAGAAGCTTCCTAGGCTTATGCATCTACTATAGACGATTTGTTATTGGATTTGCAAACATCGCCAGCAGTCTGCATGAGTTAACAAGAAAGAACAAACCATTTGTATGGGGCGAAGACCAACAGAAAGCATTCGAACAACTGAAAGAAAGACTCTGTTCAGCACCAGTACTAGCGTATCCAGTACCTGGACAAAAGTTTGTGTTGGACACAGATGCAAGTGGCTATGGAATAGGTGGTGTGCTCTCTCAGATCATAGATGGGCAAGAAAATGTAATAGCATACTACAGTAAAATCTTGTCGAAGCCAGAAAGAAACTACTGTGTCACTCGAAGAGAGTTGCTCGCAATACTGGAATGTGTAAAGTATTTCCATAAATATTTGTACGGCCAGTCATTTCATCTAAGAACTGACCACGCAGCGCTAAGGTGGTTATTACAATTTAAAAACCCAGAAGGACAATTGGCGCGTTGGATTGAAAGGCTGCAGAGTTATGATTTTACCATCGAACATCGTAAAGGAGGACATCACGGCAACGCGGATGATCTATCTCGTCGTCCTTGCAAAATGGAATGTAAACATTGTTCTCGAGTGGAGAGCAAGGAGCACATTGTCGACATACGACTTACGAATATATTGCCGGAGGAGTCATGGACCACCGAACGAGTGCAAGAAGATCAGCGGAACGACCCAGATCTCGTAAAGATTATGGAATACAAGGAGCAGGGCATACGTCCAGATTGGCAAGAAATGGCTAATGAGAGTCCAATAGCAAAGGCATACTGGGCGCAGTGGCAAAGCCTGCACTTACGAGACGGATGTTTATTCCGAGCATGGGAAAGTGAGGATGGAAAAATCCCCAATGATCTTCTAGTGGTACCCAAGGCGAGAATAAATGAAGTGATAGCGGAGTATCACAATGCCTCCAGTGGAGGGAATTTGGGAATCACCAAAACCGTCGAGAAAATAAAGAAACGATTTTATTGGGTTGGATGTCATGACCATGTCGCTGATTGGATTCGGAAGTGTAAGCAATGTGCAATGGCCAAAGGTCCCACTAAGAAAAGTCTTGGTAAGATGCACCAATACACCGTGGGTGCTCCATTTGAGCGAATTGCTATGGACATAGCTTTGCCATTTCCAATAACCAACGCAGGAAACAAGTATGTTCTGGTGGTTATAGATTACTTCAGTAAATGGCCTGAAGTATACCCCATTCCAAATCAAGAAGCTAGTACAGTTGCGGATATATTCGTAAACCAATGGATTACTCGTTTTGGTGTACCGATGGAGTTACACTCAGACCAAGGTCGAAATTTCGAATCAGTTGTATTCCAAGAGATATGCCGTATGCTGGGTATATACAAAACTCGTACAACACCTTTGCATCCACAATCTGATGGCATGGTAGAACGATTTAACCGTACCTTGGAGGAATATTTGAGAAAAGTCGTAGATAAATACCAAAGAGACTGGGATGTACATATACCAACATTCCTCATGGCATATCGATGCGCACAACATGATACTACGGCTACTACACCGTCAATGGCAATTTTTGGAAACGATTTAAGACTGCCAGCTGATTTAAAATTTGCAGTCGTAACACCAACGAGATAAACCGAAGGTAATTATACTAGCGAAAAGCGGGAACAGTTGGATGAAGTACATCGGTTCATCAGAGAGCGGTCGCAGATGATAAGCGATAAGATGAAGGCCAGGTATGACTTGAAAGCAAATTATAAAGGGTTCTATGAAGGAGAGCTTGTAATGCTTCATAATCCAGAACGAAAGAAAGGTCTGTCTCCTAAACTACAGACTCATTGGGAAGAACCATATGAAACTATAGCAAAGATAAATGACGTAGTGTATCGTATTCAACGTGCCTGGAATAAGAGAGCAAAGTTTAAAGTAGTGCACTTGGAGCGACTTGCGCCATATCGAGGGGAAGTATAAAAACTAAATAAAAGTATAAATAGAGCCAGTGTTGAGAAGTGAGAATCAATCGAATTCCGAACGTGACTGCGCAACCATCTATACAGAGGCAAAAGTTGCTAGTACATTAAAGTGTAATTGTAAATAGTTGATTATAAACAGAGTTGATTGTATATAGAGTTTATTAAATAAATTGTTGCTGTATATAGTTGTATAAAATAAGTGTTGCAGTTATTATTAACAGAATCCAGTGATCGAACAAGGTAATTCAAATAGAATTAAACGCTCACAGAATAAAGACGTAACATTATGTTAGTTAGTCTAAAATTGGATTCAAGCTTGCATGGCAGGTTCGCGGTACGCGAGTTAAGTAATAAAGTTAAGTTATAATACTTGTAGAGAAGGGTTAAGTAAAAACCAAGTCTGTTCAAAAGGAATTAATTTTATTTAAATAAAGGACGAATTATTTTCACAAGATAAAAACAATATCTTATTTTATTATTATATATAAAAGATAAATATATCTTAATTGATATATATATATATATATATATATATATATATATATATATATATATATATATATATATATATATATATATATATATACATATATATATACACATATATATATATATATATATATATATATATATATTTATATATACATAGTATATATTCTGCTCTACGACGTTCATTTGCCCCTTATTTCGTGCATTACTGCTATCTCATGTTTGTGCTCGAAATAGCGTTATTTTTCGATAACCCCGTTTATTTTAATATACCCAAAATAAACAAACAAAAAAACCTCATAAAATTTCAAATACTCCCTAATGTGATATTACTTACTTACTTATGTAAGTAAGTAATATCATATAACAACCGAATATCGATTTAGGCCGATAATAACATGCTTCGCCAGCCATCTCTGTTCTTCGCTAGCTGGCGCCAGTTAGAAATTCCAAGCGCCGTCAGGTTGTCCAGTACTTGGTCTTTCCACCGGAGGTTTGGTCTTCCTCTTTTGCGTCGTCCTCCAGCGGGTTCCGAATATAACACCTTCTTAGCTGGAGCGTGTTCTTCCATTCGCTCGACATGACCTAGCCAGCGCAGCCGCTGGATTTTGATGCGCTTTACTATGTCAATATCGGCATACAGCTCGTACAGCTCATGGTTGTACCTTATTCGGTACTCGCCACCAACGCAAATAGGTCCAAAGATCTTGCGTAGGACTTTTCTCTCGAAAACCCCAAGCATTCGCTCATCCGAGGTGGAAATTGTCCAGGATTCAGCGCCATATGTTAGGACAGGCATGATGAGAGACTTGTAGAGTGTAGTTTTCGTTCTTCGAGAGAGGGCTCGACTTCTCAATTGCTTACTCAGCCCAAAGTAACACCTGTTAGCAAGAGTTATCCTACGCATGATCTCCAAGCTGACGTCATTACTGCTGTTAATGCTGGTTCCAAGATAGACAAAGTCCCTTACTACTTCAAAAGCGTAGTTGTCAACAGTGACGTGCTGTCCAAGACGCCGGGACTCTTTGTTTGTTGACACTAGATACTTCGTCTTGCCCTCGTTCACCGTGAGACCCATCCGACGCGATTCTCTTTCCAACTCTGAGAATGCTGCACTGACTGCTCGCGTGTTCATGCCGATTATGTCAATATCGTCATATGTTAGCATACGCTAACAGCATGACACTTTTGTTGAAGATAGTGCCATTATGTCGTAGATCAGCAGCTCGTGTTATTTTCTCCATAATAAGATTGAAGAAGTCGCACGATAACGAATCACCTTGTCTGAAACCCCGTTCGGTATTAAACGGTGCGGAGAGGTCCTTCCCAATTTTCACTGCACAACGGGAGTTATGCAGTGTCATTCTACAAAGTTGAATGAGCTTTGCAGGAATACCGAACTCAGACATTGTTGCGTAGAGGCATAGGCTTCAACCTTTCACACAGTACGCTCGATAGAACCTTGTACGCGATGCTCAGCAGACTTATTCCACGGTAGTTGGCGCAAATTGTGGGGTCACCTTTTTTATGTACAGGACAGAGAACACTGAGCCTCCAATCATCAGGCATGCTTTCATCCGACCATATTCTACTTATGAGCTGGTGCATGCGGGTGAGCAGCTCATCGCCTCCGGTCTTAAACAACTCGGCAGGCAGGCCATCAGCACCTGCAGCTTTGTTGTTCTTCAGCCTTAAAATGGCCGTTTCAACCTCGTCATAGTCGGGTGGTGGTACATCAACACCATCATCTGTAATTGGGGTTATCGGGCATTCTCCTCCACTGGCGGAATTGTTCGTAGCAACGCCATTCAGTAACGTGGAGAAGTGTTCCCTCCATAGGCTCAGTACACTCTGGACATCCGTAACCAGATTCCCATTTCCATCACGACAAGAAGAGGCTCCGGGATTTAAACCTCCACTCAGGCGCTTGATCTTTTCAAAGAATTTTCGAGTCTCATTCTTGTCGGTACACATCTCTATCTCCTCACACTCGCGTCTTTCCAACTCCCTCTTCTTGCGCCTGAAAAAACGTCTCTCTGCACTCCTTTTCTCTCTATACCGCTCCTTAACAGCTCGCGTTACGCCTGCGCGCAGAGTTTTTCTGTAGGCGGCGTCTTTCTCTGCGGTAGCGTCGCGACACTCCTGATCATACCACTCATTCCTCAGAGGCCGGTAGTAACCGATTACTTCCTCGGCAGCAGTAGTCATGGAGTGGGATATATGTGTCCACCGTGCGCATGTATCATCAAGTGTGGGAGTGTTCTGCATAAGCAGATCCGATAGTCGAGTGGAAAATGCATCTGCTGTCTCTGGTGATCGCAGCTTACTGACGTCGAGCTTTCTCTGTGTGGGACTTCTCTTGTTATTTGCGACACATAGGCGTGTGCGCACCTTAGCTGCAACAAGGTAGTGATCCGAGTCGATGTTGGCACCACGGATCGATTTCACGTCCATCACACTGGAAGCATGCCTTCCGTCAATCACCACATGATCAATTTGGTTTCTTGTACGTTGATCTGGAGACAGCCATGTCGCTTTGTGGATGTCGAGATGCTGGAATCTGGTACCACCAATTACCATGTTTCGTGCTGCGGCGAAGTCGATCAGCCTCATTCCGTTATCGGAGGTGTTCTGGTGGAGGCTGAATTTTCCGACAGTCGCACCAAAGGTACCTTCCTTGCCCACCCTGGCATTAAAGTCGCCAAGCACGATTTTGATATCGTGGCGAGGGCAGCGGTCATAAGCTTCTTCGAGGAGCTGAAAGAAGCTCTCCTTGGTCACATTGTCCTTCTCATCCGTCAGAGTGTGGGCACATATAAGGCTGATGTTGAAAAATTTTGCCTTGATGCAGATTGTGGCCAGCCGTTCGTTCACAGGCGTGAACTGTGAGACAAGATGTCGTAGTCTCTTGCTTACCAAAAATCCACATCCTAATTCGTGCCTTTCAGCATGGCAACTGTAGCAGATGTCACAGGACGCTCTTTTGGAGCAGCCCTGTCCTGTCCATCGCATTTCCTGGAGAGCGGTGATGTCAGCTCTGTATTTTTCGAGGATAAAGGGATCGGACATTCCAGGTGCATATCCGTAAATCGTGGTCCTTTTTTCGTTTGCGGGGGTCATCAACAAAAGCGGTAGTCCTTATCCGAGGCATATTTGTTTTTTTCATTGGGGGGGGGGGGGGGGTTTATGTGGCGGGTCCCAAACTCAACGCACAACCTCTAACCGAGGAGATTTTCGCCACTCACTTCAGCCGCCTCTCAGCGGGTGCCAGGAAGACGTTGCCCGGTGGTCGCCACATGGAGGGCCCCCATTAATAATAATGAAAGCGCCATCACAGAGTAAGCAGAGCAAGCTATATGACTACCCCTCATTAACAAATAAAGGTATCATCACATAGTGCTCAGATCTAACTACATGACAGCCAGTGAGTTGACTTGCGATGAGTTCAACAAGGATTGCGCTAGCCCCACCTGGTTGAGGCAGTTAGACACGTTACCTTGCGAAAACACCACCAGACCAAAAAAAAAAAATACGGCAAGAAACACACACACCCATTTCATTTTTATTTTTCATTTTCGCTTATATGTGTATCCATATTGTGATGTTGTGTTTTTCTTTTTCCCTTTCTTTTTTCGCTTGGTACCCTATACGAAGTTAAGCGAATGGTTCTATAGAGAACCATTTCACGTAACCCCTCTAGTTATTTAATATCCTAAAATAATCTAAATAATATATATGCAGGGTGATTTTTTAAAAGCCTTCGGATTTGATTTAAAAAAAAACACATACAATTTAAAGAAATGTGTGTAATCTTTATTTGAGTCGATAGTACGATTTATATAACTCAATGTTTAAAGATGATTTCATGTAGATGTTGACCGCAGCTGCGCCTCAAATGGTTCATACGCGGGCTCCAGTTTTTGCATACTCTCTCCAACATATCGGCCGGTATCTTACGAATAAATCGCTAATTTACGGTCATCGACAACACTGGCGGATACAGCTGCGATATTTTTCTCTGTCTGTACTCTATGTATGCGTTTTGGTGGTTTAATAATGTCCAATAATGTAAATTTGGTGCGAAATTTAGTCACAAGATTCCGAATAGCGGCCTCAGAAGGTCGCCCAAACTAACCATAAAGTCGCCCAAACCGAGCATGTATTTTGATTCATTAATCAATCTGCAAGCGTTGTTCGTTTGTAAGTCGATTCATGGTTAAATTATAGATTAAACTGAACATGTTTGACAGTAACACGAAAATAGCTGAGCTACCAAAAACATTGTTGCCAAAAAGAAAGTTCCCAAAAAAATCGCCTTGTATATAAGCTCATATAAAAATATTTTCGGTCTTAATTTGCGTTTTGTTGTTGTTACGCGTCATGGGATGTAAATGGCTGAGTGATGCGAAGTGTTTATAAACTGATGAGGTCGGTGTTTCCAGCTAGGACCTCAAGCCTCTCTTCATTAATGTTCTGCTCTAACCTGCACGTGGTGTCCCCTGTTAATCCTAGCAACCTTTACACGAGATTGGGTATCCGACCTCATTGGATTGTTTGGTAGGAGACAGACGAGAGTTAGAAGACCGTAGCTCAGCATCTTCATGGCGAAAGTGTATCAGCAATCGGGCGGAGGGAGTAGAACCTCTTAGTATAGAAATCTCCCCTAACCCAGGATGTTATGCGCGGTGCCATCCTGATCGTCTTTGCACGGTGCCATCCTGATCGTCGCATATGATGACTTATCACTGTATGCAGCCCTGATTTCTTTGTGAGCTGGTGGGGCAGACGACCGTACGAAACAGTTGAAATCTCAAATAACGTAAAGAAAAACTCGGACACCGTGACGGACGGATTGAGGGGGTTGGGTACCATCTCGGAGGAGGATCACTTAACTTCTAGGCAAAAGATGGTTGCTGGTGAGGATGTGGGTCACAGCACATTAGTAGACAATCAACCAGAAAAAACCACTGGGACCAATGGGCCAAAGCGTAAACCAAAACAACCATTCTTGCATAAGCACTTCCAGCGGGCTCTGCACATCCTCGGTAGGATAAGCAAAAACGAGGCCGGTGGTACTGTTCATCCAAAGGATGAGTTCGACAAAGTCAGGTATGGGACGGTGGGTCCAAGACTACAAGGAGTACTTGGCCAAAAAACCCAGGGTAAACGAGGCAACGAAGCGGAATCGGTCTCATGACGAATCCGGGGAGGCGCCTAAAAAGAGCAAAATGGCTGACAGAAGCAGTGTTGCTGTTCGTCCTCCAAAAATTACTCTTAAACCACGAAGCTAAAACAAGGTAGCACATCATCACTTGCAGATCGCTTTGGTGGATGAGACCACTGGCCGCGGAAAGCCTGTGCTGGACAAGTGAGGCGACATAGAGGCACGGCTGTCTTGAGTCATCACGTTTCGACTCAGCGGAGGTTGTGCGCGGTTATAGGGTCATCAAATGCGGCGATCAGGACTCCTTAAAATTCCTTAACGACGCGTTTGCCAACATCCAAGACGAATAGAAAGGCTTGAGGCTTAAGACTATATTATCCAGCGAGATACCTCGCAAGCCAAGGGCATATATATGGATACCAAACATGGAGTTTGATGGCAACCAGTGAGTTAAGTATCTGTAATCAAAGCGGAGGCTCCGCAAAAGAATAGTGCGTCGTTCCTTCTGCTCATTACAGAAGAGAGCCTCGAACTGCTTGAAAAAGCGGAAAATAAACTAAAAATATTCCGTTCTGCGAACCCGGAGGAAAAACAGGAGGATATAGCAGAAGGCACCGTAAAGCTGTTGAAAGGGGTACAGCTGGACGACGTCACCGAAACAAAAGACGTTTAACCATGGTCATCATACCTCGCAGGCCCAGGGCGCGTATATGGATACCAAACATGGAGTTTGATGGCAACCAGCTGATTAAATATCTACAAGTACACAATCGCGCTATTCCGATGATTGACTGGTCAGTCATCAAGGCGGAGGCTCCGCAAAATAATAGTTCGTCGTTCCTTCTTCTCATTACAGAAGAGAGCCTCGAACCGCTAGTGAAAGCGGAAAATAAACTTTGGTTCAGCATGCGGCATGCCAAATTAAAAATATTCCACTCTGGGAACCCGGAGGAAGAGCAGGAGGACATAGCCGAGGGCGCCGAAAAGCTGTTGGAAGGGGTGCAGCTGAACGACGCCAACGAAACAAACACCAAAGTCTAACCATGGTCATTAAGGTTGACCAAATTAACTGCTGCTACGGACAACCTTGCCGTCTTCCTGGTGGAGGACGCCGTGGATATAGCCATTGTCCAGGAACCCTGGGTGTGGGGCACCGAGATCAAAGGGTTTCCGGGAAATACCTACAACGTGCTGCATAAACGGATCCAAGGTAGGCCGAGATCATGTATTATAGCAAAAAACCACCTAAATATTTTTCTATCCCCATTGTACAGTTCGCAGGATGTAACGGTTGTTGACCTGGTAGCTGACGGCATCACACTACGGGTCGCATCAGTATATGTGGCACATGAAAGACCTGCGACGCCTGAAGAGGTTAGCAGACTAGTGAAAGAAAGAGGTGATAGGGCCCTTCTTTTCGGGTATGACGCCAATGCCAGGCACGAAGTATGGGGCAGCTCCGGGATTAATGAACGAGGTGAGTCTTTGTTTAACTTTTTTATGAACACAAACCTAGTAGTATGAAACAGAGGTGACACCCCTACTTTCACCTTTCCAACCTTGGAGCAGTATGATGGATGGGCAGAAGTGTTGGATGTCCTTTATTATCAGATAGCGATATTATAGGGGTTAAAAATAGGAGATTCTCCAGCGAAAACTTCCTCTCGGCTCATAGCTGCATACTCTACGATTTGTATATTAAGGTAGACCCACCCTTGCCACACCTTAATCCCTGTAGAACTTACTGGGCGCGGTTTGAAAATTTAGTTAGAAATAGAATAGAAGGGGCTCCCATTCATGGAATTGATTCACTAGAGAGTAGGGTCGAAACATTGGAAAAAGCTTTCGGTAAGGTCTTTAAAATGTCGTGCCCACGGAAATATAGAAAAAACCTTCCCCCCTTGGTGGAGATAGGAACTCTTGGAACTAAGGAAGAAAGCAACAGCAGACTACAACATCAGTTACTCCACTGGAAATTGGCAATTGTACGAAGAAAGCTATTAAGAGCTCCAAAAAGGAGGGCTAGAGGGAATTTTGCACATCAATTGAATCTACCAAAGATTCAGTTAGACTGAGCCGGATCCTTAGGATTAGGAAGCAAGAAGGAACATGGGCGGACGCAGCAGAAGAATACCTAGAATTATTCATACACACTAATTTTCCGAGATGCAGTCAATACGAAAGCAGAAGTAGTATGGCCGAGCGGAGCTCTTACAAGTCACTGCATTTCACAAATGAGATAGTAACAACGAAAAAATTGCATGGGCAATTAAAAGTTTTTCACCCTTGAAGTCACCAGTCCCATGGGATCATGCCCAAAATGTTGCAGATAACATTAGACTGTGTGCTCTCGCGGCTGGTACAAATCTTCAAAGCGTGTCTGAACCTGAAATATGTACCTACTAGCTGGATGCTAGTAAAGACGGTCTTCATACCAAAGGTTGGCAAGAGAGGACATGAATCAGCGAAGGATTTGAGACCCATCGCCTCATTTGTATTAAAGACGTATGAAAGGCTTCTGGATATATACTTAAGGAATTCCCTGGAGAATTCCGTTATATCCACTGCCCAAGATGCATACCGAAAGGGGAAGTTGACAGAAACGGCTCTCCATGAGGTAGTGCAAACAATTTAGGGATCTCTGGACAACAAACAGTACACCATGCGACCTCTTTAGACATAGAGGGTGCTTTGAACAATGTTAGCATAGAATCTATCAAACGGGCGTTGATAGAAACAGGAGTGGACAACTAAGTAACAGATTGGATCATTTCTATGCTAGTGGCTAGAGCCAGAACAACAGAATTAAAATACGCAAATTTGACTTGCCTAAACTAAAGCATCAAATCTCAACTCTTTCTTCCAGTACTAAATACTTGGAGGTTATTTTGGGCTCCAAGCTTAGTTGGAGGTTAAACACTGAAAACCGGGTAAAGAAGACTTGCATTGCCTGCAAAAGAGTAATTGGATGGAAATGGGGTCTCCAAACAAAACTTACTTTTTAGATATACAAAGCGGTTGTACGTCCAATTTTATCGTATGGTTCGGTTTTTTGGTGCAAAGCTTTGGATAAGGCCTGCACCATTAATAAACCTGGCAGTATACAAATATATATCCCAACGGCAAAGATTTTACAGCTTCGTGTAAATGTGATAATATGACAATATGGTTGGTTGGTTGGTCGAAGTGGTGACTCATCCATAAGACCAAATAGCGCTTTCGCATCGTCTTTTTACTGTTTGTTAGGTTATTTGTGTGGGCAGCACGTTTAGATCCAGTTCGTAATGTTTAGAAACCTCAGGAGGTCGCTGATGCTTATTTCCGGTAACTCCTCGATGCTATTGAAGAGTGTTTACCTAGGGTGTTCATTCTCTGCTTCCACGGGGCAGGGCATTTACAAAGAAAGTAGAAGACCGTTTCCTGTTCTTCCACTTGGTTACAACTGTGACAGAAATTGTTATGGGACATCCTCATTTTGGCCGCCTGTTCTCCGATAAGCCAGAAGCCACTATTCAAAGGTCAGCATGTGCAGCAGCAGTCGGAGCTATTAAGTCGTGTCCGGGAATGCGCTTAATGTTCTGACACACATGCTTCCTATTGATCTATACATTTAGAAAACGGCAACAATGACCGCAGTGAGGCTAATGGAAGCGAGTTACTTGAAGGAGAGAACCTACGACCATGGATGCATACTATCAAGAGAAACACAATATGAGTCTGACAAGACCGATTACATCATCCCGAAGATGAATTTCAATAGGAACTTTTCAGTAATTTTTCCTTCGAGGAAGGACTGGAAGGGATTTTTCTTAAACAGCTTCGACACCATAATCACAAACGAACAGTAAAAAAACGGTGCGTAAGCGCTATTTGGTCTTATGGATGAGTCACCACTTCGACCAACCAACCAACCATATTGTCATATTATCACATTTACACGAAGCTGTAAAATCTTTGCCGTTGGGATATAAAGGGTTATCCATTTTGCGGTTTCAAAAGTAAATGTAAATAAAACACATATAAAATATTTTTTATCATGACATTTCTTTTTTATTATAAAGTTTGAACGTTGACATTATGTGTGAAATACTACATCATTTAAATGACCACCACGCGAATTGTTGCAAGCATCGATTCTTTTGAGGTAATTTTCGACCACTTTTTGACACATATTGGGAGGTATCTCAGCCATAACGTGACGAATGTTGGTTTTTAGGTGCTCAAGAGTTAAAGGTTTATCTGCATAAACACGGTCTTTCGCGTAGCCCCACAAAAAAAAGTCAAGCGGTGTCAAATCGCATGATCTTAGTGGCCACTTGATATCGCCACGACGAGAAATTACGCGGCCAGAAAATTTCTCTTGCAATAAAGCCATATTCGCTCGAGTTGTGTGGCATGTGGCACCGTCTTGTTGAAACCACATATTCTCTAAGTCGGATTCTTCAATAGCAGGCATAAAAAAGTCGGTTTTCATATGACCATAACGCTCCGAATTGACGGTGACAGTCGTTCCATCGTCGTTTTCGAAGAAGTAAGGTCCAATCACACCTCCGGACCAAAGAGCGAACCAAGCAGTGACTTTTTGTGGATGTAGTGGCCTCTCTTCAATTACTTGAGGATTCTCAGAACCCCAAATACGACAATTTTGTTTGTTAACATACCCACCGAGTGAGAAATGTGCTTCGTCGCTGAAGAAAATTTTGTTCGAAAAATCGCCGTCCACCGCCTGTTGTTCAAGCACCCATTCGACGTATCTACGACGTTGTGAATGGTCAGCTGGCTTCAGTTGTTGTGTGAGCTGGATTTTATATGGATGTAGGTGTAGATCCAAATGCAAAATACGCCATAATGTGCCGTAATACAGTTCTAATTCCTGAGAACGACGAGGAATCGACACATTCGGGTCTTCGGCAACACTTTCACTTACAGCAGCGATATTTTCGGTGGTACGAACGAAACGATGATGCACAGGCCTTACAATATCTGTAACCGATGCAGTCTCTTCATATTTCTTCACAATTTTGCCAATTGCTTGCGTAGTTGGACGATTATGTAAACCATAATCTCCTCTTAAAGCACGATATGTGGCTGTGGCTGAATCACCATTTTTGTAGTAGGTTTTTACAATTTTAATGTATTGTGCTATAGTTAAGCGATCCATTTTCGCAAATGTCAGACTGAAAAAGAAAGAAATTGTTTTAACAACTCAGTTTGACAGATGTCGAATTCTAGCCCTATACTTTTGAAACCGCGAAATGGATAACCCTTTATATCCGTACAAGGCCAATTGTAACCTATGCCTTTGTATCGTAACTTACTACTTGTTTTTCTTCACTTCTTCTCCTTCTTTTTCGTCGTTTGAAAATGAACATGTATGCATAAAGGCACCTGATCTCAAGATCCAGTACTAGCCTTTGCATAAGCGTTTGTTATTTCGTTTCCGTTTCATTTTTTCTTGGCATTTTATATATTTCATATTAGCAATCAACTTGGAGTTATGAAATATGGCTATATGTGGTCTTATGAATCACCTAATTATAAAAATATGCACATGTGTATATCATTGTAAAACTCTTTCATACACATGTATTCAAATGCTTATATGTATGTAAAGAAGAAAAGGACTTTCTTATCTTATTTAGAAATGAATACCACAAAAATATATACTACTGCATAAAAATACATACATATCTGTACACTACTAACAAATCCAATAATTCCCCCAGTAAATAAATACCACTCAAATCAGTTACGATAAATTAATCATTAATAAGTATATAATAAATATATACAGATGTTGCGAGCCAAAATATGAAATATGCACATATGCATATTTTGCCTCACGACATATTTCCCGAAATTGGGAACTACATATTTGTCCATACACATACCAACATTGCTCGAAGTTGTGATATACATAATCCATACTAATATTACTTATAATTGTGGAATGTCAGAACTTTGCGCCAACTGAGTTGCAGTTGGGTGTGAAAATGCTGTCAAAGCACTTCCCCACACAATTCGTAGTTCTGCACTTACGTAAGCATACCTGTGTAAGCATACATGATAACTAAAATCACGCGGACTACTCATGTGCGTGAATATCAGAAAGTTGCTTTCTCACGTAGTATATACACACATGGGGAGTGCATCTATCGTATACATAAACACATACATACATACACACAAGTGGTGTGAATATATTATTGTATGTTATATGTTGGTATGTGGGTAGATTGATATGTGGCATATAAGCTGCCAGCTTACCGAAGGCAGTCGCTTTTTCAGTTGTGAATCTTACACCGAAGTGTTAGAGTTTAAGAAATTGTGAAATACTGCGATCCTTACGAGGCCCTCCAGTATTAGTTTAAGAGTGTAAGAAATTGTAAATACTACGATCCTTACGAGGCCCTCCAGTATTAGTTTAAAAGTGCAAAATCGAAAGTAACACCAGCAATGAAACGAATACCCAAAACCGCAAGTATCATTGATAAAATTTTATTTCAGCTAACCAGTGTAATAGATTCGAAGGATATATAGGAGCTTAGGTCTAGGTGCTAATCTTGTGCGTTAGGTACTTAGTGAGTGTTGTGGAAAAATAGTACACAACATTTTGGCGCAGCCGGTAGGATACTG
The DNA here is from genome assembly GCA_963854835.1 of Megamerina dolium. Lineage (NCBI taxonomy): Eukaryota > Metazoa > Arthropoda > Insecta > Diptera > Megamerinidae > Megamerina > Megamerina dolium. Next base: position 28,441,810 of record OY978530.1, read on the forward strand.
CGAAATATATTGTATATACAAGGTGTTTTACGTTAAACGTTTAACGCAGTACGGGATCTGATTCTAGTGTGTGGTTGCGTGTTTGGGGTCAAATGGACAAGAAATCCTACGAAACATTAGCAATAGAACTAGACGTTGCAATAACCAAGTCAATCGACTTCGTGTGGAGCTTGATTAAGCAGCACAGCACATACGAGCAACTCCAGCTCAGAAAATCAAAGGTGCATCACGGAAAGGTACTAACTCCAATACAGGAATTAGATGCCACGTTATCGGAGCTAAACGAACTATTGAAAAGCCAGGCTGAAGCAGCCTTAAAACAAAAGGACGATTTAGAGGCAGCAGAGATAAAAATTAGGGCTCTGCGAACTCATATTGTAAAACAGGGATCCGACGCAGAACAGCTAGAAATGAAGATTACTAAGACTCTTAATAGAAATAAGGAATTAGAAGATTTACTAACAGAAAAGGGCATTTCAGAAGAATTTATAGAGAAAAGACTCAGAACCTCGGTTGACTCTGAGCAGCTAAGTGCACTCCAGGCAAAAGAGAGGAATCTCGAAAGAGAACGCTGCCTAGCACAGGAAACACCTCTTCGTCGCCGTACACCAGTACGAAAAACACACGAAAACAGTACGAAGTACAACCCGAATTAAAGTTAGAAATGCATATTGACGAAATTGCACAGACCGTCAGTAGATTAGTCCCAGTACTCACTGGAGCGGAGTCTAAAGATTTGAGGACCGAAGTACACCAGTTCATTTCTGGGTGCGAATTAGCAAAAAAAGCCATAAAACCCGACGAGTTGGAAGATTTCGTAGCTTGTATAAAACAGCGACTATATGGTGATGCTTATAACTTGGTGATAAGTAAGAAATTCGCTAATAGAAGAATTGTATACACTTCTGCAAAACACATATTTGACGAGCGTTCGCCTGGAACCGCTCACGCTCCAAATACAAGTCGCACGCCAACTACCTCAGGAAGATATACGTGTTTTTTCAAGGAGATTTGCAATCCACGGCGATACAATGTATTAAGAATAGATATGGTGGGATCGGAGACTAAGCGTTGTTAAAAGAGCTAGAGGGGTATGCGAGGACATCTTTTATATCAAGCCTTCAAGACCCATTGTTCAAAACTCTTATGCTAGGTAAGACGGGCAAGTTAGAAGAATTAGTAGAGGAGGCCGTAAATACGGGTATTCTGCTCGAAAGAGGACAACGATTCAATCCGTTTAATTTAGAAGCACTATATTCAAACGATGCTCACCAGATTGAGGCCAGTAATACAGTGGTATTTCACCAGAACAAAAATGACAAGATGCCACTCGGAATGAACAAATATCAAAATAATAACGTAAGTCCTCAAAATGTCCAAAGGAAGGTTCCTACCTGCTCCTTCTGTGACAAAATTGAGCACACCAGAGACGTCTGTTTCAAGAGAAAAACATGCCTTATTGCATAAAGTGTAAAAAATACGGACATGAGTTCAATTTGTCATGCACACCTTTTAGCAACAACAGGTCACAAAGAAAAGGCAATCAAACACCTGCACCTACTAAGGGAGGTCAAGAAAGCAAAGGCCCTAATCGCGGAAATTCTGAGACCAAATGCTTTTTCTGTAAGAAGCCGGGTCACAGGATCGCCGACTGTTATAAACACAAAGAATGGGAAAAAACCCAGGGAAACTACAGGGGGCCCAGGTACGGCCAATAAACCGGGAACCCAAAAATTTTGCTAAAAGTAGGCCCGTTGAAATGGAAGGTGTCAGTCATGCGTCTTTAGAGATTGTTGACACACCCTCCAAGTTAGATAGCAAGATGGCGTAAGTTGGTAGTCAAGCGTCCAGGGGGATTGTTGAGCCATCTTTCCCATCCAGTAATGTCAAACATGGCTACTGTTTGGGAGTCTCTGATGTAGATGATGTGTTCATTGAGCTTCCGTGTGAGTAAGCAAAAAATTTTAATTGTAGACTCTGGGACAGATACCAGTTTAATAAAGTCATCAGTAATTGATCTGTTAGCAAGAAGCGAGATTTAAGGAAAAATCTTAGTGGTGCATTCGGAGGATTTGTCTCCACGTCATGGTCAATAGCAGTCCAACACGAGATGACTGAAGATTTGATTTTAGAACTACACTTAATCTCTGAAGAGAGAGGGATACCTGCTGATGGTAACCTAGGTAGAGACAATTTATAGAACCGATCGGTTATCAATACTATGAAAAAGAAGCTGTTTTTCTTCGGTGAACGAAAACAGCATTTGATGACTTTACCTCTCAAACCGTTGAACGAGGGTAATAGAATACTACACACCAGTGAGGTTGTAGTACCTGGAAGAACTATGAAGGTAGTCCCCATTAAAGTAAATACGAATTTTGAAACAATTATAGCAGAGAAACAGGAAGTATCTCCTGGAATATATTTAGGTGAGACATTGGGCTGTGTGACGGACAACACAGTTTATGTCCCAATTCTCAATACGAATACATATTCATATATTGTAAATAATAAGCATAAAATTAATATAATTAAATTTAATCATTTAGAACACGAAGAATATGACATAGCTCATAAAATAAATAACATTAAGGAAACTGATAGCCAAAAAAGGGTTACCAAAATATTAGAAACAATTAAACTAGACGAAAACTTAAACATAGAGGAAGAGAGATCCACTATTTATTTTTCTTGGAAGGTGACAAACTGTCTCACACCACAGGTATAAAACACACAATACCAATAAAAGCAGACCAGGCTACCAGAAGCGCATAAGGAGGAAATGAATAAGCAAGTAAGCAAAATGTTGGAAGACGACATAATTATTCCCAGCTCATCGCCCTGGAATTCTCCCATAATTTTGGTGCCAAAGAAAGCAGGAGAAGATGGTATAATAAAATGGAGGCTAGTAGTAGATTTCAGGAAATTAAATGACGCCACTATTACACACGTTTTTCCCATTCCACGCATCGATGACATATTAGACCAGTTAGGTCATTGTAGATATTTCACTACACTTGATTTGGCCAGTGGGAATCATCAAGTGTTATTGAAAGAATCAGACAGAGAAAAAACAGCTTTTAGTACAGGTGTTGGGTACTATGAATTTAACAGAATGCCTTTCGGCTTAACAGGAGCCCCTGCCACCTTCCAATGACTAATGAACCATGTACTAACAGGACTTCAAAGTATAGATTGTTTTGTCTACTTAGATGACATCGTCGTCTATGGTCGGAACTTGGCACAACATAAGTCGCGTTTACGAAGAATATTTGGTCTTTAACGTAAACATAACTTGAAGTTAAATACAGAAAAGTGCCAGTTTCTACGAAAAGAGATAATTTACCTAGGCCATACTCGTAAATGCACTGAGGAAGGAGCGTTACCAGACTCTGGTAAAGTGGAATGTGTTAAAAATATTCCTGTGCGAAAAAATAAGAAAGATGTTTAGGAATTTCTAGGTTTAGTAAATTGTTACCGAAAATTTGTTGAGAATATGGCTAGTATGGCACTGCCAATCAACAAACTACTCAGAAAAGATGCGAAATTTGAGTGGACAGAAAAATGTTAGAAAGCTTGTGAAGATTTGAAGCAAGCAATTTGCTCTCCGCCAATTTTAGCGTACCCAGATTTTTCTAAACCTTTTGTGTTAACAACAGATGCTAGCAACGAGGCTGTAGGTGCAATTCTATCGCAAGGTGAAATTGGAAAAGATAGACCAAAAGCCTTTGCGAGCAGGGCGCTCACTGATACTGAGAAAAGGTATTCCACCATCGAAAAGGACTTCCTGGCCATCGTGTAGGCTGTGAAGAATTATCGAGCTTATCTACTCGGTAGACCATTCAAGATATACACCGACCACCAGCCACTACGAGCAATTGCAAACCTAAAGGATCAGTCATCACGTTTAGCACGTTTCAGGCATGAATTATCTGAATTTGATTTTCAAATAATTTATAAACCAGGCAAAAGGAACTTGAACGCGGATGCGCTGAGCAGAGTTCCACCACCGAATCAGGAGTCAACAATGGTTGTGACTCGTTCTATGAATATAGTCGACGAAACCGAAAGCCAAGAAGAGCCTGATGAAAGCTCTGATGACGAGTTCGAACTACACAAAAATGCAGAAAATCAGGAAAACAAGAATGCGGAACTTCTCACAGATGAGAAGGATACATCGACAATACTTCGAGACTTCCATGATTCACCTTTAGAAGAGCATCAGGGTGCTTTCAAAACTTATTGTAGGATTAGAAGACAGTACAGGTGGAAAGGTATGCGAAGCCAGATTAAAGAATATGTTAAAAATTGTAAAAAATGTCAAACTAACAAGAGCTCAAGGTACACGGAAATGCCAATGATATTAACTGATACACCATCTTAGCCATTTGAAAAGGTATATATGGACATGGTGGGAATTCTTCCAGAGACGACATCTGCAAACAAAATTCTGACAAAGCACTTTCCCACACAATTCGTAGTTCTGCACTTGCGTAATCATACCTGTGTAAGCATACATGATAACTAAAATCACGCAGACTACTCATGTGTGTGAATATCAAAAGGTTCCTTTCTCACGTAGTATATACACACATGGGGAGTGCATCTATCGTATACATAAACACATACATACATACACACAAGTGGTGTGAATATATTATTGTATGTTATATGTTGGTATGTGGGTAGATTGATATGTAGCTAGTGTTAGAAAAATGGCATATAAGCTGCCAGCTTACCGAAGGCAGTCGCTTTTTCAGTTGTGAAATACTGCGATCCTTACGAGGCCCTCCAGTATTAGTGTAAAAGTGCAAAATCGAAAGTAACACCAGCAAACGAATACCCAAAACCGCAAGTATCAGATCAAGTACACAGATAAACGCAATAATAAATATATGCAAAATAATTATCTATATGCTACACATGTATATATATTCATGTAGAAATACAAATATGTACAGGGTGATTTTTTAGGAGCCTTAGGATTTGATTACAAAAAAAAAATACAAAGTTTAGAGAAATGTATGAAATCTTTATTTGAGTCGATAGAACGATCTATATAATTCAATGTTTGAAGATGATTTGATGTAAATGTTGACCGCAGCTGCGCCTCAAATGGTTCATACGCGGGCTCCAGTTTTTGCATACTCTCTCCAACATATCGGCCGGTATCTCACGAATAAATCGCTAATTTACGGTCATCAACAACACTGGCGGATACAGCTGCGATATTTTTCTCTGTCTATACTCTATGTATGCGTTTTGGTGGTTTAATAATGTCCAATAATGTAAATTTGGTGCGAAATTTAGTCACAAGATTCCGAATAGCCGCCTCAGAAAGTCGCCCAAACTGACTATAAAGTCGCCCAAACCGAGCATGAATTTTGATAATAACATTCAATAATCTGCAAGTGTTGTTCGTTTGTAAATCGATTCATGGTTAAATTATAGAATAAACTAAACATGTTTGACAGTAACATGTTACACGAAAATAGCTGAGCTGCCAAAACCATTGTTGCCAAAAAGAAAGTTGCTAAAAAATCACCCTGTATTACTGCGTCTTGCCACGCATATTGTCTTGTCTACTATATTTTTTACTTTTATGTGTTGTAAAACAACATAGGAAAGCAGAACGAATGCTTGGAGTATTCTCAAATACTTTACTTATATTTGCAAATGTTGAGATTTTCTTCATTCTATGAAAACAACACATTCACTCCATTACATTCTATTTCTATGTTATTCATTCTAATTCGTATTTGCTTAGAGAGAATGAATGAAACATTTTATTCTAATATCAATAGAGGTACATCATCACTCAATTATCGATAAAAACTCGTGTTTTCTATTTGTTGTCTCTAACTCTAAACATGGCCGTTGACAACATTGTTTTCCTCTCCTTTTATATACACACGTATACTCACACACTTAGGTATACGCATTTAAAAACAAACATTGCCCCATAGGAAATTTGACCCATTTCAGAACTAGTCGGTCTCGTTACCCAATTGGTTCTAAAAATAAAAAATAAATATGTGGCACTTAAAGCCCCAAAGGGCTCATTGGCCTAGCTTCTCTTCCATTACTGTTGTGTGTCTTAAATTTGGACAGTATTAGAAGGGACCTATTTATTTTAGCCGGTTCCGAACGGCAGAATACTTGTGACATCACTTTTTCTGAGCTTTGTCACAGAGTTCTTTTAGAAGCTTTTTCATGGTAAGTTGTTACTGTCGGAAGAATTGCCAATTGCTTGCCGACAGGTGGGTACCGTTCGAAAGAAAAATCTTATCGATATTAAATTTGTTATGCATCAGCCGGGTTTGAACCACGACCTACAGATCAGAAAGCGAACACACTAACCACTGAGCTACGGCACCTACCAATTGGTTCCGACTTCACCATTTTCCGGTGAATTTTCGATCACCTGCTGTTACTCTGAATACAGTGAACCGCGTTAGACAATTTTTTTTCGTTTTTCTCAACGAATTTAAGGGGTTTACTCTATTTCTGAGTTTTCTGAGTTCTTTAGCTTGCAGTTTTCAACTTTAAACTACTGAGACAGTGTCCACTAATCATAGTTAATTAAATGTGATTTTTTTGTCGTTTCAACTTATACGCCGCCCGCTTCGTGTTCTCAACCCCATTCGTTGTCACTTTACTTGACAGAACGTTGCATGAATACTTTTTAGAAATTATTTAATCGCCATTTCGGAAATTCAGATAGTAGATTTTACTCTCGTTGGCCAACTCTCGGCTGCGCATTTCCACAGCATACCCGTTCACGCACACAGCGTCCTCGCTAGAGGCAAATAAAAGCGAGTTTTCAAAAATATGGATGGACTTTAAAGAGTCACATTAAACACACATGTTATCTGAAGATCCCAGCGCAGACAACTCACTCACCGCGAAGCAAACTTACTGACTTCCTCATGAACTCAATGTGCGAATCGCTGCACAGTCTTCGAGCAACTGGAGTTGCTAGAGAAATCCAATTACGTTTCGGGACCTCAGCCTGTCCTGATGCATCAACTCGAAGCGCAAACACAAACCCTTCGGAGATGATTGGACTCTAATGCCACAGGTTCACACTTTCGGACGAGTCTTTCCTCAGCCTACTTCGTTGTGACAACTCTTCACCCATAACACTTCGAATTTCCTCAACTCCACGGATAATCAGGCACAGACCGTCAAAGAAGTATGTTCTCAGTCTGATTCGTCTAATGAAATTCGGCTCAACTGCACTTCACTCACTTCACAGTGCCCAATAGAATCCATATTCCAGCAATCCGTTCCGATTTGCCCGTTGTGTCGCGACACCCATTTATATAATCAATGAACGCTCTTCACACACGGATCAGATGACAATAGACATATACTTGTGAAGAAATACAAGTTACTTGTCAACTGTCTAGCGACCTCGCACAACTCAAATAACTGGCCTAGTCGATTTGCGTGTGCGAAGTGCACAAGTCGTAATCATACGGTCTTGCATCGTCCAGAGACGTACATACACCCTCAATCTGATTCAGCGACTGACATGTCTTAAAGGCCTGAATCTCCATACCAGTTGTCCACCACTTGGTGGATATCTATCCCTTTAAATACCGCCTTAACGGCCCCTATCTGTGCCACTGATTATAAACCCAAAATCATTGGCACAGTTCTACAACAACCCCGAACTGATTCAGCACCTACCATTTCTCAAAGGCGTGATTCCCCATCCCAGTTGTCAACCACTTGGTTGGCATCATCAAACATCATAAAATCCCGCTATAACGAGATCTACCAGTGCCACTGAAACAAGATCCAACATCGTTGGAGCACCCCTATAATAACTTCCAACGATTTAGTGCAGCGACAACCCTCGTAACACCGAATCTGTCATCTAAAGTATTGGAATCTAGTGGACAAGGCTCACTATTTCCACGACCCTGAACCAAGAATTACACGCTCTATTTATGGAAGGATTCCACCATCCTCCTCTCCTAGCTTCCGAAGCCCTTTCCCACTTGACCACATTCACGGCCTCATGGATTGTCAAAGAATCTGGCAACTCTACTTTGCCTCGTGCCAACTCTTCCTACAATCGCAAGTATCCTACACCGAGAAGAACCACTCACGATCTCGTGACCCAAAACCCGTCTACCCCGGACGAACTCGCCGTCCAAAAAGTAGACTATTAACATTATGGTTAGTCCAGAAGCAAAGCCAACCCAATATCATCATTTAAGGTTAGATACTCGATGTGACATCCTCCAGCGTTGTACTTATCCTTACAAAACAACCAAATTTCATTTTATAGCATCTGCCCTAGCCCCCAAGGTAGGTGTTTTTGGCACTCAAGGAAGACATATACTAATTTATCTATATATCAATAACTCACTATGTGTTTTCCAGGTGCCCATCAAGCGGAAGAGACCACGACTACGAACCGTGCACCCACCGACGCTGGAGACACTTCGCCATCTATCGGCCTACAGAAATAAACAAAAACAAGAACAGCAGCAACAATCTTCGAAGTGTTTTCAGCTAGATTCCTCATATGCTGCCTCAATCTCAACGTCTTCCAATTTATTTGCTAACAACAACTACAATAGCAACAACCACAGAAATAACAATAGCAATAGATGACGTTATACACAACGTTCATCACAAAAGCAGCTGTGGCAACAAAATGCTCAGCAGCAACTGTCGCAGTAACAGCGACAACAGCAGAACCACCAACAGCAAAAATCGAACAACAAATTACTAGTAATACATTGAAATTTGGTATTGTATTTATTGTCGACCCCTATAATTTTTATATCTTCAGAGTTTTATGTTACATCAGAGTCGTCGCCATCAACATCGTCGAAAGCGGTATTAGTAGCAGGCATCCATCGGCAGGCATCCATCGGCAGCCACCATCCTCAACGTCAACAGGTCACCATCAACAAGCATCCTTTACATGTCAGCATGCTGTTCCACAGACGTGCTGTATATCATCTCGTCCAGTCATCACGGTATGCAGACAGCCTGGCGAACACACCACTGTGTCACTATCATAACCCTTACATGTAAGTCCTTTTCCGACTACAAGGTGCGTTCGAAGAGCCATGCATGAAGAAACCCGTATAACCATGTGGCACTGTCGCCAGCTTCGCGACCACTTCTATTATCGATCTCATTGGTTTGGCTATTTATTACCGCCGTGACTCTCCGAACTTTATTCTTGTGATGCCCCTCAAGTTTCGACCACATTCTACCCGTTTGAATAATTTGTAAAGAATATGGTTTCATGTGTGAACCTGGTGTAGACACTCGTCTATTTGGCGATGATATTGTAAGGACGGCGAGATGTTTACACCAGCATCAGAGTCTTGTCATGTAGCGTTGTCGATGCGAGCGATGCGCGACAGGTCGTACGGCATATCACGCACGTTATGTGTTTGCCTCGCCTCGCCTTCATTTCTCTCTTTCTCCTTCTCATCTGTTTTTCTCATTATCCTTCATTTGCCATTTGAGTGTATTTACTTTGCATATCGTTCAAAGACACAATGACTTTGACGATTTTTTAATTTATATTCTATGTAAAAAAAATGTCCATTCCGTTTTTGTATAGTTAAAAAAAAAAATTATCTTCCTTAAAATTAAAAATAATTTCATAAAGCTTTTGATGAAATCAATTGAACATTGTTGCATATAAAGATAATTGAATTCATTAAAGAGCATCTGCCAATATATATATATACATATATATATATATATATATATATATATATATATATATATATATATATATATGTATATATATATATATATGTATATGTATATATATACATATATATATATATATATATATATATATATATGTATATATATACATATATATATATATATATATATATATATATATATATATATGTATATATATATATATATATATATATATGTATATATATATATATATATATATATATATATATATGCATGTGCCGTAGCTCAGTGGTTAGTGTGTTCGCCTTCTGATCTGTAGGTCGTGGTTCAATACCCGGCTGATGCATAACAAATTTAATATCGAAAAGATTTTTCTTTCGAACGGTACCCACCTGTCGGCAAGCAATTGGCAATTCTTCCGACGGTAACAACTTGCCATGAAAAAGCTTCTAAAAAAAAGAACTGTGACAAAGCTCAAAAAAAGTGATGTCACAAGTGTTCTGCCGTTCGGAACCGGCTAAAATAAGTAGGTCCATTCTAATACTGTCCAAAAATTTAAGACGCACAACAATAATGGAAGAGAAGCTCGGCCAATGAGCCCTTTGGGGCTTTAAGTGCCACATATTTATTTTTTTTTTTTATATGTATATATATATATATATATATATATACATATATATATATATATATATATATATATATACATATATATATATATATATATATATATTCGTAGTTACTCTTTAATCTATGAGCTATGAGAATCAATCATTCCAATAGAAGCCATATAATGATTGACGGCTGTGCGATTGAATTCGTCGAAAGTTTCTGCTACCTCGGTTGCACTATAGCAACAGACGGGGGAGCTGAGGAGGATGCTAACTGCAGGCTAAGCAAAGCAAAGACAGCATTTGGCCGGCTAAAATCAGTATGGGCAAATTCCCAAATATCCAAAAGCACGAAATTACGAATATTCTCCGCATGTGTGAAATCGACACTACTGTATGGAAGTGAAACATGGCTGATCTCGAACTCCATCACGCAGAGACTGCAAGCTTTCGTCAAGAAGTGTTTGAGGATCATTTGTAGAATTTTCTGGCTTAAGACTATTTCCAACGAGGCACTATGGCGTCTGACGAGCGAAGAGCCCATACTGATCCAGATTAAGCGTAGAAAGTGGCGTTGGATTGGCCACACGCTAAGAAAGCAGCCAGATAGCATCACGCGAATGTCGCTTGAGTGGAATCCGGAGGGGAGCAGAGGCCGCGGACGACCAAGAAACACCTGGAGACGATCAATACTGGGTGAGCTAGATGTTGCCGGCATCACATGGGAAGGCGCTAGATCAACTGCCCAAAAAGGTGTGCGATGGCGAAGCCTTGTGGGGGCCCTATGCTCCAATTAGGAGTATAAAGGAGAAAAAAAAAAGTCTTTAATATATTGTAACGAGTATCGATAGTTGGTTACTCATCACTATTGTGACTGACACTATTGACAGCATCGAAACGAATGTCAACAAAAAGAAATGAGCGATAACCAGAACAAGCCAACGAGAAAGGAAAAGAAGAATCTCGATAAAGGAAGATTCTGGGGTGTTGCCAACAGAGTATAAATAGAGTCAGTGTTGAGAAGTGAAAATCAATCTAATTCCGAACGTGATTGCGAAAACATTGATACAGAGGCAAAAGTTGCAAGTACATTAGAGTGTTATTGTAAATAGTAATGAGAGCATGCAGGAATTCGCTTCTGACATTGATCGCTTATGTCATCTTGCGTTCTCTGGTAATTCGGAAGAGTTGCAGTTTGTCAGGCATTCAAATCTGTAGTGCAGCCTGAAGGAAGAACAACAGGTCGACGCGAAAACAAATTTACTGGTAAGTGCTTCATTTGCGACAAACCAGGACACATGGCGCGTGACTGCCGTCTACGACGAAAGCGATCAAGATCCAATTCTCCAGAAAGACAAAAGAAGGAGAATAAAGTGGATAGCGATCGCTCCACTAACACAAATCCATCGTTAAACTAAATCGAGTCAGTTCAGCGGGACGTGAACTGACTCCAACAGTAGGTTGCCCCATCATTCACATTTCACAACTACAGCGTGTGCCAAGCAGCTTGACTATTGATGGAAAATTGGACAATCGGGAATTCATGTTAACCCTGGATACTGGTGCATCACATTCTATAATCAAGAGCGATTTGGTAAAGAGGTTTGAGCCTTTAATGGGAATAAAATTGAGGACAGCAAAGGGGGAGGATGCACAAATTCTGGGTAAGATAAAGAATCGAATATCTATTGGAAATAGTACGTGGGAACATGAATTCATTGTGGCCGCCATCATCGATGATGTAATAATTGGTGTTGATTTTATGATTGACAATGGGTTTGCGTTAGATTTAAATCAACGGATACTACGCTATGCGAATGTCGAGTTACCATTGAACATCTTTTACAAGCGAAGTGGTAACATCAAAAGAGTACTGGCATGTCAACGTCAAGAGGTTTCAGCAAAATCAGAAGCGGTGATTTGGGCATAGATGAATGTGGATGATGGGACAGGCAAGTTGTGGTTAGTGGAAGCAGATAAAGAAATACAAAATAAAAACATCATACTTGATAGGACGTTAGTAGAACCTAAAGAAAATGGAATAGTACCGGTGCGAATATTAAATCCAACTAATACATCTACAGTTGTGAAGAAAGGAATGGTGATTGGTCATTGCCAGGAAGTTACTGCCGTAGTAGACTGCGAAAGGGGTTCGTCGATAAAAAGTGGAAGATCAGGAACTGTCAGAGCGGAAATAAAAGCACAGATGGAAGAATGGGCAGGTGTGCTTACAAAACAGCAAAAAGAAAACGCTTTACAACTATTGGAGAAGTATAGTTCAATCTTTTCTTCAAATGGAAAAACTGGAGGACGGACAACCAACGTGAAGCATCACATTGACACCGGTGATTCTAGACCAATTTGTCAAACACCACGACGAGTTCCATTGGCCAAAAGAGACGAAGCCATTAAGCTGATTTCCGATATGCAGAAACAAGGTGTTATTGAACCATCAGCGAGTCCATGGAGTTCACCAGTTGTGCTGGTAAAGAAGAAGGATGGAAGTACTCGATTCTGTGTGGATTACAGAAAGCTAAATGATATTACGAAAAAAGACAGCTATCCACTGCCAAGAATCGATGACACTCTGGACACACTATCTGGTGCGAAGTGGTTCTCAACTCTTGATTTGCAAAGTGGATACTGGCAAGTGGAACTTGGTAAGGAAGACAAGGAGAAAACAGCTTTCAGTATTGGCGATGGTCTATGGCAATTTACAGTCATGCCATTTGGTTTATGCAATGCGCCAGCTACTTTCGAACGTTTGATGGAGCGTGTACTCAGAGAACTACACTGGAAAACGTGCTTGGTGTACCTCGATGACATTATCGTGATGGGAAAAGATTTTAACGACCACCTGGAAAAGCTGAAAGAAGTATTTGAGCGTATACAATCAGCAGGGCTTAAACTGAATATGAAAAAGTGTTCACTCTTCAGGCGAGAAGTTAAATATCTTGGTAATAAAGTAACAACAGAAGGGGTACATACCGACGAGGAGAAAGTAGCAGCAGTACAAGAATGGCCAATTCCGTCGAATGTTCTCGAGTTAAGAAGCTTCCCAGGCTTATACACCTACTATAGACGATTTGTTCCTGGATTCGCAAACATTCGCAGTAGTCTGCATGAGTTGACAAGAAAGAACAAACCATTTGTGTGGGGCGAGGACCAACATAAAGCATTCGAACAGCTGAAAGAAAAACTCTGTTCAGCACCATTATTAGCGAATCCAGTACCTGGTCAAAAGTTTGTGTTGGACACAGATGCGAGTGGCTATGGAATAGGTGGTGTGCTCTCTCAGATCATAGATGGGCAAGAAAAAGTAATAGCATACTACAGTAAAATCCTGTCGAAGCCAGAAAGAAACTACTGTGTCACTCGAAGAGAGTTGCTCGCAATACTGGAATGTGTAAAGTATTTCCATAAGTACTTGTACGGCCAGTCATTTCATCTACGAACTGACCACTAAGCGCTAAGGTGGTTATTACAATTTAAAAACTCAGAAGGACAATTGGCGCGTTGGATTGAAAGGCTGCAGAGTTATCATTTTACCATCGATCATCGTAAAGGAGGACAACACGGCAACGCGGATGCTCTATCTCGTCGTCCTTGCAAAATGGAATGTAAACATTGTTCTCGAGCGGAAAGTAAGGAGCACATTGTCGATATACGACTTACTAATATATTGCAGGAGGAGTCATGGACCACCGAACGAGTGCAAGAAGATCAGCGGAACGACCCAGATCTCGTAAAGATTATGGAATACAAGGAGCAGGGCATACGTCCAGATTGGCAAGAAATGGCTAATGACAGTCCAATAGCAAAGGCATACTGGGCGCAGTGGCAAAGCCTGCACTTACGAGACGGATGTTTATTCCGAGCATGGGAAAGTGAGGATGGAAAAATCCCCAATGATGTTCTAGTGGTACCCAAGGCGAGAATAAATGAAGTGATAGCGGAGTATCACAATGCCTCCAGTGGAGGGCATTTGGGAATCACCAAAACCGTCGAGAAAATAAAGAAACGATTTTATTGGGTTGGATGTCATGACCATGTCGCTGAATGGATTCGGAAGTGTAAGCAATGTGCAATGGCCAAAGGTCCCACTAAGAAAAGTCTTGGTAAGATGCACCAATACACCGTGGGTGCTCCATTTGAGCGAATTGCTATGGACATAGCTTTGCCATTTCCAATAAGCAACGCAGGAAACAAGTATGTTCTGGTGGTTATAGATTACTTCAGTAAATGGCCTGAAGTATACCCCATTCCAAATCAAGAAGCTAGTACAGTTGCGGATATATTCGTCAACCAATGGATTACTCGTTTTGGTGTACCGATGGAATTACACTCAGACCAAGGTCGAAATTTCGAATCAGTTGTATTCCAAGAGATATGCCGTATGCTGGGTATATACAAAACTCCTACAACACCTTTGCATCCACAATCTGATGGCATGGTAGAACGATTTAACCGTACCTTGGAGGAATATTTGAGAAAAGTCGTAGATAAATACCAAAGAGACTGGGATGTACATATACCAATGTTCCTCATGGCATATCGATGCGCACAACATGATACTACGGCTACTACACCGTCAATGGCAATTTTTGGAAACGATTTTACACTGCCAGCTGATTTAAAATTTGGAGTCGTAACACCAACGAGATCAACCGAAGATAATTATACTAGCGAAAAGCGGGAACAGTTGGATGAAGTACATCAGTTCATCAGAGAGCGGTCGCAGATGATAAGCGATAAGATGAAGGCCAGGTATGACTTGAAAGCAAATTCAAAAGGGTTCTATGAAGGAGAGCTTGTAATGCTTCATAATCCAGAACGAAAGAAAGGTCTGTCTCCTAAACTACAGACTCATTGGGAAGGACCATATGAAACTATAGCAAAGATAAATGACGAAGTGTATCGTATTCAACGTGCCTGGAATAAGAGAGCAAAGTTTAAAGTAGTGCACTTGGAGCGACTTGCGCCATATCGAGGGGAAGTATAAAAACTAAATAAAAGTATAAATAGAGCCAGTGTTGAGAAGTGAGAATCAATCGAATTCCGAACGTGACTGCGCAACCATCTATACAGAGGCAAAAGTTGCTAGTACATTAAAGTGTTATTGTAAATAGTTGATTATAAACAGAGTTGATTGTATATAGAGTTTATTAAATAAATTGTTGCTGTATATAGTTGTATAAAATAAGTGTTGCAGTTATTATTAACAGAATCCAGTGATCGAACAAGGTAATTCAAATAGAATTAAACGCTCACAGAATAAAAACGTAAGAATATATATATATATATATATATATATATATATATATATATATATATATATATATATATATATATATGTATATATATAAGTATATATATATATATATATGTATATGTGTATATATATATATATATATATATATGAATATGACAATGGTCCAGCGCATTGTGTGCGGGAGGGCGGGCTGAAATAGACAGGGACGGGTATACCCTCGGGACACACTGCCCCTAACCCTGAGGCCTGTTTTTCTGGAGCAACCCAGCCTACAACTTCTGCGCCAAATTACACTCCCTGACCAAGACACGAAGGGGCTGGTACCTGATACATAATGCAGCTGACACCTCGGCAAAACGAGCTATCATCACCCTCTCTACCTGATAGTCGAGAGGAGCCATCAAAGGTTGCAAGGGACTTCCAGTGCGCCGAGCTATGTACCAGTCGAAATTTTTAAGAATAACACTGTTCTACTTTCTGGCATGCAGTTTTTTTTTCAACGTTCTAGTAAATTTTGTCGATTAGAGGCAAGCCTACAGAGTTGATCAATATTAACCAGAGGGTTGCATCACGTCAAATTTTCGAGAAATCGATTTTAGCTATTTCTAATGAAAGAGCAAATTCGTGTTGGTGAAGGACTTCGTCTATCTTGGAACTAGCATCAACAACTGTAATGACGTCAGCCTGGAGATCATACGTAGGATAACTCTTGCTAACAGGTGTTACTTTGGGCTGAGTAAGCAATTAGGGTAGTTGAGCCTTCTCTCGAAGATCGAAAATCATACTCTACACGTCCCTCATTATTCCTGTCCTAACATATGGCGCAGAAGCCTGGACGGATCAGAGGATGCTTGGAGTTTTCGAGATAAAAATTCTACCCAAGATCTTCGAACCTATTTGGGTTGATGGCGAGTACCGAATGAGGTACAACGATATGCTGTATGAGCTGTACGCTGACACTGGCATAGTCTGACGAATCAAAATCCAGCGGTTGCGCTGGCTGGGTCATGTAGAGCGAATGGAGGAAGACGTTCCATCGAAGGGGGTATTTATTTCGTCACCCGTTGGAGGACGCAGAAAGAAGAGGAAGAGCAAACCTCCGTTGGAAGGACCAAGTGTTGGGTAATCTGGCGGCGCTTGGAATATCGAATTGGCGTCAGCAAGCGAATAACAGAGAAGACTGGCGCCGCGTTATATGGTCGGCCTAAACCGATCATCGGTTGTTATGGCCACATAAAAAGAAGAAGAATTATTAGATGACGAACGCACGTATCAATTAACACAAGATCCAACAATCAACCTAATTGCTCAAAACCGCTGTGCTTCTTTCGGAAATTTAAATTTTAGCGTTGGAGAGAAAAAATGACAACTTTTAACATGCATTTTTGTTTGAGTTTGTTTTAGTTGGTTTTCTTTAATCATATTTAAGGATAAATTTTAAATATCTTTTCTGTTTCTTTGCTTCAGAAAAATTTTAAAGTAGTATGATGCTCAACGGGTGACGTAGCTCAGTGGTTAGTGTGTTCGCTTTCTGATCTGTAGGTCGGTGGTTCAATACCCGGCTGATGCATAATTTTATATCGAAAAGATTTTTCTTTCGAATGGTACCCACCTGTCGGCAAGCAATTGGCAATTCTTCCGACAGTAACAACTTGCCATGAAAAAGCTTCTAAAAAGAACTCTGTGACAAAGCTCAGAAAAAGTGATGTCACAAGTGTTCTGCCGTTCGAAACCGGCTAAAATAAGTAGGTCCATTCTAATACTGTCCAAAATTTAAGACGCACAACATTAATAGAAGAGAAGCTCGGCCAATGAGCCCTTTGGGGCTTTAAGTGCCACATATTTATTTTTTTTTTTTATGATGCTCAACTGCTACGAATTTGCTCTTTCATTATAGTACGTGAAGAATGAAATTTGTTTGAATTTTTTTATGCAAAAAAATGGGAAATAGCTAAAATCGATTTCTCGAAAATTTGACGTGATGCAACCCTCTGGTTAATATTGATCAACTCTGTAGGCTTGCCTCTAATCGACAAAATTTACTAGAACGTTGAAAAAAAAACTGCATGCCAGAAAGTAGAACAGTGTAATTCTTAAAAATTTCGACTGGTACATAGCTCGGCGCACTGAAAGCCCCTTGCAACCTTTGATGGCTCTTCTCGACTATCAGGTAGAGAGGGTGATGATAGCTCGTTTTGCCGAGGTGTCAGCTGCATTATGTATCAGGTACCAGCCCCTTCGTGTCTTGGTCAGGGAGTGTAATTTGGCGCAGAAGTTGTAGGCTGGGTTGCTCCGGAAAAACAGGCCTCAGGGTTAGGGGCAGTGTGTCCCGAGGGTATACCCGTCCCTGTCTATTTCAGCCCGCCCTACACAGAAGTATGGACAGTATAAAGAGAACAACACAACAATAAACAACAACAGCTGCAACATCTATGGTGAAATCACGGGTAGCGGCATTAAAAATCGTGGTGATGGAAGCGGCAAGACGGCTGAAGTGGTTCTACAGAATAATACGTCGATCCCGTGAGCGGATATCAAGGCCACTGAAGCTGACCCGTATAGGCGGGTGTCGAGACTCATGCGGTCACCAAAGGAGCTTACGATGGAGAAGCCCGCAAGAGGTAGGTCGTCAACATCAGCACTACAGGACAGCAAGCCGGTGGCCGAATCGATGCAGTCAAAGGATGATGCTATGGCAGAGCTTTCAGACACCATCAAGAGGCTGACGTAAATGATGCGCCTTGAATAACCAGATGAGAGAGCTATTTAACTCGTTAGTAAGTCTTCATGCTAGAGCTCATGAGAAAGACAATAGGAGGGAGACCAGGTATATTGCCCTTACAGGCTGACTTCGGCAGACTCCAGGAGGATATCGTTGAGGCCATCCGACCACAAATGAAAGAGCTTAGCCACTTCGATGAAAGGCGATGGGAAACCTCCGTGGGGCGTATTCAGTGACGCAGACTTCTGTGGTTAGTTTCCCATCATTGGAAGCGAGGCGGTTTCTGTGAGCTCAAAAGATTAAGATCGGGTGGTGAGTTTGCCGATCATGGGAGAAGCAAACCTGCGAAAGTCCTACAAGTGCCTGGAATACGGCCACAAGGCGAAAGTCTGCAAAAGCGCTGAAGACAGAAGTCAGAAATGCATCAAATACGGCGAGAAGGGGCATTTTATGAAGGCCTGCAAAAAAAAAACCTTTGTGCGGGGCTTGCACAAATTGCGGGATGGAGGACACGAGTCGCCAAATCGGAAGCTGGAAGTGTCCCCTGCTTATAAAAGAGCTAAATGAGAGTTGTGCGGATCAACCTAAACCACTGCGGAACCTCACAAGAGTTGCTGATGCAGACTATTTATGAGCAAAGGATAGACGTGCCGATAATCTGCAAACAGTATAACAACATAGATGCCGGAACATGGATATCCGATCATCTCAACAAAGCGGCCATAAGGGTCTGCGGGGTAATTCTCTTCAGGATTAGCCGCTGCTTGGGAAACCCTACTACTTCCGGGCGAAGATCGATGGGATCCACTTCTATAGTTGCAATATCCCACCCAGTATGGCACAAGGCTGCTTTCAGAGAGTTTTTGGATTGCTGGTACGATATGCCCCTTCTACTACGCCAAACGTAATAGCAGGAACTGTGCGAAAAGGCCGATGAAATCCCATGAGGCGAAACTTACAAAGTTGTCATGACAAAGGTCTGAGGCGGTAGAGGCCATGCTCCACCTTGTCCTATTCTCCCGGAACAGTAGCAGGACAATCAGCCAATTCCGGAGATACCCGTAGAAAAGAAATTGGTGATGATCGACGAGGGGAGGTTTGGGAATACAAAGGAACCTGGCCATGATGGTATTCCGAACAAAGCGCTGAAGATCATCACTCACAATTCGAGACCGTGAGGTCTTCACGAGGTGCATCAATGAAGGAGTTTCTTTAGTTCTACTTTAGAAGCCTAACAAACCGGCGGGCGACCCGAGTGCGTATCAACCACTCTGCTTGATCGACACGATGGGCAAAACCCTGGAGAGGTTAATCTGCACTCGGTTGGAGCAACACCTAGTAAGGGAATCATCAGGCCTGTCTGAGAATCAATTTGGCTTCAGACGACATCGATCCACAATCGACGGAACTGGAAGATTGACCGATATTGCGGGTAGGCTATTGAGGGCACCAGATGGATGCACGACAACAAAAAATAGTGCGCAGTGGTAACACTTGATGTGAAGAACGCGTTAAACTCGGCCAACTGGCAACATATTATGAGGGCTCTGCAGACGTAAAAAACGCCGGCGGTACCTATTATAGCTTCGCATAATAGGTAGCTATTTGTCCGACAGGTTGCCGTTGAAGTCTACTGGCTGATTGCTATGAGGGTCATATGCGCCTTCAGAACAGTGTCGTATGAGGTTGCAGGTGCTATATCTGGCACTATAATGGCATCATAGCTGCACAGAGTCTATAATAGAACCAAGAGTCTGCACAGTCATCTAACGGATGCCGAACGAAAAGAGGAGAGGTAGACTAGCCTGGATAAATGGCAGCAGCTTTAAATGCTTTAAGTAAGGCAAGTAAGGGGAGGTGGATGCACAGGCTGATTAAAGTCGTCCAAACGTGGATTGAGAGAAGTCACGGTGACAGCGACTATTACCTGACGCAGTTTTTAACCGATCATGGGTGCTACAGGGAGGGCCTCCTCAGGTTCGGCCATGACAATGCCAGTGAATGCTCGTTCTGGGGTTGTTTGCGAAAACGCGGGGCACAGCTTTTTCTTCTGCCGGCAACTTAAAGCGGAGAGTCCAGCCATCGAGGAACTTTTTGCGAAAGGATAACGCCCTACAATATCGTTGGTAATATGCTACAATCGAGGTTGGTGTGGCCACAGATGAAGTCTTGGTCAGCGGCAGCCCTTCAAGAGTTTAGTACGTAACGGTACTCTTTCGCGAGTCTAGCATAGTAAAATAGTACTGATTGCGCTTGGGTAGAATAAGCGGTCAACTTAAATCCTGCATGCCGTCGTAGGTGACGGCCGAGGTGTAGCCTCGGTGGATATCAGGAAGGGGCTCAGTCCTTAGTCAGGAAGTGTGTATTAGACGCAGGAGTTGTAACATGCCCGTGTTTTCCGGAACCAGCAAAGTGAAAGACAGGGAACTGTGATAGGGGCACAGTCCCCGAGGCCTGCCGCCCTACACTCGATGCGCTGGTACAGAAATTAAAGGGAGAAAATAATGGTAAATAACAACAATAATAGCAGTAATATCAGCAACATCGTAATGAATAGCGGCACACAAATTCGTGGTGATAGTGGAAGCAAGGTGTCTGAAGCTGATCCAGCCAGGAGAACACCGATTACAAGTGGAGTGTGCAACTTAGTAAACAAGACTCCCAAAGATGGCAAAACCGCCGAAATTGACCCTTTTAAGCGTGCATCAAAACTGGTGCGATCGTCCAATAAGGCACTCTCTGTAGAAAAACCTGAAAGAGTGCGATCATCGTCACCTACGCTGCAGAATACCACGCCATTGGCTGAAACGACACATTCGGGTGGCGATATGTCACAGTTGGCGAGACAATCAGGAAGTTGACCGAAGCAATGCGTCTGCCGCAACGATCGACCAACAACAGAATAAGAGATCTACTCAGCTCAGTTACGAACAGCGTAGAAGTGTAAATATAAATGCAAACGATGAATAACCCTGTAGGGCGTGTGTGAAGAGTAATTTTAGGCTAGCTTGGTCCTGCGAAGTAGTGCTTAACGGCGGTCCCGCAGGGCCAAAAATACGTAGCTAAGGGTTTAGCACATAGACGTACTGGTTCGCAAGTCCAGCATAGTAAGATAACACTGACTAGGCGTGGTCCCGAACGAGGTGTATCTTTAGCGGACAGTATGGATCGCACATGCCGTCTATGGTTGACGGTATCTGTGAAAGATTCCACCTTCGAAAAAAAATGTGTGTATGTACCGATTATGTGAGAAAGTAACTTTTTGATATTCACACATATGAGTAGTCCACGTGATTTTAGTTATCATGGTATGTCTAAACATTGATGGTATGCAAACGTAAGTGCAGAACTACGAACTGTGTGGGAAAGTGCTTTGCCAGCTTTTCCACACTCAACTGCAACTCAGTTGGCTCAATGATCTGGCATTCCGAAATTATAAGTAATATTGATATGGATTGAGTATACCACAATTCGAGCAATGTTGGTATGTGTATGAACAAATATGTAGTTCCCAATTTCGGGAAATATGTCCTGAGGGAAAATATGCATATGTGCATATTTCATATTTTGGCTCGCAACAAGTTGTTCACACCACAGCTAAATATTAATATTGTAAGCGTTGAGCGTGTTAAAGATGGACACCAGCAAAGAAAAAATACGTCATATTTTACAGTTTTTCTTCAATAAATGCTAAAACGCAAGCCAGACGGCTGAAAATCTGAATAATGTTAATGGTCCTGATACTGTAATAGCCAATCACGTGCAATTTTGGTTTCGTCGGTTCCGTTCCGGCAGTTTTGATGTCAAAGATGCACCACTCTCTGGAAGGCCAATTGTCGAAAATATCGATAAAATAATAAACATTAAACACTGTTTCTATTGCCCGGCAGGCATTAGCAGTAGTGCTCTTAGTCAGCGATTGGCGGCTATTCAGCGTGCTGGGGAAAGCAATGCCAAGGAGGATGCTATGGCCAGCATCAGTGCTGGTTATGGCCAATCTTGAAAATTACTGACCCAGCGAAAGCGGGTTATAATAAAAAGAAAAATGCGACTTTTGCTGACATTACGCGGAACTGCATTCTGATAGGCCTGTTTGATGAGGCTGACCCAAAACGTAAGATTCCTAGGGCTCAGTATAAGTGGGTGTAACTCGTACTTACCGAGGTCGCTTTCGATGTGCTAACTGGCAATCCAGGTTCGCCACCATCTTATACTGATGCAGGTTGGTATCAGGGCCAAATTAAAATCATTGCTTGGTATAACCAAAGATCGGTGGAGCTGCATAAGGCCGCCATATCAAAGGAAGGATAAGTCTACCTCGGAGTTAGAATGGTAGCGATCGATAGGAGGGATATCGCGTCTCGACCAAGGACCAGGGTTAGGATCCCGGCAGCACCATCCGAACCAGACAAAACTATGTAGCTGTTTACGGCCAGTAGGCAAATGAGGAGCAACAGTGCAAACACCGACTCTGGTGATGTATTGCCAGCGAAAAAAACAACGATGCAAGTGCTCCTGCTGGTAACAAACGACCCTTTAGGGCCACTTGCCTCTAAATTTAGAAGTCTGTACACCGAACAAGAGCTTCAAGGCAATTCTCAAGAGGATACAAATGCCACATTGAAGGATGGTTGTGCGTCATCCATTGGATACATACAGAAACCTGATAAGAGCTGGGCAGAATCTAGACAAGAATCTCTAAACCTCTATAGCTCACACTTTCCAGGTAGCTTAGATGATGATACGATAAAAGCAACCAGAGATAGTGGGCCTGACTGCGAATCGGAAATGCTGGGCGTTATCACAGAAGCCAATATAGATTGGGCTGTGAGGACCTTCAAATCTTTCAAATAACCTGAGCCCGACGGTATTTTTCCAGGGCAGCACCAATATTCGGTAGGGTACATTAGAAACTGGCCCAAAAGATTATATACCTGTTTATCATCATTTCTACTAAAAGAGTTAAAGCGGTTAATAGATATGCAATTAAAAATAAAATTACCCCATCGCATTTCGTGAAATCACAACATGCTACGAAGCCCCTTATCAGGTTGTTGCCTATGTGGATGATGTTGCGATTATATTAAAGGCGTCATTTAATAAAGGTAATGGGGTTAGACTCATTGAGAGCATTCAGAGGGCAGTAAGCTTATGCATAAGCGGGGCTCTCACAACCACCCCAACAGCGGCATTAAATGTCGTGCTGCATCTCTTACCGATTGACCTATTCGGCATACAGCTAGCAGCAAAATCGACCTTAAGGCTACGGGAATTCTCTCTTTAGCTGCCTATGCCAGAGGACACTCAACCATCTTAGGAACTGTTCCACTCATTCCCAGTACCACTGACTTTTTTATCTCAGTGAAACTGCATTTAAATAAATCCTTCATTACAACTTTCCCTACAATAGAAGACTGGGGTATGGTAAGAGAGATTGTACCGACAGTGTTAACATCTTTAAGGATGAATCTAAATTAAATGAGCAAGTGGGAGAAGGTGTCTACTCTGAAGTGTTGGGCATGCAATTATCTTTGCGCTTGCCTGATGTTTGTAGTGTATCCCAGGCTCAAGTTTTAGCCATAATAGCCAAGCGGCACTTAGATCTCTCCGATCAGTAAGGCAGTCATCAACGACAGTCGTCGAATGTCACGAGTTACTGAGTGAACTTGCTCAGTACTTCTCCATCATACATCTTCTTTGGGTTATCAGGCATAGATACATCGGGGGTTGGATGTGATTAGCCAGGCAGGGCACAACGTTATCACTCCACCCGGATAAGGTTTTTGGGAACAAGTGCAGAATAGCCAACTTAAACGAAAAAAAAATTTTCGTTAGAGGTTATTTTTGTGTAAATAAAAAACCAAAAATTGTTTGTCGCTAACGTCCATATAAGGTGTGGCTCAAGGTAAAAGTTCAAATTTGCGATCAATATCACTCAATAAATTTGCAAAAAAAAACGCATATAAGCCCGATGCCAAACGGCTTTGAAAAGTGTAACCGACGGTATAATTTTTATTCCCGGCCATACATAAACAATGTTGTCTTTATCGAATTATAAAAAATGATAATTACTAGTGTATTATATTACTATTATTATATTATTATATTAATGTATTATAGTAAGGGACTTTGTCTATCTTGGAACCAGCATTAACAGCAGTGTTTGTGTGAGGGATGGGGTGCCAGGTGGACTAGTTCCAACTATGGTTGCTTCCTCCAGGTGATCGTGGTGTGTGTGAGTGCGGGGATATTTGTTAGTTCAATGCTGTTTTTGTATATTGAGGTTATGAGTTATGATATATTTTTTGTTTCTGCTGCTGCTGCTGCTGTGAACGATGTTGGGTTGTTTATGTTGCTAAATGAATAATAACACCCGCGATTTTTCAACTTTAAAACTAACAATATTTATTGGAAAAAAAAACGTTTTAATTATATATAGCGAGATTTAAATATTTGCGCGCACTGGCTGTCTATTTTCTTCGGGATATATTTCGAGAATAATAAAAAACAATCAAAACGGGGGGCCAGAAGAGAAAAATGTATATAATTAACATGGTTGCCAACCCACTCAAATGAAGACAAACAAACAGTGCACACGTCTAACTCTGGCGTAGACAAGCAGTAATGACGTCAGCCTGGGGATATTGCCAAGGATCACTCTTGCACTGGATCAATGAAGCCTGGACAATTTCCACCTCGGGTGAGCGAATACTTGGAGTTTTCGAGAAAAAAGTCCTACGCAAGATCTTTGGACCTATTTGCGTTGGTGGCGAGTACCGAATAAGGTACAACCATGAGCTGTACGAACTGTATGCCGATATTGACATAGTAAAGCTTATCAAAATCCAGCGGCTGCGCTGGCTAGGTCATGTCGAGCGAATGGAAGAACACGCTACAGCTAAGAAGGTGTTATTTTCGGAACCCGCTGGAGGACGACGCAGAAGAGGAAGACCTAACCTCCGGTGGAAAGACCAAGTACTGTAGAACCTGACGGCGCTTGGAATTTCTAACTGGCGCCAGTTAGCGAATCATGTTATATTCGGCCTAAATCGATATTCGGTTGTTATGGCCACATAAGTAAGTTAGTAACTTAGATTACACCAATTTTCTTTAAACTATTTTATTTACATTTATCACTATAATTCTCCTTTATTTCACTACTTCTTCCGTATATGGTACACCTAATTGCAGTAGACAAAGTATGAAGATAAAAAATATTAAATATACATAAAAACTTTTTAAAAATATGTTCAATTCACCAAAATTTGCGAATTTATTGAATAATTTCAATCGCAAATTTGAACTTTGACCTTGAGCTAAAGCGTGGCTATGGGCGTTAGCGACAAATAATTTTTGATTTTTTATATTTACAAAAATTGGCTCTATACTAAAAATTTTTTTTTACCTTTAAGTGGGCTATTCTGCACTTATGTCGGTTTGGGTGACGATGCCATTGTATTGACTTTAGTCGCTTTGCTACTGGCTATTTTTAGGTGATCTTTGAAAGTCAGCCTACTATCGATAGGTGTTTTATCTACAGTTGAGACTCGATGTCGTGTCCCCTACAGAGATAGAGAGTTCTCTCTTTTCCCACAGTTATTGATGAGAACCAGCTCCGTCATTTGGGCTGCTAGTTCAGAATTGGCGTTATTTATCCATTTTCGGATTCTAGCTAGCTATCGCATCATTGCGCGCTTGATGTAGGCAGTCGCCACGTTTTCGGTTACTTCCAGTGCAATATCATCCGCGTAGCCTACCACTGCTGCCTTTGCTGGCATCTCCACCTTTAGTATTCTGTAATAAATTACGTTCCATAGCGTTGGCCCCAGTACGTATACTTGGGGAACACCTCCAGTAACCTCGTAGCTCTTTGGCCCCTCCTCTGTATCGTATAGCAGTACGCGCTGGCTTAGGTAGCTGCTGATAATTCGGATCAGATATTTCGGGATTGCGAAGCTTCTAAGTGCCAGTATAATATTAGTCCAGTTTGCCGATTTAAATGCATTTTTAACATCCAGCGTAGTCACTACGCATTTCATATTCTTGTTAACAGCATCCTTGGCTATATCAACCACCATTCTTATACATCTATCGTCGACCTGGCTCTTCGGTAGCCACACTGGCTGTCAGACAGACCTCTCGGCCCCTCCAAATATTCTTGCAGCCTTTCGCATAGTATTCACTCGAATACCTTTCGAACAGTATCGAGTATGCATAAAGGTCTGTACGAGGACGTCTGGTCGGGCCGGTTACTGGGTTTTAGCAACAAGATTAGGCGTTGTATTTTTGGAAATGTCCCTTCAGTCTGACACACGCTGTACAAGCTGACGAAGACTTCACGCTTTACGCACACCGACGCTTTAAGAGCTACGTTTGGAATTCCATTCGGTCTGTTTCCCAGCCACGTGCCGTTTCAGGGCACGTTGGCTGAGGGGATCCAAGACCTTTAACTTTAGCCTTTACTGTTTTATAAGCAACACCTCAAGGATTGTCATCAGTGCCATCGATCGTTTTCTTAAATCAGTTATTTTTGCTCACTTCAATGGCTTTCCTTAGTTTAACACGATGCGATTGAAGCTCTGCGTGTAATTGTTGGTAAAACGGGGTGCAGCTTGCCCCCTGAGATCTTCTTCTCACCTTAATGCATACCTCACGAAGCTCCGCTATCTCATCCGACCACCAGTCTGCCGGTTGTCTGTTTCCAGTTGTTTCGCATCTTGTCATTGTTGCATCGCATGCCGCTACCATATTCAGAGCTATCTTTCTGCCATAGCCTCTGCGGAGACCCATTTTTAGGCAGTGCGCTGTTCTGTTGAAGGATCTAAGCTTCCATGATATTTGCTGGACCTTGGTGTAACAGTTTTAGTAGTCTCCAGCACGATAGCAAGATGGTCACTGTGGGCTCAAATTGAGTCCGCCCGATTCCATTTAGATTTCACGGCCCTCAGTATATCAGCATACGACACTCCACCAAGCTTTTTTGCGATGATGAGAGCATCTGCCCTTGGTTTTATGGTTTTGGCCTTCGGATTCTGTACCTCATCTTATCTTATATTATCTCATTCTGCTTCTTGTTACTGACTTTCGTCCGTTTCTGCTCTTTTTGAAATGACATTGGAACCTGCCGTTGCTTTTCTTCAGAGGCTAAGGCTCTTTTTTTCTTAACCTCCGATATATTCCCTGGATTCTGCGTTATATCCTTTGGCTTTGCGCTTGATGGAATACCTTGTGCTGCTGTTGCAAAGCCGACAGGAGTTTCTGCTGCTACATGCCCCTTCCCAATTTTTCGCTTGGCTACGGGTCTTGCTGCTTTCTGCTCCGCCTCGAAGTGCATTGTCAGCTTCATGTACCAGAGCTTAATTATACTGCACCGCTTCTTTAGATGATATAAGTAAGCGCACAATATCGGAAGCGAAATCTTGATCTATCGTCCCATTGATTTTTTAAAGCTGATGTGTCGAACTGAAGATTGAAGATGTTTAATGGCTTGGTTCCATCAAATGTTGGTGGCTTCAGTTTGATTGTATTTTGATTCTCTAATCACTGATGAGGCTGGCCCATTTGTTTTTCGTTGATTAAGTTCAAGCTGTAATATCTAGAGCATGTCCTCCAACTATTCATGTCTACCTACAAGTTCCTGTAACTTCTAATCCAGATCAGAATTAATAGTTCCGGAAATTTCATCATTTCTGCAACTTTCTCATTCATGGCGCCATATATTTTTGAAAATTTTAGTCAATTGTGTTTTGGAATACGCCAATAACGTTTTCTTGGAGAGACGCATTTTCTTGTGGCTGTTCTTGCTGCTGTTGCATCATGGTTTTCATGAATTCCATGAGTTTTCCACTCGAATCTATCTTGCGCTCTTCTTCTGCGTGCACAATTGCGTAAGAAAGGAGACCTCACAATTTGCGCCAACTACTGTGGAATAAGTCTTCTTAGAATCGCATACAAGGGACTATCGAGCATAATTCTATTAACCTGATTGGACCTTATCAGTGTGGCTTCAGACTTGGTAGATCCACCATCGACCAGATTTTCACACTGCGCCAAATCCTGGAGAAGACCCAAGAAAAACAGATCGACACACACCATCTATTTGTTGATTATAAAGCCGCTTTAGACAGTCCGGTAAGGGATTACCTCGGTATTCCTGCAAAGCTCATTCGACTTTGCAGAATGACACTGCATAACTCCCATTGTGCGGCAAAAATTGGAAGAGCCTCTCCCCGCCGTTTAATACCGAACGGAGGTTCAGAGAAGGTGATTCGTTATCGTGCGACTTTTTCAATCTTATTATGGAGAAAATAATACGAACTGCTGATCTACGACATAATGGCACTATCTTCAACAAAAGTGTCATGCTGTTAGCGTATGCCGACGATATTGACATAATCGGCATGAACACGCGAGCAGTCAGTGCAGCATTCTCAGAGTTGGAAAGAGAGTCGCGTAGGATGGGTCTTACGGTGAACGAGGGCAAGACGAAGTATCTAGTGTCTAGAAACAAAGAGTCCCGGCGTCTTGGACAGCACGTCACTGTTGACAACTACGCTTTTGAAGTAGTAAGGGACTTTGTCAATCTTGGAATCAGCATCAACAACAGTAATGACGTCAGCTTGGAGATCATGCGTAGGATAACTCTTGCTAATAAGTATTACTTTGGGCTGAGTAAGCAATTTAGAAGTCGAGCCCTCTCTCGAAGAACGAAAACTGCTCTCTACAAATCTCTCATCATGCCTGTCCTAAAATATGGCGCAGAACTCTGTAACGCGTGCCTTTTGTTTCCAGCTGAGGTATTACTCAGTCTGCCAGGGTTGAACAAGAGAGCGGCGTAAAAACTCTTGTTGTAGGAGTAGGACCGAATTCCACAAGATTGTCTATTGACAATCAATTCACCGACACTAGAAGAGTGTTCGGCTCGGTTCGAATGGGACTACATACTACTACTTTGATTTTATTCTCTTTCTTTTATTTCTTATTACAATTTTCAATACAATACAATTTTAATGCCTTAGTCTATACCTAACCTGGAATACCTAACCTTACTTATAGAGAATGATAATTTATAGGTTTGACCAGTGCCACCTGGTCGCACCTAATGAATCAGTCGTCTGGCAGAACCGCCTTAGCAGAAATCTCCAAGCGACTGATAATTGTATAGGGTAGCCTGATACAGGGGTCTCCTGTATTCAGTACCCTGGCCTCACACCTAGAAGAGCGAGACCTATTAGCAATATATCTGTAGGAACAACCAACGGGATGGCGGATGGCTGCTCCTGGTATATATGGTCGGTCAAAATGACCCCGGGCAGAGCTGATGGCTCGCAGGCGGCTACTATAAGCGATCTTTCGTTTAGTGACAGCTCCGCTTATGGCAAGAACTACTTATAGTCGTCTAGCGTTATTTGCCCACTCGACTATAAGAGCACTCGTTCGTATAGCAAGCTATTCGAACTGGCCGTTTTCAAAAAAATCCGCAATGATCGTTTCCACAGTATGTCGTATCACGACTTACTTGACCATGCGTCTATTTAGGTTTTTTCACCCTTTCTTGTCATGCCTTACGTTGGCAAGTCATGCACCTTTAGTACGTATTCATGTATAAAGCATTTAAGAATTACAAATTTCCTATGATGCTACATTTTACGTTTAGTGAAAATTCATTTGATTCTTTCTTCGTTTCTGTCGTCATAGTGAGTGACTACACGAGTATGTGTATGTGTGTATACATCTGCTGATATCATTATATGACGACAGCAAGGAGAAGAGGAAGAATCAAATGATATGATACGTATATTTGTTATATTATTTGTTTGAATATTATAACAATTTAAAGGTTTTGTAGGTACATATGTAAAAGGTTGTAACAGGCTTATTTTAAGTCTGTTACAACCCTTGACAATTTTCACCTCAGATGAGAGTATGCTCCGAGTTTTCGAGAGAAAAGTCTTACGCAAGATCTTTGGACCTATTTGCGTCGGTGGCGAGTGCCGAATAAGGTACAACCATGAGCTGTACGAGCTGTATGCCGATATTGACATAGTAAAGCGCATCAAAATCCAGTGGCTGCGCTGGCTAAGTCATGTCTAGCGAATGGAAGAACACGCTCCAGCTAAGAGGGTGATATATTCGGAACCCGCTGAAGGACGACGCAGAAGAGGAACACCTAACCTCCGATAGAAAGACCAAGTACTGGAGAACATGACGGCGCTTGGAATTTCTAACTGGCGCCAGCTAGCGAAGAACAGAGATGGCTGGCGAAGCATGTTATTTTCGGCGTAAATCGATATTCGGTTGTTATGGCCACATAAGTAAGTAAGTAAGGAAAATTACAACTAGAAGTTTAGAAATATACAGTAAATACAGTATAATAAGAACACGTTAGGATTTATCTGAAGGAATATGATAAATCGGCAATAGGTTAGCTAGGTTGAATACAAAATCAACAAACAAAAAATAAAAACACAAAAAGCAAATATATATATATATATATATATATATATATATATATATATATATATATATACACACATATATATATATATATATATATATATATATATATACATATATATATATATATATATATATATATATATATATATAAATATATATATAAATATATATATATATATATATATATATATATATATATATAAATATATATAAATATATATATATATATATATATATATATATATATATATATATATATACGTAAAAATAAGATGAAATATATGTAACAAAATACGTTCCGTTTTCAACGAATAATATTGAAAATCGTACTACGTTTTCTCTTCATAGTGCAACTATAAAGAGAAAATGCAATGTTTTCACTGTATTTTTGTACCAAACAACAATGCATTTTTAATACGTTTTAAAAAATTAAGTAGTAATAATAATAAATGAATATTAAAAAAAAAATTATTTTTATATGATATATGTAAATATTAATAAGAAAAATTAACTAAATAAGTGATATAGTAGATATAGTAGTTATAATATATATAGTAGATGTAAGTGATCTATTATTGAAAGAGAATCTGGTAATTCCCCTACAAACACAAGAGAGCAGCAGTATGTCCACGAAAATCCAATATCAACTCATACAGTGAAATTTCGAGAGATGCCAACGCAGCAAAATTAACAGCTTTAACAACAGTAACAACCAAGAAAATGATGACACAAAACTATCCTTGAGGCAGTAAAAAACAAATAAACCCAGAACAGAAAACAAAGCAGGCCCAGTACAGCGAGTACCCATAACAAACTTACAAAACAATACAATTTACACCAAATTTTTCCATATACACATATAGGTCGCGGTAAAGAAAAATGTGTTAATTAAATCTAAAAAAATCGCTTCGTTGTCTTGACAATTTTGCTTTTTGTAAAAATGTAAGCGCGATCATTAGTGTTGTCAAAATGGTAATTTACCTCTGGCGTCGGGCATGAAAAAGATGTTTGAAATTTTCATTGATTTTTTATACATTAATTTTAAATCGTCAAAAATTAATATACCTAGTCAAGTCTTACACAAATAAGCGCATTCACTATGAATAAAATATTAGGCGCATCCACTTCATCTTGACTGCGATTTGACAGTTGACATTTACGCTTCATTGCCACGTAAATTGATACCAGTACGCTCACAGACAAATTCTGTTTACTGACTAGAAAATCTTCACCGTAGAAGAATAGTTCAATAAACACAAGGATCGTGTGTATGCTCGGTCATCCAAAGAAGCATCCCAACTCATCCCGAGGATCGAAAGAGGCCTCTGCTTCAGCTGACATGGCAAAAACCACTCAACTGTGGCTAATAAATAACATTCCGGACTTCATATCAACGGATAATTGGCCAGTTGGTAGTCCAGACCTCAACCCGTTGAATTACGAGTTGTGATCCGTATTAGAGTCGTTGAAACGATGCAGTGGACAATTTACCCTCGTCCGTCTCGCGATCGATGAGTGGCCAGATCGTCTCAAGTCGTGCTGGAAGCCAAATGGAAGTCATTTCGAATAAATTGTTCTAAGATTTGTAGTCATTGAATAAAAAGAAAAAGAAAAAAATGTTCGGCCGATTTAAAAATGTCAAAATTTTTTTTTTTTGCCAAATCCCTGTGATTTAATAAAGATTGACCCATATATATCTACATGTGCAGGCCAGAACTTAATTTGAACATCCTCTCCCATAATCAATCCTCGAAATTAATTGATATTTAATATGCGTAATTGAAAATTCTCTGTCTCTCTCTCTCAACTCAATTACCTCAATTACACTAAGTTTACGGTAAGTATGTCGTAGTTGCTGCTGCTTCTCAATTTGTCCTTTATAACGACCATAGTGACGATAATGACGACGATGATAATGCTGTTTCGATTTTTTAAATCGCAACTGATATGAAGTCAATGTATTTTCGTAAGTATTAAAATCAAGACTGCTGTTTTTATTTTTATTGTTTGATGAATGCATCTGGTCACTAATATATGCGGACATTTCTTTAAGAATTGTTTTAATGCCAACATCACCACTGTCAACCAAACGAAATGCGGTTATATTAACGAAGTTATATTTAAAATCCTCCAAATCAAATGTCTCTACACCGAAACTGGTGAATAGGTAATGATATTTATACTCATTCATCTGTAATTGTAAAATCTGCAAATACAACAAAATAAAACTCTTCTTTAAAGTGTACATAGCAGTCATTTTGTGCAATTAATGGTTACAACTAAGATTGTTGGTATTTTCAAAATATCGAGTTGGGGAAATTGACAAAATCGTCGTATCGATAATATCGATGTATCGCACAAAAAGAGATTTGAAATTTCACAACAATATTTAATACGGCATTCCCATAGCACCATGAATACTTTGTTCGCTCTCAAAATTACGATAGTGAATTACCCCATTCACACGGTATAATTCGATTTGAAAATTCTCTGTCTCTGGTTTTTATTTTCACTCTTCTTAATACAAGCTATATTAAGTATTAAGAGTATTCAACTTTTCCAAATATTGCATATAGTTATTTGAAGTCAAAAAATTTCCTCAATGCACAATCTCGTCTTCTTACACAATTTTGAAAAATATTATGTTATATTACTTGTTTATGGTTTCTTTTATTTGTTTTGGCAGCGTCTTTAATTCGATTTATCAGCGATTTCGATAAATTTCAGATAAAAATTAGGGAAGGCAAAGATTTGATTAATTACTTATTAATGAGTTAACTAATTCGCTCTCAATATTTTGTATGGCTAACTAAGTAATCCGGTTTAGAATGCGAATGAGAGAGCGAACAATGTCATTGGGGTGTCGTGGGAAAGCCGAATTAGAACCCTTGTTCAATTATAGTTAAAAGAAGCGAAGAATAACTTACAGAATTTTTTATTTTACAGTTTTCAAATATTTTCGTATACTGTTTTTAAAAATACACGTTTTTTTATATAGTTATCCAGCTAACTGCTTTCATTATTTGTAACACAGTACGGAGGCAAAAATATCACATCCAAACGGCCGAGCATGTAAACTTTATTTGTGGATAGTACATTTAGTAACCGTTTTCAAAAAAGCCGTATTACGTCAAAATTTTGAGATATTTAGAATGGAAGATTTAGAGATCTGAAAGTGAATTTTTCGTCGTTTTTAATTGAAAATTTTTATTTAAATGCTATAAATGAAATAACTGAAAACGATTACGTAATCTAAAGTTCAAAATAAAGTTTACATGTACATGAAACAATTTTACCTGCAAGACTATTAAAAAAAATTGAACTATCACTCTGTCTACGCCAGAAAATTACGTCTGGTGGATTTGGTGCCACATTGATTGAAGGCGAGTTGCATCCCTGTTTTTTAATCGGTGTTCAGCAAGAATGATAGAAATACAGATTGCGCCCTGCAACGTCATAAACGAGACAGTACTAATAGTAGGCAAATAAGAAGTGTCAAAAACCCATACAAAAGGTAAATAAAACTGCGAACGTTTATACAAAATTGTAAAATAAGCAATATTTATTACTTTATTATGGAAAATATTAGAAGAAACAAGTAAATAAATATACCACTAAAATATGTATTTAATCTAAAGTGACCAGTAGTTGCCTAAGTGGAAAAGCTATGTATCAAAATATATAAATAAAAGCGAAGTGGTTTCGTGTTTTCATTACAAGTTTTATTGTGCACATATGTATACATGTATAAATATTTTTAAAAAATTAAATAATTATATCAATAATTTAAAAAAGAATTCATTTAGAATTAAAAAAGAATTAATAAAAACTAAGTTACTATTTTAGTGAATTTTCTTTTTTTCTTGTGAGCGGTTTCTTCAATTTCTTTGTTTAGTTTTCTAATCTTGAAGAACATCCTCGCCCGGAAAAACAATTTATTTACCTTAATATTGTAATTAATACTAGAAGATTGCTCAATATGTTTTTGTACAAAATTATTTGTTATGAGCATCCCGTTTCCATTAATTGTGTTAAAAATATTTACCAGCGAGTTCAATTGAACCGCGAGTTCTTCGGTAGGTTTTGATAAACCACCTACACTCAGGCGATTTACCCATGTATAACTTGAATCAGCGCCATCCTGAATCGCAATATCTGCCACTTCGTGTCGTAATTTATGACATATATAGCCAGCAATATTTTCGAGGCCGTCATATGCCACTCCTTCCAGCTCCGCCATTTCCGTGGGTGTATCGTCAACGTCAGGCGTAACACGTATTGTGCTGAGCATAACGCCTGAGGCAATTGTAGAAGATTATATAAATATCGTATATGCATTTTTTAAACATTTCAATTTTTTACGTGTCAGAGATGGTTGTGTGCTTTCCAGATCAGGGGTGTCATCGGCTTGTAGATTTGTCGCGTTGGATATGACACCTTCGTTTCGTCCAAGTATATACAACTTTAGTCTGTATTTAAAATCTTGCTGATCTGGAGGATCATGCAAGCCACCTTTTGCGCTAATGATTCCAAAAAAATTTCCCAGTACGTCCTGGCTCAGTCGATATGTTAAACAATATTGGGTATTAAAACACTTCTGCATATTCGAATATAGCATCTTTAACGCACTATTTGATTGAATAATACCTGCAAATGTACATATATAACCAAAAACAAGAATAAAATAATAATTAATTTTGCTTATTTGCTCTTCGTTGCACCCGCTGTTCCCGAAGAGTTGTCTCACCAGATATTGGCAGACAGTTGGCACAACCCTGGGCTCCAATTTAAGTTTTGACGCAAAGGCTGGAAATTTAGGAACATTTCAGAAATGCGAATGCTGTGCTAATAAAATAAATAAATTTTACCCATTTCATATTGCTTGAGGTTTATAACATCATCATCTATGAAATGGTCCTTGCAAATCACACTATTTTTGTGGTTGAAAGGACTTAATCGCCGACAGAAACTAATCCACTTTTTTGCCAAATCCACATCACACGGAAAGGTAAAATAATTCTTTAATAACGATTTGCAGCAACTATCGTTATTGCAACTTGACACAGCACAATTCATTTATAAAAATCAACTTTTATTCAATCAAAATTGTTTTAAGTAACCGCGTATATAAATACAAGAATTACAAAAATTTATTTGCCCTTTTCGGTTAATTTTCTCTTCGTTTATGACGTGTGCATACGAAGAGTCGGCTGTCAAACTCAAACTAAAAAAGATAACTGTTCACTCAAGGCGCAATCTGTATTTCTATCATTCTTGGGTGTTCAGTTATTCGGTTATTTGTTATTTATTCTTACTTAGTCCGAGTGATAGTCGCCAATTGCGAAACGACGCTAAATAAAATCAAGCAGTTAATTTCGTGTTTTTTATTGCTCATAAAAAAAAAAAATAAAATAAAATAATAATAATAACATAGTTTGCAAACAGATTTTTTTTGTAATATGAGTGTTCGGCGCTCTCCTCTCCGGCAAAGGCAATCGCCTGTTAATGTGTGTGTAAATCATAATTTGCAATCACCCACGCAAACCCCTCCGATAAGTGCATTATCAAAAAAATCAGTTGATACACACTGCACAAGTGAAAGTAACAGTGCAAATCTCTTGCCTGCACATATTCCTCACTCTAACACTACATCAAATTTGGCAACAACAAACTCATGTCCAATCACATCAAATAGAGATAAAACAAATAATATGTTCTCTCGTGATATGCTATCTCCCTCTATACCGTGGAGTGTACAATGCGCTTCTTCTGCTGTAACACCAACAGCTACAACATCAAAACAAACACATAACGGCCTTTCTACTGAAGTGCATGACCCAGTAGTAAAAGCAACTAGTGCGATGACTATTAAAGAACCATTATACATTACTGTTGTAAAGCGAAAACGAAATCCCCAAAATTAAAACAAATGAATTCAACAAAATTTTAGAAGCTGAACACTACCCCTATTAGTTCGGAAAATAGATACGCACTGCTTTCAAGTGCTGAAAGTGACGAAAATATTATCCCCAAGAAAAATTTCAAACCCCCACCCATTTTCTTAAGAGAACGCAACTCAGATAAGTTGATTTCCAGAATAACAAGTCTTATAGGACCAAAGAATTTCCAGGTTGTTCCTATTCGCAAAGGCCAAATTGAGGAAACGAAAGTGCAAATCTATAACGAAACTCATTATCGCAAAGTAATTGCAGAATTTGATGCTGGAAAAAAGAACTACTACACATATCAGCTAAAAAGTACTAAGGGCTTAATCGTTGTACTCAAAGGCGTCGAACCCAACGTTGATATTAACGAAATCAAACTCGCCCTTCAGGAAAAAGGGTTTCAAACCAAAACAGTATTCAACATTCTCAACAAGAGCAATATACCTCAACCGTTTTATCGTATTGAGCTTCAGGCTGAAACAAAGACCCTAAAAAAGGTGAAGTACACCCCATATATAAAATTCGATATTTATTGCAACGCAAAATCACAATCAAAGAACCCCATCAGAGAACTGGACCTCCTCAGTGCAGCAACTGCCAAGAATATGGACATACTAAGACATATTGTGGGTGCCGTAGCTCAGTGGTTAGTGTGTTCGCCTTCTGATCTGTAGGTCGTGGTTCAATACCCGGCTGACGTATAACAAATTTAATATCGAAAAGATTTTTCTTTCGAACGGTACCCACCTGTCGGCAAGCAATTGGCAATTCTTCCGACAGTAACAACTTGCCATGAAAAAGCTTCTAAAAAGAACTCTGTGACAAAGCTCAGAAAAAGTGATGTAACAATTGTTCTGCCATTCGGAACCGGCTAAAATAAGTAGGTCCATTCTAATGCTGTCCAAAATTTAAGACGCACAACAGTAATGGGAGAGAAGCTCGGCCCATGAGCCCTTTGGGGCTTTAAGTGCCACATATATATATATATATATAAATATATATATATATATATATATATATATATATATATATATATATATATATATACAATATATATATATATATATATATATATATATATATATATATATATATATATATATATATTGTTTGTGTGGTTTGTAGAGATCTTCATAAATCAAACATATGCATGCAGCGATTGTGGAGGTAATCACACCGCAAATTATAGAGGTTGCTCCGTAAATACAACCCTAAAGCTAAATTTCTCCGCTAGCAATCAACCTCTAAAACCAGTTGAGCAAACTCAGATAGCCAACTCAAGTAAGAGACAAAATATTGATGCAACACAATTCTTCTCTGCAATCCCAAACAAGAAACAAACCAATTCATACGCTAGCGTGTTAAAACAAAACCCACACCAACAAAGCAATGTAAATAATGAGCAGAAACACTCACTGCCCACCTAACAGCCAAGTACCCTTGAACATTTGCTTCAAACATTAATCCAGAACATGAACCAATTCATGAACTCAATGCAAACAATGATACAAGAAATGATGAAAAATCAATCGATGTTACTCCAAACATTGCTATCCAGACCATGAGTCGTCTCAAGATATGCCACTGGAACGCCAACGGCTTAAGCCAGCACCGTTTGGAGCTAATACAATTCCTTGAATCCAACCAGATCGACATAATGATGATATCTGAGACCCATTTCACTGACAAAAATTGCTACCGAATACCACATTACAAACTGTACACCACAAATCATCCGCATGGTAAGGCACGCGGAGGAACTGCCATATTGATAAAAAGCAGAATAAAACATCATGTTCTCGAAGATTTCAGTAGAGTCTACTTGCAAGCAACATCTATATGTCTGGAAGAGTACATCACTAAGCTAGTAATATCTGCGATATACTATCCGCCAAGGTACAGTATTACCGAACAGCAATATAAAGAGTTTTTCTCAACCCTTGGTAGCAGATTCTTGGTTGCAGGTGATTTCAACGCCAAACCCACTCACTGGAGCTCCCGCTTAATAACTCCAAAAGGCAGAAGACTATGCTTAATCATTACTAACCACGGCTACGATGGTATCTCAAATGGTCAACTGACATATTGGCCGCCGGACAAGAGGAAGATACCCGATCTCATAGACTTTGGAGTCGCCAGAGATTTGCAGATGGAAAATATCTCTACAGAGTGTAATTATGATCTCTCATCTGATCACTCACCCACGGTAATATCTATAAAATCACCAAGCCCCCAAGTCAATTGCGTTAGAGAGAAAATAGACTGGTTAAAATTCAAGAAATATGTAAATTCCCATCTTCCTCTAAGTACTGTATTAAGAACACGATTGACAGGATGTAGACTCAGCACTCGAAAAATTCAACCAGTTGCTCTCATTAGCTCTCAGCTCAGCCACCTGCACAAGGGTATGCAAGCAATCAAACTATAGCCCATACACACCAGCCGACATTGAATTACTAGTAAGAGAGAAAGGAAGACTCCAAAGGCAATGGCAGGAATTCAGATCACCGAATCAGAAAACACAGCTACAGCACTGCACTCGAAAGTTAAAGCAAGCCTTAAAAAATAAAAACAACAAAGAGTTAGAAGAGCACATAGCGAAATTAACACCTGGTGAAGCGTCAGACTACTCTTTGTGGAAATCAGCAAAAAACTCAAATCGGCCAATTCTCACTGATTCCCCCATCCGTTTGAGTGACGGTAATTGGGCTAGAAGCAACTGTGAGAAGGGTTTGGCTTTTGCAAACCACCCAAAAAGTGTGTTTACACCCAATCCACCCTCTTCACAGTCCTCATTACCAAAATTAGCTTCTCAACCTTGCTCAATAACGCTCAAAATTAAAAAAAAGGACATATTCAAAGCAATTTATAAAGATTTAAACCCAAAAAAAATCACACGGTCCAGATAAAATTACCGGTAAAATGATAAAAGTGCTACTTCCGGCTTCTGTTTTGGAAGCGGAACGGAAGCGTTTTGGGCCCCTTACTGTATCTATTATACACTTCAGATATGCCCAACAATAACTATACATTCAGATCGACCTTTGCAGATGATACGGCAATATTGTGCTCTCGCTCTAACCCCATAGAAGCTACTAAACTCCTGCAGACTCATGTCGATTCTCTCGAAATCTGGTTAGCAAAATGGCGCATAAAAGTCAATGAATCAAAGAGCGTACATGTAACCTTCACGCTAAGGCTAGATACATGTCCCCCACTTAAAATAAATGGCCAATCAGTTCCACAATGTTCTTCAACAAATTACTTGGGTATTCACTTCGACAGAAGGCTGACCTGGAACAATCACATAGAGGCAAAGAAAACTCAGAACAAGCTTAAAATTAATCAGTTATGGTGGCTGTTATAAAAAAGACAAAATTGAAACTCGAATAAAAAGTGCTATTATATAAAGCAATCCTGAAGCCAATCTGGACTTATGGTATTCAGTTATGGGGCACCGCATCTCCCTCAAATTTCGAAAAATTGCAGTGAATACAATCCCAGTTCCTGCGAATTATTGTAAACGCGCCTTTTTATATGAAGAACGTTACATACATCGATATTTGAATGTACCCACAATTTCTGAGGAAGTTGCAAAGTCCTGCAGAAGCTACATTCAAAAGTTAAACAACAATCCGAATCCTTTTGCTAAGCGATTGTTGCTGATCACAGGCCATCGACGAAAAAAAAAATGACACATTGAATACGCTGTGTAATTGATAAACCTCGCGACTCAACACATTGCGATGGAACAACGGGAATATCACATAATTTTAGTTAGTTTGTAAGATTTGATTAGTTATTGTGAGTTTTTACGTATATTAGAAAGATTCAATAAATTCTTACTTACTTACTTACTTATGTGGCCATAACAACTGAATATCGATTCAGGCCGAAAATAACATGCTTCGCCAGCCATCTCTGTTCTTCGCTAGCTGGCGCCAGTTAGAAATTCCAAGCGCCGTCAGGTTCTCCAGTACTTGGTCTTTCCACCGGAGGTTTGGTCTTCCTCTTCTACTTCGTCCTCCAGCGGGTTCCGAATATAACACCTTCTTAGCTGGAGCGTGTTCTTCCATTCGCTCGACATGACCTAGCCAGCGCAGCCGCTGGATTTTGATGCGCTTTACTATGTCAATATCGGCATACAGCTCGTACAGCTCATGGTTGTACCTTATTCGGTACTCGCCACCAACGCAAATAGGTCCAAAGATCCTGCGTAGGACTTTTCTCTCGAAAACTCCAAGCATTCGCTCATCCGAGGTGGAAATTGTCCAGGCTTCAGCGCCATATGTTAGGACAGGCATGATGAGAGACTTGTAGAGTGTAGTTTTCGTTCTTCGAGAGAGGGCTCGACTTAGTATTTAAAAAAAACTTGATTTTTCTCGAACAACACGGACAGTGCGCGCATTTTCTTTTTATTTTTTCATTTTTTATATATCTCGTGTTTTGTTGTACAACATTATTTACATAAAAATGTCCAATTGTGGAACGTATTTAAAACGGTTTATATATATAATAAAGTAGTGCCGTGTCATTTATATATTTATCTCGAATCTTTTTCTTGTACTCAATAAAATACATAAAAAAGAAACAATCAGTTTATGATTTACGTGCTTTTCTCTTTCGTCTCAATGCGGAATTTCTTCCGATAACGAAATTAATTAAATAAATCAAAATTTGATTTAAACATTTATTTTGAGTAATGGTATTGGCCACCAACGAAAGGCTTAACAATTCTGAAGGTGATAAAAAGTGTGCTAATGCGAATACAACAACAGTATCAATAACAACAACAATTAATAAAGCAGAACAAATGGAAGAAAATCAACAACGACAACAACAGCAAGATTTGTCATCAATTATCAATAGCAATAGTTTGAAATTGGAAAAGATGATGGCGAAAAATAACATTACCAACGCAACATCAACAACAGCAAAACACCGGCAACAGCATCAGAGATGCAAACCTCCAAAAAGATATACAATCTCACATGGCCTGGTAAAGTTGGCAGAAATTTCGGATCATACGGTATCATGAGACGCGCCATTTTATTTATTCCACTTAGGTCAAGTAGATTTTTATTTGTATTATTTATTATTTTATTATTTAAGAACGATTAATCTTAAACAATTTTAATTTACTATAAAGCCAGAAGCAGTCGGTAATTGAGGCAGAAGAAGAATCAGAATGGAAGCAACCAAGGTATGAGCCCACCGGCATCTCTCTCCCACATACACACACACTTTAAACGCAAAAATATTTTTGAATTTGATCTATGATTTTGTGGGTCATTTTGGACCTTTTTCAGAAAAATCTATAACACGTATAACTAAAGCCAAAAATGACCCATTAGGGTGGTAGTTAGTGGGTTAAACTTTTCCGAGAAAGTAATCCTGGGAGAGTTTTAATATAGGTCTAGAAGACAAGAGCTATCCCGAATGTAATTTTACACTTGATTTTTCAAAATCCATGATTCTACTTTTGACTGAAAAGCCATATTTTAAACCACTGTAAAAAAATGGTGACGCAGTGGAGCAGTAAGGGTTTAAGACTTTTGTTACTGAAGTCAAATTCTATCGTTTGAGGCTAGTTTGGTTCACCCCGAGACAATGACAATTAAATTGTGAAATGAAGCTATCATTCGATGTAATATCTGCTTTAAAAAAAGTACTTAAAATCTTAATTCGTTTTTTACATGTTACTTACAAGTGGGACATAGTTTTTTTCTCCAAAGCCCCATAATGAAAATTTCCGGAGAATATTTCTGTCGGAGACCTTGAACCTTGATCTCCTCCCAAATGTTGACTTTTATGGGAGTTTTCGGAAAAAGGCAAAAAATGAATACCCATATGAGTGGTAGCTATAGGGTTCAAATATTCCAAGAAAATAATCCTCGAAAAATTTTTATATAGGTCTCCAAAGACTGGAACTATCCCAATTATAATTTTGCATAAAATTTTTCAAATTCCATGATTCTACATTTAACAAAAAAAAGTAAACTTTAAATCACTGTAAGAAAATTATGACGTAGTAGAGCGAAATCGAATTTTTTTTAAATGGAGCAGATCTCCCGAACTCCCCAATCAAGGATGATATGTACCATCCGACCATGACGAGGTCAGATACGCCATTTTTAGGCTGAAAAACAACAAAGCTGCAGGTGCTGATGATCGAGTTGTTTAAGACCGGAGGCGATGAGCTGCTCACCCGCATGCACCAGCTCAAAAGCAGAATATGGTCTGATGAAAGCATGCCCGGTGATTGGAAGCTCAGTGTTCGCTGTCCCGTACATATGAAAGAAGACCCCACAATTTGCGCCAACAACCGTGGAAAAAGTCTTCTTACCATCGCATACAACATTATATCCAGTGGACTGTGTGAATGAGTTTTTTGAACTGATGTAAAAAATCCACCATATAAATATATAAATTATGGTTATGGTGTAAGCTAAAGCATACAATTCCAAGTGATACTTGTGCGTTAAATATCGATATGTGGTATTATCATCCGAAATAATATCTCGCCGATAATATCGTATCGGAAGCAAATAAAATCGTGAATATCGATCTATCTATATAATATCAACAATCCTATTCACAACATAACGCATGGTATCATATAACCGTAATCATTGTTAAATCTACTTATGTTGTGATTAAACACATTTCAGTTATCGATGCAGAGGGTTAATATAGTATAAATATTGCTATACTAGAACCGAAATTCTAAATAACCATTACATATAACATAGTAGGGCACTCGGCTATGTATTGAACCAAATCAATTTGTTTAAGAGGGGAGTAAGGGATAATTTGAAATAAAAAACATTTTTTTCTCTGATTTTTTACGGATTTTTTAAGCAAATTTATTCAATTTTTTTAAATTATATATATAGAGAAATAAATCTATATATCTAGAGAATATTTAGTTACATTTTCCTAATTGAATATTGAAAAATAAGCCGGTGACAGAGCATTTCCCAAAACGTCTTTTGAAAAATACGTTGTTCGGTGAACATGATAACTCGGCGTAGAATTATCTGAAATCAAAAATGTTAAATTTACTTAAATTATGAGTTAATTCTCACCCTCCCGTTGTTGTTGAGTTACCATTTTCGTTTTTGCGCTATTTTTTAGGTGACAAACTACCATAATATGAAAATAGAAAAAAGTAAATAACGGAAGGGGGAGGCGTTTTATACCAAGAAAGTATGATTCGAGTTTGAAAAGAATCGGTCGAGTAGATTTTGCAGGATCGTGTTCACAGACTTGGAAAAATTGGTTTTCAGAAAAACACGTTTGAATTTTTTTTTTTCTAAAAAGTGAGAAAAAATTTGTTATTTGTAACTTACACTGAATCATCGATCCCAGGTCCATAAAGTACGTTCCCGGCAGCAATCTCGTTATCTTGGAAAATGAAAAAGAAAAAAACTGCTCCGAAATCTCCGAATATGCTTATCCCTTCCTCCCCCCATAAGAGATTGAGACATAGGTATAAGAGTAATTTCTGCGTTTTTCGCTTTTAAAATTCGAAATTGGACCTTTATTAAAATATGTTTTTAATTAGTATATGTAAATAACAGAAAAATAAAGAAATTTGCGTGGTCTGATTTTTCATCTTACTTATATACCAATTTTTTTTGCAATCTTATTTGACAACTGCTATAAGGGATCAAAAGTCAGATCTTCGAAAAATCAAGAACCTTATATTTCAAAAAATTTTGAACCGAGTTTTAAAAGATTGGTGTTTAAACGTCCTTTCTGTTGATATGCATGCTTATATATTTTGTGTATAAAATTTAAGCAAAAACACTTAAAAGGAAAAAAACTGTATTAAAAAAAAATTTTAATCAAAAAAGATTACTACTTAGTAATTCTTTATTTCAATAAAAAAGAATATTGCCTTTAATTTCATATATAACTTGTTATGTAAACAAATATTAACCATTCTTAGAAAATTTGCTTTCGTTACTATTCTTTTAGTTTTAGAATTAGGTTCACACTTTAAAAAGGACAGTTGATTGATTTTTAAAGGCATTAATTTTATGATGGAAACATTCTTGATTAGGGGAGTACAATCAGAAAAACTGAATTTAATGTTTAGGAGTTCGTTAATATGAAGAAATTAAT
Organism: Megamerina dolium; assembly: GCA_963854835.1. Lineage (NCBI taxonomy): Eukaryota > Metazoa > Arthropoda > Insecta > Diptera > Megamerinidae > Megamerina > Megamerina dolium. Next base: position 28,486,642 of record OY978530.1, read on the forward strand.
ATTAACGAATATTAAGGAATTATAGCCCTCCCTGATATCTTTTCAACCATTAGTAATCGTGCTATGACAAAAATAGTATTTTGGCGTCTCTAAAAGGATTATGACAAAAAATTTTTTTTCGTTCTAGGGACCTCTAGGCATAATCTTTCAAGCTAGGAGTGAAGCTGTGAAACTGTTTTTTTTTTTTGTGGGGAGCGACCAACCAAGTGTTTTGATTTTTTATATAACAAGTTATATATCAAAGGTAATTTCCTGTTTAATTTAAATGAAGTATTTATTAGTATTACTAATTAGTCATTTTTTTTCCTTAAAATTTTTTTTTAAAATAGGGATTTTTTCTTTTTAAGTGTTAAAGTTAAAGTTGGAATTGCCTTATAGTTTAATTCATATATTATGGTGGATCCTTTAGTAGTGAGATTTTGTTCGTAACTAAATAGAAAAATTGCCTTTATATAATATATATATGAGTTAATAATCCTTACAAAATATTATCTTCTTGTAATAACGTTTCGAGGTGTCCCCGTCTAATATAATTATAAAAAATAAGCTAATTTTTCTTATATGCAAAAAGTACTAAAAATTTTTTTCGGAAAATTGCTTTAGTACAATGCTATGGGTCCCAAATTATCTAAAAAACATTTAGTCATACACATAAAATTGTATATCCTTTGAAAATTATATTTTACTTCAACAAAACTAGATTTTTAGCCAAATTTAAACATTTTTATAATTCAAAGCTTTAATACAATTTACAATTTTAAAAATTTACTGAGTTAGGAGCCTTATTTATCTTCTTTATTGTGGTAAATTATATGTGTGGTAAATTAAATGGCATCAAAATCAACCAGAGTCACAATGAATATTTATTTGAATTTCTGTTTTTGGCAAACGAATGTCTAGCTAAATAAATTCCTTACACAGAGTAATGGATCAGAATATGATCTTATTACAGTTTAAAGTATGTGTATTACATAACGGTAGAGGTTGTGCGTTGGGTTTGGGACCCGCCACATAAAAAACCCCCCCAATGAAAAAAACAAATATGCCCCGGATAAGGACTACCGCTTTTGTTGATGACCCCCGCAAACGAAAAAAGGACAATGATTTACGGATATGCACCTGGAATGTCCGGTCCCTTTATAGAGAGGGTGCCTCTATCCAGCTGGTTGATGTCCCCGAAAAATATAGAGCTGACATCACCGCTCTCCAGGGAATGCGATGGACAGGACAGGGCTGCTCCAAAAGAGCGTCCTGTGACATCTACTACAGTTGCCATGCTGAAAGGCACGAATTAGGATGTGGATTTTTGGTCAGCAAGAGACTACGACATCTTGTCTCACAGTTCACGCCTGTGAACGAACGGCTGGCCACAATCCGCATCAAGGCAAAATTTTTCAACATCAGCCTTATATGTGCCCACGCTCCGACGGATGAGAAGGACAATGTGACCAAGGAGAGCTTCTTTCAGAGCCTCGAAGAAGCTTATGACCGCTGCCCCCGCCACGATATCAAAATCGTGCTTGGCGACTTTAATACCAGGGTGGGCAAGGAAGGTACCTTTCGTCCAACTGTCGGAAAATTCAGCCTCCACCAGAACACCTCCGATAACGGAATGAGGCTGATCGACTTCGCCGCAGCACGAAACATGGTAATTGGTGGTATCAGATTCCAGCATCTCGACATCCACAAAGCGACATGGCTGTCTCCAGATCAACGTACAAGAAACCAAATTGATCATGTGGTGATTGACGGCAGGCATGCTTCCAGTGTGATGGACGTGAAATCGATCCGTGGTGCCAACATCGACTCGGATCACTACCTTGTTGCAGCTAAGGTGCGCACACGCTTATGTGTCGACGTCAGTAAGCTGCGATCACCAGAGACAGCAGATGCATTTCCACTCGACTATCGGATCTGCTTCTGCAGAACACTCCCCCACTTGATGATACATGCACACGGTGGGCACATATATCCCACTCCATGACTACTGCTGCCGAGGAGGTAATCGGTTACTACCGGCCTCTGAGGAATAAGTGGTATGATCAGGAGTGTCGCGACGCTACCGCAGAGAAAGACGCCGCCTACAGAAAAACCCTGCGTGCAGGCCCAACGCGAGCTATTAAGGAGCGGTACAGAGAGAAAAGGAGTGCAGAGAGACGTCTTTTCAGGCGCAAGAAAAGAGAACAAGAAAGACGCGAGTGTGAGGAGATACATACAAGGTTCTATCGAGCGTACTGTGTGAAAGGTTGAAGCCTATGCTCAGCAACCTGATTGGACCGTATCAGTGTGGCTTCAGACCTGGTAAATCCACCATCGACCAGATTTTCACACTGCGCCAAATCCTGGAGAAGACCCAAGAAAAACAGATCGACACACACCACCTATTTGTTGATTATAAAGCCGCTTTCGACAGTCCGGTAAGGGATTACCTCTACGCAACAATGTCTGAGTTCGGTATTCCTCCGCACCGTTTAATACCGAACGGAGTTTCAGACAAGGTGATTCGTTATCGTGCGACTTCTTCAATCTTATTATGGAGAAAATAATACGAGCTGCTGATCTACGATATAATGGCACTATCTTCAACAAAAGTGTCATGCTGTTAGCGTATGCCGACGATATTGACACAATCGGTATGAACACGCGAGCAGTCAGTGCAGCATTCTCAGAGTTGGAAAGAGAGTCGCGTCGGAAGGGTTTCACGGTGAACGAGGGCAAGACGAAGTATCTAGTGTCAACAAACAAAGAGTCCCGGCGTCTTGGACAGCACGTCACTGTTGACAACTACGCTTTTGAAGTAGTAAGAGACTTTGTATATCTTGGAACCAGCATTAACTGCAGTAATGACGTCAGCTTGGAGATCATGCGTAGGATAACTCTTGCTAACAGGTGTTACTTTGGGCTGAGTAAGCAATTGAGAAGTCGAGCCCTCTCTCGAAGAACGAAAACTACACTCTACAAGTCTCTCATCATGCCTGTCCTAACATATGGCGCTGAAGCCTGGACAATTTCCACCTCGGATGAGCGAATGCTTGGAGTTTTTGAGAGAAAAGTCCTACGCAGGATCTTTGGACCTATTTGCGTTGGTGGTGAGTACCGAATAAGGTACAACCATGAGCTGTACGAGCTGTATGCCGATATTGACATAGTAAAGCGCATCAAAATCCAGCGGCTGCGCTGGCTAGGTCATGTCGAGCGAATGGAAGAACACGCTCCAGCTAAGAAGGTGTTATATTCGGAACCCGCTGGAGGACGACGCAGAAGAGGAAGACCAAACCTCAGTTGGAAAGACCAAGTACTGGAGAACCTGACGGCGCTTGGAATTTCTAACTGGCGCCAGCTAGCGAAGAACAGAGATGGCTGGCGAAGCATTTTATTTTCGGCCTAAATCGATATTCGGTTGTTATGGCCACATAAGTAAGTAAGTAAGTAAGTATTACATAACGGTAACAAATATGTTTCCATCCCTATTGGTCATTTTACAAACTTACATTTAGAAGGTTTCTTTTCTGGAACATTCTACTATGAATACCTAGAGCCCGATCTCTTATTAAGCTCCAATATTAGTCTGCCATCATATGAGTATCCTATCTTCCCTAGTAACGGTCTTCCATTATTTTAATATTCTAAAGGAAGCGCTCGCCTTGATCCTCAATAGTGTCACCTAAATTCTCTGAAAAGTGAGCTAAATGGCCGTGAAAGTAGTGAATCTTGATGCTCATGTTACATGCAAACTAATTGCATATAAAACGTGGGTTAATGAAACAGTTGGCGTAACAAAACTACAATTAATTACAAATATAGTAATAAATGAGCGTTAAAGGCTCTCCGGTATCAGTGCGACGTTCCTTTATGAGCAAACACTAAACTCTATCGATACTGAAAATATCAGTAAAATTTTACTAAAATTATTTAAACATAGCGATGCAACAACTGAAGCTTCTTTATCTTATGATCCTTCTTCGAGCAACAATACGTCTTGGAGTGCACAACGTGTCACACCTGAACAGCAGTAGCAACAACAGCGCATGTATTAGGAAATACACCGTTGTAATTTCTCTTACAACAAGAAGAGAGGGGAAATCAATGCACAATCAATGCTTCTATAGAAAAATTGATTAATAATCGTTCGATGCACATCAGTTATTAACAAAAGTCAAAAAATTAAACAAGTAAAAATGGAGATAAAGGAAAGGTAAGTAAAAACGTTTGTTAATAAAATATTCATTTTATTTCTTCTGTAACAACACAACTTGTGAAAAAAGCGGGTATCAAAGTGGAGCGGTAGTGAAGATGCGTTTTATAGTGCTCTGGGAAGAGCAGCTTCTTAACCTCCACGGCAGTCGGTAGTATAAATATGGGGATTCTGGATCAGCTATCTAACCGCGTATGTCAGAGTGAAACAGCATGATGGGGAATTATGTGTGTGTGTGAAAAATATATCATGCTATCTCTGAAGCTATTTTATCAATGCTTGCGAGTTAGAGGTTGTGGGGGTGTGGCTTAGAAGGTATGAAGCAATGTTAATACATGTGTGTAAGAGGGTCAGACGGTGTGACTCGAGAGAGTGCGAGTGATGTGACTCGAGGGATAATCGATCGAAGGGAGGAGGCGGGCGGCGGGTTTGGTGTTGAGTGATACCTATAGTAGCTACATGTTCTAGTGGATTAGAATGCTATTGCCTAAGTGTGCATGCATATGGTTATAGCTCAACTATGTGGTTTGTTTGTGGGGGTGTAGTTTAAGCGAGGATCGATGGATTGAGAGTGAGCGAGCAGCTCATGTAGTAGTGGATCAGAATGCTATTGCTTAGGCTTGGCTTATAAGCTATGTGATTGAAATAGCAAGTGGATATACACGTGTATGTATGTATATATGATATGATATGATATTTAGATATTTATAGTTTTTATATGCATATACGTGTATATGATTATAGCTATAGCTAAGGGTGACATACATATATATCGGACTTCTTAGATATTTATAGATTTTTAGGAGCATAAAACTGGAAATGTTATCGTTATAGAGGATGTAAAGGGAAATCATGATGTTATTGCAGAGGAAGGAACTAGTTAAACATAATACAGTACGCTGATTGTTGAAGCGATATCCTTTTTTAAAAAAAATGGGCAAATAATGGATGTCATAAAATGTTTTTTACACAAAAATTAGTGTGTTATTACTGTGGAAAGCGGCCAACATAGATACTACAGATGAAGTTCATATATTTCAATTCCAAAATACTTACATTTCATTACCTCTTACTTCCCTAAGAAAAATTATTTACAACTTTTGGAAATTTGTTTTTTAATATTAAGTTTTATTAAAAAATTATAATTATAATTAATTAATTAATTAATAAAAATAATAATTTTTTTTAATTTAATTTAATTAAATTTAATTTTATTTAAAGTCAATAAAAATGACTAAGAGTTCTTAAAAATAAGTAAAAACAATAAAAATGTACGAAAAAATAAAAGACTGACCCTCCTGATCCGGAGGGTGCATCAACCTAATGTCTATATTTTTTCGCGCTTCTCTAAAAAGCGCAAAACGCCCCATATTAATGCGAGTGATTAATTCGCTCGTCATCGAATTAAATCTGGGTGGTAAAAATGCCACCCCATCATTCAACGTTAACATAATTTAATTTCCTTATATAATGTGTTTTAATTCATACTTTTTTATTTGATAGCGTTCTTCTATCACAAGGCTATCAGTTGCTATTATGGGCAAGAGGGAATTTCGGTCATTAAGTGCCCTGAAGTCGCTTATGGCTGCTGCTGTTGTTGTTGCTGTTGTTGCTCTTGCGGCTGTTGTTGGTGATGTGGCTGTTGTTGTTGCTGCTGCTGTTGTTCTTGTTGATTCTGCTGTTGTTGTTGATGCTGCTGTAATACCCCTTCTCGGAAAAAATATTTTTGGGATGCAGGTATCTCCTCATCATCCAAAATTTCTATAAAATTCTGTAAAAAAAAAAAGGTGGTAATAAATATACATACATAAAAACAAATTTCATGAGATAATAATTTATTATATACTTACTGATTCTGATTCATTTTTTATTCGGTCTGCCTTCTTTAAAATAGTTGCTGGTAATGGATTCTGCTAGGGTCATACATCGTCTATTTATTCAATTCAATGTCAAATACATACACAACAGTAGTAATACCCTTCAAATATTGACCGTGAAAAAACGTCAAAAATTGTTAATTCCCCGGTTTAATGATATCAACATGATCCTCCGCTTTAAACAGTCAAACAGCGCCTAGCGATCCAATTTGTATACATTAGTATCATCATCATGTAAACATTAACATATTGTATACAACTTGCATACTCAAAATATTTATGATTATACTAAATACGTTGTCAACGTAGCGCGAGTTATTATGTATGTACTAATAAAGGGGGTATTCTGGTCTAGAAAATTGAAAAAATTGATTTTTTTTTACGAAGCTTAGACTTTCAAAAATATGCTCTTAAAAGGATTTTTCAAAATTCAAATTATTTTGGGAGATACACAGGATTTTGTGTCATCTAAGCCGGCCGAGTGGAGTGATCACACAATGGACGGCAGATGTTACCGGGTGACTTGAGGATTCATTCTTTCCAGAAATTCTTTTATATCCGACTCGAGTTCTTTATGTATATATGTATATATATATATATATATATATATATATATATATATATAAAGATTCCAGTAGAATAACTCGGATAACATAACACATGTATTATATATATATATATATATATATATATATATATATATATATATATATATATATATATAATAAATAAATAAATAAATATGTGGCACTTAAAGCCCCAAAGGGCTCATTGGCCGAGCTTCTCTTCTATTACTGTTGTGCGTCTTAAATTTTGGACAGTATTAGAATGGACCTACTTATTTTAGCCGGTTCCGAACGGCAGAACACTTGTGACATCACTTTTTCTGAGCTTTGTCACAGAGTTCTTTTTAGAAGCTTTTTCATGGCAAGTTGTTACTGTCGGAAGAATTGCCAATTGCTTGCCGACAGGTGGGTACCATTCGAAAGAAAAATCTTTTCGATATAAAATTTGTTATGCATCAGCCGGGTATTGAACCACGACCTACAGATCAGAAGGCGAACACACTAACCACTGAGCTACGGCACCCACCCATATATATATACCCATATATATACATACCCATATATATAAATATATATATATATATATATATATATATATATATATATATATATATATATATATATATATATATATATATATATATATATATATAATACATGTAGTATGTTATCTGAGTTATTCTACTGGAATCTTTCTCAAACTTCAAACGCGTTTTTCTCAAAACTTCTTTTGTTGAGGTGGTTGACACGATATCTCAAGTTCTATCTGACCGATTCCTCTGAAATTTTGTGAGAATATTCTTTATACATCTTTTTATCACCTGGACCTTGGACTTTGAAAAATTTTAATTCTAAGTATTTTTAAAAAATTCGTAAAGTCGAAAAACAGGGGTAAAGGGTTTTTTTTTTTGCCGAGGTCCAAGAGATAACGACATCTTTACTGATTGAGAATTTTTTTTATTTGTTTGATTTAGATCACTACAAGGGTTGGAATCATGTCAACCAGGGAGAACCGTTTGACTGGCAACCCCCACTTCACCGGCCTGTCATTGGATGAATTTTTGACTTTTTTTTTTTTAATTTTTTTTATATACTTTAAAAATCAATAAACATTATATAATAAAATGGATAGTAAAAATGTTTTTAATTTTTTTTTATCCTAGTTTGAAAAATACCCAAAAAGTAGGGCTCTAGACCAGAATACCACCTTAAACTCAATGTTAAAAACATACACAAATTTTTACGAAAATTATGGTCAAACAGTAGTAGTTCAGTACTCAACATTTAGTCCACTAAAGGCGTCAATAATTGAACGTTTTAATCGAACATTGGGATAAACTTCAGAATTTAGATGAAATTTTACATCGGTAAGATCGCAATGAACGATTTTTCTAGAGTTCTGAAATCCGATTAGCATGAATCATGGTCGTTCACTTTGTACAGCCAACATAGGTGGTTCGTAGTCTGTGATAGTGTTGGATTAAAATGCATATCCCAACAACGAAATGCCATTGGTACAGGAACTCCTCTTCGAATAGTATTATAGATTTTTAATATAGTGGGAGTTATATTATAGTACAATATTTTAATATAACCTAAGTCATAAAGTGATTGTGAAAGTTTATTAATTTATAAAAAGGTTTATAAACTAATCATCAGTTACATCAGCAACAACAACAACAACAACAAGAGCAATAATAAATAACAACTACAGCAACAACAAGAAGAATAACAACAATAACAACAACAGCAACATAATCAGTAACAATTAAGTAAGATTGTCGATATTATTAAATTATTATTATATTATCTAATTTTATTTAACGAAAATGTAAAGGCGTAAAACTTTGCATTTAGCACTCTTTTGCGATGAATGTGACACATTTTTCTCTGCAAAGGGAAATTTACAAGCTCATATTAAACGAGCACATTTGCAAAAAAAGAAAGAACCCAATACAAGATATTGCGATTTTTGTAAAAAGGATGTCATAAGGATAAGTCATAATAAGAGTTATCACATACGTATGAATATTCACAAAAGGAATGCTTATGAAATTCTCTATGAGATTATAAAAATTTAATCAGCTTTTAAATTTCGTATAAAGACCCTTCAAATTAATAATGACGATGAGGGTGATTTAATCCCTGAAAAATTCATAGGAAAATTTGTTAATTCTATACTTAGTGTATTGAAAGAGTCTTTATTAAATAACTCTCCTTTCAAATATAATTTGGAATTATTTGGAGAATATATTAAATCACCTCACGATGTAATGGAGGTTAAATCTTTCTAATCAAATATGATACCTGTCCGCACTATACACGAACTGGAACTCACTAAATGATGATGTTGAAAAGATCAAAACTAAAATTAGTGAATTTCAGAAACGTGATAGCGGTTGGACACTCCTTAAATTACTTCATTTGGAGGTGGATTTAAATAAGTTTGAAGTAATAAGAGGTGTAGATTCATATCATTTCCAAAAAAACTTAATTGAAAAAAAAAAGCGTGTGTGAATATTGCAAACGATGACGTATTCTGCTTTAAATGGGCTATTATTACATGTTTTGCAAATTTACCAGTTAATTCGAATCGCTGCACGAATAAAGTGAATATAAATGATTTTACTATATGTGTTAATGATCTCGAGTTGAACTTTAGTGGCATGGAGTTTCCTCTAGATTATAATGATATTTACATTTTCGATCAACAAATATATTAGGATATCAGTCTTTAGATATAATGATGAAATTGCTGATGTTTTTGGTCCAATTTACTGGACAAAGGATTCACATAGAAAATTTAATGTAAATCTTCTATTTATCCAAGGTGACTCAGTTGATAATTTCCATTATGTATGGATCAAGAATGTGTCGTGACTTTTCCTCTCGCTTGTGCATTTTCATATCAGATCGTAAGCAATTATAATCCAAAATTGTGTAAAATGAGAACTTATGTGGGTATGGATTCCCCTAAAACTTTCATTCAAATGTTAGTTGATGTTCTCACAAAAATTTTTGATGACTACATTAACGTTAACATTCCGATGAAGCCTCTATCTGATGCGGAGCGAGTTTTTCATTATTCGTCTCCTGTATACCATATTTGTGAGAAGAAATTTCTTGCGAATGAAGAGCGTCTAATGGATCATTGCCATTTGAAATATGCAGTTCCGAAATTTTTTCCTGTATTTTTCCATAACCTCTCGGAATATGATATAGATTTATTTATCAGGGAGCTTCAACATAAAAGTGGTTACGTTGAAGTAATTGCTATAAATAAAGAGAAGTATATTTAATCATTTAATTGTAGAAACAAAAATGTATTCATGGACATAAGATTTATAGATTCGTTCAGAATCATGGCGTAAAATTTGGAAAACTTAGCTAAAAATCCCGATTCTTCAGAATTCCACATGGTTAGAGCAGCATACCCTAACAATGAAGAATTCGATCTAATTCAATGTAAGGGTGTATATCCTTACAATTACATACAAACAAAGGGAGTTTTATATGAGAAAAATCTTCTTCCAAGAGAAAAATTCTTTAACACTTTAACAGGTTCTGTTATGTGCTTCTCTTAACTGATGTATTTGAAAACTTCAGGACAAAATGTAAGAATGTGTATAAACTTGATCCATTTCAATACTATGCGGCACCGGGTTTACCATGGGATGCCATGTTGAAGCATACCTCCATTTCATTACAGTTGTTTACTTCACACTCAATGCATAATTTTGTACAGAAGGGAATTCGTGATGGTATTTATCAAGTTAGTAAAAGACACTGGAAGGCAAACAATAAATATATGAGTGATTTCAATCCATTAAAACCATCCGAATATTTAGTATATTTAGATGCCAATAATTTACATGGTTGGGCAATGTCACAAAATTTACCAACAGATGGATTTGAGTGGGTTGAAAACATTAATGTTAATGTTAATAGTTAGATTTTAGATAGATTTTAGAGGTAGATTTAAATTATCCTCTAGATATACATGATCTGCATAACGATTTATCATTTTGTGTTGAAAATATTAACCCTCCAAATAACAAGAAATTAATTACAAATTTAGACAATAAGAACAGCGTAATTGTCTTGTCGGCAAAGAGGAAGATGGTGATTGTGGCTCATGGCAATGCTTATTCGGTACTCGCCACCAACGCAAATAGGTCCAAAGATCTTGCGTAGGACTTTTCTCTCGAAAACTACAAGTATTCACTCACCCGAGGTGGAAATTGTACAGGCTTCAGCGCCATATGTAAGGACAGGCATGATGAGAGACTTATAGAGTGTAGTTTTCGTTCTTCGAGAGAGCGCTCGACTTCTCAATTGTTTACTCAGTCCAAAGTAACGCCTGTTATCAAGAGTTATCCTAGCATGATCTCCAGGCTGATGTCATTACAGTCCCTTACTACTTCAAAAGCGTAGTTGTCAACAGTAACGTGCAGTCCAAGACGCCGGGGCTCTTTGTTTTTTTACACTAGATACTTCGACGCGACTCTCTTTCCAACTCTGAGAATGCTGCACTAACCGCTCGCGTGTTCATGCCAATTATATCAATATAGTCTACATACGCCAACAGCATGAGACTTTTGTTGAAGTTAGTGCCATTATGTCGTAGATCAGCAGCTCGTATTATTTTCTCCATAATAAGATTGAAGACATCGCACGATAACGAATCACCCAATTTTCACTGCACAACGGGAGTTATGCAGTGTCATTCTACAAAGTCGAATGATCTTTGCAGGAATACCGAACTCAGACATTGTTGAGTAGAGGTAATCCCTTACCGGACTGTCGAAAGCGGCTTTATAATCAACAAATAGGTGGTGTGTGTCGATCTGTTATTCTTGGGTCTTCTCCAGGATTTGGCGCGGTGCGAAAACTTGGTCGATGGTAGATTTACCAGGTCTTAAACCACACTGATAAGGTCCAATCAGGTTCAATCTAATCTTTCACACAATACGTACGATAAGACCTTGTATGCGGTGCTCAGAAGACTTATGCCACGGTAGTTGGCGCAAATTGTGGGGTCTCCTTTTTTATGTACGGGACAGAGAACACTGAGCCTCCAATCATCAGGCATGCTTTCGTCCGACCATATTCTGCTTATAAGCTGGTGCATGCAGGTGAACAGCTCATCGCCTCCGGTCTTAAACAACTCGGCAGGCAGGCCATCAGTACCTGCAGCTTTGTTGTTCTTCAGCCTTAAAATGGTCGTTTCAATCTCGTCATAGTCGGGTAGTGGAACATCAACACCATCATCTGTAATTGGGGTTATTGGGCAATCTTCTCCACTGGCTTGTATTGGGATTACCGGACGGCCAAAGTAGAAGCATTGTAAGTCTTTCTGGGGCTGCTGCCGTTGGACTTGCATATTGTGAATTCGGCAGCATTAAAAGCATTTCGTCTGAAGACAACCAATAATTGGTATGGATTCGGCACGGAGATAAGGCACAGGAGCATCCTGTCACTGTTATATAGTAGTGTAAAAGAGGCGGCTGGGTGTCATAGCTCAGTGATTAGTGTGTTGGCTTTCCGATCTGTAGGTCGTGGTTCAATGCCCGGCTGATGCATAACAATTTTAATATCGAAACGATTTTTCTTTCGAACGGTACCCACCTGTCGGCAAGCAATTGGCAATTCTTCCGACAGTGACAACTTGTAATGAAAAAACTTCTAAAAGAACTATGTTGCGATGAAAAAGTGATGTCACAAGGGTTCTGCCGTTCGGAATCCAACAGAGCACAACAGTAATGGAGGAGAAGCTCGGCCAAAGAGCCCTTCGGGGCTTATAAGTGCCACATATATGTACACATAAAACTTAAAATGTATGATTTTCACTATCAATATATGATTCCAAAATTTAAGGAAAATTTATAGCTATGTTATATGAATACCGATTCTTTCATATATAATATACGCACTAACGATTTTTATTAAGGTATCAAAGATGATATTGATAGTAGATTTGATACATCGTGCTATGCTATCGAAAACCCCTTTAATATACCATTGAAAAATTAAGAAAAATTAGGTATGATGAAAAATGAAAATAATGGGGTAATAATGCTTGAATTGGACTACGTCTATAAATGTATTTAATAGATGTGGAGAATTCTAATGTAGAAAACAAAGTAAACGGTATTCCCAAAAAAATTTCATCACGATTAAGCATCGACGATCTCAGAAGCATTCTTTATAGTGGGAATATACTCACTAGCCCTATGCATGCAATAAGATCGGTTCACTATAATTTATATACGCGTCAAATGAATAAAGTTGTTTTGAGTTCAAATGATGATAGAAAAATTCAATCAGACAATATCCACACAAATGCGTATGGATATTGTAACCTCAGTTTATTACTTAATAGTCTAAATGATTCCGATAATTGAGTGAAAAAAAAAATTTGCTTTTCCCTTTATTTCTATACATAGCTTTTTATTGATTATTAATTAAAAATATTAGATATTATACTTAGTATCAAGATTATTGTAAAAATTAGATTAACCAATTTTATGTCTAATATTAATATTACTAAATAAGCATATAATATAAAAAATTAGTAAATGAATATAAAAAATTCATTCAATATGTTTTCATTTCAAAATTCAAAAATTTTCTTAAAGCTCTAACATTGATTAAAGCACAGTTTTAATTGTGAAACACACAACCATCAGTATAACCATATTTTTCTCTAATTTCAAATTTTCATAATATATTCAATTTTCATCTAAATTGAATATATTTGAAAGTCCGAACAATGACTCAAGCCACATTCTCTTCTTATAACCCTTAACATAAATTTCACAATTAAATAAATTTTCTTGTAAGAAATTGGCTAAGCTCTGTAATATTATTGATCCAGCATCCCATTGAATATTGTGGTGTTTCCAAATAATCCACAGTGCTTGTTTTTGATAGAATGGTGGAAGATCACTGAAGGCGAATGGTGATTTTACGATTAAATGCATATTTTCATTGATGTTAAAGGATATTGCCAAATCTTTTAAAATAAATTGGTTTTCGGGACCCTTAAATCCTTAAACATCAATAATTACTTTTTGCATATAATTCAAATGCATTTTTATACTTTTTCCTTTGATATTTAAGATTTGAAATTCCGTGATAAAAACGTTTTTATTCTGTGAAGAATAAAATCATACTGATCAAATTAAATCATTTTCCTAATATCACCATTCATGGGGTTAATAATAAGTAATAATCTTGTATAAGAAGGGCATATACAGAAGTATTAGCAGGAACGTTTTTTTAAGGTCTTGAAAATAACTTCTACATTTATTGGTCCACTTTTTATTGCTTAATTTTGATGTGTTACATCATTATGTTATTCTATAGCTTCGGTGGTCTGGTGGTGTTTTCGCAAGGTAAAGTGTCTAACTGCCTCAACCGGGTGGGTCTAGCGCAATCCTTGTTGAAGTCATCGCAAGTCAACTCACTGGCTGTCATGTAGTTTGTTCTGAGCGCTATGTGATGACATCTTTATTTGTTAATGAGGGGTAGTCATGTAGCTTGCTCTGCTTACTATGTGATGGCGCCTTCATTATTAATGGGGGTCCTCCACGTGGCGACCACCGGGCAACTTCCTCCTGGCACCCGCTGGGAGGCGGCTGAAGTAAGTGGCGAAAATCTCCTCGGTTAAAGGTTGTGCGTTGGGTTTGGGACCCCCACATAAAAAATCCCCCCAATGAAAAAAACAAATATGCCTCGGATAAGGACTACCGCTTTTGTTGATGACCCCCGCAAACGAAAAAAGGACCACGATTTACGGATATGCACCTGGAATGTCCGATCCCTTTATAGGGAGGGTGCCTCTATCCAGCTGGTTGATGTCCTCGAAAAATACAGAGCTGACATCACCGCTCTCCAGGAAATGCGATGGACAGGACAGGGCTGCTCCAAAAGAGCGTCCTGTGACATCTACTACAGTTGCCATGCTGAAAGGCACGAATTAGGATGTGGATTTTTGGTCAGCAAGAGACTACGCCATCTTGTCTCACAGTTCACGTCTGTGAACGAACGGCTGGCCACAATCCGCATCAAATCAAAATTTTTCAACATCAGCCTTATATGTGCCCACGCTCCGACGGATGAGAAGGACAATGTGACCAAGGAGAGCTTCTTTCAGCGCCTCGAAGAAGCTTATGACTTCTGCCCCCACCACGATATCAAAATCGTGCTTGGCGACTTTAATGCCAGGGTGGGCAAGGAAGGTACCTTTGGTCCAACTGTCGGAAAATTCAGCCTCCACCAGAACACCTCCGATAACGGAATGAGGCTGATCGACTTCGCCGCAGCACGAAACATGGTAATTGGTGGTACCAGATTCCAGCATCTCGACATCCACAAAGCGACATGGCTGTCTCCAGATCAACGTACAAGAAACCAAATTGATCATGTGGTGATTGACGGAAGGCATGCTTCCAGTGTGATGGACGTGAAATCGATCCGTGGTGCCAACATCGACTCGGATCACTACCTTGTTGCAGCTAACGTGCGCACACGCCTATGTGTCGCAAATAACAAGAGAAGTCCCACACAGAGAAAGCTCGACGTCAGTAAGCTGCGATCACCAGAGACAGCAGATGCATTTTCCACTCGACTATCGGATCTGCTTATGCAGAACACTCCCCCACTTGATGATACATGCGCACGGTGGACACATATATCCCACTCCATGACTACTGCTGCCGAGGAAGTAATCGGTTACTACCGGCCTCTGAGGAATGAGTGGTATGATCAGGAGTGTCGCGACGCTACCGCAGAGAAAGACGCCGCCTACAGAAAAACTCTGCGTGCAGGCGTAACGCGAGCTGTTAAGGAGCGGTATAGAGAGAAAAGGAGTGCAGAGAGACGTTTTTTCAGGCGCAAGAAGAGGGAGTTGGAAAGACTTGAGTGTGAGGAGATAGAGATGTGTACCGACAAGAATGAGACTCGAAAATTCTTCGAAAAGATCAAGCGCCTAAGTGGAGGTTTAAATCCCGGAGCCTCTTCTTGTCGTGATGGAAATGGGAATCTGGTTACGGATGTACAGAGTGTACTGAGCCTATGGAGGGAACACTTCTCCACGTTACTGAATGGCGATGCTACGAACAATTCCGCCAGTGGAGGAGATTGCCCGATAATCCCAATTACAGATGATGGTGTTGATGTTCCACCACCCGACTATGACGAGGTTAAAACGGCCATTTTAAGGCTGAAGAACAACAAAGCTGCAGGTGCTGATGGCCTGCCTGCCGAGTTGTTTAAGACCGGAGGCGATGAGCTGCTCACCCGCATGCACCAGCTCATAAGCAATATGTTCGGATGAAAGCATGTTTGATGATTGGAGGCTCAGTGTTCTCTGTCCTGTACATAAAAAAGGAGAGCCCACAATTTGCGCCAACTACCGTGGAATAAGTCTCCTGAGCATCGCATACAAGGTTCTATCGAGCGTACTGTGTGAAAGGTTGAAGACTATGCTCAGCTGCTCAGCAACCTGATTGGACCTTATCAGTGTGGCTTCAGACCTGGTAAATCCACCATCGACCAGATTTTCACACTGCGCCAAATCCTGGAGAAGACCCAAGAAAAACTTGGAACCAGCATTAACAGCAGTAATGACGTCAGCTTGGAGATCATGCGTAGGATAACTCTTGCTAACAGGTGTTACTTTGGGCTGAGTAAGCAATTGAGAAGTCGAGCCCTCTCTCGAAGAACGAAAACTACACTCTACAAGTCTCTCATCATGCCTGTCCTAACATATGGCGCTGAAGCCTGGACAATTTCCACCTCGGATGAGCGAATACTTGGAGTTTTCGAGAGAAAAGTCCTACGCAAGATCTTTGGACCTATTTGCGTTGGTGGCGAGTACCGAATAAGGTACAACCATGAGCTGTACGAGCTGTATGCCGATATTGACATAGTAAAGCGCACCAAAATCCAGCGGCTGCGCTGGCTAGGTCATGTCGAGCGAATGGAAGAACACGCTCCAGCTAAGAAGGTGTTATATTCGGAACCCGCTGGAGGACGACGCAAAAGAGGAAGACCAAACCTCCGGTGGAAAGACCAAGTACTGGAGAACCTGACGGCGCTTGGAATTTCTAACTGGCGCCAGCTAGCGAAGAACAGAGATGGCTGGCGAAGCATGTTATTTTCGGCCTAAATCGATATTCGGTTGTTATGGCCACATAAGTAAGTAAGTATACACGGTGAAAAGAAAAAGAACCAAAAAGAAAAGAAAAATAAGCAACAAAATAAACATAATTGTGTTGTGCGAAAGAAGAATTGCAGGAAATAGGAACAGAGTAAAAGATGTAAGTCCTAGAAAATAAGTTATCTAAGGAAAGGTCACAGTGTCAGAAGAATAGGCACAACAGCACGAATTAGGATGTGGATTTTTGGTCAGCAAGAGACTACTACACCTTGTCTCACATTTCACGCCTATGAACTAACGGCTGGCCACAATCCGCATCAGGGCAAATTTATTTAACATCAGCCTTATATGTGCCCACGCTCCGACGGATGAGAAGGACAATGTGACCAAGGAGAGCTTCTTTTAGCGCCTCGAAGAAGCTTACGATCGCTACCCCCGCCACGATATCAAAATCGTGCTTGGAACTTTAATGCCAGGGTACGTAAGGAAGGTACCTGTGGTTCAACTGTCGATTAATTCAGCCTCCACTAGAACATCTCCGATAACGAAATGAAGCTGATCGACTTCGCCGCAGCACGAAACATGGTAATTGGTGGTACCAGGCTCCGGTTTAAATCCCGGAGCCTCTTCTTGTCGTGATGGAAATGGGAATCTGGTTACAGATGTCCAGAGTGTACTGAGCATATGGAGGAAACACTTCCCACGTTACTGAATGGCGATGCTACGAGCAATTCCGCCAGTGGAGGAGATTGCCCGATAACCCCAATTACAGATGATGGTGTTGATGTTCCACCACCCAACTATGACGAGATTGAAACGGCCATTTTAAGGCTGAAGAACAACAAAGCTGCAGGTGCTGATGGCCTGCCTGCCGAGTTGTTTAAGACCAAACTCTATAAGCAGAATATGTTCGGATGAAGACATGCCTGATGATTGGAGGCTCAGTGTTCTCTGTCCCGTACATAAAAAAGGAGACCCCACAATTTGCGCCAACTACCGTGGCATAAGTCTTCTGAGCACCGCATACAAGGTCTTATCGTACGTATTGTGTGAAAGATTAGATTGAACCTGATTGGACCTTATCAGTGTGGCTTAAGACCTGGTAAATCTACCATCGACCAAGTTGTCTCATAGCGCCAAATCCTGGAGAAGACCCAAGAAAAACAGATCGACACACACCACCTATTTGTTGATTATAAAGCCGCTTTCGACAGTCCGGTAAGGGATTACCTCTATGCAACAATGTCTGAGTTCGGTATTCCTGCAAAGCTCATTCGACTTTGTAGAATGTATGTGTAGTTTACTTGCGGTCATATGCTGTTCAAGGTTACAAATATGCAATACAATAACCAAATATAATGTTTATGCAATACGATGTGCAATCTGCAGAACTTTTTACATACACATATATTTTAATTTCAATTTATTTAGTCTATGGACACATAATTCCTTATAGCCTAGACAGACTGCAGCCTAATTCCGGATTACCGGCGCACTTAATCCGAATAAAATAATAACCTGACAGACGGCAGTATTGCGGATTAACTAAACGGCTGATTGTTGTTTTATTAGGTCTGCTCACTTACATTACTATCACTATCAATTTCTGTCATCTGTCACTCTCGATATGAGAAAATCTACAAGAAGTACATGAACTGAAAACTATCAGAAACTTGTAAATTGGCATTCACAGTTCTTAATTGACAGTTGGATTTATTTGTTCGCCAACGCTTTTCATCTTGAAAACTGTTAACAATTGTTGAAATTTTTTGTAAAATGATCGAGAAAAATTCACAATAGACAATTTTCAGCAGTGTTGCCAGCGCAAATTGACCTAATCCTCTTTTATTTTCAGAATTAACTCTTAGAGTTAATGCGGATTAGCTGCAGTTAATGCCTGAGTTAATTCGAATTAAATCGTTAAACCGAATTAACGCTGCCGTCTGTCAGGGCTTTTATAGTCGCTCAATGCACCAGCAACGCCAACAAGGGGAAGCGGACAGCAGCGAAAACAGCGCTGTAGCAAACCTCACATTTAGAGAAGTCGCCAACCGTCTGTACTAGCCATCAAACTGTAAATATACCACAGATGGCGCTTACATTCGACAATTTGTGGGCACATTTCATCTACCTAGTGCCATCGAGTGAATTGCAAAGTGTGGACACACACCATCCAACAGTATGAACTACAACAACCAAATGTAGCTGAGAAAAGTAAATGTGATTCGTCACATTGTAACGGCATGGGAAGACTCAACGTATGCTTATACATATGCTGCTGATTCATTGGAATTTAGGCATTCGTGGTGGCTGTGCACATAACATAAGTTAAGACCACAGTTGGTTTTGGCATAAGAAGGAAACAGAGTTAAGAGTGTCAGGTGTCACATGAACAAGAACACATCTTAAATAAACTGTACCAGTACCTATATTATATACTGAAGAATAAATAATAAATAAAGAGTTTATATCTATTAAGTGAGAAGACGCAGTATATACATATATTTATATATATATATATATATATATATATATATATATATATATATATATATATATATATATATATATATATATATATATATATATATATATATATATATATATATATAAATATGTGGCACATAAAGCCCCAAAGGGCTCATTGGCCGAGCTTCTCTTCCATTACTGTTGTGCGTCTTAAATTTTGGACAATATTAGAAGGGACCTACTTATTTTAGCCGGTTCCGAACGGCAGAACACTTGTAACATCACTTTTTCTGAGCTTTGTCACAGAGTTCTTTAAACAGCTTTTTCATGGCAAGTTGTTACTGTCGGAAGAATTGCCAATTACTTGCCAACAGGTGGGTACCGTTTGAAAGAAAAATCTTAGCGATATTAAATTTGTTATGCATCAGCCGGGGATTGAACCGCGACCTACAGATCAGAAGGCGAACACACTAACCACTGAGCTACGGCACCCATATATATATATATATATATATATATATATATATATATATATATATATATATATATATGTATATATATATATATATATATATATATATATATGTTTCAGCGGAGAGCGAGTGAGAATGCCGGTGGGCTTGCTTCGATGTGGTGCACTTGCCTAGAAGTCGTGTTGGTGGCAGAGGTGTTGATGACAGTGATGTGAGAGTCGTTGTTGTGGCAACAAAACACAAAACACTTCTTTTCTCACTTTCTTATAAATTATTTATTTATTAAATATATTTAAATTAAATATTTATTATTTAATAGAATACGGGAGGAAAATGTCGCGCACTGCTTTGCTCAGGGAGTTGATCAACAATAAAAAAAATATATAAAAATGGAAAGTGAAAAGTAAAAAGAAAAGATCGGGAGAGCGAGAGAGAGAAAAATCGGGAGAGTGAAAAATAGCGAGACGAAATAGAATTAAATTAGGGTTGCTAACCCTTGGAAACTTTATACGGGCAGTGCGCGACACACGTCTTCTGGCGTAGACATTCCGCCCCCCTTGCAGGGATACTGCAAAAGAGACGGAACCTCCACCCGAGACGGAGGGAATGAGAAAAATAATTAAATAAATAGTAAATACAGATACAAATACAGTATTTGATATACTTAAATTAATCTTAAAAATACTTAAAATTACCTATAAAATATTATACGGATTTTGAATCCGTATTCAGTCGATCAGCATCAGAATTGCGAGAATTTCCATCGTGATTTTGACTCTTATAAGAGTGAGAAAGAGTCCTAGAGGAGGGATGACGCGTGTTGATTGTTGAGGATGTTGATTGGTGGGTGCGGAACGAATGTTGATTGAAGAACGTGTTGATTGATGAGTGTTGTCCCATGTTTATTGGTGTGTAGATCGGGGTTGGATCACACCATCTCAGGTGAACAGATTCTATCAGGGCTGGTCGTAGACCAGTTCACAGGTTTCGAGAAGTCAACGTAGTTGACAAACCTAGAGCTCGTAGAGCGCTTGCAGCATTAACTTTTCCATATTGTCGGGATTGCCATAATATGCAAAGCTCGTGACAAGTTATAAACTCGGATAGAATCTGCGTGTCTTGAGTTCATGATGACTCAGCTCATGAATATGTAGCAAATAATGTGAAATTAACACATGGGATTATTCATACGCATATACACTATGCCAGTGCATAGTTCCATTGAAGCTTTGTAGAAGTTCGGGAGTAAACTCGGGCAGTTACAGTGAACTGAACCATGTGAGAGAGGGATGCGTATGACGGTCAGTATCGTATAACCTGACAAAACGTTGCTACATAATACGGGTGTGGTATCAGAGGCTTATATGTTGCTCAAGCCACAATCTTCAAAACACCTTTTACGTGACAGCAATTTTGAGGGCCCAGTATTAGGCAGGATCGAATGTATTGCTGTTCGAGTACAAGTCCTCTCGTTGATTGATCGAGCCTTTTGTGGGGAGTGATACGTAGAACTCGATAATCCGTTGGATATTGCTGTATGGGAAGTATTACGGGTGGGAAATACATTTGACGGGAGATGTCGTCTTCTTGGATGCGATCTGTAAGATCGATCCTTTGCATCTGACGGGAGCATTGTATAACGGTGAACTTTCCGCTTTGCTCTCGGGTCATGCCGTGCTCTGTGAAGCAGGGAATGATGTTGCTTCCCACAAAGCCGGCATGAAAACTCACTTTGGCATTTTACAAGGGTATGCGATGTTGCCAAACAGTTGTTGCAAATTCCATACTGATGCACACAGAGTATTCTCTCGTCAACCGTAAATTTGGAGAACTCTTTACAGTGTCGCAGGGGGTGCTTGCCTCTACATAGCGGGCAGCAGGTCTTCGTGACAGTACTATGCAACGAACTAACATCTTTAGTTGTTGTGAGGGATTTTTCTGGACATTTGGTGTGTTTTCTATTAATACTTCGTGTCGGGTGCTTATCGCATTTAGCACGAGGTGATGAATGCGGGAGTTTGTCGAAACGGATTCTGCTGTGGAACGATGAAACCGTTCTGTGGGATGTCAAATTCACTGATGGGAGGATTGTCGTGATTGGAGCTGTATCCAAAGTTGTATTGCATTTTTCCTTTGCAACAAATGGCTGCTGAGAAGTGCAAGTACGCTGGCAAGAACATTCAGCTGATGTTTCAGAGGGAGTTGGCTCGGGAGTTGCATCGCAACGAGTGTTGGAAGCATTCTCTAGCTTATGAAGTAAAGAATGATGCGTTTTCGCACAAAACGAACACGTGAATATGCTTTTGCAATTGCTACGGTCGTGAGAATTAGCAAAGCAATTGCTACACAGTTTCTGCCTTTTTACAACATTGTACCGTTCTTCTATGCTTAATTTAAGGAAATCCGGGCAATGGCGAAGAGGGTGTGTTTTCCTACACAGTGGACAATCACGACTTACAACTTTAACGTGATACGTGTTAATTCTTCTGGGAGTCGTTGGAGGAGTGTTCGATCGCCTGGGATGGTCGAACCGACAGGGTTGCCGATTCAACAGTTTGCTAAATTGACGATTCTGTGGTTGGCTGGGTTGCCGGGAACCACTTCTGATATCGGAGACCGATTCCAAGGTCTGATACCGCTCTGTTAAAAACGCTTCGAAGTCAGTCCACTTTGGGATTTCGCGCTTATTCTTCAACGACTGTTCCCAAAGACACAGAGTTGTATCGGGAATCTTTGTGGAACACAAGTATACGATAATTGCATCCCAATGAGAGGCATCAATATTTAACAGCTTCAAGTTTGTGATGCTGTCATTTATAGTGCGTTGCAGTCGCTTTAAGTTGGGGCCGGTTTCTTGAGTTACCGGCTGGAGAGTGAAAAGGGATTTCAACTGTAAGTTGACCAGAATTCTCTTATTTTCATACCTCTCCTCTAGATTATGCCAAGCTAGTGCGAAGCCATCATTAGTCAAGGGAGTAGACTGAATGATGCTATGTGCTTCACCTCGGGTTTTTTGTAGCAAGTGGTATAATTTTTCCACTGGCGACAGACGGGGGTTATTGCGATATAAGGCCGTAAACATGTCGCGAAAACTTGGCCATGACACATAATCGCCTGAAAAACATGGGGTGTCGCATGGAGACAGCTGAATAGCGGGAAATGAATGTTCATTAGTTACTTTCTCAACGGGTGGATTCGGAATTGCGGGAGAAGTCGAAACTGCGGGGGATGCCACCTCGGAACTCAGATCGTGAAGCACAGCCGGAAATGAAGGATGACGGGGTATATTTTCAGCGGGAGAAGAGGAAACTGCGGAGGGTAACACTTCGGAGCTCAACTCGTGAAGATTAGCGTTGATTGTAGAGAGGCACCGGACATAAGAGGTTAAGCACTCCGTATATGCCTCTTTAATTTGATTAACGTCAACATCTTCAGCTACTTCCTCTGTCATGAGAGAGTAATATGCCGTTTTGCAATCACTCCATAGGGATAGGAATTGCTTTTTCTGTGCCTCCAAGCTAATTTTGTTATGAGCTTCTGGGTTGATGGCATGAAAATTGCTATCAAAATCAATAATATCTTCCACGGCAGCTCTGAAGAGATCTTAAACTGCCATCCTTTTAGCAATTGTAGAATTCCAGATGTAATACGGGATAAAATTTGAAAACGAAAGAGCGAATTGCTTGCGAATCTCGAGATATGTTGCCTGTTCGAACGATTTATCAAAAAAAATGGGTTGCCAAAATGTGACTGGCAAGAGATTAGTCCGAAAGACTTAGTCTTCCTCAGTGAAGTTAAGTGGAACCAGTGGGCAAACTTATGGGAGTACGATAATATTATATAAAAATACACGTAGGTATATATATATATATAGGAAAATAACCGCGGGACGGAATAACAGTTTGGGAACCACTGTATTGTACGATCCGGAACTTGTACTATATTATCTCTCACCAAGAATTAATTTGTATTATATTTGATCGCACTGTAGCAACTTGGGGTTGAGAGTGACTATTTTTCTCCCTGGGTGTTTTTCAATAGAAAAGATAGTGTACAATTGTTATTGCAGTTACATTTCCTTTATAAAAAACACCAGCCAATGCAATTATATTTTGTTGCTATCATATGTATATGCAAAACAAAAATTGGGAGATAGAAATTTAGCAACAATATGCACTACCGCTATATTTGTGATCAAACGCAGGTATACTTGTCGAGACAAATCAATGCGTTTTATTGTTGCCTATGTATGACGAAATACTTTTATTGCTTACTTTTGGGTGTGCTTGTTGTTGATGGATTAGGGATATGCATTAACCACGGTAGGTAGTTGAAATTTAACAACAACAAGTAATCGCATGTGCGTTTGTATAATAAGGCGTTTGTTTTTGCAAATGCACAAGGCAAAGGTATTGAGAAAAAAATGCAATATGTATTAAATTGTTATTGCATGCCAAACAAATATTTTTGAATATTTTAATGTTATTGCCGATATCAGTTTTCGTGAGGGAAAAAACAACTTCTATTGGGAAAGTGTAGTTGTGTTACTTATGCTTTGTTCTTCCTTGATACTAAGGTTGTTATTATTATTACATTATTGGCAATCATGTTCATCGTAGAGGGGTGTATGCGGGGAGATACGACTGATATGATAACACTTGGTGGTTATGTTTGAGTAAAATAACCACACAAAATGCAACAACGATATCTCGGAGAGAGATGCTTTGGTGTACTTATATTTGTTTACTGAGAGATGTCCAAGGGATTAGTAAACAAAATTAATGTAATAATAAAAAACAACAATATAAACAAAATTGGGGATCTCTTCGAATAATGAGAAGAACATAAGCGGGAAATAAAAAAATTAAAAACAAAATAGATCAACCAAAAGTGCGTTTTGCCGTCGGCAAAACAATATCTATGGTATCACAATATATTAGGTCGTAATTTCTTAATTTTTGCAACTATATTGGAGAGTTAACTAAGCAGAATGCAATATTTAAGCGAGAGATTCGCTGTAAGTTATCGGGATATTTAAGCGGGATTTATTATAAAATGTACGTACGACGTACTCATAAATAATGTAGCCAAAAATTAAGAAATCAACAATAATTGTTGATTTTATCTGGATATGACGGGATATATTTTTGTGGGTACATAAAACGCACGGAATGTACTTACCTAGGGTGGCAAGATTTGCTTACCAATCGTTGCGAGCCGATCCGGCTCGAAGGACCAATGTTTCAGCGGAGAGCGAGTGAGAATGCCGGTGGGTTTGCTTCGATGTGGTGCACTTGCCTAGGAGTCGTGTTGGTGGCAGAGGTGTTGATGACAGTGATGTGAGAGTCGTTGTTGTGGCAACAAAACACAAAACACTTCTTTTCTCACTTTCTTATAAATTATTTATTTATTAAATATATTTAAATTAAATATTTATTATTTAATAGAATACGGGAGGAAAATGTCGCGCACTGCTGTGCTCAGGGAGTTGATCAACAATAAAAAAAATATATAAAAATGGAAAGTGAAAAGTAAAAAGAAAAGATCGGGAGAGCGAGAGAGAGAAAAGTCGGGAGAGTGAAAAATAGCGAGACGAAATAGAATTAAATTAGGGTTGCTAACCCTTGGAAACTTTATACGACCCAAAGGCGTGATTCTTATTCTATGGGTCATTCTAAGCAAATTAGCCAAAGAAACCATAGCTCTAAAATGAATTTCGAGCCCCCGGATTTTTCAAAATAGGTATTTTTTCTAGAAATATTCGAGAATAGAGGCAAAAAAATGCTATTTCCTTTAGCCAAATGTGTATGTGGGGGTTTTTTGGGTCGCGGAATCCATTTTTGACATTAATTTTTATTTTTGAGTGCCGCCAGAGGGCGCTTCCGTACATTTTTTTGGAAAAATATACGATACTGTTGTGGAAATAGACGAATTTTTGACTTTGTATTGAATATATTCAAAATACATACTCGAATTATAAATTGTTAAATCATATTCCATACATTTTGTTCCTTTTTCCAGCTTTTCTAAAAATAAAATCGATAGATTTCAAGCTAAGACCTAAATCACATTTTTACCAGCTTTTGAAGGAAGAAAACCTCAAAATCTAGCTGGAAAATCTTAATATTTATAAATTAATTAATTAATATTTAATTTTAAACATGGATCTATTGCCGTCAACATCACAAGCCGCACCAACATCAATAAGTACCGAAAGTAGTTTGAAACATATGCCTTCTCACGATGTTCCTGCTTTTGGTATGTCTTCTGATTTGACTGGTCTGAATCTGCCAGTATTATGCTCATTCAGAAAACATTTTATTGGCAATGTTGTTCGACGATGAAAAAAAAATACGCGACTTAGCTCTAAAAAAAATTTTACACTACCGTAACCATGTGGAAGATCCGATGCTACTGAGAGTTTATAAAAAGCCTATCATAAACTTCAATTGCACAGATTTTACGAATATGATTGACATGAATGATAATTCAATCTTATTCGAACCACCATTCACTCGAAATATTCCTTATGAATATCTACAACAATATTTAGAAGACATTGATCCACCGCTGCCTGATCCGAAAATTCCAGTACACATACAAGGAACGGAAAGACATGTTCAATTGCTGGCTAGTGTATCCAAAAGAGTTTTAGAACATAATCGAGAAGGAGTTATGGCGGTGACATTAGAAAGTCGTGAAAAATTCGCTAGACTTGACAGCAAGAAAGACTTTCAAAAATAACTCCTTCGCGTTTATTTCCTAAAACTCTTCGTTTTGTTTCTTAATTACTGAATTCAATTAATTTTTTTTATTAATTACATTTTATATGCTTTTATTATTTGTTATGTTGAATTTTAGAAGAAAAAAATAAAGTAATATATGCTTTGTTTACTCTTTGTCTTAAATTCGATATAGGTCGTGAATGAATAACCCCCCCCCCCTTCCCCCATCATTTTTAACGCTAAACACTCTGGGCTATTTAAAGTTTTGGATTGTCTTATGAGAAAGTCAAATATTCGTCAATTTACACGAAAAATTTCGTAAATTTACCCAAAAAAAAACGATAAAATTAAAAAATGAACGAAAGCGCCCTCTGGTGGTGCTCAAAAATAAAAATAGATCTCAAAAATGGATTCCTCGATCCAAAAACCCCCACATACACATTTGGCTAGAGAAAATAGCATTTTTTTTTACATCTATTCTTGAGTATTTGGGGAAAAACCTATTTTGAAAAGCCGGGGGCTCGAAAATCATTTTAGAGCTATGGTTTCTTTGGAAAAGTATCTTCAAATGACCCGTAGAACAAGAATCTCGATGAGCCCCTTAACATTTTTTCGGCCTACAATTTGACCCACCCTAATATATATATATATATATATATATATATATATATATATATATATATATATATATATATATATATATATATATATATATATATATATATATATATATATATATATATATATATATATATATATATATATATATATATATATATATATATATAGCTCTAGTAAAAGGAAATCCATTATTTTTGCATTAAATTGAAGTTTTTATGTAGCATAGTTAGAATGATCCGATTTAGGTGAAATATGCGATAACTTGTTGCCATTTTGAAGGTAATTTCATAATGCCACTCTCATAGAAACTCTCGTCCCTATTGGCAAAAAACTGAGATAGTCGATTTGCACAAACTTCTCTTTAGGTGAATTTTTCACCAGCAATATCATTCGTCATAGACATGAAGAGGTAGTAATCACTTGGTGCCGGGTTTGGACAATTTTCACTTGACGTTGTCGTAAGTGACCCACTTTTCATCACCCGTAACCATCCGCTTCAGAAATGGATCGATTTTGTTGCGATTCAGCAGCGATTCGCAGATGAAAATTAGGTCCAAGAGGTTTTTTTGAGTTAACTCGTGTGGCACCCATACATCGAGATTCGTTAAATGGTTCCAAACGGTTTTTTGTGCAATGTTTATCTCCTGGGCAATGTAAACAGTGCTTGAAGGTCAGAATCGATGATTTCCAGTATTTTATCGATATTTTCGACAATTGGCCTTCCAGAGCGTGGTGCATCTTTGACATCAAAATTACCGGAACGGAATCCACGAAATTCAAATTGCACGTGATTGGCTGTTACAGTATCAGGACCATAAACACTATTCATATTTTCAACCGTCTGGATTGCGTTTTCGCTTTTATCGAAGAAAAATTGACAAATACGGCGTATTTTCGTGTATATATATACCAAGTGTACAAGCTTAAATCCACTGTTTGCTCGTAGATGGCGTTAGTGAGCGTATTGATCTATTATCGACTGTGCATCCTTTTTTTTTATGAGTTCGACACCTGTTTACATCAATTAGTAAACATCATCAGTGATTACATACAACAACATACATTTTTCCTCGTATAATCATGTCTAGTTTCGTGTCAGAAAAAGAGCATAGCTCTACTTTTTTGCTTCAATTTGAAGAAATCTGCTGCTGAGTCGCATCGAATGCTGATGACAGTGACAAAGAAGGCCATTATGACTTGTGTGACAAGAAGCGTGAAAATAGACCCAGAAAAGTTGAGGACCATGATTTGCAGGCTCTTTTGGATGAGGACGACACCCAATCGCAAAAAATGTTTGCCGAACAGTTAGGTGTAACTCAACAAGCCATTTCCATAAGTTTACGAGCCATGTGTTTTTTTGACCGAAAAATAGCGGATTTAAGCTTGTACACCTGGTATATATATATATATATATATATATATATATATATATATATATATATATATATATATATATATATATATATATATATATATATATATATATGTATATTTGGGTGCCGTAGCTCACTGGTTAGTGTGTTCGCCTTCTGATCTGTAGGTCGTGGTTCAATCCCCGGCTGATGCGTAACAAATTTAATATCGATAAGATTTTTCTTTCGAATGGTACCCAGCTGTCGGCAAGCAATTGGCAATTCTTCCGACAGTAACAACTTGCCATGAAAAAGCTTCTTAAAGAACTCTGTGACAAAGCTCAGAAAAAGTGATGTCACAAGTGTTCTGCCGTTCGAAACCGGCTAAAATAAGTAGGTCCCTTCTAATACTGTCCAAATTTAAGACGCACAACAGTAATGGAAGAGAAGCTCGGGCCAATGAGCCCTTTGGGGCTTTAAGTGCCACATATATATATATATATATATATATATATATATATATATATATGTATATATATATATATATATATATATATATGTATATATATATATATATATATATATATATATATATATATGTATATATATATATATATATATATATATATATATATAAAAAATAAATAAATATATATATATATATATATATAATTGAAATAAATTTATAATTCAAAAACTTAAAAATAGAGAACTCGATCTAGATACTATTTCCAAAAGGGTTTTTTCGAATAACTAATCTTTAACTTCAAGCATACTTTTCCTTCTATAGATAGAAGATTTGTAGAGAATTTAAGAATATTATCAATGGTCGTAAACCACATGTGAGGGAAAGATATACCAACGTAGTTGAGAAACCTGGAGCTGATGTATATCCAGGATGAGATAGGCTTCGGTATGAAGTCTTTGGAATGTATGTGGTAATAGAAATTTTAAATGGATAAGCTGACGACAACTTCAGTAGTATTTTACGATGTTGTAAGTTATGGATTGTAGCGAAAGACCGCTTTCTGACATATAGTATATAAACATTTCCCACTTTTGTTTCATAAAGTATGAAAGTGGAAAAAAGGGTATGAGGTTTGCAGGATTGTAATCGGTGACAACAGCCATCAGAAAACCAATGAAGACGTATATGCCACGAATAACATTCAGCATCGAACATTGCCATAGAATATGAAGTATGTATGTAAACGAATGTCCACATCGAGGAGAATTAGAGAGATACAGCAATATATATTGGAAATATATCTCATCTTTGCATCTTTGCACGATAGTTCACTATGTTCATGAAAATATATTGTAGCAAATAGTGGAAAACTGGGAATCTTCATATGCATGTAATCTATACCAGTACATAGTTTCATTGACGATTCGTAGATTTTGGTCAATTGATAGATTTGGTTAGGATAATTGAACAAAATCAGAAAGGTATGCTTATTAGGATCAAATTCGAAGAATTTGACATAACGATGCTACTTAATGTGGTCGTAGCTCCAGTCAGTATGACCAGGCCACTGCGTCGTATTAAAATTTGCGCAACAACAATTTTGGTGGCCCTGTATTTGGCGAGATTGAATTCCTCCACACGCTTTAGACTTTCTATCGTTTAGTGAACGATGTCTTTTCGGGAAGTGATTATAGGAAATCATGCCTTTGGCTAATGACGTTTCTTGAGAAGTGAAACGACTTGTCAACATATCAGACAGATGTTGCCACTTTACTGCACAAGACCTATGAGGTCGAACTTTCCTTTTCTCAGGAAAGTTTGGAGCATTGCATCTCATTTTTGTGTTATGTCTCATTCGGAGCAACAGGGAATGATGCCGTTTTCCACAAAAAATTGCAAGCAGAATGGCTTTGACACTCTCTAAGAGTATGTGAAGATGCCAAGCAGTTGACGCAAATACAGCGTTTGTTTACAATGGAAATATTCTCTTTCACTGTAAGTGAAGAAAATTTTTCACATTGTCGGAGGGAGTGCATGCCTCTACATAACGGGTAGCGTAACTTTGCAACATGGGAGTTGCATGCATCACCTTCAGAAAATTTCCTCGTGGAAAAAGAAGACAAATCCGAAATGTCTTGGTTTCGGCCGATGTCGATTTTATTGTAGAACGATGGAATCGTTTTACTGCCTTGCGATGTCTGAAGTGGTCCGGTAATTATCTAACCAAAAACCGTGTTCGGAGCAAGCAAAGAACCCAAAATGTCCTTACGAATTCCTTTTGGTATTGCGGATGCATAGACATCGCCAGCCAGAAGTAAGTCTACAGGAGAGCTCTTATGCAAATTTGCATCTGCAAGCCATAGACCACCGAGCTGTTCACGCAAGTCTATGGTTATCGACCAATACGGTAATTTTCCTGTCAGTTCCTTCAGGACGAACGTATCCACTTTAACTGCAAATTGGGAGCTCTCAGCGGGAGCTGGTGCAGCAACGGAAGACGACGTGATAACCGTCAAATCGTGAAGATGCGCATTAATATTCGCCACGCAACGAACATAAGATAGTTTTGCATCTCTATATCTAGTTTTAATCTAATCTAGGCTGCAAGCTCCTGACCGATAATGGCTTGATATGCCGATTTTTAGTAACTTCATACCGCCTCGCAATGCCGCGAACAACGGATGAGAAATATTAAAAACGCTTAATTCGTAGAATTACAGTAACAGGAGAGAGAAAATAAATGAGGAAATATCAGCTAATCGATTCTTCTCAGTGACGTAGTCTTTATTCAAGCTAAGCCTGTCGAAAAATTGGCAGGATGCGCGCATATCAAAACGTATAGTTTAGGTTAGGATATGTGGCTGCCCTCTCTCTCAGAGGACACTTAGGCAGAAAGGCCCATTGTGATACCACCGAGCTTCTCTTCCAATACTGTTGTGCATTTGGACAGCATTAGAAGGGACCTACTTATAAAGCGTGATCCATTTCGAGGTTCCCTACTTTAAAAAAAAAACAGAAAATTCAAATTGAATGGGGAATGTTTATTATCATTTGAAAGAACATTATTTGGCATTTATTTTTTGAAGATTATGTCTTTCAAATGTTGGCCGCGGCTACGTCTCAGATGGTCCATCCGTTGAGTCCAATTTTCGATGACTCGTTTGAGCATTTATATATATATATATATATATATATATATATATATATATATATATATATATATATATATATATATATATATATATATATATATATATATATATATATATATATATATATATATATATATATATATATATATATAGCTCTAGTAAAAGGAAATCCATTATTTTTGCATTAAATTGAAGTTTTTATGTAGCATAGTTAGAATGATCCGATTTAGGTGAAATATGCGATAACTTGTTGCCATTTTGAAGGTAATTTCATAATGCCACTCTCATAGAAACTCTCGTCCCTATTGGCAAAAAACTGAGATAGTCGATTTGCACAAACTTCTCTTTAGGTGAATTTTTCACCAGCAATATCATTCGTCATAGACATGAAGAGGTAGTAATCACTTGGTGCCGGGTTTGGACAATTTTCACTTGACGTTGTCGTAAGTGACCCACTTTTCATCACCCGTAACCATCCGCTTCAGAAATGGATCGATTTTGTTGCGATTCAGCAGCGATTCGCAGATGAAAATTAGGTCCAAGAGGTTTTTTTGAGTTAACTCGTGTGGCACCCATACATCGAGATTCGTTAAATGGTTCCAAACGGTTTTTTGTGCAATGTTTATCTCCTGGGCAATGTAAACAGTGCTTGAAGGTCAGAATCGATGATTTCCAGTATTTTATCGATATTTTCGACAATTGGCCTTCCAGAGCGTGGTGCATCTTTGACATCAAAATTACCGGAACGGAATCCACGAAATTCAAATTGCACGTGATTGGCTGTTACAGTATCAGGACCATAAACACTATTCATATTTTCAACCGTCTGGATTGCGTTTTCGCTTTTATCGAAGAAAAATTGACAAATACGGCGTATTTTCGTGTATATATATACCAAGTGTACAAGCTTAAATCCACTGTTTGCTCGTAGATGGCGTTAGTGAGCGTATTGATCTATTATCGACTGTGCATCCTTTTTTTTTATGAGTTCGACACCTGTTTACATCAATTAGTAAACATCATCAGTGATTACATACAACAACATACATTTTTCCTCGTATAATCATGTCTAGTTTCGTGTCAGAAAAAGAGCATAGCTCTACTTTTTTGCTTCAATTTGAAGAAATCTGCTGCTGAGTCGCATCGAATGCTGATGACAGTGACAAAGAAGGCCATTATGACTTGTGTGACAAGAAGCGTGAAAATAGACCCAGAAAAGTTGAGGACCATGATTTGCAGGCTCTTTTGGATGAGGACGACACCCAATCGCAAAAAATGTTTGCCGAACAGTTAGGTGTAACTCAACAAGCCATTTCCATAAGTTTACGAGCCATGTGTTTTTTTGACCGAAAAATAGCGGATTTAAGCTTGTACACCTGGTATATATATATATATATATATATATATATATATATATATATATATATATATATATATATATATATATATATATATATATATATATATATATATATATATATATATATATATATATATGTATATTTGGGTGCCGTAGCTCACTGGTTAGTGTGTTCGCCTTCTGATCTGTAGGTCGTGGTTCAATCCCCGGCTGATGCGTAACAAATTTAATATCGATAAGATTTTTCTTTCGAATGGTACCCAGCTGTCGGCAAGCAATTGGCAATTCTTCCGACAGTAACAACTTGCCATGAAAAAGCTTCTTAAAGAACTCTGTGACAAAGCTCAGAAAAAGTGATGTCACAAGTGTTCTGCCGTTCGAAACCGGCTAAAATAAGTAGGTCCCTTCTAATACTGTCCAAATTTAAGACGCACAACAGTAATGGAAGAGAAGCTCGGGCCAATGAGCCCTTTGGGGCTTTAAGTGCCACATATATATATATATATATATATATATATATATATATATATATGTATATATATATATATATATATATATATATATGTATATATATATATATATATATATATATATATATATGTATATATATATATATATATATATATATATATATATATATAAAAAATAAATAAATATATATATATATATATATATATAATTGAAATAAATTTATAATTCAAAAACTTAAAAATAGAGAACTCGATCTAGATACTATTTCCAAAAGGGTTTTTTCGAATAACTAATCTTTAACTTCAAGCATACTTTTCCTTCTATAGATAGAAGATTTGTAGAGAATTTAAGAATATTATCAATGGTCGTAAACCACATGTGAGGGAAAGATATACCAACGTAGTTGAGAAACCTGGAGCTGATGTATATCCAGGATGAGATAGGCTTCGGTATGAAGTCTTTGGAATGTATGTGGTAATAGAAATTTTAAATGGATAAGCTGACGACAACTTCAGTAGGATTTTACGATGTTGTAAGTTATGGATTGTAGCGAAAGACCGCTTTCTGACATATAGTATATAAACATTTCCCACTTTTGTTTCATAAAGTATGAAAGTGGAAAAAAGGGTATGAGGTTTGCAGGATTGTAATCGGTGACAACAGCCATCAGAAAACCAATGAAGACGTATATGCCACGAATAACATTCAGCATCGAACATTGCCATAGAATATGAAGTATGTATGTAAACGAATGTCCACATCGAGGAGAATTAGAGAGATACAGCAATATATATTGGAAATATATCTCATCTTTGCATCTTTGCACGATAGTTCACTATGTTCATGAAAATATATTGTAGCAAATAGTGGAAAACTGGGAATCTTCATATGCATGTAATCTATACCAGTACATAGTTTCATTGACGATTCGTAGATTTTGGTCAATTGATAGATTTGGTTAGGATAATTGAACAAAATCAGAAAGGTATGCTTATTAGGATCAAATTCGAAGAATTTGACATAACGATGCTACTTAATGTGGTCGTAGCTCCAGTCAGTATGACCAGGCCACTGCGTCGTATTAAAATTTGCGCAACAACAATTTTGGTGGCCCTGTATTTGGCGAGATTGAATTCCTCCACACGCTTTAGACTTTCTATCGTTTAGTGAACGATGTCTTTTCGGGAAGTGATTATAGGAAATCATGCCTTTGGCTAATGACGTTTCTTGAGAAGTGAAACGACTTGTCAACATATCAGACAGATGTTGCCACTTTACTGCACAAGACCTATGAGGTCGAACTTTCCTTTTCTCAGGAAAGTTTGGAGCATTGCATCTCATTTTTGTGTTATGTCTCATTCGGAGCAACAGGGAATGATGCCGTTTTCCACAAAAAATTGCAAGCAGAATGGCTTTGACACTCTCTAAGAGTATGTGAAGATGCCAAGCAGTTGACGCAAATACAGCGTTTGTTTACAATGGAAATATTCTCTTTCACTGTAAGTGAAGAAAATTTTTCACATTGTCGGAGGGAGTGCATGCCTCTACATAACGGGTAGCGTAACTTTGCAACATGGGAGTTGCATGCATCACCTTCAGAAAATTTCCTCGTGGAAAAAGAAGACAAATCCGAAATGTCTTGGTTTCGGCCGATGTCGATTTTATTGTAGAACGATGGAATCGTTTTACTGCCTTGCGATGTCTGAAGTGGTCCGGTAATTATCTAACCAAAAACCGTGTTCGGAGCAAGCAAAGAACCCAAAATGTCCTTACGAATTCCTTTTGGTATTGCGGATGCATAGACATCGCCAGCCAGAAGTAAGTCTACAGGAGAGCTCTTATGCAAATTTGCATCTGCAAGCCATAGACCACCGAGCTGTTCACGCAAGTCTATGGTTATCGACCAATACGGTAATTTTCCTGTCAGTTCCTTCAGGACGAACGTATCCACTTTAACTGCAAATTGGGAGCTCTCAGCGGGAGCTGGTGCAGCAACGGAAGACGACGTGATAA
Organism: Megamerina dolium; assembly: GCA_963854835.1. Classification (NCBI taxonomy): domain Eukaryota; kingdom Metazoa; phylum Arthropoda; class Insecta; order Diptera; family Megamerinidae; genus Megamerina; species Megamerina dolium. The sequence continues at coordinate 28,522,049 of OY978530.1, forward strand.
CCGTCAAATCGTGAAGATGCGCATTAATATTCGCCACGCAACGAACATAAGATAGTTTTGCATCTCTATATCTAGTTTTAATCTAATCTAGGCTGCAAGCTCCTGACCGATAATGGCTTGATATGCCGATTTTTAGTAACTTCATACCGCCTCGCAATGCCGCGAACAACGGATGAGAAATATTAAAAACGCTTAATTCGTAGAATTACAGTAACAGGAGAGAGAAAATAAATGAGGAAATATCAGCTAATCGATTCTTCTCAGTGACGTAGTCTTTATTCAAGCTAAGCCTGTCGAAAAATTGGCAGGATGCGCGCATATCAAAACGTATAGTTTAGGTTAGGATATGTGGCTGCCCTCTCTCTCAGAGGACACTTAGGCAGAAAGGCCCATTGTGATACCACCGAGCTTCTCTTCCAATACTGTTGTGCATTTGGACAGCATTAGAAGGGACCTACTTATAAAGCGTGATCCATTTCGAGGTTCCCTACTTTAAAAAAAAAAACAGAAAATTCAAATTGAATGGGGAATGTTTATTATCATTTGAAAGAACATTATTTGGCATTTATTTTTTGAAGATTATGTCTTTCAAATGTTGGCCGCGGCTACGTCTCAGATGGTCCATCCGTTGAGTCCAATTTTCGATGACTCGTTTGAGCATTTCGACTGGTAAATGGCGAATCATCACGCGAATGACACGCGTGATGATTTGCTCCAAGGCATGAATCGAAGCGGGTTTGTCCGCATAAACTATGGACTTTACATATACCCACAGGAAAAAGTCTAACGGTGTGATATCACACGATCTTGGTGGCCAATCGACCGGCCCAAAACGTGAAATTATCTGCTCACCGAAGTATTCTCTCAATAAATCCATTGATTGATGCGATGTGTGGGAAGTGGCGCCGTCTTGTTGAAACTAAATGTCGACGAGATCACAAGCTTCAATTTCAGGCATCAAATAGTCGGATATCATGGCACAATAACGGTCGCCATTGACGGTTACGTTCTCACCGGCATCATTTTTGAAGAAATATGGACCGTTGATTCCAACGGCCCACAAACCTCACCAAACCGATGTTTTTTCTGGATGAAGTGGCAGCTGTTGAATCTCTTCAGGTTGCTCTTCGTCCCAAATGCGGCAATTTTGCTTGTTTACATACCCATTGAGCCAGAAATGGGCCTCATCGCTGAACAAAATTTGGCTCGAAACGTCGGATCTTTTTGGAACTTTTCAAGAGCCCATAGTGCGAAGCGATGTCGCTTGGGAAGGTCTTGCACAAGCTGTATTTTGTACGCTTTCAATTTAAGATCTCGACGTAAAATGCGCCAAGTCATTCCATACGTCAGTTCGAATTGCTGCGAACGGCGCAGAATCGACTCTCCACGGTCTTCGTGTACACTCTCAGCTACGGCCGCTATATTCTCTTCACTGCGTGCTGGACGTGGTCTATTCGGTCGAATATTATCCAATAATGAATGCTGGGTCTCAAGATGGGTGATGGTGTTGCGAATAGTACGCTCAGTAGGCCGTAAGTTGAGCGAAGTGCACGGAACACATTCCTCACAGAACGTGAATTTTCGTAATAAAGTTGAACGATTTGTAAACGTTGTTCAGGAGTAAGTCTTTCCATGATGAAATGCCAAACAATACTACACAAAAATAATATGACAGCATGGCACGACTCACACGTGATCTGTCAAAATAAGGCTATTGAAAAAAGTATGTCTACTTGGATCACCCGATATTAGCCGGGTCCGAACAGCAGAACGCTTGTGACATCACTTTAACTTAGTTTTTTTCACAGAGCTCTTTTAATGAGCTGAAGAGGGGAGATACGACTGATATGATAACACTTGGTGGTTATGTTTGAGTAAAATAACCACACAAAATGCAACAACGATATCTCGGAGAGAGATGCTTTGGTGTACTTATATTTGTTTACTGAGAGATGTCCAAGGGATTAGTAAACAAAATTAATGTAATAATAAAAAACAACAATATAAACAAAATTGGGGATCTCTTCGAATAATGAGAAGAACATAAGCGGGAAATAAAAAAATTAAAAACAAAATAGATCAACCAAAAGTGCGTTTTGCCGTCGGCAAAACAATATCTATGGTATCACAATATATTAGGTCGTAATTTCTTAATTTTTGACTCATAAATAAAAATAAAAAATAAATATGTGGCACTTAAAGCCCCAAAGGGCTCATTGGCCGAGCTTCTCTTCTATTACTGTTGTGCGTCTTAAATTTTGGACAGTATTAGAATGGACCTACTTATTTTAGCCGGTTCCGAACGGCAGAACACTTGTGACATCACTTTTTCTGAGCTTTGTCACAGAGTTCTTTTTAGAAGCTTTTTCATGGCAAGTTGTTACTGTCGGAAGAATTGCCAATTGCTTGCAGACAGGTGGGTACCATTCGAAAGAAAAATCTTTTCGATATAAAATTTGTTATGCATCAGCCGGGTATTGAACCACGACCTACAGATCAGAAGGCGAACACACTAACCACTGAGCTACGGCACCCATACTCATAAATAATGTAGCCAAAAATTAAGAAATCAACAATAATTGTTGATTTTATCTGGATATGACGGGATATATTTTTGTGGGTACATAAAACGCACGGAATGTACGTACCTGGGGTGGCAAGATTTGCTTACCAATCGTTGCGAGCCGATCCGGCTCGAAGGACCAATGTTTCAGCGGAGAGCGAGTGAGAATGTCGGTGGGTTTGCTTCGATGTGGTGCACTTGCCTAGAAGTCGTGTTGGTGGCAGAGGTGTTGATGACAGTGATGTGAGAGTCGTTGTTGTGGCAAAAAAACACAAAACACTTCTTTTCTCACTTTCTTATAAATTATTTATTTATTAAATATATTTAAATTAAATATTTATTATTTAATAGAATACGGGAGGAAAATGTCGCGCACTGCTGTGCTCAGGGAGTTGATCAACAATAAAAAAAATATATAAAAATGGAAAGTGAAAAGTAAAAAGAAAAGATCGGGAGAGCGAGAGAGAGAAAAGTCGGGAGAGTGAAAAATAGCGAGACGAAATAGAATTAAATTAGGGTTGCTAACCCTTGGAAACTTTATACGGGCAGTGCGCGACACACGTCTTCTGGCGTAGACAATATATATATATATATATATATATATATATATATATATATATATATATATATATATACATATATATATATATATATATATATATATATATATATATATATATATATATTAGGGTGGGCCATATTTTTTCGACCCAAAGACGTGATTCTTATTCTATGGGTCATTCTAAGCAAATTAGCCAAAGAAACCATAGCTCTAAAATGAATTTCGAGCCCCCGGATTTTTCAAAATAGGTATTTTTTCTAGAAATATTCGAGAATAGAGGCAAAAAAATGCTATTTCCTTTAGCCAAATGTGTATGTGGGGGTTTTTTGGGTCGCGGAATCCATTTTTGACATTAATTTTTATTTTTGAGTGCCGCCAGAGGGCGCTTCCGTACATTTTTTTGGAAAAATATACGATACTGTTGTGGAAATAGACGAATTTTTGACTTTGTATTGAATATATTCAAAATACATACTCGAATTATAAATTGTTAAATCATATTCCATACATTTTGTTCCTTTTTCCAGCTTTTCTAAAAATAAAATCGATAGATTTCAAGCTAAGACCTAAATCACATTTTTACCAGCTTTTGAAGGAAGAAAACCTCAAAATCTAGCTGGAAAATCTTAATATTTATAAATTAATTAATTAATATTTAATTTTAAACATGGATCTATTGCCGTCAACATCACAAGCCGCACCAACATCAATAAGTACCGAAAGTAGTTTGAAACATATGCCTTCTCACGATGTTCCTGCTTTTGGTATGTCTTCTGATTTGACTGGTCTGAATCTGCCAGTATTATGCTCATTCAGAAAACATTTTATTGGCAATGTTGTTCGACGATGAAAAAAAAATACGCGACTTAGCTCTAAAAAAAATTTTACACTACCGTAACCATGTGGAAGATCCGATGCTACTGAGAGTTTATAAAAAGCCTATCATAAACTTCAATTGCACAGATTTTACGAATATGATTGACATGAATGATAATTCAATCTTATTCGAACCACCATTCACTCGAAATATTCCTTATGAATATCTACAACAATATTTAGAAGACATTGATCCACCGCTGCCTGATCCGAAAATTCCAGTACACATACAAGGAACGGAAAGACATGTTCAATTGCTGGCTAGTGTATCCAAAAGAGTTTTAGAACATAATCGAGAAGGAGTTATGGCGGTGACATTAGAAAGTCGTGAAAAATTCGCTAGACTTGACAGCAAGAAAGACTTTCAAAAATAACTCCTTCGCGTTTATTTCCTAAAACTCTTCGTTTTGTTTCTTAATTACTGAATTCAATTAATTTTTTTTATTAATTACATTTTATATGCTTTTATTATTTGTTATGTTGAATTTTAGAAGAAAAAAATAAAGTAAAATATGCTTTGTTTACTCTTTGTCTTAAATTCGATATAGGTCGTGAATGAATAACCCCCCCCCCCTTCCCCCATCATTTTTAACGCTAAACACTCTGGGCTATTTAAAGTTTTGGGTTGTCTTATGAGAAAGTCAAATATTCGTCAATTTACACGAAAAATTTCGTAAATTTACCCAAAAAAAAACGATAAAATTAAAAAATGAACGAAAGCGCCCTCTGGTGGTGCTCAAAAATAAAAATAGATCTCAAAAATGGATTCCTCGATCCAAAAACCCCCACATACACATTTGGCTAGAGAAAATAGCATTTTTTTTTTACATCTATTCTTGAGTATTTGGGGAAAAACCTATTTTGAAAAGCCGGGGGCTCGAAAATCATTTTAGAGCTATGGTTTCTTTGGAAAAGTATCTTCAAATGACCCGTAGAACAAGAATCTCGATGAGCCCCTTAACATTTTTTCGGCCTACAATTTGACCCACCCTAATATATATATATATATATATATATATATATATATATATATATATATATATATATATATAGCTCTAGTAAAAGGAAATCCATTATTTTTGCATTAAATTGAAGTTTTTATGTAGCATAGTTAGAATGATCCGATTAAGGTGAAATATGCGATAACTTGTTGCCATTTTGAAGGTAATTTCATAATGCCACTCTCATAGAAACTCTCGTCCCTATTGGCAAAAAACTGAGATAGTCGATTTGCACAAACTTCTCTTTAGGTGAATTTTTCACCAGCAATATCATTCGTCATAGACATGAACAGGTAGTAATCACTTGTTGCCGGGTTTGGACAATTTTCACTTGACGTTGTCGTAAGTGACCCACTTTTCATCACCCGTAACCATCCGCTTCAGAAATGGATCGATTTTGTTGCGATTCAGCAGCGATTCGCAGATGAAAATTAGGTCCAAGAGGTTTTTTTGAGTTAACTCGTGTGGCACCCATACATCGAGATTCGTTAAATGGTTCCAAACGGTTTTTTGTGCAATGTTTATCTCCTGGGCAATGTAAACAGTGCTTGACGGTCAGAATCGATGATTTCCAGTATTTTATCGATATTTTCGACAATTGGCCTTCCAGAGCGTGGTGCATCTTTGACATCAAAATTACCGGAACGGAATCCACGAAATTCAAATTGCACGTGATTGGCTGTTACAGTATCAGGACCATAAACACTATTCATATTTTCAACCGTCTGGATTGCGTTTTCGCTTTTATCGAAGAAAAATTGACAAATACGGCGTATTTTCGTGTATATATATACCAAGTGTACAAGCTTAAATCCACTGTTTGCTCGTAGATGGCGTTAGTGAGCGTATTGATCTATTATCGACTGTGCATCCTTTTTTTTTATGAGTTCGACACCTGTTTACATCAATTAGTAAACATCATCAGTGATTACATACAACAACATACATTTTTCCTCGTATAATCATGTCTAGTTTCGTGTCAGAAAAAGAGCATAGCTCTACTTTTTTGCTTCAATTTGAAGAAATCTGCTGCTGAGTCGCATCGAATGCTGATGACAGTGACAAAGAAGGCCATTATGACTTGTGTGACAAGAAGCGTGAAAATAGACCCAGAAAAGTTGAGGACCATGATTTGCAGGCTCTTTTGGATGAGGACGACACCCAATCGCAAAAAATGTTTGCCGAACAGTTAGGTGTAACTCAACAAGCCATTTCCATAAGTTTACGAGCCATGTGTTTTTTTGACCGAAAAATAGCGGATTTAAGCTTGTACACCTGGTATATATATATATATATATATATATATATATATATATATATATATATATATATATATATATATATATATATATATGTATATTTGGGTGCCGTAGCTCACTGGTTAGTGTGTTCGCCTTCTGATCTGTAGGTCGTGGTTCAATCCCCGGCTGATGCGTAACAAATTTAATATCGATAAGATTTTTCTTTCGAATGGTACCCACCTGTCGGCAAGCAATTGGCAATTCTTCCGACAGTAACAACTTGCCATGAAAAAGCTTCTTAAAGAACTCTGTGACAAAGCTCAGAAAAAGTGATGTCACAAGTGTTCTGCCGTTCGAAACCGGCTAAAATAAGTAGGTCCCTTCTAATACTGTCCAAATTTAAGACGCACAACAGTAATGGAAGAGAAGCTCGGCCAATGAGCCCTTTGGGGCTTTAAGTGCCACATATATATATATATATATATATATATATATATATATATATATATATGTATATATATATATATATATATATATATATGTATATGTATATATATATATATATATATATATATATATGTATATATATATATATATATATATATATAAAAAATAAATAAATATATATATATATATATATATATAATTGAAATAAATTTATAATTCAAAAACTTAAAAATAGAGAACTCGATCTAGATACTATTTCCAAAAGGGTTTTTTCGAATAACTAATCTTTAACTTCAAGCATACTTTTCCTTCTATAGATAGAAGATTTGTAGAGAATTTAAGAATATTATCAATGGTCGTAAACCACATGTGAGGGAAAGATATACCAACGTAGTTGAGAAACCTGGAGCTGATGTATATCCAGGATGAGATAGGCTTCGGTATGAAGTCTTTGGAATGTATGTGGTAATAGAAATTTTAAATGGATAAGCTGACGACAACTTCAGTAGGATTTTACGATGTTGTAAGTTATGGATTGTAGCGAAAGACCGCTTTCTGACATATAGTATATAAACATTTCCCACTTTTGTTTCATAAAGTATGAAAGTGGAAAAAAGGGTATGAGGTTTGCAGGATTGTAATCGGTGACAACAGCCATCAGAAAACCAATGAAGACGTATATGCCACGAATAACATTCAGCATCGAACATTGCCATAGAATATGAAGTATGTATGTAAACGAATGTCCACATCGAGGAGAATTAGAGAGATACAGCAATATATATTGGAAATATATCTCATCTTTGCATCTTTGCACGATAGTTCACTATGTTCATGAAAATATATTGTAGCAAATAGTGGAAAACTGGGAATCTTCATATGCATGTAATCTATACCAGTACATAGTTTCATTGACGATTCGTAGATTTTGGTCAATTGATAGATTTGGTTAGGATAATTGAACAAAATCAGAAAGGTATGCTTATTAGGATCAAATTCGAAGAATTTGACATAACGATGCTACTTAATGTGGTCGTAGCTCCAGTCAGTATGACCAGGCCACTGCGTCGTATTAAAATTTGCGCAACAACAATTTTGGTGGCCCTGTATTTGGCGAGATTGAATTCCTCCACACGCTTTAGACTTTCTATCGTTTAGTGAACGATGTCTTTTCGGGAAGTGATTATAGGAAATCATGCCTTTGGCTAATGACGTTTCTTGAGAAGTGAAACGACTTGTCAACATATCAGACAGATGTTGCCACTTTACTGCACAAGACCTATGAGGTCGAACTTTCCTTTTCTCAGGAAAGTTTGGAGCATTGCATCTCATTTTTGTGTTATGTCTCATTCGGAGCAACAGGGAATGATGCCGTTTTCCACAAAAAATTGCAAGCAGAATGGCTTTGACACTCTCTAAGAGTATGTGAAGATGCCAAGCAGTTGACGCAAATACAGCGTTTGTTTACAATGGAAATATTCTCTTTCACTGTAAGTGAAGAAAATTTTTCACATTGTCGGAGGGAGTGCATGCCTCTACATAACGGGTAGCGTAACTTTGCAACATGGGAGTTGCATGCATCACCTTCAGAAAATTTCCTCGTGGAAAAAGAAGACAAATCCGAAATGTCTTGGTTTCGGCCGATGTCGATTTTATTGTAGAACGATGGAATCGTTTTACTGCCTTGCGATGTCTGAAGTGGTCCGGTAATTATCTAACCAAAAACCGTGTTCGGAGCAAGCAAAGAACCCAAAATGTCCTTACGAATTCCTTTTGGTATTGCGGATGCATAGACATCGCCAGCCAGAAGTAAGTCTACAGGAGAGCTCTTATGCAAATTTGCATCTGCAAGCCATAGACCACCGAGCTGTTCACGCAAGTCTATGGTTATCGACCAATACGGTAATTTTCCTGTCAGTTCCTTCAGGACGAACGTATCCACTTTAACTGCAAATTGGGAGCTCTCAGCGGGAGCTGGTGCAGCAACGGAAGACGACGTGATAACCGTCAAATCGTGAAGATGCGCATTAATATTCGCCACGCAACGAACATAAGATAGTTTTGCATCTCTATATCTAGTTTTAATCTAATCTAGGCTGCAAGCTCCTGACCGATAATGGCTTGATATGCCGATTTTTAGTAACTTCATACCGCCTCGCAATGCCGCGAACAACGGATGAGAAATATTAAAAACGCTTAATTCGTAGAATTACAGTAACAGGAGAGAGAAAATAAATGAGGAAATATCAGCTAATCGATTCTTCTCAGTGACGTAGTCTTTATTCAAGCTAAGCCTGTCGAAAAATTGGCAGGATGCGCGCATATCAAAACGTATAGTTTAGGTTAGGATATGTGGCTGCCCTCTCTCTCAGAGGACACTTAGGCAGAAAGGCCCATTGTGATACCACCGAGCTTCTCTTCCAATACTGTTGTGCATTTGGACAGCATTAGAAGGGACCTACTTATAAAGCGTGATCCATTTCGAGGTTCCCTACTTTAAAAAAAAAAACAGAAAATTCAAATTGAATGGGGAATGTTTATTATCATTTGAAAGAACATTATTTGGCATTTATTTTTTGAAGATTGTGTCTTTCAAATGTTGGCCGCGGCTACGTCTCAGATGGTCCATCCGTTGAGTCCAATTTTCGATGACTCGTTTGAGCATTTCGACTGGTAAATGGCGAATCATCACGCGAATGACACGCGTGATGATTTGCTCCAAGGCATGAATCGAAGCGGGTTTGTCCGCATAAACTATGGACTTTACATATACCCACAGGAAAAAGTCTAACGGTGTGATATCACACGATCTTGGTGGCCAATCGACCGGCCCAAAACGTGAAATTATCTGCTCACCGAAGTATTCTCTCAATAAATCCATTGATTGATGCGATGTGTGGGAAGTGGCGCCGTCTTGTTGAAACTAAATGTCGACGAGATCACAAGCTTCAATTTCAGGCATCAAATAGTCGGATATCATGGCACAATAACGGTCGCCATTGACGGTTACGTTCTCACCGGCATCATTTTTGAAGAAATATGGACCGTTGATTCCAACGGCCCACAAACCTCACCAAACCGATGTTTTTTCTGGATGAAGTGGCAGCTGTTGAATCTCTTCAGGTTGCTCTTCGTCCCAAATGCGGCAATTTTGCTTGTTTACATACCCATTGAGCCAGAAATGGGCCTCATCGCTGAACAAAATTTGGCTCGAAACGTCGGATCTTTTTGGAACTTTTCAAGAGCCCATAGTGCGAAGCGATGTCGCTTGGGAAGGTCTTGCACAAGCTGTATTTTGTACGCTTTCAATTTAAGATCTCGACGTAAAATGCGCCAAGTCATTCCATACGTCAGTTCGAGTTGCTGCGAACGGCGCAGAATCGACTCTCCACGGTCTTCGTGTACACTCTCAGCTACGGCCGCTATATTCTCTTCACTGCGTGCTGGACGTGGTCTATTCGGTCGAATATTATCCAATAATGAATGCTGGGTCTCAAGATGGGTGATGGTGTTGCGAATAGTACGCTCAGTAGGCCGATTATGTTGACCATAAGTTGAGCGAAGTGCACGGAACACATTCCTCACAGAACGTGAATTTTCGTAATAAAGTTGAACGATTTGTAAACGTTGTTCAGGAGTAAGTCTTTCCATGATGAAATGCCAAACAATACTACACAAAAATAACATGACAGCATGGCACGACTCACACGTGATCTGTCAAAATAAGGCTATTGAAAAAAGTATGTCTACTTGGATCACCCGATATTAGCCGGGTCCGAACAGCAGAACGCTTGTGACATCACTTTAACTTAGTTTTTTTCACAGAGCTCTTTTAATGAGCATTTTTAGCAAATTGTTTTTGCCGGAAAAATTGCCAATTCTTGCCGACAGGTGGGTACCGTTCGAAAGAAAAATCTTTTCGATATCAAATTTGGTTATGCTTCAGCTGGGGATTGAACCCACGACCTGCAGATCAGAAGGCCAACGCACTAACCACTGAGCTAGGGCACCCACAATCAAAACGTATGTGGTGAGTCAAAATAATGCTCATCTAATTTATGCATCTTGACTCATTACAAATGTTACAGTAATATTACTATTATGTTATTCTAGTACGTTATATTATTATGTTATACTATTATGTGTGCATACTTTATGAATATCGCTGTAATCATTAATATAATAATAATAATCATACTATGCATAACGTGATTATCATTAGCTAAAATGGGTTTTAGTATACTTATAAAAATGCAAGGTCAGGGTTATGGTACTTCATTGTATGATTGTGGAATGATTTCGCAACCATGCACAGTAAAAAGAAAAAAGATGAAGAAAAATACTGAAATAAATAAATAATACAATAATAAACAATGGGTCATCGTAGCTCACTGTATGATTGTGGAACAATTTCGCAACCATGCAAATAAGAACCAAGAAGAAGAAAAATAATGAAATAAATAATAAATAAATAAACAAAACAATAATAAAAGAACCAACGGGTTATCGTACCTCACTGTATGATTATGAAATAATTCAACAACCATACACAGTAAAAGAAAAAGAACCAAAAATAAGAAAAACAAAGTAAGCAACAATTATGAATACATAATATTTAACGCATGCACAATATGTACAACAACAAGTGTTAAATACAAATAATAATGATGACCTACGAAGAAGAGGTTGTAATTATGACCTACGGACGAAATTGCAATGTATCGACCTACTGAAGAAATTGCAATTTCTTCAGAAATTCTTTTATCCAAAAACGGGGTTAAATTGTAAATCATGTTATATATATTAGGCTATATATACTAAAAAAATGCCTGAAATGAAGTCAGTCATGAAGAAGTACATAAAAATAAGAGTTACATTGTGAAAGGATTTAACATCCTATAAAAGCAGAGTTACATTGTGAAAGGACTTAAGGGGGTCCACCTGTGTGAGCGCGGCATTTCGAACGCTTTTTCGGGAATTTTCGTTAGGAGAACTAATTCGAAAATAAGAATAAGTTTTACGTTATTTTGAAGGTTTGTGCTTATATTTCAATAGTAAATTTTTCCAATAGTGTAATCCGAAGGCTTGTACTCATTAAGGGCGTTCAAAATGACCCCCTCAAAATGAAATACCGAAATTGTAGGCAAGATTCCGCTCGAACCAGTTATCTAAAACGCAAAAAGTAAAAAAATCTTATTTCTGTTTATATCGTTGAGGTACTGACGTAGGATTTTGACGAAATTTTAAAAATTGAAGAAATCTCAGTTGTTTTTATAAAAATTATTCGTTTTCATGCTTTTTTTCGATATAAAAACTGCTGTAAAATTGAAAAAAGAAAAATTTCAAAAAACCGCTACTTGGGTACCTTCAGTTATCTGTATTAATGAGTCTGTCAAAATTTCAAGTCAATCGGTTAAGTAGATTTTTTTTAATCCTGCCCACAAAATTCAAAAATATGGTTTCGAGAAAAACGCTTTCAAAGTTTGGAAACACAACAAAACTTTGTATTATAGACTCACATTTAATCTGCAATACCAGGACAAAAACTTCCCCTTCCTCATCCTGTAGAAGCTTCGTTAAAGATGCGAAAATTGTAAAAAAAAAATCGATTTTTCGAAAATTTTACACAGGTGGACCCCCTTAACATCCTGTGAAAATAAGAGTTACATTGTGAAAGGCTTGAACATCCTATAAAAATAAGAGTTACATTGTCAGAGGATTTAACATCCTATAAGGTGAAAGACAAAATAAGAAAACCACATGGTGAAAAGAACGGATTGACCAAATAAAGACATACTATTAATATATCAAAAACTAATTGTTTCGTGGAAGAGAGAGCTACAGTTTGGAAGCATAGAAAAGGGGATAAGTCCTAGAAAATAAGTTATCTAAGGAATGCCACTGTGTCGAAAAAGAAGACACAACACGTATAGAAATTGATAATTTTGAATTAGAACAAACAATGAACACCGTAACGTTTGACACCAACTCGAAAGGGTTCAATAATAATTACACGCACAACGTAACTGAATGTAATTGTAACTAATTTATTTTTAAGTATATAAATGTAATTACGGATAATTATTCGCAATGATTTATTTAATAACGTTCTGATTTATATAATAAATCAAGAAAGAAGAAAATAATTACGACGCTCTAATATAATTGCACAAGCACAATAAAAGAGGTGTGTGGGTGTGTATGTATGTACAGTCGGATATTGCAATTATTAGCGCTCAAAATTATGTGTATATTTATTGTAAATGATAAGGGTGAGATTTGCGAATTAAGAGACTTACAAATGCGGAGCAAGCGGAAGGAAAAAAATGCAACCAAAGAGAATACGGCCAAAAGTATTATAAATATGTATATATAAATGTTTGTATGTATACAATCAATATCGCAATTGTTGGATTTTCCCAATCAAAGACTGAGTAATAGAATATGTAAGTTAATTATTAATACTAATTAGTATAGGGAGAGAATTTAACTTCTCAGACCACAAGCAGTAGAGTGTAAAATTGTCTTTATTATTTTCCTTGGTGGAACACCAGTACGTAAAGTAATTTAATATACAGTGGCTCACAGCTTATTTCGTACAGTGTATATATTTTTATGTACATGGCCGTAACATCGAAACTAAAAAACTTATCGATAAGTTTTGAATGTAGATGTCTGTGTATGTGTTTAGTAAACCTAATAAGAAAACGGGGAACCCCAAAAATTTTTCTTTTTGTTATGCGAGAGAGAAAAACTATTGATCAGCTGATTTTCAGCTCACATCTTATTTCGTACACAAACTTCAATGTAAGTAAGTTTCATTCTGCCGCGCAGTTACAAAGTTTTTTTGAATTGTATGAGTTTTTGGACCTTTTTAACTATTATAACAATTTTTATTATTATTATTTTAAATAGTTAAAGTGCTGTAAATTAAACATTTAGCGTTATGGGCGTCGTACAACGATGGAACAGCGTAAACTGGTAATTAACCATTTTAGGAAAGGTCAGAGTGTGCGAAAAATTGCTGAAATGACAAATTTAAGTGCCTCAACTGTCCAATACATCATTCAACGCTTCGTTCGCGAAAATCGGTTGGAGAACAAGGGCAGAGAAGCACCTAATAAGATTTTCAACGCATCAGACGAGCGTTATATTGTACGAAAAATTAAGAAAAATCCAAAGTTATCCGCTCCGAAGTTGGCTGCAGAGGTTCAGCGTGAAATAGGAAAATCATCCAGTGCTGAAACTGTCCGACGTGTGCTGCGCAATCATGACTTGAACGGTCGAGTAGCCCGAAAGAAACCATTCATTTCGAAAATGAATATACAACGCCGACTTGACTTCGCCAAAGAGCATATTATTAGTACTCCTGCGTTCTGGAATACCGTTATTTTCGCGGATGAGTCTAAGTTTAATATTTTTGGCTCGGACGGAATGTCATATGTTTGGCGTAAAGCTAATACCGAGCTAAACAAGGAGAACCTTAAGCCCACAGTGAAGCATGGTGGCGGTAGCGTGATGGTTTGGGCCTGTATGTCAGCAGCCGGAGTAGGTGAATTGGTTTTTATTGAGGGAACAATGGACAAAATGAAGTACCTCGAGATTCTGAAAAACAATTTACTTCAAAGTGCAGACAAACTGGGTTTGCGGGAAGAATTTCGGTATTACCAAGATAATGACCCAAAACATAAATCTGGGATTGTGCAATCTTGGCTTATTTGAACTGCTCACACTTGATGTCTCCACCACCACAGTCACCTGACATGAATGTGATTGAAAATCGTTAGTCTATTTTGGACAATAAAATAAGAACACGCAAGATTTCTAATAAGCAAGACCTAAAGAAGGTACTGATGGAGGAATGGAAAAAAATCACACCAGACATCACTCAAAAATTGGTGGATTCAATGCCAAGTAGACTCCAGGCTGTCATTAACGCTAAGGGATGTCATACTAAATATTAAAATCAACTTACTTTGTTTTTAGTTTGAACTTAAAGAGACTGTACGAAATAAGCTGTGACATGAATTTTCCTATTTTTTTCTTATTTTATTTTTTTATAGTGTCAAAAACTAAAATTTTGAAAAAGTAAATTTTGGAAAATAAAAAACAAACCTTCCTTTCAAAAATGGCATTTATATTTTGTTCAAATTTTTGCTATATTAGGAATTACGACTGCAGCAATTTTTAAACTGTCACTGTACGAAATAAGCTGGGAGCCACTGTATGTATGTATGTACGTATGTACTATGTCAACATACGTAAAGTTAGGCACATTTATAAAAAAAACAAAAACAGATGAATTCTTTTTAACATGAACAACTACATGTACAGGGTGATTTTTTAGCAACTTTCTTTATGGCAACACGGTTTTTGGTAGCTCAGCTGTGTTCGTGTAACATGTGTAACATGTTACTGTCAAACATGTTCAGTTCAGTCTATAATTTAACCATGAATCGACTTACAAACGAACAACGCTTGCAGATTACTAAATTTTATTATCAAAATTCATGCTCGGTTAAGAAAGTTTATCGTAAACTTCTTCCATTTTATGGTCAGTTTGGGCGACCTTCTGAGGCAGTTATTCGGAATCTTGTGACTAAATTTCGTAACAAATTTATATTATTGGGCATTAAACCATGAAGATGCATAAGTAGAGTGCGGACAGAAGAAAATATCGCAGCTGTATCTGCCAGTGTTGTTGATGACCGTGAATTATTGATTCGTCACCGTTCGCAGCAATTGGGCCTCTGTTACTCCACTACGTGGAAAATTTTGCAGAAGGCTTTGGGTGTAAAACCTTTTAAAGTACAGCTGGAGCAAGAATTAAAGCCACACGACCTATCACAACGGCTAACTTTTGTTGAATGGCCGTTGGCAAAGTTGGTTGAAGATCCACTTTTTTATCGGAAAATTGTGTTCAGCGACGAAGCTCATTTCTGGCTGAATGGATACGTAAACAATCAAAATTTGCGTATTTGGTGAGAAGAGCAGCCAGAAGCATTGCAAGAACTCCCAATGCATCCCGAAAAATGCACTGTTTGGTGTGGATTATGGGCCGGTGGCATCATTGGACCGTACTTTTTCAAAGACGACGAAGGCAGGAACGTTACTGTGAATAGCGAGCGCTACCATGCGATGATTACAAACTTTTTTTTTGCCCAAAATGGAAATTCGTGAGATACCGGCATATATGTTGGAGAGAGTATGGCGCGAGAGAGAAAATATAAATATAATACACTAATATGAAACGATTACCATGTAATGGCAATGATAAAAAAAAGATAGAACCGAAATATTCTTCTTATTGGCTGTTTGATAAATAACTAGCGCGAGTATAAGGCAGTTATGAGGTATGTAGTACCACCAAAAAGCCCTTATAATAATATATCAATTTATAATATTCAGCAAACAATTACGGAATACTCTGAAATAAAATAAAATAAAAACACCAACGTGGTTGAATGATTTTTAATTGGTATTTTTTTAATGCAAAAAAAGCGTATAAAGGTATAGTGGTTTTTCACCGCGAGGACCTCTCTCGTAGAATCTGTTAGAGTAATTTGATGAACGTAAATAAGTAAAAGTAAAACTGGTGGAAAGTAAAAGAATAGTAAAATATGTATGTTTGTAAATGTGTATGTTAAAAAAAATGGGCATGTACGGAGTACGCAAATGCTTTTTGACCCCACCAATTGAAACAAATAATATTTGTATATATTTTTTCCCCAACTTCTTTATTTTTAAGTATTATAAAGTCGTAGATTAATACGTATATGTAGTATATAAGTAGGTCAGTTATAGCGGAATATATGGTATATTATATATGGTATATATTATATTATAAACAGATACGAATCAACTAGAATACTCTGATTCGCTTGTATATGTAGCCCAATGGGTATCAAATTTGAGCACCACCTGGGAAACTTGGAAATACTTCACTTTCAACGCTTTTACCTTCTATGGCAAAGATTCACCACTCGTTGCGAGCCTATCCGGCTCGAAGGACAAAAAACGTCACCACCCAGAACCAAGTCCACAGATTGTCGTTGCAAAATTGTTAATGCAGCAGTTGTGACTCGATCATACTGATTGGGGCTAGTCAATCAAACCACTCACGATTCACCAATGACAAAATTTTCTATCGGATTATCCTAATCTGACTTCAATACGAATCCCTCGTTTCGTACAGTTTATTCCACACAGCAGCGTGCAATTTCGTGGGTTTTGCGATGCTTCAGAGATAGCCTACAGCGCAACAGTGTATGTACGTATCGAAAGCTCTACGGGAGCCTATCTAGTCGCTTCGATAGTCGAGAAGATTGGTGGCTCTAATTGGCATCATGTGAGTTCCTCCGACAATCCAGCCGATGTCTCGACTCGTGCAACTTCCGCCAAACAACTGGCAGACAATGAATTGTGGTGGCATGGTCCTACATGCCTGAAGATGACATGTCAAAATTGGCCAACTCAATCACTAGACGCAGCTTTGAATGCCATTCCCGAGACTATAATCATAAAATTCTCACTATGTGAGATGAGATATCTCCGAGGATATTCTGTATTTCGGTATTTCAATGTTACATGCGAACCCGATGTGCATATATTTCCCTAAATATCTCCACAGGTAAGATAACTTCCACGCGTAACAGATTGATAACGTTGAGCCAAATGCGTGATTTCTCTCAGGAATACCCGGATTTTCTTCAGAAACTCCCGATCTCAAAAAAGAGTGATATACTATCACACAATCCGTTTTTGGATTCAGAGGGGGTGATGCGCGTCAACAGGCGCTTAGTACACTCACCTGCTCTCTCTTACAGAGAAAACTTTCCCATTCTTCTCCCTTATTCTGGACGGTTTACCCAATTGTTAGTAGAATTTGTCCATGTGATTTCAGCTCATTGCTCCAACCAACTTGTTCTCCGTCTGTTACACATGGAATTTTGGATTCCTAAGTTAAAAAACTTAGTAAAAACGACGATACATAAATGTAAACCTTTTCTCCTCGACAAGCACAAGCAGTACACCCAAAGAAGTGGGGCGGAATGTCTACACCAAAACACATCGCGCGCTGCTGTGGTGATTAGGGGTGAGTGGGCGATCTGGCATCACCGATTACGCCAGTTCTCCACTCTCTTCTACCACTCTCTACTTTTACTCTCTCTCTCTCTCTTTCTCATTTTTGGCCTTTTGCTTTTCCGTTGGTTTTGGCGAGTTATTCGGTATACCTTAATTGGTATATTTTTTTTTGGGGTTAATTATTAATCTATAAGAAGTTGAAAATTGAACAGTGTGCGATTCATTCTATCTTTTGTCCATCTAAATATTATTTTTATTTTATTTTAACAATGTCGGCAGTATTTGCGTAGCGATATAACCAAAAACGAAGGAGAAGAGTGTATAACTCGGGTTGTATGGTTGGCCCAACCATTAAAAAGTCGTTTAGTGACTTCTGTGAAGTAGTCTGGCAGGAGGCATCGAAGACAACTCGTAACTTCGTTGACGTACTGTTCGGTTTAAATACACAGTGGTGGGGTATATAAAAGTGGCGTACTCACCAAGCTCATATGGCCCAAACGTTCGAACTCTAACATAAGTTCTGTGTATTGTTCCTTGACATCTGGTGTGTGGCTCAAACAACGTTCAAGAGCTTCAAAATGCCTGCGGGCGGTTTCATATGAGTGACCTAGCAAACTAGGATTACTTGGAATGGAAGACGAACTACGATTCGACCATCAATTTCTCTGCGAACAGTCTTGTTGAAAATGTCCTCACATTTACGCTGCTCTGGAGTGTAGGTATCAGCTGGTTTGCTTACATCTTCAATACGCCACAGGCGTTCGATGTTCTTGTTTATGGAATCATCCAGCGATAACACATAGCTGTGTGGTGTTGTAGAGCTAGTATCGCAACGACCGGAAGCCACCCAACCTAGGAGGGTCTTCTGCAATACAGGCAAATTTGAACCAATTTTTACTTGCACAACGGATAAGATCTCGAAGAATGCTTCAGTGCCAAGTAGCAAATCAATGCGGCGCAACTTATAGAATTTTTCATCAGAAATCGAGTGACAATTCCAATTCCACAAAACGTGATTTCACTGTGGTAGACTTACGATACTTAACTTGAGTTTGCGACTCTCCAATGCTACGAATTTCCAAGTTGCTTCTTCTATGAGGCAAGCGAAGCATTTGTGCGAGCTCATCAGATACGAAATTTACCTGTGAGCAGGAGTCTAGTAAAGCGCGGCCAATTCTGTAACTGCCTGTTGCAGTTAACCAGTACTAACGCCGTAGCTAGTATAATTCGGTTCAAACAAGTGTACGTGTGTGTGTGGACAAGTGCATCTGAACTTTGCTGTACCATCGCTATTGGTTATGATACCTCCTGTGGTATGGATGATGTTGTGTTATTAGAATCGCGATGTAACAGCGTGTGATGTGGAGGAGAGCACGTTCGGCATCTATGAGTTGATGGACACTTCGCAGCCTGATAACTTTTGCCGAGACAGTTAATACAAAAACCCAACCGTTTTATAGCATCGTAGCGTTGATTAAGCGTATTTCCGATAAGTTAAGGGCACCTAAAGGTTCTGTGTTCAGTATTTGAGCAAACGTGGCATGCTTGCGGTGAACAATTAAAGCTCAACCTTTGCCGTTGTGGTTTTTGGTTGCGTGGTTTACTCATCGGTTGTTGACTTGCATAAGTATCCATACCGGGACTACTTATAGATTCCAAGTATTGGCAACGTCGTTCGTCAACACCAATGCAAGATGTCCATGTCGGAAGATCTCGAAAGTCTAAAAACTCATTCCATTTTTTCTTAGTGTCCTGATCGACTTCATTACGATCGAGATGAGCATGGCCTGAGCGATTTGCGACTCAGAACCCAGTGAGAACAACGAGTTGTACAAGGCTGATGCATTGTCAATGAGACTGCATAGATGTTGCGCATTCGACTTGGAAACATTCGGCATATTAAAAAGCGAGTTTATATTGTCCAAAAATACGAGCGAAGGGTTGTCATAGCGAACGTTAAGACGTTCAAGCGCCTTTTATAATTTTCAGAAGATATTTGAAATGCCTTAACTGTTTCTAAGGCCGCGCCCTTCAAACAATTAATCAATTGGTTGAACTTCTCGATAGACGACAAGTTAGGCTGATTATCAATAACTCGGATAAATGACGTTATGAAGTTTTTGTAGTCGGAGTACTTGCCATCAAATGTTGGAAGTGACAGTCGTGGAAGCTTCATAGATGTTGAATGAGAAGCGTAAAGCGAGGAATCGGCCATGGTTGAATTTTGGACGTCATCGCCCAATTTTTCCTTAATGCAAACCTTGATAGAGACTAATGTATCTCTGGTATCACCCTGCGGTTCATCTGGATCCACCTCCTCAATTTCGGTCTGCACTTTCATTACTTCTTTAAAATAGGCCTCTAGAATAGCTAGACGACAACTTAATTCAGCTGACGAGAGACCAACCTTTCCATCAACTTTACTACAAATGCGGGTTATGTTCCGACGGATATTAGTACGTTGCTGCTTAACAGTATCTAAGTGGGCCATTATTGATATTAATGAAAAATTAATTGTCGCCTTATGTTATCAAATACGTTCAAATAAAAGGTTCAAATAATAAGTCGAGTGCAGTACTTCTTTTATAGAAGTACGAACTGTATGAACACTCTTAATGTATGTATTAAAAAAAAATAAATAAATATGTGGCACATGAAGCCCCAAAGGGCTCATTGGCCGAGCTTCTCTTCCATTACTGTTGTGCGTCTTAAATTTTTGGACAATATTAGAAGGGACCTACTTATTTTAGTCGGTTCCGAACGGCAGAACACTTGTGACATCACTTTTTCTGAGCTTTGTCACAGAGTTCTTTAAGAAGCTTTTTCATGGCAAGTTGTTACTGTCGGAAGAATTGCCAATTGCTTGCCGACAGGTGGGAACCGTTCGAAAGAAAAATCTTATCGATATTAAATTTGTTAGGCATCAGCCGGGGATTGAACCACGACCTACAGATCAGAAGGCGAACACACTAACCACTGAGCTACGGCAACCAGTGTATGTATTATATTACATTAATATTACATTTTGTGCCTTTGTACAAAGGAGTAATGCAACGATAAGCGATGGCCAATTAAAAGAAATGATGTGTCGATGACAGCGTCGATGACAGAGTCAGCAGCGACGGCAACGTCAACTGAGTCAGCAGAGACTGCAGCGTCAGTACAGTCAGCAGTGACATCCGCAGCGACGGCAACGTCGACAGAGACAATGTACATATAAAGGGTTATCCATTTTGCGGTTTCAAAAGTCAATGTAAATAAAACACATATAAAATATTTTTTATCATGATATTTCTTTTTTATTATAAAGTTTGAACGTTGACATTATGTGTGAAATACTACATCATTTAAATGACCACCACGCGAATTGTTGCAAGCATCGTTTCTTTTGAGGTAATTTTCGACCACTTTTTGACACATATTGGGAGGTATCTCAGCCATAACGTGACGAATGTTGGTTTTTAGGTGCTCAAGAGTTAAAGGTTTATCTGCATAAACACGGTCTTTCGCGTAGCCCCACAAAAAAAAGTCAAGCTGTGTCAAATCGCATGATCTTGGTGGCCACTTGATATCGCCACGACGAGAAATTACGCGGCCAGAAAATTTCTCTTGCAATAAAGCCATATTCGCTCGAGTTGTGTGGCATGTGGCACCGTCTTGTTGAAACCACATATTCTCTAAGTCGTATTCTTCAATAGCAGGCAAAAAAAAGGTCGGTTATCATATGACCATAACGCTCCGAATTGACGGTGACAGTCGTTCCATCGTCGTTTTCGAAGAAGTAAGGTCCAATCACACCTCCGGACCAAAGAGCGCACCAAGCAGTGACTTTTTGTGGATGTAGTGGCCTCTCTTCAATTACTTGAGGATTCTCAGAACCCTAAATACGACAATTTTGTTTGTTAACATACCCACCGAGTGAGAAATGTGCTTCGTCGCTGAAGAAAATTTTGTTCGAAAAAACGCCGTCCACCGCCTGTTGTTCAAGCACCCATTCGACGTATCTACGACGTTGTGAATGGTCAGCTGGCTTCAGTTGTTGTGTGAGCTGGATTTTATATGGATGTAGGTGTAAATCCAAATGCAAAATACGCCATAATGTGCCGTAAGACAGTCCTAATTCCTGAGAACGACGAGGAATCGACACATTCGGGTCTTCGGCAACACTTTCACTTACAGCAGCGATATTTTCGGTGGTACGAGCAAAACGATGATGCACAGGCTTTACAATATCTGTAACCGATCCACTCTCTTCATATTTCTTCACAATTTTGCCAATTGCTTGCGTAGTTGGACGATTATGTAAACCATAATCTCCTCTTAAAGCACGACATGTGGCTGTGGCAGAATCACCATTTTTGTAGTAGGTTTTTACAATTTTAATGCGTTGTGCGATAGTTAAGCGATCCATTTTCGCAAATGTCAGACTTTGAACTGAAAAAGAAAGAAATTGATTTAACAACTCAGTTTGACAGATGTCGAATTCTAGCCCTATACTTTTGAAACCGCGAAATGGATAACCCTATATTTGATATGCGAAAAGGCCACTTGCTTATGGTGCCGTAATTTCAATTATAGCTATCAACAAAAACAATACCCTTTGCTAGGTGGTGTGATGCCGATGTACTGCAAGAACAACAAAAAACGACTACTTATCAAAGTGGTGATGCTAATGTACCAGTAACAACAACGCTCCTATAGCGTAGTAAGTTACAACAACAGCGCTCTTGTAGCGATGCCTGAGAAACGGTAGAGAATAGCGGTACTAACATTGTATGTACATACGCCAACGAATTTTATGTACTATGTTGTATGTATATGTACAAGTTTCTACTTGAGCGATGAACAGTCGCCAAGTGTTATAATATACAAACACTCCTTTGAAAATGCCGAGCTATAATTTTGTAAATGTAGCTGACGATGTATGTGCCAAAGTGTTTGGAGACAAAGAAATGGCTCCGTATTCAACGTTAATTTTAATTACTTTAATTAATTAATTTACATTGCTTCTCGAATTAAATTTCCGAAGAGGTGCAAATATTTACGATATTTCAATATTATCACTGCCCCACGTTATATATGTTATACATATATATTGCGGGGGTGACAATATTGAAATAAAAACACCAACCATAAAGCAGAAAGCATAAAATATTAAATTGATATATAAAGAGAGTGTACATATTTGCTATACATATGAATAAGAGCATGATATTAACGGTAGGCTTACAATGTAAAAATCCATAATTATGTTATTTCAAATATGAATATGACACAAAGGAAAATCGTGAAACACTTTATTTTATGTATGTACGCTTGACCCAACAATTACTATAATATATTAAGGGGGAAGACCACCTTGAGCTGTCGGAAAATAAAGTATTTTCGGAATTTTTTTTCAGCATTAAAACAACTTGCAATGATAAAATGTTTTATATGATTTTATTAGTTATCTTTTTTACAATAAATGTCAATTTTTTTTGCTTGGATTTCGGGCTCCCTGTACTCGCTGCACCAGGTCGCGTAGCCCCCCTCCAGCCCGGTTTTCCCCATCGGTGGGACATCTGGACCCTTGGCAAGTGAATCTGGAACTAAAGTTAGATAGGCAGGTTATTCTCCATATAATTTCGCACTGAAATACTGAAGCCGTTTTTTGAAAAGTTAATTTTTACGAAAATGGTGGCTATTTATAAAAAATTGTTAATTTTTTACCTGTAAAATTTTCCTCAAAATCGTGCTTTAAAAATCCAAATTATAAAATATCAAAAATCCCATCCAGTATTTCGATGCGGAATTAAATTCTCGATAATTTTGCAAGATTTCATTAAAATCGGTTGAAAACTGCAAGCGTGATATGTCCCACCAGTTTACAAAATGTCGTTTCGAGATAAGCGCGTTTGAAGTTTTAGAAACTCGCCCAGTGCCCCGGGATATTTTTTAAAATATCGTCTCGTTACCTCATTTAAATGTTTCTGGCGGACTATAGATGCATACTACATTAAAATACACATCTCATAGAACATTTCAAGCAAAAAAAAAAAATTCGATTTTTTCAAACCGTCAAAGTGGTCTTCCCCTTTAATATAATAAATATTGCATTATAACTTTGAAAATTCCAAAGAATGTGTGCGATTTATTGTCGCGTGTATTTACTCTGCTCCACAAGAACAACAGCAAGAGCAACATCGGCAGGCGATTACGACTGTAGCAGCTCACCGGCACTCAACTCCCGTACCTACATTTTTTGGCTCGAAGGACAATTAAATGCCGGTGGACTCCGACGTTGTGGTGGCTGCCTGGTAGTGGATGAGGCTTGTTGTTGCCGCTGTTGGTGTTGTGAAGGGACTATACAAAACACTCACTGTTGAAAATGAAACTTCACGCACGTTCTCATTTATTTAATTTTTCTGACGAGAGAATATTTTTTCGTTTCGTTGCTTTTATTTACACTAAATAAATTACATGCTGATATTGCAGAACACTTTGTAAAATTTACGTAATTTTAAAACAATTCAAAATAAACGAACCACGCACTGTTTTTGCTCCTACTTCTCAAAGGTCAATAATAGCTTAGAAAAAAAACTTTACCAAAAGGTAGACCGAAACGGCCAGCCAAAAAGAAAGGGCAAAATAAAAAATAAGAAAGAGAGAGGAAAAGCAGGGAGTGGTAGAAGTGAGCGGAGAATCGGAATATTTGGTGATTCCAGATCGCCCACTCACCTCCAAACATCACAACAGCGCGCAATGAGTTTTGGCGTAGACACCGAATAGCTTCGCTTCATGTCCTGGTTGTGGTACTCTGCTAAGTACATCTGCATTTAAATTCTTTTGGCTTATGCATGATCTCAAAATCAAATTCGGATAGTTTATGCCTGAACCATGCCAAACGTGATGTTTGGCCTTTTAGATTTGCACTTTCTCGTAGTGGCTGGTGGTCTGTGTAGATTTTGAACGATTTATCGAGTAGATAGGCTCGATAATTCTTCACAGCCTATACTGCCAGGAATTCGTTTTCAATAGTGAAATACCTTTTCTCAGTATCGCCGAGTGTTTGCAAAGGCTATGGTCTATTTTTTCCAATTTCGTTTTGCGATAGAATTGCACCTATAGCCTGGTTGCTTGGAAAAATCTGGGAAAGCTCGAATTGGTGGAGAGCAAATTGCTTATTTTAAATCTTCAAAACCTCTCTGACACTTTTCTGTTCATTCAAATTTCGCGTCTTTTCTGAGTAGTTTGTTAATTGGCAGTGCCATACCGATACTAAGTCCACCAGGAGCCACTCACGTACCAAATACAATTCGCACGGCAATTACCCAAGGAAGATATATGTGTGTTTGAAAGGAGGAGATAAAAAAGAGAGAGGGGTGCGCGAGGACATCCTCCATTAATCCGAGAGACATTGCTTAAGACCCATATGCTAGGTAAGAAAGCCACGTCAGGAGAACTAGAGGCCGTAAGCATGAGTATCCTGCTTGAGAGAGGGAAACGGTACAATCAGTTTAATAAGGGAGCCAATGTAAATCTTAATACACCACTAAACCCTTATGACGTCCACCAGACTGAGGCCAGCAATATTGTGACATTTTAACAGAACAGAAATGATATGAAGCCACTCAGAACAAATGAATATAAAAATAATCACGTAAAATCACAAAATTACCATAGAAAAGTTCCTACGTGTTCCTTCTTAATTTATCTTGCACTTCATTTGCTGACCATAAAAAGTGACAAAGAAATAATACTCCAACAAAAAGACATAGTCGTGGTAAATCCGAAACAAAATATTTCTTTTGCAAGTTACAAGGACAGGATTGCCGACTGTTATAAACGCAATGAGTTGGAATAACCCAGGAAAACTACAGCCCAGGTGCGGCTAATTAACCGGGATCCCCAAAAGTTCGCGAGAAGAGATGGAAGGTGTCAGTCATGCGTCTTTAGAGATTGTTGACACACCCTCCACTTCAGAAAATAAGATAGCGGAAGTTGGTAGTCAGGTGACCAGAGGAATTGTTGACCCATCTTTCCCATCCAGTAATAGCTAACATGGCTACTGTTTGGGAGTCTCTGATGTAGATGATGTTCATTGATCTCTTATGTAGAAATTTGTTTTTCATTTGCTGCAGTAATATGTATTTTAGTTATTCTGGAAATTTATATCTCGCGTATTAATGTGTGCGTTAATACTCATACCCAATTGTAGACAAGGGAATCTTCTTTTCCAAACACCAAAAGACCTTTCAACAGTATTTCTTGTTTTCATATAGCTTTAGTTTTACTCTCTTTGAAATAAAATGGTGTTAGAAATGTCACTGTAACTGCCAAAATTATTCCATTGAATTCCCCCATATTAAACCTTTGTTTAATAGAACTGCCGTTATAGATGAAACTATCATGAGTACTTCCGGCCACGGGGTGATTATATCAAAAAATCCAAGATTGGCCCAGTGATTGCCTGAACAATAATCGAAAACTACTCTTTTCTATTTCTGAACTCTTCAGAAGTTATTCCTCCGAGACTTCTTATTTTAATATGGGTACAGTCAATACACCCGATTACTCCAGGAAAATGAGGCAATTCATAAAACTTATGCCTGCAAATCTAGTAAAAAATACCCTGTCAATACATTACATTTTATAAATTTGAATTTAAGTATGATAGAACTTCACACTGTTAATTTCTTCTGCAGTAGAAGGAAATTTAACAAAATCTATCATACGTCTTGCTGTCAATTTAGAGACGTATGATAGGAATTTAGGAATTATTCTTAAAACTGATTGTTGAGAGACATTCATCACATCTCCATCCAATATAATCTAACCGTGTTTCGTAAGTCAATAAACTTATGTACGGTATGTACATACACATATCTCACATATAAACTTTTTGTAAACGTTGCACCGGGTGTAAGAAATCTGTATGTAAACACACCAATACCAGCCTAGAATTCTTCCTGTAGCATAGTAGTGTAATGTTATTAGTAACATTTTTTCTAACAAAAATGGTAGTCCTCTTCTCGGTTTCCTTAATTCGGATATCAGCAGAGGCAAAATAACATTTTTTACAGAGTCAGGAGTAAATCTATTTCGGGTATAAAATGGTTGAATCGAATATTTGGAAATTGGATCAGAATGATATCATACATAACGTCTTGGACTAACTTCCCTATGCCTACCAACAGCAGAAAGAGAAGATTTTTCTTTCGAAAATTACCCAGCTGCCGGCAAGCAATTGGCAATTCTTCCAGCAATAACAATTTTCATGGAAAAGCTTCTAAAATAACCTGTGACAAAGCTCAGAAAAAGTGAAGTCGCAAGAGTTCTGCCATTTGGAACCGGCTAAAATAAGTAGGTCCCTTCTAATACTGTCCAAAAATTTAACACGCGCACCAGTAATGGAAGAGAATCTCGGCCAAAGACCCCGTAGGGACTTAAAGGTGTCACATATATATATATATATATATATATATATATATATATATATATATATATATATATATATATATATATATACAAATATATATAGATATATATATATATATATATGTGTGTGTGTGTGTGTATATATATATATACATATATATATATATATATATATATATATATATATATACAAATATATATAGATATATATATATATATATATATATATATATACATATATATACAAATATATATATATATATATATATATATATATATATATATATATATATATATTTATTCAAAGAAAAGACAAAGAATAGGTATATACAAAATGTTTACCTAAGCAAACAGTACAGCAAATAAAAAAGACGTAAAACAACAAGCAACGTCTCCGAACATCTTCTCCCTGTTGGAAGCTTAAGAGCTTTCGGCATCTTCTATTGGCAGGAGATAGAGCCTTGTTACTGTCCGGCGAATTATTCCAGAGCTTGTACGAACAACTGCGACTCTTGCTACTTCATCCTTACCTTTGATTGTTTCGACTACACGTCCCATACGCCATTTCAAGGGAGGCCGATTTTCATATTTTATTAGCACCAATGCGTTTACAGCGATACTTTGTGCTTACATGCGCCACTTGCTACGATCTTGGAGAAGTGTGAGATAAGCGGTACTCAAAGATTTTCAGTAGGCTTGCTGCATTCGTGTAACTTGTTGCCATAAGCTGAGTCGATTCAGTTTGATGTTGGATAAGTCAGGTTCTGCAACCGCTGTGAGTGCTCCCCTAGTTAAAAAGTGTGCAGGAGTCAAAACGCCTAAATCATCAGGATGCTCTGAGAGTGGCAGAAGAGGTCGCGAATTCATTATAGCCGTAATTTGGCAGATGAGCGTCCTGAGCTCTTGGAAACCAAGTACCGCCAGACCAATTGTACCCTTGAGGTGGTATTTTGCGATTTTCACCGACGCCTTCCACAAACCGTCGAAGTGTGGAGAGCGAGGGGGTATGAAATGCGAAGCGATGCCATCGTCAAGACACTGTATTTCAACAGCTTTAATGTTGTTGGCATCTGACATCATTGAACGAAGATCACTTAACTCGTGTTTCGCTCCGACGAAGTTTGTCGCATTGTCTGACCATATGTTGCGTGGCTTTCCTCGCATGCTATCGAATCGCTTCAGGGTAGCAAAAAACGATGCAGCAGACAAGTGCTTAGCCAGTTCCAAATGAACTGCCTTCGTTATGAAGCATATGAATAAACATATGCAACATTTTATGGGAAGCTTCTTTCGCATATTAGCCTTGTAATAGAAAGGACCGCAAAAATCGACGCCCGTGGTATAAAATGGCCTCTGCATTCGGACCCGCTCTTCAGGCAAACTTCCCATAATGTGCTGCATCAACTTGGGCTTAGCACGAAAGCATTTTACGCATTTGTTTATTGTACGCGCTACTGTTTTTCTGCCCCCTATGAGCCAATATTGCAGCCGAATTGTCGCCAAAAATGCTTTCTTACCAGCATGAAGTAATTTGAGATAGAAACTTTCGATAATGCTGGCGGTGACTGGATGGTGGTTTGGTAATATTATAGGGTGCTTTTCATTAAAGCTCAACTCGGTATTTTGAAGACGACCGCCAACGCGCAAGAAACCGTCTGCGTCGCAGATTGGATTCAACGAAACGAGTTTGCTTGATGGGTAGATCGGTCGTTGAGTCCTTAAGCTCTCATACTCCGTCGAAAATGTTGATATTTAAATCATTCGCAGCAAAATGCGAGTGCCAGCTTCGATCTCTTCAAGACTTAAAGACACCGAAGAACTCTGAGCCCTCCCTCTCAGAAAGCGGCTGATGTACGCATAAACTCTCTGCATTGTCCTGAAAGAGTTAACATATTTACAATTAATAGAGTAATCAACTACCTCAGGACGCGTAACCAGGACGATTTTCCTCCTCTCAAGAATACTTTCGCTTAGATTTATAATGTTGGGCCATTCGCTATCAGGCTGTTGTAAGAATGATGGACTATGCATTCTATGGAAGCATGGTCCGTCATTCTTACAACAGCCTGATAGCGAATGGCCCAACATTATAAATCTAAGCGAAAGTACTCTTGAGAGCTAATAAACTCCCTCGGCGCAGTTCTCCTGGATAAGATGTCGGCAGGACTTGCTTCAGGTGGTACGTGACGCCAGTACATTCCCCTTGTTAACTCCTGTATCTTGCTTATTCGATTTGTTACGAACACATTGTAATTAACAGCAATGTCGTTCAACCAGGCGAGTGCTATTGACGAGTCAGTCCAACAAAAAAAACTTTCCCTTGTGATTGAATTAACAAGTTCAGCTAACAATGTTGCAGCGCACAACTCAAGCTTGGGCACCGTCAGTGCCTTGTGAGGAGCGACTCGCGATTTAGCGCACAGCAGGTTGACCTTGATTCCACCATGCTTGCGTGCTTGCGTCGCAAAAAGCGTGAATTTGAAGATTTGCTCCATCCAAACCTACGAAGCGTGGAAAGCTGAACTTATCGACGAAATTTAAATCAGCACGCAGTTGGTTTCAACAGAATTGCAAAGTTTGCGGCAGGCTTTCATCCCACGCCAGTTTCTCCTTCCATAGCGACTGCAGAAATATTTTGGCCTTTGCAACGACAGGGTCAATTAGACCAAATGGATCATATATACGAGCAGTAAGCGATAATACGCTGCGTTTAGTAACTCGTTTTTCGAAACTAAGCGAAGACAAAGAAAACAAAAAGTTATCTCTTGTTGGCTCCCAAATGAGACCAAGAGCTTTGGTTATACCACTGGTGTCATTAAATGATAAAATTTCTTCTCTGCATGATGGATCGACTCGTTGCAATATGTCGTCACTACTCGAACACCACTTTCTCCATATAAAATTGCCTCGCTGCAACAGCTCTTCAGTTTGCTTATTCAACGCCTCCACTTCGTCGACTGAATTTCCACCAGATATGAGGTCATCCACATAAAAGTCGCGCTTGATTATTTTAGAACCAAGTTGATAGTTATTTGCCTCATCATCTGCCAGTTGATGCATAGCCCGAATAGCTAAGAATGCAGCAGGCATTGTGGCAAACGTAACGGTGTCAAGCTTGTATGTTTCAAATGGTTTAAGCGGACTGTCTCGCCAAATTATGCATTGCAAATAATTGCCAGGTTCGGACACCGTTATGCATCGATACTTTTTACAGATGTCAGCGGTTACAGCAATTTTGTGCGTTCTGAAACGAAGAATGATATCAAACAATTTATGTTGTATTGTCGGCCCTGCCATTAAAACGTAATTTAAAGAAAAGTTTGTGGAGGTTGGCATTGACGCATCAAACAAAACACGAAGCTTTGTTGTGGTGTTGTCAGACTTTAGCACAGAATGATGCGGCAAGAAATTAATGGTTGCTCCAGCCGGAACTTCTCGAACTAGTGACATGTGCTTTAGTTGCAGATACTCCTTTATGAATGATGAGTATTCAGCCTTTAACTCGGGGTTACGCTCGAATCGCTTCTCAAGCGTCTTGAAGCGGCTCACAGCTTATAAATGCGAGTCACCTAGCACGTTACTATTTATCTTTAGCGGCAAATGAACTGAATACTCCCCAGTGCACAATCGGCGATGAGTACGAACGAAATGCTATTCGCATTCCAATTCCTTATTAGTAAGTTGAGCAGCCTCATTGCTGTGATTTTCGACTTCCCAAAATTGCTTTAATAAGTCGTTGCGAGCTCTAAATTATCCAAACAAACGAATGAATTAAAAGACGAAGCTATACGCCTGATGGTTTAAGAACGAATGAATTGTATATTCAAAGAAAAGATAAAGAATAGGTATATACAAAATGTTAACCTAAGCAAACAGTACAGCGAATAAAATAAACGTAAAACAACAAGGCAACGTCTCCAAACAAAAGCTTTTTATCAATAGCTCCCTGGAATATGAAATTCTAGAAAATATCCAATCCTTTGTTTCATTCGATATTTCTGTTATATGAGTTTGAGCGTAAAACAAAATAAAATTGTAAACCTGAATAAGAATATTAATGTATTCCCGCACTTTTGCTTCGTTCGCGATATCGGCCGCTTTTGCAATACTCTTTTCGGTACCTCTATAAACTCTTTCTCTAAATTAATACTTTGATCATGCTTAAAGTTTGAGGACCAAAGATCCCTTCGGGGCTTATAATTGTCACATATTTATTTTTTCGATTTTTTAAAGTTTGTCATTTAGTAAGAATATATTTTAAATTTAAATAAATTTAATAAATTTAAATAAATTAATATGAAATTCGAAAATCTAAACCTCTACAAAAACAACCTACATTAAGGTAATACATAGCATGTACAAAGGTATGGGAACCAAATGTATAAACCTGTACAGAACAAGCGTGTTATATACAAATCAATTATAAAGCCCATCTGGAAATATGCAATCGAGATATGGGGATCTGCCAGCAAAAGAAACTTATAAATGATACAACGAACGTAATCAAAAATATAACGATAAATAACTAACGCTGACTGGTACATGCACCATGATCTGAGTATTGAAACAACTGAAGAAACAAATACAAAGTGCAGCACTAAGCACATATAACGATTGTCAATCCATTAATATCCTGAATTGCATAAAATTGCTTCTAGAGGAGAAGGGACTCAACGAATATTATAACGAATTGCACCTGTTGAGCTTACCCGATTACATAATATAGAATAACTTAACTTCTCCGATATAAAATTCTTTTTACACTTGTAAAAGAATTAATAAACCCAAGTCTGCTCAAAGAATTACTTATTGTTGACAAACAGATTTTAATTTAAGTTGGATATAAAAAAAATGGCATTTGGCATGTTTTCCGAATAAATTAACAGCGAGGTAACAACACTTTCAGCACGCTTGTATAGTCGCATAAGGTTTTGCCTATTGCTGTGAAGAAATGTTTTCTAGTAATGTTGTAGTTGCTTAAAAATAACGGTTAGACTTCCGGATTCCCATCACAGGATAGCAATGGGAACCATTTTGCTGACGAATTAACGCAGATACCGCCAGACGCTTTAACTGCCTCAAATAAAGGGTTATCCATTTTGCGGTTTCAAAAGTAAATGTAAATAAAACACATATAAAATATTTTTTATTATGATATTTCTTTTTTATTATAAAGTTTGAACGTTGACATTATGTGTGAAATACTACATCATTTAAATGACCACCACGCGAATTGTTGCAAGCATCGATTCTTTTGAGGTAATTTTCGACCACTTTTTGACACATATTGGGAGGTATCTCAGCCATAACGTGACGAATGTTGGTTTTTAGGTGCTCAAGAGTTAAAGGTTTATCTGCATAAACACGGTCTTTCGCGTAGCCCCACAAAAAAAAGTCAAGCGATGTCAAATCGCATGATCTTGGTGGCCACTTGATATCGCCACGACGAGAAATTACGCGGCCAGAAAATTTCTCTTGCAATAAAGCCATATTCGCTCGAGTTGTGTGGCATGTGGCACCGTCTTGTTGAAACCACATATTCTCTAAGTCGTATTCTTCAATAGCAGGCAAAAAAAGTCCATAACGCTCCGAATTGACGGTGACAGTCGTTCCATCGTCGTTTTGGAAGAAGTAAGGTCCAATCACACCTCCGGACCAAAGAGCGCACCAAGCAGTGACTTTTTGTGGATGTAGTGGCCTCTCTTCAATTACTTGAGGATTCTCAGAACCCCAAATACGACAATTTTGTTTGTTAACATACCCACCGAGTGAGAAATGTGCTTCGTCGCTGAAGAAAATTTTGTTCGAAAAATCGCCGTCCACCGCCTGTTGTTCAAGCACCCATTCGACGTATCTACGACGTTGTGAATGGTCAGCTGGCTTCGGTTGTTGTGTAAGCTGGATTTTATATGGATGTAGGTGTAGATCCAAATGCAAAATACGCCATAATGTGCCGTAAGACAGTCCTAATTCCTAAGAACGACGAGGAATCGACACATTCGGGTCTTCGGCAACACTTTCACTTACAGCAGCGATATTTTCGGTGGTACGAGCGAAACGATGATGCACAGGCCTTACAATATCTGTAACCGATCCAGTCTCTTCATATTTCTTCACAATTTTGCCAATTGCTTGCGTAGTTGGACGATTATGTAAACCAGAATCTCCTCTTAAAGCACGATATGTGGCTGTGGCAGAATCACCATTTTTGTAGTAGGTTTTTACAATTTTAATGCGTTGTGCGATAGTTAAGCGATCCATTTTCGCAAATGTCAGACTTTGAACTGAAAAAGAAAGAAATTATTTTAACAACTCAGTTTGACAGATGTCGAATTCTAGCCCTATACTTTCGAAACCACGAAATTGATAATTTATAATTGATAACTTTTTGTTTTCTTTGTCTTCGCTTAGTTTCGAAAAACGAGTTACTAAACGCAGCGTATTATCGCTTACTGCTCGTATATATGATCCATTTGGTCTAATTGACCCTGTCGTTGCAAAGGCCAAAATATTTCTGCAGTCGCTATGGAAGGAGAAACTGGCGTGGGATGAAAGCCTGCCGCAAACTTTGCAATTCTGTTGAAACCAACTGCGTGCTGATTTAAATTTCGTCGATAAGTTCAGCTTTCCACGCTTCGTAGGTTTGGATGGAGCAAATCTTCAAATTCACGCTTTTTGCGACGCAAGCACGCAAACATGGTGGAATCAAGGTCAACCTGCTGTGCGCTAAATCGCGAGTGTTCCTCACAAGGCACTGACGGTGCCCAAGCTTGAGTTGTGCGCTGCAACATTGTTAGCTGAACTTGTTAATTCAATCACAAGGGAAAGTTTTTTTTGTTGGACTGACTCGTCAATAGCACTCGCCTGGTTGAACGACATTGCTGTTAATTACAATGTGTTCGTAACAAATCGAATAAGCAAGATACAGGAGTTAACAAGGGGAATGTACTGGCGTCACGTACCACCTGAAGCAAGTCCTGCCGACATCTTATCCAGGAGAACTGCGCCGAGGGAGCTTATTAGCTCTCAAGAGTACTTTCGCTTAGATTTATAATGTTGGGCCATTCGCTATCAGGCTGTTGTAAGAATGACGGACCATGCTTCCATAGAATGCATAGTCCATCATTCTTACAACAGCCTGATAGCGAATGGCCCAACATTATAAATCTAAGCGAAAGTATTCTTGAGAGGAGGAAAATCGTCCTGGTTACGCGTCGTGAGGTAGTTGATTACTCTATTAATTGTAAATATGTTAACTCTTTCAGGACAATGCAGAGAGTTTATGCGTACATCAGCCGCTTTCTGAGAGGGAGGGCTCAGAGGTCTTCGGTGTCTTTAAGTCTTGAAGAGATCGAAGCTGGCACTCGCATTTTGCTGCGAATGATTTAAATATCAACATTTTCGACGGAGTATGAGAGCTTAAGGACTCAACGACCGATCTACCCATCAAGCAAACTCATTTCGTTGAATCCAATCTGCGACGCAGACGGTTTCTTGCGCGTTGGCGGTCGTCTTCAAAATACCGAGTTGAGCTTTAATGAAAAGCACCCTATAATATTACCAAACCACCATCCAGTCACCGTCAGCATTATCGAAAGTTTCTATCTCAAATTACTTCATGCTGGTAAGAAAGCATTTTTGGCGACAATTCGGCTGCAATATTGGCTCATAGGGGGCAGAAAAACAGTAGCGCGTACAATAAACAAATGCGTAAAATGCTTTCGTGCTAAGCCCAAGTTGATGCAGCACATTATGGGAAGTTTGCCTGAAGAGCGGGTCCGAATGCAGAGGCCATTTTATACCACGGGCGTCGATTTTTGCGGTCCTTTCTATTACAAGGCTAAAATGCGAAAGAAGCTTCCCATAAAATGTTGCATATGTTTATTCATATGCTTCATAACGAAGGCAGTTCATTTGGAACTGGCTAAGCACTTGTCTGCTGCATCGTTTTTTGCTACCCTGAAGCGATTCGATAGCATGCGAGGAAAGCCACGCAACATATGGTCAGACAATGCGACAAACTTCGTCGGAGCGAAACACGAGTTAAGTGAGCTTCGTTCAATGATGTCAGATGCCAACGACATTAAAGCTGTTGAAATACAGTGTCTTGACGATGGCATCGCTTCGCATTTCATACTCCCTCGCTCTCCACACTTCGACGGTTTGTGGAAGGCGTCGGTGAAAATCGCAAAATACCACCTCAAGGGTACAGTTGGTCTGGCGGTACTTGGTTTCCAAGAGCTCAGGACGCTCATCTGCCAAATTACGGCTATAATGAATTCGCGACCTCTTCTGCCACTCTCAGAGCATCCTGATGATTTAGGCGTTTTGACTCCTGCACACTTTTTAACTAGGGGAGCACTCACAGCGGTTGCAGAACCTGACTTATCCAACATCAAACTGAATCGACTCAGCTTATGGCAACAAGTTACACGAATGCAGCAAGCCTACTGAAAATCTTTGAGTACCGCTTATCTCACACTTCTCCAAGATCGTAGCAAGTGGCGCATGTAAGCACAAAGTATCGCTGTAAACGCATTGGTGCTAATAAAATATGAAAATCGGCCTCCCTTGAAATGGCGTATGGGACGTGTAGTCGAAACAATCAAAGGTAAGGATGAAGTAGCAAGAGTCGCAGTTGTTCGTACAAGCTCTGGAATAATTCGCCGGACAGTAACAAGGCTCTATCTTCTGCCAATAGAAGATGCCGAAAGCCCTTAAGCTTCCAACAGGGAGAAGATGTTCGGAGACGTTGCTTGTTGTTTTATGTCTTTTTTATTTGCTGTACTGTTTGCTTAGGTTAGCATTTTGTATATACCTATTCTTTGTCTTTTCTTTGAATATAAAGGGTTATCCATTTCGTGGTTTCGAAAGTATAGGGCTAGAATTCGACATCTGTCAAACTGAGTTGTTAAAACAATTTCTTTCTTTTTCAGTTCAAAGTCTGACATTTGCGAAAATGGATCGCTTAACTATCGCACAACGCATTAAAATTGTAAAAACCTACTACAAAAATGGTGATTCTGCCACAGCCACATATCGTGCTTTAAGAGGAGATTCTGGTTTACATAATCGTCCAACTACGCAAGCAATTGGCAAAATTGTGAAGAAATATGAAGAGACTGGATCGGTTACAGATATTGTAAGGCCTTTGCATCATCGTTTCGCTCGTACCACCGAAAATATCGCTGCTGTAAGTGAAAGTGTTGCCGAAGACCCGAATGTGTCGATTCCTCGTCGTTCTTAGGAATTAGGACTGTCTTACGGCACATTATGGCGTATTTTGCATTTGGATCTACACCTACATCCATATAAAATCCAGCTTACACAACAACCGAAGCCAGCTGACCATTCACAACGTCGTAGATACGTCGAATGGGTGCTTGAACAACAGGCGGTGGACGGCGATTTTTCGAACAAAATTTTCTTCAGCGACGAAGCACATTTCTCACTCGGTGGGCATGTTAACAAACAAAATTGTCGTATTTGGGGTTCTGAGAATCCTCAAGTAATTGAAGAGAGGCCACTACATCCACAAAAAGTCACTGCTTGGTGCGCTCTTTGGTCCGGAGGTGTGATTGGACCTTACTTCTTCGAAAACGACGACGGAACGACTGTCACCGTCAATTCGGAGCGTTATGGACTTTTTTTTGCCTGGTATTGAAGAATACGACTTAGAGAATATGTGGTTTCAACAAGACGGTGCCACATGCCATACAACTCGAGCGAATATGGCTTTATTGCAAGAGAA
Organism: Megamerina dolium; assembly: GCA_963854835.1. Classification (NCBI taxonomy): domain Eukaryota; kingdom Metazoa; phylum Arthropoda; class Insecta; order Diptera; family Megamerinidae; genus Megamerina; species Megamerina dolium. The sequence goes on from OY978530.1 coordinate 28,558,995, forward strand.
ATTTTCTGGCCGCGTAATTTCTCGTCGTGGCGATATCAAGTGGCCACCAAGATCATGCGATTTGACATCGCTTGACTTTTTTTGTGGGGCTACGCGAAAGACCGTGTTTATGCAGATAAACCTTTAACTCTTGAGCATCTAAAAACCAACATTCGTCACGTTATGGCTGAGATACCTCCCAATATGTGTCAAAAAGTGGTCGAAAATTACCTCAAAAGAATCGTTGCTTGCAACAATTCGCGTGGTGGTCATTTAAATGATGTAGTATTTCACACATAATGTCAACGTTCAAACTTTATAATAAAAAAGAAATATCATGATAAAAGATATTTTATATGAGTTTTATTTACATTTACTTTTGAAACCGCAAAATGGATAACCCTTTATTTGAGGCAGTTAAAGCGTCTGGCGGTATCTGCGTTAATTCGTCAGCAAAATTGTTCCCATTGCTATCCTGTGATGGGAATCCGGAAGTCTAACCGTTATTTTTAAGCAACTACAACATTACTAGAAAATATTTCTTCACAGCAATAGGCAAAACCTTATGCGACTATCAAGCGTGCTGAAAGTGTTGTTACCTCGCTGTTAATTTATTCGGAAAACATGCCAAATGCCATTTTTTTTTATATCCAACTTAAATTAAAATCTGTTTGTCAACAATAAGTAATTCTTTGAGCAGACTTGGGTTTATTAATTCTTTTACAAGTATTTATTTTCAGCGTTTATTTTATTTGCACAGAATCACGATATGTATAATTTTAATTATATATTCACATGCACCAATCTCTATTTAAAATTATTGAAAAAGAATGAATGTATAAAAATGTTCGAATTTATGTAAAAAAAGAAAAAGCGCGGAAAAACCACAATCTCTCCAAAAAATCTTCACGGACCGAATGTGTCGATGATAACATCGGTCGATCATAACGCGAACCGCGAAAACCCAAAAACATAAAAGGGGAATTTATGTGGAGAGTTGGGTTGTCATATGGTAAGTATGCAAGGTAAGGTAAGTAAAAATGGTAAGTATCATTAATTCATTTTATAAATACTATTTCATTATTTTTACTTCCTTCTTTCAAGGACTGACCATATGGCTTGTCTAAAGGGATTTAGATATCGCGGCCCGCATGCACTCGTGCATTAATTGAGTGCATCTCGTAGACGGGACAGTGAACCGATCGCGTCCTCGATCGCTCGAGCTGTCCTCCGATGAACATCGGGAGTCGGTCGTTGTCTAGGCTGGGAGCTTCTCGGGGTGGAAGCTACATGTAGCTCGACGCGACGAGAGCGCGGAGGGTTTCGCTGTAATCCGTGGCGGAGATCCTCAGGTCTGCGCCGATGCCGGGGTTCAGGACGATGCCTCGTGCGTCCGCCTTCAGGTTGTCCACGTGGCGCACGATTACGTCGTCGACGCTGTTGGGTGGTGCGGCGATTCGGCGACCCATGCCCAGTAGGGAACCGGACCGGATGGAGGAGCGTGTGATGCGCCAATCTGCATTTTTTCCATGAGTTTGGCGAATCGCACGATCCGGTCCCGTGCGACCGAGCCAGGCAGTTGCGGCAGTATCGATGCGCGCGCACCACATCCTCCCTCTGGCTTGTGTTCATCGCCAAAAACCCGCGGCAATACCGCAGAGCGTGGAGCCGATGACATAGTTGGCACCGATGATGATCGCTATGGGCGGAACTGGAAAGATAGAATTGAAAAACGAAATTAGCTTAAGGGCTTGAGCCAAAGTCTGATAGCGAAAAAAAGAAATTTTTTTGGATATTATGATTTTACGCGAGCGGCAAAATACATAATTTTACTATGGCCTCTGTAGAGAGATCAGAGCACAATTCCAAATGAATGGCCTTTGTGGAAAAGCATACAAATACAGCCACATACCCTTTGAGAAAGGCAGCAGTTCGAAGCGTAGATGCTTTAATATGGAATGGGCCTGCAAAATCAACACCTGTGGTCGCGAAAGGTACCGACAAGGTACACCGTTTAGGCGGCAGAGCTGCCATAATCTGTGATCGAACCCTTTGTTTGTGGATGGTACAAAGTTTGCATAGAAATATGCATTTCCTTATTTGGGGCTTAAGACGAGGAATATAGAATTCTTGTCGAGCCATTCGGAACATGAGCCTTTGTTCTGCGTGTAGGAGCAGAGTATGGAGAAACTCGAGGTACAAAACGCAAAATCGGGATTTTTCAGGAAGAATTATGGGATGGCGCTCACTATAACTAAGACCAGAATGAGATAATCGACCATTTACTCTCATGAGATTTTCCTTGTCGAGAAAAGGATTTAAAGTCAGCAAAGAGCTTTTATTGCTGACTGCGGTTGAGCTGAGAAGAGCCTTCAGCTCTTTGGGAAAATATTGCCATTGGGCTAACGAGATTAGCCGGCTTTTTGCGAAACGAATTTCGTCCTGCGAGAGTGAGGAATTCGAAATTGGAGAAGATTTTCGCAATTTAGAGAGTCCGTTATGGACAAAACGGAAGACGTAAGAAATCACACGTAGTGCCCTTGAAAATGATGAGAACCGATCGAGAATGTCGGTATGGTCATCTAACGTGAGAAGAACCTCTACTTTCCTTTGCTCGGGGGGCAAAATACTGGAAAGTGTTGGTTTTGGCCAGGCTTCTTCGGGGTGATGAAGCCATGCAGGGCCATTCCACCAAAGAGTATTGGACACAAGATCTTGGGGCTTGCATCCGCGTGTACCCAAATCAGTTGGATTTTCGCTGCTGATGACATGGCGCCAGATAGCATTTCCAACGTTTTGGAGTATCTGGGCTGTACGATTAGCGACGTACGTTTTCCATGTGTGAGGTGGTTTTTCCAGCCATGCGAGAACGATTTGAGAATCGGACCAGAAAAATATGTCTGAGAATTCGACATCTAAAGTTTCTTTAACGGACTTGGCTAGGTGCGAAAGTAAAACGGCGCCACACAATTCCAAACGTGGCAAGCTGACCGTCTGCAGAGGTGCAACTTTTCCTTTAGCCACCAGTAAATGACAGGATATTTGATTATTCATGTCCATTGATCGTATGTACATGGCTGCACAATACGCTTTCTCTGAAGCGTCACAAAATCCATGAAGCTGGATTCGCTTCTTGGGAGAGAATTGTACCCATCGAGAGATTTCGATGAGACCAATGGACGAAATATTCTCCAGAAATACATTCCATTTGATGAGCGATCTGGGTTTCACGCATTCATCCCAGTCGGTGCCTTCTAACCAGAGCTCTTGGAGAAGCAGCTTGGCTTGAGTCATGATGGGCGAGAGCCATCCTGCCGGGTCAAAAAGTTTCGCAACGGCAGATAAAATTTGACGCTTGGTAGCAGCGGATGTTGTTTCGATGGGCGATACTGAGTACGAGAATGTGTCAGTCAATGCATTCCATCGTATTCCAAGGGTTTTTGTGGCACTGGCACTTTCAAATTTTAGAAAATCAGAATCGAGAAGTTCTGATTTTGGGATATTTTCTAAAATTTTAGGATGATTTGCAGTAATCTTTCGTAATGGAAATCCTGCGGAGTTGAGGACTTTTATCACTTGAGATAAAGATTCTGCTGCATCTGGAATTGTATGAGAACCAGATAATACGTCATCCACATAGGTTTCTTTGAAGATTATTTTTTCCACGAGAGGGAAATTCTTCTTGGAATCCTTAGCCAATTATTGCAGTGTTCTAATGGCTAAATACGGAGCGCAATTTACACCAAATGCGACTGTCTTCAACCGGAAGTCTTGAATTGGAGAATTTGGTGACCTGCGAAAGAGAATTCGCTGGAAATCCTGGTCGTCATGGTGGACAAGAATTTTTCGGTACATCTTTTGTACATCACCATTGAAAACGAATTGATATAGTCGCCACCTCAGGATGAGAACCATGAGATCTGGTTGTAATGTGGGACCAATATGTAATACGTCGTTAAGAGAATGGCCTGAGCCGCTGCTTCTTGAGGCATTAAAAACAACACGCACTTTGGTGGTTTTCTTTTCTGGCCTCACCACTGCATGATGTGGCAGGCAAAAGGAGAAATACTTGCCATCAGAGATGATTTCATGCGAGCCTGTGGGTTCCATAGGATCCAGCGTGAGGTATTCTTCGAGAACATCATCGTAAATGGCTTTGAGATCGCCTTTCTTTGAAAAATTTTTCTCCATACTGCGAAATTGATTATAGGCTATGGTTCGGGAGTGACCAAGAGCCGTAAGAGCGGGAAAACTGGATTTAAATGGAAGCCTGACCACATATCTTCCATCTGACCTACGAGATGTGGTCCTCTGATAGTAGTCTTCACAGGCTATATATTCTTCCGATACTTGAGCTGGCTGATTGACTTCTTCCTGTTCCCAAAAATTCCTTAGTTGAGAACTAAGAAGTTCATTGGAAACTTCCTCTACCTGTGTCGAGAATGTTGACACTTTTTGAGAGATAGGGCCACTAATTATCCAGCCAAATATCGTATTCTGTGCGAGAAGGCTTCCACAGATATTATGGCGGATTCCGGTTAGGAGGATTTGAGGAATCAAATCACTACCTATTACCATGTCAATTTGCGCCTGCACGAAGCAATTCGGGTCAGCCAAATCTAACATTTCGAATTGCTGCCAATCGAGCTTAGAAATTTTAAATGTGGGTAGAAATTTGGTCAATTGTGAGAGTACAATTGCCCGTGTCTGTAACTTTTTATTAGCCTTTGGGGCGACTAACGTAACGGTACAAGTCTGGTTAGAGTTTTGGATGGTTTTGTTACCCATTCCAGAAATTTCGACGTGAGTTGCTTGCGAAGGAAGCCGCAGCCGATGTTGTACCTTGGTAGAGATGAATGTTCGTTGAGAACCTTGGTCGATGAGTGCTCGAACCTTGTGAAGTTCTCCAAGATGCTCTATAGAGACAAGAGCTGTGGGTAAAAGAGTTCTTTCTTCATTTGAGGTGAACAATGCTTGCACCTTTGAAGAAGATTTGGAGAATGATGAGCAGGGTTGCTCATCTTCGGATGATCGGTCCTGAGATCTCCGGCTTCTCGAGTTTCTTGAGGAGGTTATCGTCTGCTGCGTGTTCTTTTTCTTATTCTGCGGCTGAAGCGTGGAGGTTTGCGCCAAAACCTTGGTGTTCCTACTGGGAATATTGTCTGCTGGTATGTGAAGCATCGTGTGATGCCTTCGCTGACATTGCAAACAGGAGTGTTTGCTCTTGCAGTCCTGTTTATGGTGAGTAAAGGCCAGGCAGTTCTCACAGAGATTGTGTTCTCGAACAAGCCTCACTCTATCACGAACAACTAACTTTTTAAACCGCTCACAGGAGAATGTCCGATTGCTTTCTGCAAAAAAGTTTTGGGTTTTGTTCTGGGGTCTGTTTTGTAGAAATATTGATTTGTTTGGTTTGACGCTGTTGAGCCTCTCCACGACTTCATACCTGAGAGTCAAGAATTCGTTCATCTGCTGCCATGTTGGAAGATCCTTGCGGGAACTTAGGGATTGTTCCCAGAGAGCCAAGGAATCTTCAGGCAGTTTTGAACAGCAGATATGCACCAGGATCGGGTCCCAATTCTCTGTCGAGACGCCTTGAGAGGATAAGACGGACAGAGAATTATTGATCGTGGTTTGCAATTTCTGAATTGCCTCGCTATTCTCGTAACTCACTTGAGGGAGGTTCAAGAGAGTTTTTATTTGCTTATCGACCAGAATTCGCTTGTTTTCGAAGCGGGCCTTTAGCGCATTTCATGCCAATTCGAAATTTTCGTTGTTGAGCGCGTACTGCTTCACAATAGCTCCAGCTTTTCCTGCAGTTTTGTATCGGAGATGATACAGTTTTTGAGCAGAAGAGAGTTTAGGGTGGTTTATGTAAACCGCCGTAAACATGTCGCGGAAGGACGTCCATTCTTCGTACGCGCCGGAAAATGTTTCGGTATCACAAGTAGGAACAGTCAGGCAAATCGCGGAATTATTTGCCTGCTCTGTTGCAGAAATAGAGGTAATTTCTGCTTGTGCTGGAAGTTCCAATCTGGAGGCTGATTGAACTTCCAAGAGATCCGAAATCTGTGCTTTTATGGTGTGCACGCGCTCTTGGCAGAGTTCCATTTTATTTCTCGCTGCCATTTTGAAATTACTGGGCAGCTCGTCCTCATCCATTAAACCTACTCTTCTAAACGTGGACTTGACTTGATCATAATAGCAGCTCAAGTCTTCGAGCTTAGCCTTCAGGAGAGGTGTTAAGTCTTCAACCGGAATTGTTGAAAACTTCGTGCAGAAATGTACCAGGTTGTCCGCCTCGAAAATGAACTCATTTATGGAGGGGTCATAAGCTCTTTTTCTAGGGGTTTTTTTTGTTTCGGATGGAACTATTGGCATTTTTTCCACTGCGCCTTTTGGAATAGCGCCAGCTGACTCTGCCCTACGACCTTCAGAGGCTACTTCCTGCTTTTCTGGTGATTTCGTCACTGGCATATTTGACCGAATCTATCAAAATTTGTGAAATGAAGAGAGTTTCAAAAAAATGCACCAAAATGCACTGATCGATTATGCGACGATATCGATATAGAGAAATTTATCGATCGATAACAGAAATGTTATCGATATAATGCGTAAATTAGAAAAAGATATATGTATATGAGAATATATATAAAGAAGAAATATGTATATATTTAAGGGAATATATATATAACGAAGAAAATATATATGAGAATATATGTATAGATGTATATATATATATATATATATATGTGGATATATAAAATTGAAACGAATTATTTATATATACCCGTGAATATATATGCCAAAATGCAATATATATATGAAAATATATAAAGTAATGAAATTTGAGTATGTATATGAGAATATATAGAGATGAAATGTGTATATATGTATATAAGTGAATATATATACGAAAAAGAAATATATATGAAGATATATAAAACGAAATATATATATGAGAATATATAAAATATTTAAAAAAATCAGAAATTTTGTTTTCTTATCTGTATTCAGCTGGTGTTGGTGTTGATGCTGCTGCTGCCCCAATTCAAACGATGCCACCGCTCGTGTTTTTTTGTCCGTTTTACGTTATCTTTATTTTTATTTTTATTAAATATATATGCCCGTGTGTACAATAGGGCTTATGTATTGTTTTAACTTCCACTGTATATATTTCTGTTGTTTTTCGTTGTATTATTATTATTATTTTTTTTTTTTAATTTTCAATTTTCGTTTTAATATTTATATAAAAAATTTCAATAAAAAAAATTTTATTTGGGCCGCTCTAATGCATACTTTATTTTGCTGCTTTTATATACACTTTTTTGTTTTTTTTTGTTTTTACTGTTGTCACTTTATGTACATTATTTTCTCTATTCATCTCATTTAATAAAAAAAAATATTTCACTTTGTTTCTTTTTATTTTTAGTTATGTATATATGGTACTTGTACCTTATATATTTACTGAACTTGTTTGTTGTTATTTTAGGCTTATTTATTTTACCACTAATGCTTAAATTATTTTAATTATGGCACTGTATTGATCTTTATGGGTATATAAACATTGCTTTTGGATTCAAGCACTTTGTTTCTCACCTCATTTCTTTTGTATGCAAGCCGATTCTTAGTTTTAGCTCGAAGGACCAATATTTACTTTCAGCGTTTATTTTGTTTGCACAGAATCACGATATGTATAATTTTAATTATATATTCACATGCACCAATCTCTATTTAAAATTATTACAATTTATATATCGCGATGAGCGAATTGAAAAAGAATGAATGTATAAAAATGTTCGAATTTATGTAAAAAAAGAAAAAAGGCGGAAAAACCACAATCTCGCCAAAAAAATCTTCACGGACCGAATGTGTCGATGATAACATCGGTCGATCATAACGCGAACCGCGAAAACCCAAAAACATAAAAGGGGAATTTATGTGGAGAGTTGGGTTGCCATATGGTAAGTATGCAAGGTAAGGTAAGTAAAAATGGTAAGTATCATTAATTCACTTTATAAATACTATTTCATTATTTTTACTTACTTCATTCAGGGACTGACCTTGGGCTTGTCTAAAGGGATTTAGACATCAAGTGTAAAAAGAATTTTATATCGGAGAAGTTAAGTTATTCTATATTATCTAAATCGGGTAAGCTCAACAGGTGCAATTCGTTTTAATATTCGTTGAGTCCCTTCTCCTCTAGAAGCAATTTTACGCAATTCAGGATATTAATGGATTGACAATCGTTATATGTGCTTAGTGCTGCACTTTGTAATTGTTTCTTCAGTTGTTTCAATACTCAGATCATGGTGCATGTACCAGTCAGCGTTAGTTATTTATCGTTATATTTTTGATTACGTTCGTTGTATCATTTATAAGTTTCTTTTGCTGGCAGATCCCCATATCTCGATTGCATATTTCTAGATAGGCTTTATAATTGATTTGTATATAACACGCTTATTCTGTACACGTTTATATATTTGGTTCCCATACCTTTGTACATGCTATGTATTACCTTAATGTAGGATGTTTTTGTAGAGGTTTAGATTTTCGAATTTCATATTAATTTATTTAAATTTATTAAATTTATTTAAATTTAAAATATATTCTTACTAAATGACAAACTTTAAAAAATCGAAAAAATAAATATGTGACAATTATAAGCCCCGAAGGGATCTTTGGTCGACAAACTTTAAGCATGATCAAAGTATTAATTTAGAGAAAGAGTTTATAGAGGTACCGAAAAGAGTATTGCAAAAGCGGCCGATATCGCGAACGAAGCAAAAGTGCGGGAATACATTAATATTCTTATTCAGGTTTACAATTTTATTTTGTTTTACGCTCAAACTCATATAACAGAAATATCGAATGAAACAAAGGATTGGATATTTTCTAGAATTTCATATTGCAGGGAGCTATTGATAAAAAGCTTTTGTTTGGAGACGTTGCCTTGTTGTTTTACGTTTATTTTATTCGCTGTACTGTTTGCTTAGGTTAACATTTTGTATATACCTATTCTTTATCTTTTCTTTGAATATACAATTCATTCGTTCTTAAACCATCAAGCGTATAGCTTCGTCTTTTAATTCATTCGTTTGTTTGGATAATTTAGAGCTCGCAACGACTTAGAAAAGCAATTTTGGGAAGTCGAAAATCACAGCAATGAGGCTGCTCAACTTACTAATAAGGAATTGGAATGCGAATAGCATTTCGTTCGAACTCATCGCCGATTGTGCACTGGGGAGTATTCAGTTCATTTGCCGCTAAAGATAAATAGTAACGTGCTAGGTGATTCGCATTTATAAGCTGTGCGCCGCTTCAAGACGCTTGAGAAGCGATTCGAGCGTAACCCCGAGTTAAAGGCTGAATACTCATCATTCATAAAGGAGTATCTGCAACTAAAGCACATGTCACTAGTTCGAGAAGTTCCGGCTGGAGCAACCATTAATTTCTTGCCGCATCATTCTGTGCTAAAGTCTGACAACACCACAACAAAGCTTCGTGTTTTGTTTGATGCGTCAATGCCAACCTCCACAAACTTTTCTTTAAATTACGTTTTAATGGCAGGGCCGACAATACAACATAAATTGTTTGATATCATTCTTCGTTTCAGAACGCACAAAATTGCTGTAACCGCTGACATCTGTAAAATGTATCGATGCATAATGGCAGGGCCGACAATACAACATAAATTGTTTGCAGATACTCATCATTCATAAAGGAGTATCTGCAACTAAAGCACATGTCACTAGTTCGAGAAGTTCCGGCTGGAGCAACGATTAATTTCTTGCCGCATCATTCTGTGCTAAAGTCTGACAACACCACAACAAAGCTTCGTGTTTTGTTTGATGCGTCAATGCCACCCTCCACAAACTTTTCTTTAAATTACGTTTTAATGGCAGGGCCGACAATACAACATAAATTGTTTGATATCATTCTTCGTTTCAGAACGCACAAAATTGCTGTAACCGCTGACATCTGTAAAATGTATCGATGTTTTAATGGCAGGCCGACAATACAACATAAATTGTTTGATATCATTCTTCGTTTCAGAACGCACAAAATTGCTGTAACCGCTGACATCTGTAAAATGTATCGATGCATAACGGTGTCCGAACCTGACAATTATTTGCAATGCACAATTTGGCGAGACAGTCCGCTTGAACCATTTGAAACATACAAGCTTGACACCGTTACGTTTGCCACAATGCCTGCTGCATTCTTAGCTATTCGGGCTATGCATCAACTGGCAGATGATGAGGCAAATAACTATCAACTTGGTTCTAAAATAATCAAGCGCGACTTTTATGTGGATGACCTCATATCTGGTGGAAATTCAGTCGACGAAGTGGAGGCGTTGAAGAAGCAAACTGAAGAGCTGTTGCAGCGAGGCAATTTTATATGGAGAAAGTTGTGTTCGAGTAGTGACGACATATTGCAACGAGTCGATCCATTATGCAGAGAAGAAATTTTATAATTTGATGACACCAGTGGTATAACCAAAGCTCTTGGTCTCATTTGGGAGCCAACAAGAGATAACTTTTTGTTTTCTTTGTCTTCGCTTAGTTTCGAAAAACGAGTTACTAAACGCAGCGAATTATCGCTTACTGCTCGTATATATGATCCACTTGGTCTAATTGACCCTGTCGTTGCAAAGGCCAAAATATTTCTGCAGTCTGGAAGGAGAAACTGGCGTGGGATGAAAGCCTGCCGCAAACTTTGCAATTCCGTTGGAACCAACTGCGTGCTGATTTAAATTTCGTCGATAAGTTCAGCTTTCCACGCTTCGTAGGTTTGGATGGAGCAAATCTTCAAATTCACGCTTTTTGCGACGCAAGCATGGTGGACTCAAGGTCAACCTGCTGTGCGCTAAATCGCGAGTCGCTCCTCACAAGGCACTGACGGTGCCCAAGCTTGAGTTGTGCGCTGCAACATTGTTAGCTGAACTTGTTAATTCAATCACAAGGGAAAGTTTTTTTTGTTGGACTGACTCGTCAATAGCACTCGCCTGGTTGAACGACATTGCTGTTAATTACAATGTGTTCGTAACAAATCGAATAAGCAAGATACAGGAGTTAACAAGGGGAATGTACTGGCGTCACGTACCACCTGAAGCAAGTCCTGCCGACATCTTATCCAGGAGAACTGCGCCGAGGGAGCTTATTAGCTCTCAAGAGTACTTTCGCTTAGATTTATAATGTTGGGCCATTCGCTATCAGGCTGTTGTAAGAATGACGGACCATGCTTCCATAGAATGCATAGTCCATCATTCTTACAACAGCCTGATAGCGAATGGCCCAACATTATAAATCTAAGCGAAAGTATTCTTGAGAGGAGGAAAATCGTCCTGGTTACGCGTCCTGAGGTAGTTGATTACTCTATTAATTGTAAATATGTTAACTCTTTCAGGACAATGCAGAGAGTTTATGCGTACATCAGCCGCTTTCTGAGAGGGAGGGCTCAGAGGTCTTCGGTGTCTTTAAGTCTTGAAGAGATCGAAGCTGGCACTCGCATTTTGCTGCGAATGATTTAAATATCAACATTTTCGACGGAGTATGAGAGCTTAAGGACTCAACGACCGATCTACCCATCAAGCAAACTCATTTCGTTGAATCCAATCTGCGACGCAGACGGTTTCTTGCGCGTTGGCGGTCGTCTTCAAAATACCGAGTTGAGCTTTAATGAAAAGCACCCTATAATATTACCAAACCACCATCCAGTCACCGTCAGCATTATCGAAAGTTTCTATCTCAAATTACTTCATGCTGGTAAGAAAGCATTTTTGGCGACAATTCGGCTGCAATATTGGCTCATAGGGGGCAGAAAAACAGTAGCGCGTACAATAAACAAATGCGTAAAATGCTTTTTGCGATTTTTGCGGTCCTTTCTATTACAAGGCTAAAATGCGAAAGAAGCTTCCCATAAAATGTTGCATATGTTTATTCATATGCTTCATAACGAAGGCAGTTCATTTGGAACTGGCTAAGCACTTGTCTGCTGCATCGTTTTTTGCTACCCTGAAGCGATTCGATAGCATGCGAGGAAAGCCACGCAACATATGGTCAGACAATGCGACAAACTTCGTCGGAGCGAAACACGAGTTAAGTGAGCTTCGTTCAATGATGTCAGATGCCAACAACATTAAAGCTGTTGAAATACAGTGTCTTGACGATGGCATCGCTTCGCATTTCATACCCCCTCGCTCTCCACACTTCGACGGTTTGTGGAAGGCGTCGGTGAAAATCGCAAAATACCACCTCAAGGGTACAGTTGGTCTGGCGGTACTTGGTTTCCAAGAGCTCAGGACGCTCATCTGCCAAATTACGGCTATAATGAATTCGCGACCTCTTCTGCCATTCTCAGAGCATCCTGATGATTTAGGCGTTTTGACTCCTGCACACTTTTTAACTAGGGGAGCACTCACAGCGGTTGCAGAACCTGACTTATCCAACATCAAACTGAATCGACTCAGCTTATGGCAACAAGTTACACGAATGCAGCAAGCCTACTGAAAATCTTTGAGTACCGCTTATCTCACACTTCTCCAAGAACGTAGCAAGTGGCGCATGTAAGCACAAAGTATCGCTGTAAACGCATTGGTGCTAATAAAATATGAAAATCGGCCTCCCTTGAAATGGCGTATGGGACGTGTAGTCGAAACAATCAAAGGTAAGGATGAAGTAGCAAGAGTCGCAGTTGTTCGTACAAGCTCTGGAATAATTCACCGGACAGTAACAAGGCTCTATCTTCTGCCAATAGAAGATGCCGAAAGCCCTTAAGCTTCCAACAGGGAGAAGATGTTCGGAGACGTTGCTTGTTGTTTTATGTCTTTTTTATTTGCTGTACTGTTTGCTTAGGTTAGCATTTTGTATATACCTATTCTTTGTCTTTTCTTTGAATATAAATATTTGAGGCAGTTAAAGCGTCTGGCGGTATCTGCGTTAATTCGTCAGCAAAATTGTTCCCATTGCTATCCTGTGATGGGAATCCGGAAGTCTAACCGTTATTTTTAAGCAACTACAACATTACTAGAAAACATTTCTTCACAGCAATAGGCAAACCCTTATGCGACTATCAAGCGTGCTGAAAGTGTTGTTACCTCGCTGTTAATTTATTCGGAAAACATGCCAAATGCCATTTTTTTTATATCCAACTTAAATTAAAATCTGTTTGTCAACAATAAGTAATTCTTTGAGCAGACTTGGGTTTATTAATTCTTTTACAAGTATTTATTTTCAGCGTTTATTTTATTTGCACAGAATCACGATATGTATAATTTTAATTATATATTCACATGCACCAATCTCTATTTAAAATTATTGAAAAAGAATGAATGTATAAAAATGTTCGAATTTATGTAAAAAAAGAAAAAGCGCGGAAAAGCCACAATCTCGCCAAAAAATCTTCACGGACCGAATGTGTCCATGATAACATCGGTCGATCATAACGCGAACCGCGAAAACCCAAAAACATAAAAGGGGAATTTATGTGGAGAGTTGGGTTGCCATATGGTAAGTATGCAAGGTAAGGTAAGTAAAAATGGTAAGTATCATTAATTCATTTTATAAATACTATTTCATTATTTTTACTTCCTTCTTAAAGGGACTGACCATATGGCTTGTCTAAAGGGATTTAGACATCGCGGCCCGCATGCACTCGTGCATTAATTGAGTGCATCTCGTAGACGGGACAGTGAACCGATCGCGTCCTCGATCGCTCGAGCTGTCCTTCGATGAACATCGAGAGTCGGTCGTTGTCTAGGCTGGGAGCTTCTCGGGGTGGAAGCTACATGTAGCTCGACGCGACGAGAGCGCGGAGAGTTTCGCTGCAATCCGTGGCGGAGATCCTCAGGTCTGCGCCGATGCCGGGGTTCAGGACGATGCCTCGTGCGTCCGACTTCAGGTTGTCCACGTGGCGCACGATTACGTCGTCGACGCTGTTGGGTGGTGCAGCGATTCGGCGGCCCATGCCCAGTAGGGGACCGGACCGGATGGAGGAGCGTGTGATGCGCCAATCTGCATTTTTTGCATGAGTTTGTCGAATCGCACGATCCGGTCCCGTGCGACCGAGCCAGGCAGTTGCGGCAGTATCGATGCGCGCGCACCACATCCTCCCTCTGGCTTGTGTTCATCGCCAAAAACCCGCGGCAATACCGCAGAGCGTGGAGCCGGTGACATAGTTGGCACCGATGATGATCGCTATGGGCGGAACTGGAAAGATAGAATTGAAAAACGAAATTAGCTTAAGGGCTTGAGCCAAAGTCTGATAGCGAAAAAAAGAAATTTTTTTGGATATTATGATTTTACGCGAGCGGCAAAATACATAATTTTACTATGGGCCGCTTGAGAACGGCCGATTTGGTCCGAATATCTGCGACACGAATGTGGCCGTCAGATCCTTGATACAAATGAGTGACGCGTCCGAGACTCCATTCGTTGGGGGGCAGCAGCTCATCCTTGATGACCACCAGTTGACCTACTTCCAGCTCCTTTTGAGGGTGTTGCCATTTGTAGCGTTTGTGCAGGTCTTGTAGGTACTCAGTTTTCCATCTGCGGCTAAACTGGTGGTGAAGCACCTTGAGTTTTTCCCATCGGTTTATTAGGGATATATATTCCGAGTTGGGTTCGGGCAAGGCCGTTAGTGGAGCACCTCGCAGGAAGTGACCTGGAGTTAGCGCTATCAGTTCGTTGGGATCTTGAGAGAGGGGAGACAATGGTCTAGAGTTCAGCACGGCTTCGATTCTACAGAGCAGAGTTGAGAACTCTTCGAAGCGGAATTTGTGATTGCCGGCAGTCTTTTTGAGATGAGCCTTAAAGCTTTTGACTGCCGACTCCCAGAGACCGCCCATGTGAGGCGCACTGGGAGGAATAAAAACCCAGTCAATACCTTGCGGAGAGTATTGGGCCAGAATATCTTAGGACACCTCCTTAGAGAATTTGAAGAATTCTTTACTCACGGCTCTTTGAGCTCCAACGAAAGTTGTACCATTATCCGACATGATTTTGCGGGGAAGGCCTCTTCTGCCAACGAATCTGGCGAATGCGACGCGGAATGCCTCTGTAGAGAGATCAGAGCACAATTCCAAATGAATGGCCTTTGTGGAAAAGCATACAAATACAGCCACATACCCTTTGAGAAAGGCAGCAGTTCGAAGCGTAGATGCTTTAATTTGGAATGGGCCTGCAAAATCAACACCTGTGGTCGCGAAAGGTACCGACAAGGTACACCGTTTAGGCGGCAGAGCTGCCATAATCTGTGATCGAACCCTTTGTTTGTGGATGGTACAAACTTTGCATAGAAATATGTATTTCCTTATTTGGGGCTTAAGACGAGGAATATAGAATTCTTGTCGAGCCATTCGGAACATGAGCCTTTGTTCTGCGTGTAGGAGCAGAGTATGGAGAAACTCGAGGTACAAAACGCAAAATCGGGATTTTTCAGGAAGAATTATGGGATGGCGCTCACTATAACTAAGACCAGAATGAGATAATCGACCATTTACTCTCATGAGATTTTCCTTGTCGAGAAAAGGATTTAAAGTCAGCAAAGAGCTTTTATTGCTGACTGCGGTTGAGCTGAGAAGAGCCTTCAGCTCTTTGGGAAAATATTGCCATTGGGCTAACGAGATTAGCCGGCTTTTTGCGAAACGAATTTCGTCCTGCGAGAGTGAGGAATTCGAAATTGGAGAAGATTTTCGCAATTTAGAGAGTCCGTTATGGACAAAACGGAAGACGTAAGAAATCACACGTAGTGCCCTTGAAAATGATGAGAACCGATCGAGAATGTCGGTATGGTCATCTAACGTGAGAAGAACCTCTACTTTCCTTTGCTCGGGGGGCAAAATACTGGAAAGTGTTGGTTTTGGCCAGGCTTCTTCGGGGTGATGAAGCCATGCAGGGCCATTCCACCAAAGAGTATTGGACACAAGATCTTGGGGCTTGCATCCGCGTGTACCCAAATCAGTTGGATTTTCGCTGCTGATGACATGGCGCCAGATAGCATTTCCAACGTTTTGGAGTATCTGGGCTGTACGATTAGCGACGTACGTTTTCCATGTGTGAGGTGGTTTTTCCAGCCATGCGAGAACGATTTGAGAATCGGACCAGAAAAATATGTCTGAGAATTCGACATCTAAAGTTTCTTTAACGGACTTGGCTAGGTGCGAAAGTAAAACGGCGCCACACAATTCCAAACGTGGCAAGCTGACCGTCTGCAGAGGTGCAACTTTTCCTTTAGCCACCAGTAAATGACAGGATATTTGATTATTCATGTCCATTGATCGTATGTACAGGGCTGCACAATACGCTTTCTCTGAAGCGTCACAAAATCCATGAAGCTGGATTCGCTTCTTGGGAGAGAATTGTACCCATCGAGAGATTTCGATGAGACCAATGGACGAAATATTCTCCAGAAATACATTCCATTTGATGAGCGATCTGGGTTTCACGCATTCATCCCAGTCGGTGCCTTCTAACCAGAGCTCTTGGAGAAGCAGCTTGGCTTGAGTCATGATGGGCGAGAGCCATCCTGCCGGGTCAAAAAGTTTCGCAACGGCAGATAAAATTTGACGCTTGGTAGCAGCGGATGTTGTTTCGATGGGCGATACTGAGTACGAGAATGTGTCAGTCAATGCATTCCATCGTATTCCAAGGGTTTTTGTGGCACTGGCACTTTCAAATTTTAGAAAATCAGAATCGAGAAGTTCTGATTTTGGGATATTTTCTAAAATTTCAGGATGATTTGCAGTAATCTTTCGTAATGGAAATCCTGCGGAGTTGAGGACTTTTATCACTTGAGATAAAGATTCTGCTGCATCTGGAATTGTATGAGAACCAGATAATACGTCATCCACATAGGTTTCTTTGAAGATTATTTTTTCCACGAGAGGGAAATTCTTCTTGGAATCCTTAGCCAATTATTGCAGTGTTCTAATGGCTAAATACGGAGCGCAATTTACACCAAATGCGACTGTCTTCAACCGGAAGTCTTGAATTGGAGAATTTGGTGATCTGCGAAAGAGAATTCGCTGGAAATCCTGGTCGTCATGGTGGACAAGAATTTTTCGGTACATCTTTTGTACATCACCATTGAAAACGAATTGATATAGTCGCCACCTCAGGAT
This sequence comes from Megamerina dolium, assembly GCA_963854835.1. NCBI lineage: Eukaryota > Metazoa > Arthropoda > Insecta > Diptera > Megamerinidae > Megamerina > Megamerina dolium. The sequence goes on from OY978530.1 coordinate 28,576,099, forward strand.
GAGAACCATGAGATCTGGTTGTAATGTGGGACCAATATGTAATACGTCGTTAAGAGAATGGCCTGAGCCGCTGCTTCTTGGGGCATTAAAAACAACACGCACTTTGGTGGTTTTCTTTTCTGGCCTCACCACTGCATGATGTGGCAGGCAAAAGGAGAAATACTTGCCATCAGAGATGATTTCATGCGAGCCTGTGGGTTCCATAGGATCCAGCGTGAGGTATTCTTCGAGAACCTCATCGTAAATGGCTTTGAGATCGCCTTTCTTTGAAAAATTTTTCTCCATACTGCGAAATTGATTATAGGCTATGGTTCGGGAGTGACCAAGAGCCGTAAGAGCGGGAAAACTGGATTTAAATGGAAGCCTGACCACATATCTTCCATCTGACCTACGAGATGTGGTCCTCTGATAGTAGTCTTCACAGGCTATATATTCTTCCGATACTTGAGCTGGCTGATTGACTTCTTCCTGTTCCCAAAAATTCCTTAGTTGAGAACTAAGAAGTTCATTGGAAACTTCCTCTACCTGTGTCGAGAATGTTGACACTTTTTGAGAGATAGGGCCACTAATTATCCAGCCAAATATCGTATTCTGTGCGAGAAGGCTTCCACAGATATTATGGCGGATTCCGGTTAGGAGGATTTGAGGAATCAAATCACTACCTATTACCATGTCAATTTGCGCCTGCACGAAGCAATTCGGGTCAGCCAAATCTAACATTTCGAATTGCTGCCAATCGAGCTTAGAAATTTTAAATGTGGGTAGAAATTTGGTCAATTGTGAGAGTACAATTGCCCGTGTCTGTAACTTTTTATTAGCCTTTGGGGCGACTAACGTAACGGTACAAGTCTGGTTAGAGTTTTGGATGGTTTTGTTACCCATTCCAGAAATTTCGACGTGAGTTGCTTGCGAAGGAAGCCGCAGCCGATGTTGTACCTTGGTAGAGATGAATGTTCGTTGAGAACCTTGGTCGATGAGTGCTCGAACCTTGTGAAGTTCTCCAAGATGCTCTATAGAGACAAGAGCTGTGGGTAAAAGAGTTCTTTCTTCATTTGAGGTGAACAATGCTTGCACCTTTGAAGAAGATTTGGAGAATGATGAGCAGGGTTGCTCATCTTCGGATGATCGGTCCTGAGATCTCCGGCTTCTCGAGTTTCTTGAGGAGGTTATCGTCTGCTGCGTGTTCTTTTTCTTATTCTGCGGCTGAAGCGTGGAGGTTTGCGCCAAAACCTTGGTGTTCCTACTGGGAATATTGTCTGCTGGTATGTGAAGCATCGTGTGATGCCTTCGCTGACATTGCAAACAGGAGTGTTTGCTCTTGCAGTCCTGTTTATGGTGAGTAAAGGCCAGGCAGTTCTCACAGAGATTGTGTTCTCGAACAAGCCTCACTCTATCACGAACAACTAACTTTTTAAACCGCTCACAGGAGAATGTCCGATTGCTTTCTGCAAAAAAGTTTTGGGTTTTGTTCTGGGGTCTGTTTTGTAGAAATATTGATTTGTTTGGTTTGACGCTGTTGAGCCTCTCCACGACTTCATACCTGAGAGTCAAGAATTCGTTCATCTGCTGCCATGTTGGAAGATCCTTGCGGGAACTTAGGGATTGTTCCCAGAGAGCCAAGGGATCTTCAGGCAGTTTTGAACAGCAGATATGCACCAGGATCGGGTCCCAATTCTCTGTCGAGACGCCTTGAGAGGATAAGACGGACAGAGAATTATTGATCGTGGTTTGCAATTTCTGAATTGCCTCGCTATTCTCGTAACTCACTTGAGGGAGGTTCAAGAGAGTTTTTATTTGCTTATCGACCAGAATTCGCTTGTTTTCGAAGCGGGCCTTTAGCGCATTTCATGCCAATTCGAAATTTTCGTTGTTGAGCGCGTACTGCTTCACAATAGCTCCAGCTTTTCCTGCAGTTTTGTATCGGAGATGATACAGTTTTTGGGCAGAAGAGAGTTTAGGGTGGTTTATGTAAACCGCCGTAAACATGTCGCGGAAGGACGTCCATTCTTCGTACGCGCCGGAAAATGTTTCGGTATCACAAGTAGGAACAGTCAGGCAAATCGCGGAATTATTTGCCTGCTCTGTTGCAGAAATAGAGGTAATTTCTGCTTGTGCTGGAAGTTCCAATCTGGAGGCTGATTGAACTTCCAAGAGATCCGAAATCTGTGCTTTTATGGTGTGCACGCGCTCTTGGCAGAGTTCCGTTTTATTTCTCGCTGCCATTTTGAAATTACTGGGCAGCTCGTCCTCATCCATTAAACCTACTCTTCTAAACGTGGACTTGACTTGATCATAATAGCAGCTCAAGTCCTCGAGCTTAGCCTTCAGGAGAGGTGTTAAGTCTTCAACCGGAATTGTTGAAAACTTCGTGCAGAAATGCACCAGGTTGTCCGCCTCGAAAATGAACTCATTCATGGAGGGGTCATAAGCTCTTTTTCTAGGGGTTTTTTTTTGTTTCGGATGGAACTATTGGCATTTTTTCCACTGCGCCTTTTGGAATAGCGCCAGCTGACTCTGCCCTACGACCTTCAGAGGCTACTTCCTGCTTTTTTGGTGATTTCGTCACTGGCATATTTGACCGAATCTATCAAAATTTGTGAAATGAAGAGAGTTTCAAAAAAATGCACCAAAATGCACTGATCGATTATGCGACGATATCGATATAGAGAAATTTATCGATCGATAACAGAAATGTTATCGATATAATGCGTAAATTAGAAAAAGATATATGTATATGAGAATATATATAAAGAAGAAATATGTATATATTTAAGGGAATATATATATAACGAAGAAAATATATATGAGAATATATGTATAGATGTATATATATATATATATATGTGGATATATAAAATTGAAACGAATTATTTATATATACCCGTGAATATATATGCCAAAATGCAATATCTATATGAAAATATATAAAGTAATGAAATTTGAGTATGTATATGAGAATATATAGAGATGAAATGTGTATATATGTATATAAGTGAATATATATACGAAAAAGAAATATATATGAAGATATATAAAACGAAATATATATATGAGAATATATAAAATATTTAAAAAAATCAGAAATTTTGTTTTCTTATCTGTATTCAGCTGGTGTTGGTGTTGATGCTGCTGCTGCCCCAATTCAAACGATGCCACCGCTCGTGTTTTTTTGTCCGTTTTACGTTATCTTTATTTTTATTTTTATTAAATATATATGCCCGTGTGTACAATAGGGCTTATGTATTGTTTTAACTTCCACTGTATATATTTCTGTTGTTTTTCGTTGTATTATTATTATTATTTTTTTTTTTTAATTTTCAATTTTCGTTTTAATATTTATATAAAAAATTTCAATAAAAAAAATTTTATTTGGGCCGCTCTAATGCATACTTTATTTTGCTGCTTTTATATACACTTTTTTGTTTTTTTTTGTTTTTACTGTTGTCACTTTATGTACATTATTTTCTCTATTCATCTCATTTAATAAAAAAAAATATTTCACTTTGTTTCTTTTTATTTTTAGTTATGTATATATGGTACTTGTACCTTATATATTTACTGAACTTGTTTGTTGTTATTTTAGGCTTATTTATTTTACCACTAATGCTTAAATTATTTTAATTATGGCACTGTATTGATCTTTATGGGTATATAAACATTGCTTTTGGATTCAAGCACTTTGTTTCTCACCTCATTTCTTTTGTATGCAAGCCGATTCTTAGTTTTAGCTCGAAGGACCAATATTTACATTCAGCGTTTATTTTATTTGCACAGAATCACGATATGTATAATTTTAATTATATATTCACATGCACCAATCTCTATTTAAAATTATTACAATTTATATATCGCGATGAGCGAATTGAAAAAGAATGAATGTATAAAAATGTTCGAATTTATGTAAAAAAAAAAAAGGGCGGAAAAACCACAATCTCGCCAAAAAAATCTTCACGGACCGAATGTGTCGATGATAACATCGGTCGATCATAACGCGAACCGCGAAAACCCAAAAACATAAAAGGGGAATTTATGTGGAGAGTTGGGTTGCCATATGGTAAGTATGCAAGGTAAGGTAAGTAAAAATGGTAAGTATCATTAGTTCACTTTATAAATACTATTTCATTATTTTTACTTACTTCATTCAGGGACTGACCTTGGGCTTGTCTAAAGGGATTTAGACAACAAGTGTAAAAAGAATTTTATATCGGAGAAGTTAAGTTATTCTATATTATCTAAATCGGGTAAGCTCAACAGGTGCAATTCGTTTTAATATTCGTTGAGTCCCTTCTCCTCTAGAAGCAATTTTACGCAATTCAGGATATTAATGGATTGACAATCGTTATATGTGCTTAGTGCTGCACTTTGTAATTGTTTCTTCAGTTGTTTCAATACTCATATCATGGTGCATGTACCAGTCAGCGTTAGTTATTTATCGTTATATTTTTGATTACGTTCGTTGTATCATTTATAAGTTTCTTTTGCTGGCAGATCCCCATATCTCGATTGCATATTTCCAGATGGGCTTTATAATTGATTTGTATATAACACGCTTGTTCTGTACACGTTTATACATTTGGTTCCCATACCTTTGTACATGCTATGTATTACCTTAATGTAGGATGTTTTTGTAGAGGTTTAGATTTTCGAATTTCATATTAATTTATTTAAATTTATTAAATTTATTTAAATTTAAAATATATTCTTACTAAATGACAAACTTTAAAAAATCGAAAAAATTAATATGTGACAATTATAAGCCCCGAAGGGATCTTTGGTCGACAAACTTTAAGCATGATCAAAGTATTAATTTAGAGAAAGAGTTTATAGAGGTACCGAAAAGAGTATTGCAAAAGCGGCCGATATCGCGAACGAAGCAAAAGTGCGGGAATACATTAATATTCTTATTCAGGCTTACAATTTTATTTTGTTTTACGCTCAAACTCATATAACAGAAATATCGAATGAAACAAAGGATTGGATATTTTCTAGAATTTCATATTGCAGGGAGCTATTGATAAAAAGATTTTGTTTGGAGACGTTGCCTTGTTGTTTTACGTTTATTTTATTCGCTGTACTGTTTGCTTAGGTTAACATTTTGTATATACCTTTTCTTTATCTTTTCTTTGAATATACAATTCATTCGTTCTTAAACCATCAAGCGTATAGCTTCGTCTTTTAATTCATTCGTTTGTTTGGATAATTTAGAGCTCGCAACGACTTAGTAAGGCAATTTTGGGAAGTCGAAAATCACAGCAATGAGGCTGCTCAACTTATTAATAAGGAATTGGAATGCGAATAGCATTTCGTTCGTACTCATCGCCGATTGTGCACTGGGGAGTATTCAGTTCATTTGCCGCTAAAGATAAATAGTAACGTGCTAGGTGATTCGCATTTATAAGCTGTGCGCCGCTTCAAGACGCTTGAGAAGCGATTCGAGCGTAACCCCGAGTTAAAGGCTGAATACTCATCATTCATAAAGGAGTATCTGTAACTAAAGCACATGTCACTAGTTCGAGAAGTTCCGGCTGGAGCAACCATTAATTTCTTGCCGCATCATTCTGTGCTAAAGTCTGACAACACCACAACAAAGTTTCGTGTTTTGTTTGATGCGTCAATGCCAACCTCCACAAACTTTTCTTTAAATTACGTTTTATTGGCAGGGCCGACAATACAACATAAATTGTTTGATATCATTCTTCGTTTCAGAACGCACAAAATTGCTGTAACCGCTGACATCTGTAAAATATATCGATGCATAACGGTGTCCGAACCTGACAATTATTTGCAATGCACAATTTGGCGAGACAGTCCGCTTGAACTATTTGAAACATACAAGCTTGACACCGTTACGTTTGCCACAATGCCTGCTGCATTCTTAGCTATTCGGGCTATGCATCAACTGGCAGATGATGAGGCAAATAACTATCAACTTGGTTCTAAAATAATCAAGCGCGACTTTTATGTGGATGACCTCATATCTGGTGGAAATTCAGTCGACGGTGGAGGCGTTGAAGAAGCAAACTGAAGAGCTGTTGCAGCGAGGCAATTTTATATGGAGAAAGTGGTGTTCGAGTAGTGACGACATATTGCAACGAGTCGATCCATCATGCAGAGAAGAAATTTTATCATTTGATGACACCAGTGGTATAACCAAAGCTCTTGGTCTCATTTGGGAGATAACTTTTTGTTTTCTTTGTCTTCGCTTAGTTTCGAAAAACGAGTTACTAAAGGCAGCGTATTATCGCTTACTGCTCGTATATATGATCCACTTGGTCTAATTAACCCTGTCGTTGCAAAGGCCAAAATATTTCTGCAGTCGCTATGGAAGGAGAAACTGGCGTGGGATGAAAGCCTGCCGCAAACTTTGCAATTCCGTTGGAACCAACTGCGTGCTGATTTAAATTTCGTCGATAAGTTCAGCTTTCCACGCTTCGTAGGTTTGGATGGAGCAAATCTTCAAATTCACGCTTTTTGCGACGCAAGCACGCAAACATGGTGGAATCAAGGTCAACCTGCTGTGCGCTAAATCGCGAGTGTTCCTCACAAGGCACTGACGGTGCCCAAGCTTGAGTTGTGCGCTGCAACATTGTTAGCTGAACTTGTTAATTCAATCACAAGGGAAAGTTTTTTTTGTTGGACTGACTCGTCAATAGCACTCGCCTGGTTGAACGACATTGCTGTTAATTACAATGTGTTCGTAACAAATCGAATAAGCAAGATACAGGAGTTAACAAGGGGAATGTACTGGCGTCACGTACCACCTGAAGCAAGTCCTGCCGACATCTTATCCAGGAGAACTGCGCCGAGGGAGCTTATTAGCTCTCAAGAGTACTTTCGCTTAGATTTATAATGTTGGGCCATTCGCTATCAGGCTGTTGTAAGAATGACGGACCATGCTTCCATAGAATGCATAGTCCATCATTCTTACAACAGCCTGATAGCGAATGGCCCAACATTATAAATCTAAGCGAAAGTATTCTTGAGAGGAGGAAAATCGTCCTGATTACGCGTCCTGAGGTAGTTGATTACTCTATTAATTGTAAATATGTTAACTCTTTCAGGACAATGCAGAGAGTTTATGCGTACATCAGCCGCTTTCTGAGAGGGAGGGCTCAGAGGTCTTCGGTGTCTTTAAGTCTTGAAGAGATCGAAGCTGGCACTCGCATTTTGCTGCGAATGATTTAAATATCAACATTTTCGACGGAGTATGAGAGCTTAAGGACTCAACGACCGATCTACCCATCAAGCAAACTCATTTCGTTGAATCCAATCTGCGACGCAGACGGTTTCTTGCGCGTTGGCGGTCGTCTTCAAAATACCGAGTTGAGCTTTAATGAAAAGCACCCTATAATATTACCAAACCACCATCCAGTCACCGTCAGCATTATCGAAAGTTTCTATCTCAAATTACTTCATGCTGGTAAGAAAGCATTTTTGGCGACAATTCGGCTGCAATATTGGCTCATAGGGGGCAGAAAAACAGTAGCGCGTACAATAAACAAATGCGTAAAATGCTTTCGTGCTAAGCCCAAGTTGATGCAGCACATTATGGGAAGTTTGCCTGAAGAGCGGGTCCGAATGCAGAGGCCATTTTATACCACGGGCGTCGATTTTTGCGGTCCTTTCTATTACAAGGCTAATATGCGAAAGAAGCTTCCCATAAAATGTTGCATATGTTTATTCATATGCTTCATAACGAAGGCAGTTCATTTGGAACTGGCTAAGCACTTGTCTGCTGCATCGTTTTTTGCTACCCTGAAGCGATTCGATAGCATGCGAGGAAAGCCACGCAACATATGGTCAGACAATGCGACAAACTTCGTCGGAGCGAAACACGAGTTAAGTGATCTTCGTTCAATGATGTCAGATGCCAACAACATTAAAGCTGTTGAAATACAGTGTCTTGACGATGGCATCGCTTCGCATTTCATACCCCCTCGCTCTCCACACTTCGACGGTTTGTGGAAGGCGTCGGTGAAAATCGCAAAATACCACCTCAAGGGTACAATTGGTCTGGCGGTACTTGGTTTCCAAGAGCTCAGGACGCTCATCTGCCAAATTACGGCTATAATGAATTCGCGACCTCTTCTGCCACTCTCAGAGCATCCTGATGATTTAGGCGTTTTGACTCCTGCACACTTTTTAACTAGGGGAGCACTCACAGCGGTTGCAGAACCTGACTTATCCAACATCAAACTGAATCGACTCAGCTTATGGCAACAAGTTACACGAATGCAGCAAGCCTACTGAAAATCTTTGAGTACCGCTTATCTCACACTTCTCCAAGATCGTAGCAAGTGGCGCATGTAAGCACAAAGTATCGCTGTAAACGCATTGGTGCTAATAAAATATGAAAATCGGCCTCCCTTGAAATGGCGTATGGGACGTGTAGTCGAAACAATCAAAGGTAAGGATGAAGTAGCAAGAGTCGCAGTTGTTCGTACAAGCTCTGGAATAATTCGCCGGACAGTAACAAGGCTCTATCTCCTGCCAATAGAAGATGCCGAAAGCCCTTAAGCTTCCAACAGGGAGAAGATGTTCGGAGACGTTGCTTGTTGTTTTACGTCTTTTTTATTTGCTGTACTGTTTGCTTAGGTTAACATTTTGTATATACCTATTCTTTGTCTTTTCTTTGAATATAAAGGGTTATCAATTTCGTGGTTTCGAAAGTATAGGGCTAGAATTCGACATCTGTCAAACTGAGTTGTTAAAATAATTTCTTTCTTTTTCAGTTCAAAGTCTGACATTTGCGAAAATGGATCGCTTAACTATCGCACAACGCATTAAAATTGTAAAAACCTACTACAAAAATGGTGATTCTGCCACAGCCACATATCGTGCTTTAAGAGGAGATTCTGGTTTACATAATCGTCCAACTACGCAAGCAATTGGCAAAATTGTGAAGAAATATGAAGAGACTGGATCGGTTACAGATATTATAAGGCCTGTGCATCATCGTTTCGCTCGTACCACCGAAAATATCGCTGCTGTAAGTGAAAGTGTTGCCGAAGACCCGAATGTGTCGATTCCTCGTCGTTCTTAGGAATTAGGACTGTCTTACGGCACATTATGGCGTATTTTGCATTTGGATCTACACCTACATCCATATAAAATCCAGCTTACACAACAACCGAAGCCAGCTGACCATTCACAACGTCGTAGATACGTCGAATGGGTGCTTGAACAACAGGCGGTGGACGGCGATTTTTCGAACAAAATTTTCTTCAGCGACGAAGCACATTTCTCACTCGGTGGGTATGTTAACAAACAAAATTGTCGTATTTGGGGTTCTGAGAATCCTCAAGTAATTGAAGAGAGGCCACTACATCCACAAAAAGTCACTGCTTGGTGCGCTCTTTGGTCCGGAGGTGTGATTGGACCTTACTTCTTCCAAAACGACGACGGAACGACTGTCACCGTCAATTCGGAGCGTTATGGACTTTTTTTTGCCTGCTATTGAAGAATACGACTTAGAGAATATGTGGTTTCAACAAGACGGTGCCACATGCCACACAACTCGAGCGAATATGGCTTTATTGCAAGAGAAATTTTCTGGCTGCGTAATTTCTCGTCGTGGCGATATCAAGTGGCCACCAAGATCATGCGATTTGACATCGCTTGACTTTTTTTTGTGGGGCTACGCGAAAGACCGTGTTTATGCAGATAAACCTTTAACTCTTGAGCATCTAAAAACCAACATTCGTCACGTTATGGCTGAGATACCTCCCAATATGTGTCAAAAAGTGGTCGAAAATTACCTCAAAAGAATCGATGCTTGCAACAATTCGCGTGGTGGTCATTTAAATGATGTAGTATTTCACACATAATGTCAACGTTCAAACTTTATAATAAAAAAGAAATATCATGATAAAAAATATTTTATATGTGTTTTATTTACATTTACTTTTGAAACCGCAAAATGGATAACCCTTTATTTGAGGCAGTTAAAGCGTCTGGCGGTATCTGCGTTAATTCGTCAGCAAAATTGTTCCCATTGCTATCCTGTGATGGGAATCCGGAAGTCTAACCGTTATTTTTAAGCAACTACAACATTACTAGAAAACATTTCTTCACAGCAATAGGCAAAACCTTATGCGACTATACAAGCGTGCTGAAAGTGTTGTTACCTCGCTGTTAATTTATTCGGAAAACATGCCAAATGCCATTTTTTTTATATCCAACTTAAATTAAAATCTGTTTGTCAACAATAAGTAATTCTTTGAGAAGACTTGGGTTTATTAATTCTTTTACAAGTGTAAAAAGAATTTTATATCGGAGAAGTTAAGTTATTCTATATTATCTAAATCGGGTAAGCTCAACAGGTGCAATTCGTTTTAATATTCGTTGAGTCCCTTCTCCTCTAGAAGCAATTTTACGCAATTCAGGATATTAATGGATTGACAATCGTTATATGTGCTTAGTGCTGCACTTTGTAATTGTTTCTTCAGTTGTTTCAATACTCAGATCATGGTGCATGTACCAGTCAGCGTTAGTTATTTATCGTTATATTTTTGATTACGTTCGTTGTATCATTTATAAGTTTCTTTTGCTGGCAGATCCCCATATCTCGATTGCATATTTCCAGATAGGCTTTATAATTGATTTGTATATAACACGCTTATTCTGTACACGTTTATACATTTGGTTCCCATACCTTTGTACATGCTATGTATTACCTTAATGTAGGATGTTTTTGTAGAGGTATAGATTTTCGAATTTCATATTAATTTATATAAATTTATTAAATTTATTTAAATTTAAAATATATTCTTACTAAATGACAAACTTTAAAAAATCGAAAAAATAAATATGTGACAATTATAAGCCCCGAAGGGATCTTTGGTCGACAAACTTTAAGCATGATCAAAGTATTATTTAGAGAAAGAGTTTATAGAGGTACCGAAAAGAGTATTGCAAAAGCGGCCGATATCGCGAACGAAGCAAAATTGCGGGAATACATTAATATTCTTATTCAGGCTTACAATTTTATTTTGTTTTACGCTCAAACTCATATAACAGAAATATCGAATGAAACAAAGGATTGGATATTTTCTATTCGCTGTACTGTTTGCTTAGGTTAACATTTTGTATATACCTATTCTTTATCTTTTCTTTGAATATACAATTCATTCGTTCTTAAACCATCAGGCGTATAGCTTCGTCTTTTAATTCATTCGTTTGTTTGGATAATTTAGAGCTCGCAACGACTTATTAAAGCAATTTTGGGAAGTCGAAAATCACAGCAATGAGGCTGCTCAACTTACTAATAAGGAATTGGAATGCGAATAGCATTTCGTTCGTACTCATCGCCGATTGTGCACTGGGGAGTATTCAGTTCATTTGCCGCTAAAGATAAATAGTATCGTGCTAGGTGATTCGCATTTATAAGCTGTGCGCCGCTTCAAGACGCTTGAGAAGCGATTCGAGCGTAACCCCGAGTTGAAAGCTGAATACTCATCATTCATAAAGGAGTATCTGCAACTAAAGCACATGTCACTAGTTCGAGAAGTTCCGGCTGGAGCAACCATTAATTTCTTGCCGCATCATTCTGTGCTAAAGTCTGACAACACCACAACAAAGCTTCGTGTTTTGTTTGATGCGTCAATGCCACCCTCCACAAACTTTTCTTTAAATTACGTTTTAATGGCAGGGCCGACAATACAACATAAATTGTTTGATATCATTCTTCGTTTCAGAACGCACAAAATTGCTGTAACCGCTGACATCTGTAAAATGTATCGATGCATAACGGTGTCCGAACCTGACAATTATTTGCAATACACAATTTGGCGAGACAGTCCGCTTGAACCATTTGAAACATACAAGCTTGACACCGTTACGTTTGCCACAATGCCTGCTGCATTCTTAGCTATTCGGGCTATGCATTCTATGCTATCGGACTGGCAGATGATGAGGCAAATAACTATCAACTTGGTTCTAAAATAATCAAGCGCGACTTTTATGTGGATGACCTCATATCTGGTGGAAATTCAGTCGACGGTGGAGGCGTTGAAGAAGCAAACTGAAGAGCTGTTGCAGCGAGGCAATTTTATATGGAGAAAGTGGTGTTCGAGTAGTGACGACATATTGCAACGAGTCGATCCATCATGCAGAGAAGAAATTTTATCATTTGATGACACCAGTGGTATAACCAAAGCTCTTGGTCTCATTTGGGAGCCAACAAGAGATAACTTTTTGTTTTCTTTGTCTTCGCTTAGTTTCGAAAAACGAGTTACTAAACGCAGCGTATTATCGCTTACTGCTCGTATATATGATCCACTTGGTCTAATTGACCCTGTCGTTGCAAAGGCCAAAATATTTCTGCAGTCTGGAAGGAGACACTGGCGTGGGATGAAAGCCTGCCGCAAACTTTGCAATTCCGTTGGAACCAACTGCGTGCTGATTTAAATTTCGTCGATAAGTTCAGCTTTCCACGCTTCGTAGGTTTGGATGGAGCAAATCTTCAAATTCACGCTTTTTGCGACGCAAGCATGGTGGACTCAAGGTCAACCTGCTGTGCGCTAAATCGCGAGTCGCTCCTCACAAGGCACTGACGGTGCCCAAGCTTGAGTTGTGCGCTGCAACATTGTTAGCTGAACTTGTTAATTCAATCACAAGGGAAAGTTTTTTTTGTTGGACTGACTCGTCAATAGCACTCGCCTGGTTGAACGACATTGCTGTTAATGACAATGTGTTCGTAACAAATCGAATAAGCAAGATACAGGAGTTAACAAGGGGAATGTACTGGCGTCACGTACCACCTGAAGCAAGTCCTGCCGACATCTTATCCAGGAGAACTGCGCCTAGGGAGCTTATTAGCTCTCAAGAGTACTTTCGCTTAGATTTATAATGTTGGGCCATTCGCTATCAGGCTGTTGTAAGAATGACGGACCATGCTTCCATAGAATGCATAGTCCATCATTCTTACAACAGCCTGATAGCGAATGGCCCAACATTATAAATCTAAGCGAAAGTATTCTTGAGAGGAGGAAAATCGTCCTGGTTACGCGTCCTGAGGTAGTTGATTACTCTATTAATTGTAAATATGTTAACTCTTTCAGGACAATGCAGAGAGTTTATGCGTACATCAGCCGCTTTCTGAGAGGGAGGGCTCAGAGGTCTTCGGTGTCTTTAAGTCTTGAAGAGATCGAAGCTGGCACTCGCATTTTGCTGCGAATGATTTAAATATCAACATTTTCGACGGAGTATGAGAGCTTAAGGACTCAACGACCGATCTACCCATCAAGCAAACTCATTTCGTTGAATCCAATCTGCGACGCAGACGGTTTCTTGCGCGTTGGCGGTCGTCTTCAAAATACCGAGTTGAGCTTTAATGAAAAGCACCCTATAATATTACCAAACCACCATCCAGTCACCGTCAGCATTATCGAAAGTTTCTATCTCAAATTACTTCATGCTGGTAAGAAAGCATTTTTGGCGACAATTCGGCTGCAATATTGGCTCATAGGGGGCAGAAAAACAGTAGCGCGTACAATAAACAAATGCGTAAAATGCTTTCGTGCTAAGCCCAAGTTGATGCAGCACATTATGGGAAGTTTGCCTGAAGAGCGGGTCCGAATGCAGAGGCCATTTTATACCACGGGCGTCGATTTTTGCGGTCCTTTCTATTACAAGGCTAAAATGCGAAAGAAGCTTCCCATAAAATGTTGCATATGTTTATTCATATGCTTCATAACGAAGGCAGTTCATTTGGAACTGGCTAAGCACTTGTCTGCTGCATCGTTTTTTGCTACCCTGAAGCGATTCGATAGCATGCGAGGAAAGCCACGCAACATATGGTCAGACAATGCGACAAACTTCGTCGGAGCGAAACACGAGTTAAGTGATCTTCGTTCAATGATGTCAGATGCCAACAACATTAAAGCTGTTGAAATACAGTGTCTTGACGATGGCATCGCTTCGCATTTCATACCCCCTCGCTCTCCACACTTCGACGGTTTGTGGAAGGCGTCGGTGAAAATCGCAAAATACCACCTCAAGGGTACAATTGGTCTGGCGGTACTTGGTTTCCAAGAGCTCAGGACGCTCATCTGCCAAATTACGGCTATAATGAATTCGCGACCTCTTCTGCCACTCTCAGAGCATCCTGATGATTTAGGCGTTTTGACTCCTGCACACTTTTTAACTAGGGGAGCACTCACAGCGGTTGCAGAACCTGACTTATCCAACATCAAACTGAATCGACTCAGCTTATGGCAACAAGTTACACGAATGCAGCAAGCCTACTGAAAATCTTTGAGTACCGCTTATCTCACACTTCTCCAAGATCGTAGCAAGTGGCGCATGTAAGCACAAAGTATCGCTGTAAACGCATTGGTGCTAATAAAATATGAAAATCGGCCTCCCTTGAAATGGCGTATGGGACGTGTAGTCGAAACAATCAAAGGTAAGGATGAAGTAGCAAGAGTCGCAGTTGTTCGTACAAGCTCTGGAATAATTCGCCGGACAGTAACAAGGCTCTATCTCCTGCCAATAGAAGATGCCGAAAGCCCTTAAGCTTCCAACAGGGAGAAGATGTTCGGAGACGTTGCTTGTTGTTTTACGTCTTTTTTATTTGCTGTACTGTTTGCTTAGGTTAACATTTTGTATATACCTATTCTTTGTCTTTTCTTTGAATATAAAGGGTTATCAATTTCGTGGTTTCGAAAGTATAGGGCTAGAATTCGACATCTGTCAAACTGAGTTGTTAAAATAATTTCTTTCTTTTTCAGTTCAAAGTCTGACATTTGCGAAAATGGATCGCTTAACTATCGCACAACGCATTAAAATTGTAAAAACCTACTACAAAAATGGTGATTCTGCCACAGCCACATATCGTGCTTTAAGAGGAGATTCTGGTTTACATAATCGTCCAACTACGCAAGCAATTGGCAAAATTGTGAAGAAATATGAAGAGAATGGATCGGTTACAGATATTATAAGGCCTGTGCATCATCGTTTCGCTCGTACCACCGAAAATATCGCTGCTGTAAGTGAAAGTGTTGCCGAAGACCCGAATGTGTCGATTCCTCGTCGTTCTTAGGAATTAGGACTGTCTTACGGCACATTATGGCGTATTTTGCATTTGAATCTACACCTACATCCATATAAAATCCAGCTTACACAACAACCGAAGCCAGCTGACCATTCACAACGTCGTAGATACGTCGAATGGGTGCTTGAACAACAGGCGGTGGACGGCGATTTTTCGAACAAAATTTTCTTCAGCGACGAAGCACATTTCTCACTCGGTGGGTATGTTAACAAACAAAATTGTCGTATTTGGGGTTCTGAGAATCCTCAAGTAATTGAAGAGAGGCCACTACATCCACAAAAAGTCACTGCTTGGTGCGCTCTTTGGTCCGGAGGTGTGATTGGACCTTACTTCTTCCAAAACGACGACGGAACGACTGTCACCGTCAATTCGGAGCGTTATGGACTTTTTTTTGCCTGCTATTGAAGAATACGACTTAGAGAATATGTGGTTTCAACAAGACGGTGCCACATGCCACACAACTCGAGCGAATATGGCTTTATTGCAAGAGAAATTTTCTGGCTGCGTAATTTCTCGTCGTGGCGATATCAAGTGGCCACCAAGATCATGCGATTTGACATCGCTTGACTTTTTTTTGTGGGGCTACGCGAAAGACCGTGTTTATGCAGATAAACCTTTAACTCTTGAGCATCTAAAAACCAACATTCGTCACGTTATGGCTGAGATACCTCCCAATATGTGTCAAAAAGTGGTCGAAAATTACCTCAAAAGAATCGATGCTTGCAACAATTCGCGTGGTGGTCATTTAAATGATGTAGTATTTCACACATAATGTCAACGTTCAAACTTTATAATAAAAAAGAAATATCATGATAAAAAATATTTTATATGTGTTTTATTTACATTTACTTTTGAAACCGCAAAATGGATAACCCTTTATTTGAGGCAGTTAAAGCGTCTGGCGGTATCTGCGTTAATTCGTCAGCAAAATTGTTCCCATTGCTATCCTGTGATGGGAATCCGGAAGTCTAACCGTTATTTTTAAGCAACTACAACATTACTAGAAAACATTTCTTCACAGCAATAGGCAAAACCTTATGCGACTATACAAGCGTGCTGAAAGTGTTGTTACCTCGCTGTTAATTTATTCGGAAAACATGCCAAATGCCATTTTTTTTATATCCAACTTAAATTAAAATCTGTTTGTCAACAATAAGTAATTCTTTGAGAAGACTTGGGTTTATTAATTCTTTTACAAGTGTAAAAAGAATTTTATATCGGAGAAGTTAAGTTATTCTATATTATCTAAATCGGGTAAGCTCAACAGGTGCAATTCGTTTTAATATTCGTTGAGTCCCTTCTCCTCTAGAAGCAATTTTACGCAATTCAGGATATTAATGGATTGACAATCGTTATATGTGCTTAGTGCTGCACTTTGTAATTGTTTCTTCAGTTGTTTCAATACTCATATCATGGTGCATGTACCAGTCAGCGTTAGTTATTTATCGTTATATTTTTGATTACGTTCGTTGTATCATTTATAAGTTTCTTTTGCTGGCAGATCCCCATATCTCGATTGCATATTTCCAGATGGGCTTTATAATTGATTTGTATAAAACACGCTTGTTCTGTACACGTTTATACATTTGGTTCCCATACCTTTGTACATGCTATGTATTACCTTAATGTAGGATGTTTTTGTAGAGGTTTAGATTTTCGAATTTCATATTAATTTATTTAAATTTATTAAATTTATTTAAATTTAAAATATATTCTTACTAAATGACAAACTTTAAAAAATCGAAAAAATTAATATGTGACAATTATAAGCCCCGAAGGGATCTTTGGTCGACAAACTTTAAGCATGATCAAAGTATTAATTTAGAGAAAGAGTTTATAGAGGTACCGAAAAGAGTATTGCAAAAGCGGCCGATATCGCGAACGAAGCAAAAGTGCGGGAATACATTAATATTCTTATTCAGGCTTACAATTTTATTTTGTTTTACGCTCAAACTCATATAACAGAAATATCGAATGAAACAAAGGATTGGATATTTTCTAGAATTTCATATTGCAGGGAGCTATTGATAAAAAGATTTTGTTTGGAGACGTTGCCTTGTTGTTTTACGTTTATTTTATTCGCTGTACTGTTTGCTTAGGTTAACATTTTGTATATACCTATTCTTTATCTTTTCTTTGAATATACAATTCATTCGTTCTTAAACCATCAAGCGTATAGCTTCGTCTTTTAATTCATTCGTTTGTTTGGATAATTTAGAGCTCGCAACGACTTAGTAAGGCAATTTTGGGAAGTCGAAAATCACAGCAATGAGGCTGCTCAACTTATTAATAAGGAATTGGAATGCGAATAGCATTTCGTTCGTACTCATCGCCGATTGTGCACTGGGGAGTATTCAGTTCATTTGCCGCTAAAGATAAATAGTAACGTGCTAGGTGATTCGCATTTATAAGCTGTGCGCCGCTTCAAGACGCTTGAGAAGCGATTCGAGCGTAACCCCGAGTTAAAGGCTGAATACTCATCATTCATAAAGGAGTATCTGTAACTAAAGCACATGTCACTAGTTCGAGAAGTTCCGGCTGGAGCAACCATTAATTTCTTGCCGCATCATTCTGTGCTAAAGTCTGACAACACCACAACAAAGTTTCGTGTTTTGTTTGATGCGTCAATGCCAACCTCCACAAACTTTTCTTTAAATTACGTTTTATTGGCAGGGCCGACAATACAACATAAATTGTTTGATATCATTCTTCGTTTCAGAACGCACAAAATTGCTGTAACCGCTGACATCTGTAAAATATATCGATGCATAACGGTGTCCGAACCTGACAATTATTTGCAATGCACAATTTGGCGAGACAGTCCGCTTGAACTATTTGAAACATACAAGCTTGACACCGTTACGTTTGCCACAATGCCTGCTGCATTCTTAGCTATTCGGGCTATGCATCAACTGGCAGATGATGAGGCAAATAACTATCAACTTGGTTCTAAAATAATCAAGCGCGACTTTTATGTGGATGACCTCATATCTGGTGGAAATTCAGTCGACGGTGGAGGCGTTGAAGAAGCAAACTGAAGAGCTGTTGCAGCGAGGCAATTTTATATGGAGAAAGTGGTGTTCGAGTAGTGACGACATATTGCAACGAGTCGATCCATCATGCAGAGAAGAAATTTTATCATTTGATGACACCAGTGGTATAACCAAAGCTCTTGGTCTCATTTGGGAGATAACTTTTTGTTTTCTTTGTCTTCGCTTAGTTTCGAAAAACGAGTTACTAAAGGCAGCGTATTATCGCTTACTGCTCGTATATATGATCCACTTGGTCTAATTAACCCTGTCGTTGCAAAGGCCAAAATATTTCTGCAGTCGCTATGGAAGGAGAAACTGGCGTGGGATGAAAGCCTGCCGCAAACTTTGCAATTCCGTTGGAACCAACTGCGTGCTGATTTAAATTTCGTCGATAAGTTCAGCTTTCCACGCTTCGTAGGTTTGGATGGAGCAAATCTTCAAATTCACGCTTTTTGCGACGCAAGCACGCAAGCATGGTGGAATCAAGGTCAACCTGCTGTGCGCTAAATCGCGAGTCGCTCCTCACAAGGCACTGACGGTGCCCAAGCTTGAGTTGTGCGCTGCAACATTGTTAGCTGAACTTGTTAATTCAATCACAAGGGAAAGTTTTTTTTGTTGGACTGACTCGTCAATAGCACTCGCCTGGTTGAACGACATTGCTGTTAATGACAATGTGTTCGTAACAAATCGAATAAGCAAGATACAGGAGTTAACAAGGGGAATGTACTGGCGTCACGTACCACCTGAAGCAAGTCCTGCCGACATCTTATCCAGGAGAACTGCGCCTAGGGAGCTTATTAGCTCTCAAGAGTACTTTCGCTTAGATTTATAATGTTGGGCCATTCGCTATCAGGCTGTTGTAAGAATGACGGACCATGCTTCCATAGAATGCATAGTCCATCATTCTTACAACAGCCTGATAGCGAATGGCCCAACATTATAAATCTAAGCGAAAGTATTCTTGAGAGGAGGAAAATCGTCCTGGTTACGCGTCCTGAGGTAGTTGATTACTCTATTAATTGTAAATATGTTAACTCTTTCAGGACAATGCAGAGAGTTTATGCGTACATCAGCCGCTTTCTGAGAGGGAGGGCTCAGAGGTCTTCGGTGTCTTTAAGTCTTGAAGAGATCGAAGCTGGCACTCGCATTTTGCTGCGAATGATTTAAATATCAACATTTTCGACGGAGTATGAGAGCTTAAGGACTCAACGACCGATCTACCCATCAAGCAAACTCATTTCGTTGAATCCAATCTGCGACGCAGACGGTTTCTTGCGCGTTGGCGGTCGTCTTCAAAATACCGAGTTGAGCTTTAATGAAAAGCACCCTATAATATTACCAAACCACCATCCAGTCACCGTCAGCATTATCGAAAGTTTCTATCTCAAATTACTTCATGCTGGTAAGAAAGCATTTTTGGCGACAATTCGGCTGCAATATTGGCTCATAGGGGGCAGAAAAACAGTAGCGCGTACAATAAACAAATGCGTAAAATGCTTTCGTGCTAAGCCCAAGTTGATGCAGCACATTATGGGAAGTTTGCCTGAAGAGCGGGTCCGAATGCAGAGGCCATTTTATACCACGGGCGTCGATTTTTGCGGTCCTTTCTATTACAAGGCTAATATGCGAAAGAAGCTTCCCATAAAATGTTGCATATGTTTATTCATATGCTTCATAACGAAGGCAGTTCATTTGGAACTGGCTAAGCACTTGTCTGCTGCATCGTTTTTTGCTACCCTGAAGCGATTCGATAGCATGCGAGGAAAGCCACGCAACATATGGTCAGACAATGCGACAAACTTCGTCGGAGCGAAACACGAGTTAAGTGAGCTTCGTTCAATGATGTCAGATGCCAACAACATTAAAGCTGTTGAAATACAGTGTCTTGACGATGGCATCGCTTCGCATTTCATACCCCCTCGCTCTCCACACTTCGACGGTTTGTGGAAGGCGTCGGTGAAAATCGCAAAATACCACCTCAAGGGTACAATTGGTCTGGCGGTACTTGGTTTCCAAGAGCTCAGGACGCTCATCTGCCAAATTACGGCTATAATGAATTCGCGACCTCTTCTGCCACTCTCAGAGCATCCTGATGATTTAGGCGTTTTGACTCCTGCACACTTTTTAACTAGGGGAGCACTCACAGCGGTTGCAGAACCTGACTTATCCAACATCAAACTGAATCGACTCAGCTTATGGCAACAAGTTACACGAATGCAGCAAGCCTACTGAAAATCTTTGAGTACCGCTTATCTCACACTTCGCAGTTGTTCGTACAAGCTCTGGAATAATTCGCCGGACAGTAACAAAGCTCTATCTCCTGCCAATAGAAGATGCCGAAAGCCCTTAAGCTTCCAACAGGGAGAAGATGTTCGGAGACGTTGCTTGTTGGTTTATGTCTTTTTTATTTGCTGTACTGTTTGCTTAGGTTAGCATTTTGTATATACCTATTCTTTGTCTTTTCTTTGAATATAAAGGGTTATCCATTTCGTGGTTTCGAAAGTATAGGGCTAGAATTCGACATCTGTCAAACTGAGTTGTTAAAACAATTTCTTTCTTTTTCAGTTCAAAGTCTGACATTTGCGAAAATGGATCGCTTAACTATCGCACAACGCATTAAAATTGTAAAAACCTACTACAAAAATGGTGATTCTGCCACAGCCACATATCGTGCTTTAAGAGGAGATTCTGGTTTACATAATCGTCCAACTTCGCAAGCAATTGGCAAAATTGTGAAGAAATATGAAGAGACTGGATCGGTTACAGATATTGTAAGGCCTGTGCATCATCGTTTCGCTCGTACCACCGAAAATATTGCTGCTGTAAGTGAAAGTGTTGCCGAAGACCCGAATGTGTCGATTCCTCGTCGTTCTCAGGAATTAGGACTGTCTTACGGCACATTATGGCGTATTTTGCATTTGGATCTACACCTACATCCATATAAAATCCAGCTTACACAACAACCGAAGCCAGCTGACCATTCACAACGTCGTAGATACGTCGAATGGGTGCTTGAACAACAGGCGGTGGACGGCGATTTTTCGAACAAAATTTTCTTCAGCGACGAAGCATATTTCTCACTCGGTGGGTATGTTAACAAACAAAATTGTCTTATTTGGGGTTCTGAGAATCCTCAAGTAATTGAGGAGAGGCCACTACATCCACAAAAAGTCACTGCTTGGTGCGCTCTTTGGTCCGGAGGTGTGATTGGACCTTACTTCTTCGAAAACGACGACGGAACGACTATCACCGTTAATTCGGAGCGTTATGGACTTTTTTTTGCCTGCTATTGAAGAATACGACTTAGAGAATATGTGGTTTCAACAAGACGGTGCCACATGCCACACAACTCGAGCGAATATGGCTTTATTGCAAGAGAAATTTTCTGGCCGCGTATTTTCTCGTCGTGGCGATATCAAGTGGCCACCAAGATCATGCGATTTGACATCGCTTGACTTTTTTTTGTGGGGCTACGCGAAAGACCGTGTTTATGCAGATAAACCTTTAACTCTTGAGCACCTAAAAACCAACATTCGTCACGTTATGGCTGAGGTACCTCCCAATATGTGTCAAAAAGTGGTCGAAAATTACCTCAAAAGAATCGATGCTTGCAACAATTCGCGTGGTGGTCATTTAAATGATGTAGTATTTCACACATAATGTCAACGTTCAAACTTTATAATAAAAAAGAAATATCATGATAAAAAATATTTTATATGTGTTTTATTTACATTTACTTTTGAAACCGCAAAATGGATAACCCTTTATTTGAGGCAGTTAAAGCGTCTGGCGGTATCTGCGTTAATTCGTCAGCAAAATTGTTCCCATTGCTATCCTATGATGGGAATCCGGAAGTCTAACCGTTATTTTTAAGCAACTACAACATTACTAGAAAACATTTCTTCACAGCAATAGGCAAAACCTTATGCGACTATACAAGCGTGCTGAAAGTGTTGTTACCTCGCTGTTAATTTATTCGGAAAACATGCCAAATGCCATTTTTTTTATATCCAACTTAAATTAAAATCTGTTTGTCAACAATAAGTAATTCTTTGAGAAGACTTGGGTTTATTAATCCTTTTACAAGTGTAAAAAGAATTTTATATCGGAGAAGTTAAGTTATTCTATATTATCTAAATCGGGTAAGCTCAACAGGTGCAATTCGTTTTAATATTCGTTGAGTCCCTTCTCCTCTAGAAGCAATTTTACGCAATTCAGGATATTAATGGATTGACAATCGTTATATGTGCTTAGTGCTGCACTTTGTAATTGTTTCTTCAGTTGTTTCAATACTCAGATCATGGTGCATGTACCAGTCAGCGTTAGTTATTTATCGTTATATTTTTGATTACGTTCGTTGTATCATTTATAAGTTTCTTTTGCTGGCAGATCCCCATATCTCGATTGCATATTTCTAGATAGGCTTTATAATTGATTTGTATATAACACGCTTATTCTGTACACGTTTATACATTTGGTTCCCATACCTTTGTACATGCTATGTATTACCTTAATGTAGGATGTTTTTGTAGAGGTTTAGATTTTCGAATTTCATATTAATTTATTTAAATTTATTAAATTTATTTAAATTTAAAATATATTCTTACTAAATTACAAACTTTAAAAAATCGAAAAAATAAATATGTGACAATTATAAGCCCCGAAGGGATCTTTGGTCGACAAACTTTAAGCATGATCAAAGTATTAATTTAGAGAAAGAGTTTATAGAGGTACCGAAAAGAGTATTGCAAAAGCGGCCGATATCGCGAACGAAGCAAAAGTGCGGGAATACATTAATATTCTTATTCAGGTTTACAATTTTATTTTGTTTTACGCTCAAACTCATATAACAGAAATATCGAATGAAACAAAGGATTGGATATTTTCTAGAATTTCATATTGCAAGGAGCTATCGATAAAAAGCTTTTGTTTGGAGACGTTGCCTTGTTGTTTTACGTTTATTTTATTCGCTGTACTGTTTGCTTAGGTTAACATTTTGTATATACCTATTCTTTATATTTTCTTTGAATATACAATTCATTCGTTGTTAAACCATCAAACGTATAGCTTCGTCTTTTAATTCGTTCGTCCGCAAAACAGCTTTAAAAGGATTAAGTGTAAATTTTGGATGCTTAATGAGAAATATTTTTTTTATTTCATTCAGAAAGACATTTTGTTATAAACACAATTTGGAAGAACCTTAAGTTAACGTTAGCTTCACTTCGATATCTAGATTTAAGATAAAAATCCTATAAATTGTAAAGCTAATAGCTCACTAAACATTGCTGTGATTTTTTCTAATATGACTACAGTCGAAGAAAAAAGTCTTTTGTCAACATGTGTGCTTCAATTATGCGCGAAAATTATAACGGAGACCCGTTCTCGCTAGAATCTTTTATGAATAAAATATATTTAATTGACAATAATAATAATAACTCAAACAAAAGCTTTATGAAATGGATATAGAACAAACGGTCAGCGTGTATTGATTGAAGGACAAATCATTGGTTAAGTCAATTTTAGCATTGCCCGCTTTCGAGAACTTTAAAGATGTGGCAAAGCTCATTGTCGAGCAGACGAACGAAACAAAAGAGCGACAAGTCTTAGCCTTCCACACATGTACAAATAATTCTTTCATTTCTAATGGCAGTAATTTTTGAGTGCATAATTACAATCGAAATTGGTTTAACGTACCATTTCTAATAATCAAGGTAATCATGCACGTAATAATAGAAATTTCTAATAACAACAATCGCACCAACAATTTCCGCGGTAATTTCTATCGAAATAGGGCAAATATATGCGTTTTAAGGAGAAAACCCAGATTTAGCTTACAATACAATAACAAAAGATATTGTTTGTTGTTATTGTTTTTATTTAAACTATGCAGATTTTGTAGAATAAAGGCTCATGACGCATATACTTATACTAGTAGATACACAGGCTGATGTATCATTAGTTAAAATTTCGTGCATGAAAAATAAAGTAAAGCTAAATACCGATAAAATAATTAATATTACTGGTATAACTGCAAATACAATTTCATCAATAGGTACCTTATCTTGAAATCTTGTTGTATTTAAATATCTTTTGCCACAAACTCTTCATGCCGTCGTAATAAATCACGTAATAAATCGACACCTGAGGCACGCTCAAGGAACACATTCAAGCTTTTTAGTTTACTCGCAGGTGCCTATTTACCATTTTTTTAAAGCGTATGCAGGGCACGCAGTCAATGTTGTTGTAGACAATGTTTATATTATGAGGACTATAGCAAAGTCTTCAAAAAGTGAACAGTAATGCCATGCAATTTGTCTGCCTTAAGAAAGAAACAGTAATCTAGCAACTGTTCTTAGGAGTACTTCAGCAGTACACTCACTGTAGAAATTGATTGCTTTCGCATTCCACATGTAACAATGCAGTATCTCTACGTCGCTCCTCTTTTACCTACTACGAGCTTTATGTAGTGGCCATTCTCAAACCAATGGTGTTGCTGTAGCTCATCCGCTAATGCTCCTTGCGATATTATATATGCGGGATTCATTTTACCAGGCACGTGTCGCCAAATAAATGTTTTAGTTAATTCTTGTATTGATGCCACAATGTTTGCCACAAACATCGACCATGCATCAGGTTCTAGACGTGATAATGACTTCGTCTTCAGTAGTGCTATTCTCAATATAGCAGTCCACAACTGTGTGCTAGCATTGTCATCATAGTCTACACATCCAACGTATAGACAACGTCCATAGGCCCGCAAAGAGACATCTGAAAACCCATGCATTACATCACGTCCACAAACGTTTGAAGACAAAACGAGACGTGGAATCCTAATGGATGCAACATCATCTAGTCGTTTTCGGAATTCCGACCAACTGCTAGGCAAATGCATTGGCAATCTTTCATCCCAAGCAATCTTCAATATCTAAAGATCTTGTAGGAAAATCTTTTCTTTTAGCATCACAGGATTAAATAAACTTAGCGGATCGAATAACGTAGACACATGTTGATGTTTACTGTTCGCTGAACAAATTAAAAAATCAAAACTACGGCTCCATACCTCCTCAATTCCACTCTGATATCGCATCGTTGTTCAGTGAATATGTTCCCGAAATTGTGATGAGGATATTGAACGAAATCATCATTAAATAACGACATTATTTCATTCTCGGTTGAAAGTATCAGACATCAAAATGCGAAATTATTCTTCAGGTGTCGATCGTTGTGAAACATTGAATCGTGTTGGCGCTTCCATGCTAATTATGGATATCAGAATTTCGATTTCCGAAAAAGTTAAGAAAAAAAAATTTATCTCAAGATACTGCTAAGCAATTATTGCTGATCATCGATGATTTAATTTTTGATAAAAGCAAAGTAGTTAGAGAACGTGTCAGTTTCAGAAAAGAAACTAAGACAGTTAGTAAGTGCGATAGCTTAATGAAATGCATCTCTTTCGATGGCAAAAAAGATTTAGCTATAAAGAACCGGACTCAAAATGCATGGTTTACGCAACTCCCACAGCAGGCACTGGCGAGAGAATTCAGAACGCAGTAGTTAATTTCATTAACGATTAAAATTACAGTGTGGGGCATTGACGGCTGTTAATTGCGATGGCACTGTTACCCATACTGGCCATAACAATGGACTAATACTTTTCATGGAATGACATTTGCAGATGCTGTTGCAATGGTTAATTTGCTTATTCCATTTTAATGAGGTTTCAATGAAAACAGTTTTAAAACATTTTTATGGAAATCAAAAAGGTCCTGGAGTCTGGCCAGAAGAATTTGAAAAAATGATTTATCGAATTTTATTCGATAAGTTCTTGGAAATTTATTTGTCTGACACAAAGTGTAAAGTTTTGTAATCAAACTCAAAAAGGTTGCAGCAAATTATGTATCAATTTCTGGGGGTGTTATGCCAGAAAATATCGACGATTGGGTTATACTTGCTGATCAGCGCTATTTATACTATATGGTGCTTGCCGTTAATAATGGTGTATGTGGTGAGAAATTAGCTAACCTGTAATACCCGATAGCTTACAACCGTGTCCAGAATCTTACGGTTATATGTAACAAAAACACAGCCACATACAATTTTAACGAAACTGGCTGAATTTTTAATTAAAGTGTATGCACTGTTCTGGTTTCTTGTGAAACAGAGGCCAGAATCAATTAATGGGAGCAGAAATGTTTTCAATTACTTTTTGTGAATACGCCAGCTATTGATGGAAGTACAATTAGTCATTCGCCTTATTATAGAAAATAACGCCTACTTTTTTCATCCCAAAAATATTTTACTGTCGATGATTACAGAAATAAAAGGCAGTGGCACAACTCTAATTCGATCGGAAGGCTATCCAAAACTTATTGCAGCTGGAATTGATCAACCAGTAATGATTTGGAAATTTCATGTCCCCCATGTTACTATAAATTTTAGCAGTTTATCATACACGGAAATGAATTTATAGCCACGGAGCCACCATGTTTGCAGTTTTATTATTAGAGGAGTTACACTTAAGTTACTTATAAAAATCGGACATCAAATAAACAAGTTACTAGAAAAAAATTAAATTGTTTTCGCGGTTTTTACAGGGTGCCGAATATTTTTTTTTTGCATTCCTAGAACACTCTCAAGGTAAGTGTTCAGAAAAGATTGGAAAACAAAGTGAACTCTTTTTTACTCGTTCTTGGTATTTCTCGAATAGAGTGTTGTACTTTAGTTCAATAACCTTACGTCGATTAATAATGCAGAAAAAGTTCGCAACAGTATGTATATAAATATAAATATATACGCATATATATACATATATGTATATATAAAAAAAAAAAAAATAAATATGTGGCACTTAAAGCCCCAAAGGGCTCATTGACCGAGCTTCTCTTCTATTACTGTTGTGCGTCTTAAATTTTGGACAGTATTAGAATGGACCTACTTATTTTAGCCGGTTCCGAACGGCAGAACACTTGTGACATCACTTTTTCTGAGCTTTGTCACAGAGTTCTTTTTAGAAGCTTTTTCATGGCAAGTTGTTACTGTCGGAAGAATTGCCAATTGCTTGCCGACAGGTGGGTACCATTCGAAAGAAAAATCTTTTCGATATAAAATTTGTTATGCATCAGCCGGGTATTGAACCACGACCTACAGATCAGAAGGCGAACACACTAACCACTGAGCTACGGCACCCACTTATATGTATATATATATATGTATATATATATATATATATATATATATATATATATATATATATATATATATATATATATATATATAAATCGTCAATTTTTGGCTCGGAATCAGGTCTGTGTGTTGAATCACCCGCCGTATTCACCTGATTTGGCACCGTGCTACTTCTTTTTGTTCCCAAAACTGAAATTGAAATTGAAAGGATGCTTTTTTGATGACGTTTAGACCATACAACGGGCTTCGACGAGGGCACTGGAGGCAATTCCGAAAAATGAGCTGGAACACGCGTTTGCATCACTACTAAATCGATGTAACAGGTGTATTGAATCAGGAGGAGAATATTTCGAATAAATATACCGAAAAATTAGCAGATATCGTGTTTCAATTGTGTTTTCTACAGGCAGTCTTAATACCTTCTATATATATATATATATATATATATGTATATATATATATATATATATATATATAGATATATATATATATATATATATATATATATATATATATATATATATATATATATATATATATATATGTGTGTGTGTGTGTATATGTGTGGGTGCCGTAGCTCAGTGGTTAGTGTGTTCGCCTTCTGATCTGTAGGTCGTGGTTCAATACCCGGCTGATGCATAACAAATTTAATATCAAAAAGATTTTTCTTTCGAACGGTACCCACCTGTCGGCAAGCAATTGGCAGTTCTTCCGACAGTAACAACTTGCCATGAAAAAGCTTCTAAAAAGAACTCTGTGACAAAGCTCAGAAAAAGTGATGTCACAAGTGTTCTGCCGTTCGGAACCGGCTAAAATAAGTAGGTCCATTCTAATACTGTCCAAAATTTAAGACGCACAAAAGTAATGGAAGAGAAGCTTGGCCAATGAGCCCTTTGGGGCTTTAAGTGCCACATATTGTTTTTTTTTTTTTTATATATATATATGTATATATATATATGTATATATATATATGTATAAATATATGTATATATATATGTATATATATGTATATATATGTATATATATATGCATTCAAATACGTCAGAACATCGAAAATCGAGTAAGTATGTCAAGTAAATTTAAGTTTCATATAGTAGGTAAGTGAATTAATAAATTTTGTTGAAGGTAGGTGGATCTAATAAATTTAGAGGTAGTGTTATCCTATCTGATCTTAACTTTCTTTTCAGATCCTTAATTGTCTTTTCTTTTCAGATTTTTATAAATTATTTTCTTTCTATTCAGATACTTCATTACTTTTCGCCTCGAAGTATTCCTTCTAATTCCGTAACCCTTTTCAACATTGTTGCAGTTGGTTACTTCTTCTTCTTCTTCTTATTCTAACTGTGCTTTTGGAACTTATATCTTAATTACTTTCTATTGGCATTGGTGATCCTTGTGGTAATATTTGTTGAGTTGAGAACAACTCCAACGTTAGCACTAGAAGTGCTTCTACATCTTACCCCGCTTGACTTACTTGGTAAGCAGGTGGTGGCCAATTCTGCTTTACGCCTCACTGGCCTGCACCAATGGACATCAAAGTCCTTCGGACATGCTAGCATACTGGAAAATTTTAATATTGAAACCTCACTTGATTATATCAAGCCGACATATGCCTTTGAACGGAAATTTCTAACCTCCTTCCCTGATAGGTTCGCATGGGAGGCGGAAGGATTCATGCCTATTTATACTCTCATCTTTACTGATGGCTCTAAGCTCAATGGAAAGGTGGAAGCAGGTGTATATTCCGAATCATTCAACCTTAATATTTCTTTTCGCCTGTCGGACCACTGTAGTGTGTTTCAGGCAGAAGTTAAAGCGATTCACAATGCACTAACTTGGATCAAACAGAGCTTTGTCTCCCGCAGAGACATCTGCATCTTGAGCGACAGCCAAGCTGCAATTAAGGCCCTGGACTCATTTCTCGTGAAATCTAAGACCATTCTTGACTGCCGCAAATCTCTTAACGAGATGGCTGAGCAGCACAATATTCTCCTGTGCTGGGTACCCGGACACAGGGGTATACGAGGAAACTGCATAGCCGACGAGCTTACAAGACAGGGTACAACCGAGCCTCTAACCTAGGAGAATTCTCGGTTAGGGATCCCCATAGCCACGTTCAAGCTTAAACTGGAGGATTTCACCACTAACGTCTTTCAGAAAAGATGGACAGATACACCCATCTGTAGAACGGCGAAATTGCTGTGGCCCCTACTCAGCAAGAAACGTTCACGTAAACTTGTCGATCTTAATTGGGTAGATATCTCGACCTGTGTGGGAGTGGTCACTGGTCACTGCCTCATAGGTCCTCACGCTGTGAGATTAGGTCTGGGCAACCTCACTCATGACTTCTGCAGAAGCTGCAGGGATGAGGAGGAACTCGAGACGACCTCACATCTGCTATGCACCTGCCCCGCTTTATGCAAAAATCGTAAAAAATTCCTAGGACACTACCATTTGAGTGACCAAGCCCAAATATCCCAGATTGATATTCTCGTTTAATACCAGAGAAGTCCTGCTTTGGCTTTTGAGCTTATTACTGATTACAAATATCAGGGTGACTTTACAGAGTTGTAGAGTACAGAGATTTTGAAGAGAGTAATGCCATGACCGGGAGAAAAATTCTGTAAATTAACATGTATTGAAATAAGATCACATAAAAAAAAATAAATATGTGGCACTTAAAGCCCCTAAGGTCTCATTGGCCTATCTTCACTTCCATTACTGTTGTGCGTCTTATATTTTGGACAATATTAGAAGGGACCTACTTATTTTAGCCGGTTCCGAACGGCAGAACACTTGTGACATCACTTTTTCTGAGCTTTGTCACAGAGTTCTTTTAGAAGCTTTTTCATGGCAAGTTGTTACTGTCGGAAGAAATGCCAATTGCTTGCCGACAGGTGGGTACCGTTCGAAAAAAAAATCTTTTCGATATTAAATTTGTTATGCATCAGCCGGGGATTGAACCACGACCTACAGATCAAAAGGCCAACACACTAACCACTGAGCTACGGCACCCACATAAGATCACATAATAGTAAATATTTTTATGAATGAATTTTATATATATATTTGGATTGGATTTTTTTATGAAGAATTTTTACTATTGTTCTACTTTTCTGTTTCTTTACATTGAAGTTCAACAAGTCATATTACTTGCTGATATTTCTGATTACCTGGTACCAGTATTGGTATTGGGTGGTTCGATAAAACGATGCCTTATGCCTTCCTTTTTTATCAAAATTACTGAAATTTTATCAAATTTAATATTATAAAAATGTTAAATAATATTGTGAAACACCCCATATGTTATATATTTAGTAAGTGCATATATTTAAAATATATGCATTGCGTGAATGGAGTATACCTATAAGTACTCCATATGCATGTAAAAAAAAAAAAATATTATTTTTCCATATGCATGTACATACATATATATTGAACAATAGTCAAAATTCTT
The DNA here is from genome assembly GCA_963854835.1 of Megamerina dolium. Classification (NCBI taxonomy): domain Eukaryota; kingdom Metazoa; phylum Arthropoda; class Insecta; order Diptera; family Megamerinidae; genus Megamerina; species Megamerina dolium. The sequence goes on from OY978530.1 coordinate 28,606,826, forward strand.
CATGAAAAATTATATTCCACATACATATATAAAATTCATCCATAAAAATATTTACTATTATGTGATCTTATTTCAATATATGTTAATTTGCTATCAAACAAAAAAATTGTAATACGAAATAAAACTTTTATAAATTTTTGCATTTAATACCTTCTTTATATTTAATATAAGCCAATGGCAACCCAGAAATGAAAAATCCAACAACCATACAGATATTTTGTAAACAATAAAACGGGAAGAAGAAGAAAGGCTGTCAACTTGCTACTGAATGGATATCGCCACTCCCATTCTTTTTAGGCTGCAGTCATCCGCGGCTGCATTTATTAAAATTTTAATTCAGTGTGAATTCTTTAGCATTTTCAATTCATGAATTGAAAACGAATATAACTCATTCATTTTTATCAGCCTAAAGATTTCACGCACTGAATTTTAGAAAAAAGATTGCAGCTTTTCAAAATTTAAACAAAAGAATTAAAAGTGAAAATAAGTTCACACTTTTACAGCTCTGGTGAGGTGTAAAAGCAGAGAAGTTTTAATTCCAGAAAAGTCTTACTTTGGCTTTTGAGCTTTTCGCTGATTACAATATCAGGGTTATTTAACAGAGCTGCAGTATACACAGATGTTGAAGAGATCAATGCCATGACCAGGAGGGAAAATGCTGTAAGTTAACATAGCTAATTAAATTGAAATAAGATAAATTAAGTACACATTTATATGTGAATTGTAAATATTTCTATGAATGAATGCTATATATGTATGACAGAAAATTATGAAGAATTGTTACGAATATTCAATATATAGGTATATGCTTATGGAGTACTTGTAGGTATACTTCATTCAAATGCATATATTTATAAATATGTGCACTTACTATATATAAGGTGTTTAACAAATATGATCATTTTCATAATATTTAATTTTATAAATTTTCAGTAATTTCGACAAAGAAGATATGCATAAATGCATCGCTTTAGTAAAGCACCTTCATAATATTAAATTTGATACAATTTCAGTAATTTTGATAAAGAAAGAAGGGATAAATAAGCATCGTTTTATTGACGCGTCCGATGCCTGGTGTCAGGCTATCAGAAATATGAGCAAGTATTATCACTTCTTGAAATATAAAGGAACAGAAAAATAGTTTGTACACGACAAACACGTTGTTTTTGCTCCTTATAGTAAATTTATTCATTCTTTGCTTTCTCTGCTTTTGCTCTGTCGTCACACGCTGTCTATTCTTTTGAAATGAAATTTTCGAACGAACAGAGTGAAGTCGAAAGACTACACAATAAAATGGATGAAAAGTTCAGAATAATAGAATTGGAACATCCAAATTTATCAACAAAAGAGAAGCTGTACAAATGCGTCGAAATCTACAACAATAATATCTGTTTCGAGGAAGAGCTGATTTGCTCCACCTATTTGCAAAAATGAAAATTATAAACTCTTAAAGAAGTTTATCAAATTTATTGATTCGTGGTCGCAGTAGAAGTGAAGTTAACAGTTGTAGAATATTAAAGTTAGGCTATGCTTATGATTATATGTACATAAGAATGAGATAATGAAAGAAATAGGTAAAAATTTAGTCAACTGCAATGAGAGAGTTTACAGTTGCATGTATGATCACTAAATTCAGAGAGAATAAGAGAATTACAGTTTCGTTTATGATCTCGAGATTTAGTACATTCCAATAGAAGATGATAGTTTATTATATGATCATGAAAGTTAGCTCTGCGAGTCCCTAAATAGAAATAGTGCTGCGAGTCCCGATATAAAATTAGTGTTGCTGCGAACAATATCCATTCGACGAAAAGAGAGACGTAGCGATATGTAAAATTGAAAAACAGATAATTCTCGACAAAATAAAAGATAGAAAAGAAAAAGTAATGTAAAAAGAGAAGATTATAAGGAAGAAAGAAATCAGGGACATGTAAAGAAGGTAGTCAGACATAAACACGAACTTTGATACAGAAAATTATCACTTGAAAATGTTCATACTAGCAATATAAAAAAACCTACAAAATGTTCAGGTAATATGGACAACAATAATCGGACTACTAGCACTAACGATAGGAGGAAGAACAACAATAATAGTTGAGGATGTGGATAACGACGAAATTTTCGCCGAAATAAAACTAAACAATATACAAGTAATCACAGATTCTGGTATCATTCTTCATATAATTAGACAACAAAAAATGAAAAATGGAAACCATAGATACACTAGAAGGCTTAGCCAAGACTATTCAACTTACTAAAAAGAACCGACTCTAAAATACAAATTCCAGACACTCAGGACGAAGCTTCGGACTACTCAATATACTACGCACTACAATGAAATGACTATACGGAACAATGGACGACGACGATAGGAAAAATATAAAAGAACAGAATTTCGACATTACTTAAAATCTTGGGGCACCGCATCTCCCTCTAATATCGAAAAATTGCAGCGAATACAATCCAAGTGTCTGCGAATTATTGTAAACGCGCCTTGGTATATGAGGAACGTTAACATCCATCGAGATTTAAATGTATCCACAATTTCTGAGGAAGTTGCAATGTACTGCAGAAGCTACATTCAAAAATTACACAATCATCCGAATCCTCTTGCTAGGCAATTGTTGCTGAGCAAGGGGCATCGTCGATTAAAAAGAAAAGACACACTGAATATGCTGTAAAATTGCTACATCTCGCGACTCACCAAATTGTGATGGAACGTAGGGGATATCACATAGTTTTATTTAGTTTGTAAGATTTGAATACTTATTGTTAGTTTCTAAGTATTTAAGAAAGATTCAATAAAAAAAAAATAAGCTAACAAAAAAAAAAAAAAAACTTAAAATCAAGATAATTAGAGACAATATAGAACACATAAAGAAGAACTTAGCCTCGGCTAGATTGAACATTATGTCTAACAACATTTTGAATAATGAAGAGATAGAAAAATATAATATTGAGATTTTTAAATTATAAAATATTAGATTAGGAATTGCGGTCTCTGAATAATATAATATTTTCCATAAAAATATTATACCTAAAAAATCTGTTACTGCAAAACACTCGTTCTTAAGGGGGTCTTCTACCTTGTGGCTTCATTTTTGACACTGTTTTTTGAATATTAGTTATAGGAAAACTAAAAACGCAATCAGGTGCGGTTTGTTGCATTCAACTTGTTTATTTAAATACATTTAACACTAATTTTACTGAAAATTTACTGTCTTCGATTTGACCGTGACTTGACCTTGAAGTGTCCCTTGCAAAAAATGCATACACAAATGGTTGACACGATTTAGCTCATGAAAATCGTCTGAAACAAAAAAACCAAAATGATTTAATTTTTTTATCACCTTGGCTATCGTTTGACAGATGGCATTTTCAAAATTTGAAAATTTCGCAGAACAGGCAACTTTAAAAAAAAATTTTTTTTTTTAATGTTTTCGGGGTTAAAAACATCTGTAAAAATTGTTTAAATAAAAAAAATCTAAAAAGTATCTGTCAGACGATAGCCACATGTTTTTCACAAATTTTGATATATAATTTCAATCAATCAATCAATTAGTTTTCGAGATATCATGTCAACCAGTTACAAAAACGCAACTTTTGGGAAATCGCATTTAAAGATATTCATGTATATAACAAGCGGGATGTTTCCGACGTTAAATTTTCTTTCAAACTGAATGGACCGAAAAATTTATCATGCATAACAGAGATTACATAGATACAGATACATCAGGTATTCGATAGAACGTTAGATAACTTTAGAAAAACGCGATGGGCCAGCTTTTAGGTGGTCGCGAAGAGCGCTGCGATAAGAGCACGCGTAACTGTCTTCGACGGCTCGGAAAAACTCGAAATAATAAGATTTCAGTTATATCCTTTTAAGGGTATATTCCTAACACCTTCTGGGTTGGAAAATTGAAAAAAAAAAATCGAATTTTTTGGACCAACAAGGTAGAAGACCCCCTTAACACCTTATACAAATAAAGAGAACGAAGAATTTCAATTCGAAAGCGAACATATAATTGAAGTGAATAACACAAAATATGTATACTCGAAAAATGTATATAAAGAAGAATTAAAATTATCTGAAATATGCGTGCTAACAAACATTGTCATAAAACGAAAAATTAAAAATTGATTAAAAGTTTTGGAAAAACACACATAACGAGTACATGCAGTGAAAGAATATTACACATAGAAAGAAACAAACTAATTATATTTAATGATGGTGAGTTATCCATAAGAAATAAAACTTATGAAAATATAAATAAAACTTTTGTACAGAAATTTGTATTACATTGTATAGAATTAAATATTTATTTTACACGGGCAGTGCCAACATTCGATGAAATTATAATTAATCAAATCGAAAATGCACAAAGAATACAATACATAAAAAATGCATCAAGTTAACACTTGGATTATAGGTTTTGTTATAATAATTACAGTAATAGCTTTACTCATAATCCTTGCTCATTTCACAAGAAAACAAAAAGCAATCGCACTCAATATAGTGACAAAAAATCAGGAGAGTTTTCAATCAAGGGATGGGAGGGTTACGTCAGTTGACCATTCCACCACACCAAAAGCCAATGACCAGATAACAGTGGACTGGTCAACATAACTCCGACATAATTAATAAAGTGTCATTGCACTGTAGCAATTCATGTTCAAACGAAATATGTGCAATGAAGATATTATTAAAGTATAGAATATTGGCGCCTCCTATTCCACAATAGGTAATTGTTAAGAAATTGTCGCAAGAAATAATTATAAGAAATTATTATAACGATTTGCTTAGTTATCAAATTGTCAAAAAATTATCACAAGAAACCATTTAACCATTTGAAATAAAGGTTGAAATCTATCTTTGTGTTTTATTATACAAAGTCATTGTATCGTTGTGACAACGAACAAAATATTTTTGGAGTAGATCCTCAAGGAGAGACATAAGTCACAATACCCGGCCAAAATAATTTTCTTCTCAATTTCCCTGGTGTTCTTGTAAAGCCTCAATGGACTGCGGTAGGCATATATATTATATAATTATTATGTTAATGTTCAATCAACTTGTTATACTTATACTTTTTAAATATTCTTATTGAAGATCAACACTACCTTTTTTTATATAATAAAAATTTGCATTTTCTAAAGTGTTTCAAAAAATATTCTTAAAAATAAACACTATTTTTCTATTTTATGTTGGTAAATTTAATTAAATAATATATCGATACCAACACTGATCATCAGTTCTAAGCTCTGTTGAAACATATAGCTTCAATGTCCGATTTCCTCATTTTCGGTCGAGAATTCCGTCTGGTGCTAGATATACAATAGTTGTCTGCTATCGAAAAATTTGGCTAATTCGCTAAGTGAAACATCTCTTTTAGCGCCTAATACTCCTCAGAATTAGATGCTTCCGACTCCAAGTCGATTTCCGAGAGGATCTTCCATTCCACAGAACCAACTTCTTCGATCCCTTGTGGTTCGCTCACAGATGAATCTGCATGAGCACGTGAAGCGCATCCGAGACCAAATGCTTTCTGCCCTTGCGATGCTCAATAGTAGAATTATACCTTTGTAGCTTTAGGGCCCAGCGTGCCAGTCTACCACTGAGTTCATGTTGTCGCATCAACAATTTCAGCGCCGCATCTTCGAGCACTACTTTGAAATCGTGTATCCTACGTACATTCTAAATTTCTTTACTGCGAATACCACGGCGAGGCAATCCAGTTCGGTCTCAGAGTAATTCCTCTGAACTTTGTTTAATTTCAGAGATTTCGGTCGCTCCTGACCATTCTCGTTGACCTGAGCCAACAGTGTTCCGATTCCAAACTCAGACTCAAGATCGCACTGGCCAATAAAAGGCTTTTCATAATCTGTGCTTTTGCAATCCAGCAGAAATTTTTCGATTTTTTCAATAACTCTGTTCTGGAAAGTACCACCGGGATAATCTGAAATGAATTGGCAATACCAACCAGTCAATCCGAGAAAATTACGAAGCTATCTTACAGACTTTGGAACTGGGAAATCGGTCATGACAGTAACTTTATCTCGGTCAACTTGTGAGGTCCAATTACCTAACACAAATGCTAAATATTAACTTGAGGTAAAAAAAGAGGATTTTTCTCTAAGTTTATTGTAAGGCCAATATCATTACAGAAGGATCTATGATCGCTATTAGGGTGCTCCAGGCAAATTTGCATCACGCCAAAGGCGAGTCGGCTACCGCCCGCAGACTCTTTGCCGAAAGATCTTTCGATCTAGGGCTTTTTCAAGAACCCTGGATCATAGGTGGCCAAGTTCGAGTTCTGAAAATGAGCGGAGGTAAGTTGATCTATGATAAGTCGCGCACAGCTATCTTAATTGACGAATCAATCAATTACCTTCTACCAACAAACTTTATTTCCAGAGACGTCACAGCGGCAAATATAGAGCTCACTGTTGACAACAGGACACTGGAAATTGTTCTGGCGTCCGCATATTTTCCCGGTGAACATATGTATGCACCGCCGGCCGAAGTTCAACAACTGGAGACAAAAACTAAAACTCGCGACGCAAATGCTCACCATGTTATGCGGGGAAGCAAAGACAACAACACTAGAGGTGAGTCACTTCTTTATTTTCTTATGACTAACAATGTAGACATAGTAAATAGAGGAGGTAAACCCACTTTTATCACCACCACTAGGAGAGAAGTACTGGATCTCACTCTTGCAAGTGGCATACCGCCTGACCATATAGAGGACTGGCGGGTGTGATGAGGCATCCTTATCTGATCATCAACACATACGTTTCAATCTCAAAGGGAGGTTAGAGCCAATTTCTATGCAAAACCCACCCAGAAACATAAATTGGAATCTCTACAGAGCCTTTATTCACTCTGAAGTTCATACTCTTGCTCTCCGCATAAAGTCTCCACTGGAACTAGAGGTAGCAGCGGTAAATTACCAAGATCTTTTATTCACTGCCCTAAACCGCAGAAACTCTGCTCGACCTAAAGTACTGAAACGAATGGTTCCATGGTGGAACGAGCAACTTAAAGACAAAAGAAAGAAGGTTAGGATACTATTCAACAGGGGGAAAAAACTGGTCGTTGGACAAAATATAGGTCTACTTTTTCTGAATATAACATTCTGATCAGAAAATTAAAACGTAAGTCTTGGAGAAGACACTGTGAAGAGTTACACACTCTTCCCCAAGCGGCACGAATTCACAAAATATTGTCCAAGAATCACTCAAATAGCATCGATCTTCTAAAGAAACCGGACAGATCTTTCACACAAAATCGCAAAAAAACGCTGGAATATTTATTGCAGGTACATTTTCCAGGATCTGTAATACAAACAAATACGCTACCTGCCCCCTATCCTACAATTGTACATCGGAAATCTAGTAGATGGGCAAGCAGTCTATCCGGTGATATATTCGACAAAGACAAAGTCAAATGGGCAGTGTCATCCTTCCTACCTTACAAGGCCCCGGGGGGCTATGGGATCTTCCCAGTTGTCCTTCAAAATGCCTTAGATGCAACGCTGGAACAACTAATTAGTCTCTTCCGAGCCAGTTACAAATTTGGGTTTATTCCGAGCGCGTGGAGAAAAGTAAACGTGATCTTCACATCAAGCAAAGGTGTGAAACTTCCAACCCCCTACACAAGAATCAATTCGCGTACACCAAAGGCAAATTAACCGAATCTGCATTACATTATCTCGTATCCAAAATCGAAATCCTTCGAACCCAAAGATCTAGCCCTTTGTGCTTTTCTGGATATAGAAGGTGCTTTTGACAATACTGGGTATGAGTCTATCACTAGAATTTTGGACGTAGAGGTATAGATGAATATTCAGTGACTTGGGTAAAAGCTATTTCAGCAAATTTAGGAAATACCAAAGTAAACGTCAGAGCTGTTAAAGGCTGTCCCCAAAGGGGCGTTCTTTCCCCGCTACTATGGTCTCTCGTAATAGAGGACCTCCTAGTCAAAATCTCTTCAACCGGTTTCGTTGTAATCGGCTATGCAGACGACCTTGCTATCTTTGTTACAGGAAAAAGTGGATGTACGTTATCAAATCGCATGACGTATGCTCTTCAAATTACTGAATGATGGTGCGCCACAGAAGGCTTTCGTATAAATCCACAGAAAGCGGTTGTTGTTCCTTTCACAAGAAAGTACAAACCCGATTTCGGCGTAGTGAATCTCCAAAACACTACTATCGAATTCTCAAATGAAGTCAAATATCTAGGCATCTTCCTGGACAGAAGACTAAACTGGAATTCTCACTTGAGCTACACGCTAAATAAGGCGACTAAAATTATGTGGACTTGCAAACGAATTTTTGGCAAAACATGGTGTTTATCACCAAAAATAGCTTTCTGGATGTACACCACCATGATTAGGTCAATTGTAACCTACGCTGCAGTGGTGTGGTGGCCAAAAGTTACCAAAATATCAGCAATCCGTGAATGCAATAAACTTCAAAGACTGGCGTGTCTACCTCTAACCGCGGATGTGAAATCTTGTCCCACGGCTGCACTAGAGGCTCTGGTAGGACTCCTACCGCTGAACATTCATATTCAAAAATCAGCAGCAATCAGTGCCATTCGCATGAACCTTTTCCACAGTTCAACTTCGAGTTCAAGTGGACATGACACAATCATCAAAAATATACCAAATATAGAAATATGTTCTCAGATTCCGTGCCTCAAGAACTACACTATCGCAGGCGCTTCTCCACAATCATCCCAGACAGACTGGAATGAAAAACGAATAACAGTTTAATATCCTCAAAACATAGTTACGTTTGGTTCACAGACGGATCGAAGACAGATGAAGGTACAGGCGCCGGGATATACGGTCCTAATACCCGCATATATGACGCAATTAGCTTGTGGCCAACTGTCTTCCAAAGAGAAATACATGGCATAGAACTTTGTGCACGTCATATACATACCAAAGGGCTCAAAGGAGTGCGCATTCTTATTTGCTCAGACAACCATCAAATCTCTCTCCTCATGGGAGTTCTCCTCAAAACTAGTCACCGAATGCTTCCTAATCCTACAAAAACTCCCTATGCGAAACAAGGTCACATTGTGTAGGGTGCCGGGACACAAAGGAATTGAGGGCAATGAAGTGGCGGACGAACTAGCGAGAGCTGGCTCGTCTTCTCCACTGCCGGGTCCGGAACCTTTCTGCGGTATAAGCTGGGCATCGGCCAAAGCTATGATAGAAAAAAATTAGCACGACAAATACCTTCTACAATGGACAAATTCGACGAGTCTTTGCCACGCGAAAGCTCTCATCAGCTTTAATGCAGCTTTTGACAGAATTAGTCTTAGCAGAACAAATCTACGCCTAATAACCGGCTATCTCTCAGGACATAACTGGTTAAAATACCACCTTCACAAAATGGGACTATCGTCTGACAGGACTGACTCTGTCTAGAGGAGGATGAAACATCAATCCACATACTTTGCGAATCTCCGGCCCTGGCCAGACTACGCCTCAAACACTTTCAGCTGAGTTTCCCAACGCCAGCTCCAATTATCAGAAGTTCGACAAGATCAATTCTATCCTTCATTAAAAAGATAATTCAGTAATTCATCTGATGCACATTTTCAATGCTATGCTTCGTATTAAACACTATTCCAAATGCTGGAAAACTTCAAAAATTATTATGATAGCAAAACCAGGAAAAGACCCTACAAAAGTTGCATCGTACAGACCTATCAGCCTCCTGCCTCTACTTTCTAAAGTATTCGAAAAGCTACTTGTCATGAATATAACTCAATTTATTAATATCAACCAACTGATTCCTCAACATCAGTTTGGATTTAGAAAACAGCACGGCACAATAGAACAAGTCCACCGCATTGTAACTCTGATAAGGAACACTTTTGAAGAAAAAAAGTATTGCTCAGCTTAGTAGCTACCTCACGAAAAGACAATTTCTCTTACATCACAAGGATTACACAACAAATCCATCGGATATTCACGCTGGCGTTCCTCAGGGAAGCGTTTTGGGCCCCTTACTGTATCTCTTATACACTACAGATATGCCCAGCAATAACCACACGTTTATATCGACCTTTGCAGATGATACGGAAATATTGTGCTCTCGCTCTAACCCCATAGAAGCTACTAAACTCCTGCAGACTCATATCGATTCTCTTGAAATCTGGCTAGCAAAATGGCGTATAAAAGTCAATGAATCAAAGAGCGTACATGTAACCTTCACGCTAAGGCCAGATACATGTCCCCCACTTAAAATTAATGGCCAATCAGTTCCACAATGTTCCTCAACAAAGTACTTGGGTATTCACCTCAACAGAAGGCTGACCTGGAAAAATCACATAGAGGCAAAGAAAACTCAGATCAAGCTTAAAATTAATCAGTTATGGTGGCTGATACACAAAAGATCAAAGTTGAATCTCGAATACAAAGTGCTATTATATAAAGCAATCCTGAAGCCAATCTGGACTAATAGTATTCAGTTTTGGGGCACCGCATCTCCCTCAAATATCGAAAAATTGCAGCGAATACAATCCAAGTGTCTGCGAATTATTGTAAACGCGCCTTGGTATATGAGGAACGTTAACATCCATCGAGATTTAAATGTACCCACAATTTCTGAGGAAGTTGCAATGTCCTGCAGAAGCTACATTCAAAAATTACACAATCATCCGAATCCCCTTGCTAGGCAATTGTTGCTGAGCACGGGGCATCGTCGATTAAAAAGAAAAGACACACTGAATATGCTGTGAAATTGCTATACCTCGTGACTCAACAAATTGTGATGGAACGTTGGGAATATCACATAGTTTTATTTAGTTTGTAAGATTTGATTACTTATTGTTAGTTTCTAAGTAATTTTAGAAAGATCCAATAAAAAAACTTGTTAAAAAAAAAAAAATTAAAAAGGTAGAGGAGATTTTAATGTCGTAAACGGGCTTTGGTACAAAAGATCTCGTTTGGTAGCAGTGCCCGTAACACTTGTAGTTGACCCCCATAGGTATCAGCTATAGGGCTCATATCCTCAAACAGACCTTAGTTTGGTTTCGCGTGGTCCACTTGATGAACAAGGATTTTGTCCTTGTTTCAACGTCACGCTCTCTTTTAATTGATTGATGGCAATTTATGTACTTTTTAGTACAAGAGTAAAAATTTCCCCCACAAATATTCAAGACTTTACTCAGAACCGTACCATAACAGTCTGAGGCATTAAGTCTAGTGAACAAGCATTCCCAGTCTAAATTCTCAAGAATGTGGTCAATATCACATAAGCTATAATTAAACTGTCATTTTATATTATCAGAAGAAACACTGAGAAAAGCATAAAATTCGATTTCTAAGAATAACGGAATAATCCGAACACGATTCAAAAATAAGGGAAAGACATTCCGTTAGCTTAAAATTAACATTATTACTTATAAAAATAAGGTCTAGAGTTCTATTTAGCATATTTAAATCAATACCAAATAAATTATCCATAGGATACATTTCATATGACTTATTTACTTTATTAAGTGTAAGAATTAAACTTTTGCATATAGACGACCAACTGATATTAGACAGATTAAAATCGCCAAGTACACATAAACGATTATAGCCAAAAAAAAAAAATAATAATAAATATGTGGCACTTAAATAAATAAATTTTATTTATGTGGCACTTAAAGCCCCAAAGGGCTCATTGGCCGAGCTTCACTTCCATTACTGTTGTGCGTCTTAAATTTTGGACAATATTAGAATGGACCTACTTATTTTAGCCGGTTCCGGATGGCAGAACACTTGTGACATCACTTTTTCTGAGCTTTGTCACAGAGTTCTTTTTAGAAGCTTTTTCATGGCAAGTTGTTACTGTTGGAAGAATTGCCAATTGCTTGCCGACAGATGGGTACCGTTCGAAAGAAAAATCTTTTCGATATTAAATTTGTTATACATCAGCCGGGTATTGAACCAAGACCTACAGATCAGAAGGCGAACACACTAACCACTGAGCTACGTCACCCACCAACAGTTTCCTGAAAAAGATGTAATATATTATCCACATGAGAACAACATAAATCATTTTAAATCAACAGTGGAATGTATGAAATAGTGAGGAACAGTATACCTAATGCACTCTTTATTGAAACACACAATTGATCCAACAAAATATAATTATTGTTTAAAACGATGATTTCATAGCTACAAGAATTCCACCACCACTCATAGTTACACCCAGTTTTAGCATAGTCTCTGTCTTTTCGATAGACATTGTAGAAATTAGAATCACAAATTTTTTCGTCATTAAAATCACGAATAAGCTACGTTTCAACCAGCGAAGATAAAAGAATCATTTAATTTTGTTCTCATTCCAGACACATTTTGAAAATATATTTATAGCGACGAGAGCGAAGAACTAGCATTTCAAGAAGCATTTATTACGAGTTTATAAATAATCTGTTGGTTTTTAAAAACACTTGAAAGGGCGTCCTTTTGTTCATTCGCTGGCCATAACTCAGAATTCAGCAATTTAATATATAATCCCGAAGAGATCATAAGTTTAAAATTGATTAGTTTAACACAATCAGTTGAAACATATTTCATTAACAGTTTATAACACGAAGTGTTGAGGTTCAGTACCACACTGTTGAACAATATAAGCTATTATATCTTCAGCATTGACCGATGGCAGATCGAAACCAGTGTTCAAATTATTGTTGAGCGATTATTTCGATATTTACGATTTGCATTAACTGTAGTCCAATCAGATGAATGGCTAGTAACATTATTCTTAGGTATAGCAACAACATCACTTGTGTGAAATTGACCACTGGCAACAGTAACATTTACGCAACATTAGCACCCACAAAATCACGTTTACGATTTTCATTAACGGCACCCCAATCAGAAGAATTACCAATAACATCATCATCTACAACAACATTGTTGCACGAGAGCGATCACCAGCAACAGAATCATTAGCAGCAAGAGAGCAACCAGAATCACCATCACCAACAACATCAGCACAGACGAAGCCAGGGTACACCTAAATAACAATATTCAGAAGCATTTTTTATTAGCTGGCCATTTAAGGATCAGGCTTCATTTTTGGATAACTTCCCTCCTTTTTTAAAAACTATAATTTCTGATTTGCTTAGATTTAGCTCCATTTTCCAAGACCTGCAATATTCCTCCAATCTTTTAATCATATCACTCATACATCACCAAATGGTGAACCTCTTATTTATTATGCCCATCATTAATTTCCCCACGGTGTTCATAAAGGATATACCTCGATAATTACATGGCGCTAAATCGGAAAAAGATACGCTCAATCAATATACACACTACTAAGGACTTTTGTCAGTTCTAACAAAAACTCATTTGTTGCATTTTTAAAAAATTCGTATGGGATGCGATCTTCTCCGGGCGCTTTCTTATCTTTTGCTAGATTTAGCTCGGCTTTCATCTCTTCTAGTGATATATTTTTATCTAGATCATCCTCAGTTACAAGGTTTGCTACGTATTGTATGCCTAGTGAGTTTTGGGTTAGATTCAAAAGTTCCTTGAAATACTTTCGTTGCTGTTACTGCAATAATGGATTGCGCTGTTTTATCCTTATTTCTTTGGCAATCGTCCACCAACCTTGCTATCTTTTACATTATTTACTTTGCTGTCTAAATCCTGTAAGTAGGACTCTTTGGCTATATCACACACGGTCTTAAATTTTTGATTTTCCTTCAAATACTTTAGCTTGTCTCCCGATTTTTTGTAAATTCGTAGATATTCAAACGATTTTTTCCTAGCATTAGGGCATTTAGTATTAAACCATTTGCATATCCTTGGCTTTATAAAACTGTTTTTATTTGCTTTTAAGTTTCTTTAAGATTCTTTTATTAGGCTAATTAATTCTTTTAATTGCAGCGTTTCATTATTTATTTTGCGTTTTCTAGCCCTCTTTGCAGGTTAATCTGATAACACTATACATTACTGTTATTCCTATGAAACTTTGACAGTAGGTACAAACGGTTATCATTAGAGCTTGTTTGAGTATTCATTTGTAATACTATTGGAAAGTGATCCGACCATATGGCTCTTCCTACTTCAAACCTTTCTACACGATCTAATAGCTCCTGATAAATTGCACATATGTCATTTACTCACTCTCCCACTCCGCTGACGAAGGTGAATTCGCCATTTACATCTCCTCTTGTCATACCGTTTACCACTACTAACCCAAAATCATAACGCAAATTTATAAACTCTTTGCCCCTTGCGTTAACTACTACATCTGTATACTTACGTTTATCAGTACCGCTTTCATAGAGCTTTCGGGCATACCCAATTTCGATAGTGGCTAATATTTTCAGCTTTTCCTTGCTCCACTGCTTCTCAAACTGGTAAGTAGTTAGGATTGGTCGGTTCTGGCACAGAGGTTTAGTGGTTTAATGACGTCATACGTTTGTGTATAGGATATTTATGACGTCATCGGTGTATGTCTTGGGTGTTAATTGTTATTGATGTGTGTCTAGGGTATGTTATTTGTTGTTGGTATGTGTTGTGGTTTGATGTGAAGCTTTAATTGTGATCATGGTTTGTTGCTGGGGTAAAAATTGATGAGAAACGTTGATGAGGTTTGGTGTCGAAGCTTTAATTGGAGTTGAGCTTTAACGATCGCGGTAAATGATGTTATTGATGTTATTCAGGAATACTTAAAAATCTATTTGACTCCAGAAGATTGAATTAGCACATTATTGTTTACTATGACCTGAAACCATACTTGATACAAGTTTCATGTTTACTATAAAAGAACATGTAAAAATTGAAGTGATCGATTACATTGATGGGAATTGCACATCCAGGCATAGAACGTTTTACATATGATTCACAATTTAGATCGTCTTGTATATTCGAAGACATTGACAGCACAAATCAAAAATTCAATGAGGCTGAGAAGATTAATAGTTCAACTAAAAATATATATCAGACTGAGAAGGCTGATAGAGCAGCTGATATTGAAAAGATACAAACAAAATATCAGAACCTTTAGGTTGAGAGGACAAAACACAGATAATATTAATATATAATAGTTTTGTTAATTGTACAAATTTAAAGATTATTTTAAAAAAAATTTTATAATTAATAATATTATAAATAAATATAAACTAATATATTTGTGTTATTATCTATTTCATTCTCATTCTTTGATCAAGTTTTTGGTACATAGTCATCAAAGGTATAACAGGCTGACACTTGTGCCTGATCATTGCTCCAAGGACAATTCGAAATATGAATTCCATTTTTCGATTCTATGAATCCAACCTTTTGAACATTTGATATAAGTTCTAATAAACTTTGTACTTTTAACCAATGCGATTCTGTTATAATATCACCACATTTTCAAATTAACTCTTTAATTTTTAATGATAACATATTCGAATGATATTGAAAATACTACTGATGAAAAGTACATCTATTTCACAATAATTACGCATGTAAAAATGCAAACTGGAAATGACTGCGGTTTTACTGATAAGAACTTCCTGTTGACAAAAACATTCGAATGACCTTGAAAACACTACTGATAAAAAATATATGTATTTCACAATAATCGCTTGTGGGAAAAATTGAAACAGGAAACGATTGGGGTTTTACTGATAAGAACTTCCTGTTGATAAACCGCTAATATTATGACGATAAAGTCGTATAAAGTTGCATACTCCTCATTACACATCAAACTAACCGATTTCGTGAATCAATATAAAAGTCCTTAGCCCTTAGCCAGTTCCAAATGAACTGCCTTCGTTGTGAAGCATATGAATAAACTTATGTAACATTTTTTAATGGAAATTTAAATTGATTATCGCTTGAATATTCCGACGTGTCAAATTTAGAGTCAATATCATTACAAATATCACTAAAAAAATCAGATGTTTTAATAAAGTAAATAAATTAATCTGTAAATTCAGTACTAAATTATAATTAAATTTTGGTTTCATGTTTTCATAGTGAAAATCGTACATTTATTAAAAAATAAATAAATATGTGGCACTTAAAGCCCCGAAGGGCTCATTGGCCGAGCTTCTCTTCAATTACTGTTGTGAGTGTTAAATTTTGGACAGTATTAGAAGGGACCTACTTATTTTAGCCGGTTCCGAACGGCAGAACCTTTGCGGCATCACTTTTTCTGAGCTTTGTCACAGAGTTCTTTTAGAAGCTTTTTTCGTACATTTATTATCGTACATAATTCTAGAACACAAAATCCCAAGTATATAGGTTTATTATACATAACTTTCTCTTGTCTCAACTCTATTGCTATCATGGTATCTGTAAAGTGTTTTAAACTGTGAAAATTATGTTTCGCAATAAGGGCTCGTGCTCCTAAATGTTTTCCTTTGCTCTCCCACTCAATCACAATTTTAATGTATTTTCTTTGCCGATATTCTCCACGGTTTTTCCATAGATAGAGCTGTTTAAAAGTTTAAAAAAAATTTTTCAAACTCTTTTTTTGCTAGAGTTCTATAATATGTATTACGAGCAATGTAATTATTTAGCCAATTAGATTGTTTAAATTTTAAAATACGATGAATTTTTACAAGTTCTAAGCCATTCATAATACATTGTTTCAAATTGCGTTAAAGAATGATGTAACTTTTTTTTGTTATTTGAGACTGGATTTAATTTTGTTGAATTACGAATTGATGATTTTTTATTTTCAGCACAGAACGATAAATCATTATGATAATCGTGTATAGATGTAGGATAATCTAGATCAACTTTTAGAATAAATCCTACATCTGAAGTATGGCTTATTGAGAAAATATTGAAATCTGTAATGTTCTCAACCCACTCAAATCCACCATAATGTAAATACTCTGACATTGCCCAATCATATAAATTATTGGTATCTAAATACATCAGATGGTTTAGTACAATCATACTCTGGTAGATATTTATTATTTGCTTTCCCATAGCGATTGCTACATTGAACAATACCACTTCTTACTCCATTCTTTATGAAATTATACATGTTAATGTCTTGTCGCTTGCTGATGCAACGCGAGCTGTTAAGGAGCGGTACAGAGAGAAAAGGAGCGCAGAGAGACGTCTTTTCAGGCGCAAGAAAAAAGAACAAGAAAGACGCGAGTGTGAGGAGATAGAGATATGTACCGACAAGAATGAGACTCGAAAATTCTGCGAAAAGATCAAGCGCCTGAGTGGCTGTTTAAACCCCGGAGCCTCTTCTTGTCGTGATGGAAATGGGAAGCTGGTTACAGATGTCCAGAGTGTACTGAGCCTATGGAGGTAACATTTCTCCACGTTACTGAATGGCCATGCTACGAACAATTCCGCCAGTGGAGAAGATTGCCCGATAACCCCGATTACAGATGATGGTGTTAATATTCCACCACCCGACTATGACGAGGTTGAAACGGCCATTTTAAGGCTGAAGAACAACAAAGCTGCAGGTGCTGATGGCCTGCCTGCCGAGTTGTTTAAGACCGGAGGCGATGAGCTGCTCGCCTGCATGCACCAGCTCATAAGCAGAATATGGTCGGATGAAAGCATTCCTAATGATTGGAGGCTCAGTGTTCTCTGTCCTGTACATAAAAAGGAGACCCCACAATTTGTGACAACTACCGTGGAATAAGTCTCCTGAGTATCGCATACAAGGTCCTATCAAGCGTATTGTGTGAAAGATTGAAGTCCATGCTCAACAACCTGATTGGACCTTATCAGTGTGGCTTCAGACATGGTAAATCTACCATCGACCAAGTTTTCGCACCGCTCCAAATCCTGGAGAAGACCCAAGAAAATCAGATCGACACACACCTGCTGATCACTATCTTCAACAAAAGTGTCATGCTGTTAGGATATGCCGACGATATTGACATAATCGGCATGAACACGTAAGCAGTTAGTGCAGCATTCTCAGAGTTGGAAAGAGAGTCGCGTCGGATGGGTCTCACGGTGAACGAGGGCAAGACGAAGTATCTAGTGTTTACAGACAAAGAGTCCCGGCGTCTTGGACAGTACGATACTGTTGACAACTACGCTTTTGAAGTAGTAAGGGACTTTGTCTATCTTGGAACCAGCATCAACAACTGTAATGACGTCAGCCTGAAGATATTGCGAAGGATCACTCTTGCAAACAGGTGCTACTTTGGGCTAAGTAAGCCCTCTCTCGAAGAACGAAAACTACACTCTACAAGTCTCTCATCATGCCTGTCCTAACATATGGCGCTGAAACCTGGACAATTTCCACCTCAGATGAGCGAATACTTGGAGTTTTCGAGAGAAAAGTCTTACGCAAGATCTTTGGACCTATTTGCGTTGGTGGTGAGTACCGAATAAGGTACAACCTCGAGCTGTACGAGCTGTGTGCCGATATTGACATGATAAAATGCATCAAAATCCAGCGGCTGCGCAGGCTAGGTCATGTCGAGCGAATGGAAGAACACGCTCCAGCTAAGAAGGTGTTATATTCGGAGCCCGCTGGAGGACGACACAAAAGAAGAAGACCTAACCTCCGGTGGAAAGACCAAGTACTGGAGAACTTTACGGCGCTTGGAATTTCTAACTGGCGCCAGCTAGCGAAGAACAGAGATGTCTGGCGGAGCATGTTATATTCGACCTAAATCGATATTTGGTTGTTATGGCCACATAAGTAAGTAAGTAATGCCTTGAAAAAGATCTAATTCAATCATGGTGGTTTTCAACATAGCATTCCAGGATAAATCTGTTGTAGTGCGATAATGACAAGGATCTAGTTGATAGATATCTTTACAAACTTTGCGTAAATTTTCAAATATATCTACCAGCAATAAAACATCTGTTTTCAAATAAAAGAGCATGTAGTCAAGCAAAGTTTTACATTTAAATGTAGTCCAAACACTTACAGCATGTTCATAATCAACAACAGAACACCCTGTATTATTTAAAGTGGAGAAGAATTGTTCTCGATGAGGAAGATAATTTTCCTTCAAACGATCAACTGAATGGAAATATGGATGGAAATACTAATTTACGTTTCAAGAAGATAAATTCTATACTAGATCTCCTTCTCTGGTAGTCACCTTGTCGTGGTGTAGGGGCTTAATATGAGCTGGAACATGGCATATGAAAGACTGTGCCATACACCAGCACGTAAACTAAGTACTACCTACGACGCACAGGTTGAAAGTAGTTTACTACGATTCCTGGTCAGTCGTTAAGGGCTTGCTAGCTGTCTGAATGGCTTTTATAGCGTCTCGGGGAGTAAGCAGGTTACCTGCCTAGACACTAGCAAATTGGTCCGCCCTTAGGGGAAGTGCGGCTATTATTTCTGACCAATAGCTTATTTTCAGTACGGTCATGTCTCTGCTGGATTTGGGTTGCCGAATAATCGTGCGGGGGAGAAGGAAAACTCCCAAGGCAGAGTCCGCTCATGCTACAGACTGTTACGGCCTAGTCTTGACAGTCTGTGGCATGGACCGACTTATAAATGACCTAAAATAACCCCCCAAAATCGCGGTGGAACAGCTATGCCTGCGAACTTGCTTTACGGGGTAGAGTCAAGCATAATAGCGAACTCCGTACAAGGTCTGGCGAACCTATGGTTTTAATTTACCTTCCCATTGGGGGCACCCATGGGTGACCAAAATGCAAGTTTTAATCAAATATGGACTGCACACCTTTAAAGGTGCAAAACGAGGGTGAAAGCCTGAAAATTTCAGTAAACGAGGGGGCACTTGGTCCAAACGTCACTGAAATTACAGTCTACGATCAGCTGGAGAGGGCATCAGGTCCCATATCCACTGAGAACATGGACCAAGACCAGTCGAAGGGGGCATGCGGCCCTTCTTCCGACAGTCTTGAAAGGATGTACGTCCAAGTTAGCCAGGAGTCGGCTGGACCTCACATCACCCCTGAGAATAAACGCGTTCTCTTAAGGGAAGAGAACCGACAAAACCGACAGGGTGAAGCTGTTCGGGGCTGGATGCAAGAGGCTGAAGGCTTTACTTGCGAAGGGCATACCGCTGGAAACAGCAAGGTCCTTGGCGTTAAAGCCTATTGGAGTAATTGCGACCAGCGACAGGGTCTACGAGTCCCGCGGTGGCCCGGTGAAACCTCACTTTGCAGGCTATGGTTTTAAGCCCGGATGGTTAACTATTAACTGTCTGAACGACGAAACTGTGACCTGGTTGAAAAAGATGGTACCAGCCCTGAAGCCATGGGAGGGGGCCGATTTAAAGGTTGTGGACGAGGCAGAAGTGCCGAAGGCCAAAATCTTTGTCGAATGCTTCCCTGGCTCAGTATCGTGGCAAAATGACCGAATTCTGGCGCAGATTGAGTCACATAACTCGGAAATTTGTGTTAGCGAATGGAGGGTGCTAAACAGGCTTCACAAAGGTGACCTTGTCAAGCTAGCGGTGACCCTGGACCCACAGTCTTCGGAAGTGGTCCAAAAGCTGGGCAACAAAGTCTTTTATGGCTTTGGCAGTGCCCAGCTAAGACCCAGACTTAAGGGTAACAGGGCAAAAGTCAAGACTGTTGCTGAAGAGCAACCTTCGACCTCGGCGGCGGCTCGTGCGCAAGCACATAGCCGAAAGCCGAAAACGGTTTCCAGCACCGCAAAGCCAGCACCGATAGAAGAAGGGCTGGCTTTGCCCGATAGAGAAGGGCACCAGTGCCCGGCGTCCAAAACCATCTCTGCTCTCTGATCGGCTTAGGAAATGGGAACGCAAGGATCCGGAGGCCAGGGAAACCTGGCGAAGCACGAAAGGTGGTAAGGTCCGAAGGGGCCAGTCTGGGAAATAATGTCCCAGGCTCCACCTCGAATGCATACTGGCAGCTGGAGGCAGCTCAAATGCCTCCAAATAAATCTCCACCGGGCAATAGCAGCCTCATATAGACTCAGTGCCATGGTGGAACAAAATTGTCTGGACTTTGTGGCCATCCAAGAACCATGGGCCGCAAATAGACAAATAAATGGTCTGCAGACAAAAACATGTAAGTTGATCTATACAGGCAGAAGTGCCCAGTGCCAGAGGAAGAAGAATTGTAATACTGGCCTCCTTGTACCTTCCTAGTGTGATTCGAAGGAGGCGGTGTCCCAGGAGCTCCAGCAGCTCATGGATTACTGCCTCACTCGGAATTTTCAATGGGTGATGTGTTGCGACGCAAATGCACATCATACGGCAAGGGGAAGCACAGCCACAAACACTCAAGGTGAATCACTTTTCATTTCATTACTACTAAGAACATTGTGGTTTTAAATAGGGGAAATGAATCAACTTTTGTAAATGCAATCAGGGGGGAGGTGTTAGATCTTACTCTAACCAGTGCATTTATATCTAATAATATTTCTAACTGGAGGGTGTTAGATGAAGTCTCCTTGTCAGATCATCGTTATATACGCTTTGACCTGAAAGAGGAAGTTGAAGACATCTTCGAAATTAAAAATATTAGGAAGACCAATTGGTCACCGTATAACTTCTACTTAGAGCAAAATTTAGGGTGCCAAAGTGAGAGAATTAACAATTCTCAAGAACTGCACCTCGAGGTCAGGAAACTTGAAAAAACAATAACTGAAGCTTTCGAAAAGAGCTGCGACTTGGTGGTGAAGAAACGTTCTAGGAACGTCCCTTGGTGGAGCGAGGAACTTGACAAGTTACTCAAGAAAGCACGACAGGTTTTTAACAGAACCAAGTCCAATGGGGACTGCGTATCCTGTAAATGTGCCTTAACGGCTTACAATAGCTGAGAGAATCTAAGAGAGATTCATGGAAAAGGTTCTGCGAGGAGATCGAGGCGCTTCCAGTAGTTACTAGACTCCAGAAATCGTTCAAGAAAGATTACTCAGTTGGCCATTCCACACTAAAAAGACAGACGGAAATTATACGGGAAGTCTGAAAGAAACGGAACAGTTACTGCTGGACACTCACTTTCCAGGCTGTGCCACCTGTGATGAGGACAGTGCAAGCATCGAGAATATCAGTTTCTTGATGGCTACACGCAGGTCACTATCACTGGCTCGTAAAATTTTTACCGTCAATAAAACTAAGTGGGCAATATTCACATTTAATCCATTTAAATCTCCGGGTGTTGATGATATTAAACCTTGCCTTCTTCGGCAAGGGGCTGATATATTAGCACCAATTCTAAAAAAAATTTTCAGGATAAGCCTGGAATTAGGTGCGGTGCCTAAATCATGGACAAAAGCTAGGGTCACTTTCATCCTGAAAGCAGGAAAAAAGGCGGATCACACGCCCAAATCCTTTCGGCCCATATGCCTAACATCATTCCTGCTAAAAGCAATGGAAAAAATGATAGATCAGTACATCAGAGAAGTTTATCTTAAAGATACACCACTCTATATTGAACAATATGCTTACCAGTCAGCAAATCGACTGAGACTGCAATACATTGCCTAACGAGTAAAATCGAACAGGCTTTGGAGGGTAAAGAAATAGCTCTTTGTACATCGGTTGACATTACAGGAGCTTTTGATAATGCTACTTTCAGGTCTATTGAGGAAGGTATGGTCAGGAAGCAAATTCATAGACTGATCATATCATGGGTTCTTAATATGCTGAAAAACAGGACATTAATTTACGAAATGGGGACAGAAAAATTAATTGTTAAGTCAACCAAGGGTTATCCTCAAGGAGACGTTTTATCGCCGCTCCTATGGTTATTCGTCATTGACGAGCTTTTACAAACTCTCGATGATCTCGGATACGAAGTTCAGGGCTTTGCAAATGACTTAATAATTATGGTTAGAGGCAAATTTGACTCTACTATAACTGAGCGTATGCAACTAGCTCTTGACATCACACAAGATTGGTGTCAATAGAAAGAACTTTCGATAAACCCTAGCAAAACGACTTTAGTACCCTTCACGAAGAGGAGGAAGTTGAATTTAGGGATTTTGAAGTTAGGTGAAACAGAACTAACACTCTCTGAGGAGATGAAATATTTGGGAGTAATCCTGGATAAAACTCTTACTTCGAACAACCATTTATCATACATCACGAACAAAGCCCTGAGGGCTACCTTCGCTTGCCAAAGGCAGTATGGTAAAACATGGGGTCTACGACCTAAAATGATGGCGTGGTCTTACAAAACTGTAATAGTACCACTGATCACCTATGCCTCTCTGGCATGGTGGCCGAAGGTAAATCAAATTGGGAATCAGATGATCCTTAACAGCATTCATCGAATAGCCTGTTTGAGCGTAACGGGAGCGATGAGAACTAGCCCCACAGCAGCTTTAGGAATAATCACAGGTCTCTATCCTCTACAACTTGTGGTTAAGAGGACAGCAGCCAGTGCAACCATAAGGCTTTCGAACTCTATTCACCTAAAAAAAGGTAACCTAAAAGGGCACATTAAGATTCTAGACGTAGTCTGGAATTCACCGGGCCTCATGGTCTTTGACAGAATGGATAAAAAATTTATATTCTCCAAACTCTTCGAAGTGATCATTCATGATCGCTCAGCGTGGAGAAACAACGAAATATTTCTAGATCATGGCTCACAGTTATGGTACACTGATGGGTCCAAAATGGAAGATGGCAGTGCTGGAGCGGGAATTGTAGGGCCAAATTTCCGGAAGGCAATTGCAATGGGAAAAATAGCTACCATTTTTCAGGCGGAGGTCCACACCTTTGAGCTATCTGTCAGAGAATGCCTACGTAGGGGCACTCGAGGAACCAACATATGCATTCTATCGGAAAGTCAGGTAGCTCTAAAATCACTAATGTATTTCTCGTTCCAATCTAAGTTGATTTGGGAATGCTTTGAACTCCTCTACACCCTAGCAAAGAGGAACTCTGTAACTCTAATATGGGTACCGGGACACGAGGGGCATGCAGGAAATGAAATGGCAGATTTACTGGCCAAAAAGGGCGCAGACACTCCTTTCATAGGCCCAGTACTCTTTTGCGGGGTTAACAGTAGTTTCATGAACAACTTAATATGTGAAAAGGAAAAAAGCAGTCTAACCGATTACTGGAGAGCCCAAACAGGCATGCGGCAGTCGAAAAGAATCATTGACCCTGAACATATTAAGGTTGATACTATCTTGAACCTCAGCAGAAAAGACATCAAACTGTACACTGAACTACTAACAGGTCATTGTAAACTTAATTATCACATGATAAAAATGAGTGTGGTAAACAACGATCTCTGTCGACACTGTCTTGAAGAGCAGGAAACAGCAGAACACGTTCTTTGCAATTGCCCAGCTGTTACCTAGACGCAGACTATACTATCTAGGCAACGGATTCATAGTTCCCAGAGACCTAGTTAAAATCAATCCTACAGCAGTGACAAGATTTATAAATAGTCTTGAGATCTGCTAGTTAGGGAATAAGACTGCACAAAAGATCTTCAGGTCACGGTGCATCATAGCCTTAATAATAATAATAATATACTAGATGGACATGCTGATTTTAAAACATGAAAATCTTCGCTATTTAAATTTTAGCTAAACTTTCCAAATTAGAGGACATACATCTGAATGAATCCAGAAACCGTATCTTTACACATTTTTCTCTGCTATATTTATAGATTTTGAAAGTGATATATATAATTCTTTGTTTAGAAGAATAATTCTAAATCACTATCACCGGGAAGCGCTTCTAATTCTTTAACAAATACAGATTGAATGAGCGGCACCGCGATATTTTCCCGTTAAATACCAATGACCGAAAACTCTATCTTCATTCATTTCCTTTTCACAAATATGACATATTCTTGCTGACGTATGTAGCTCTAATTCTTCTGGTGTGAGGGAGTTCATTGGTCTAACTATACTTAAATAGTTTTTATAAACGGTTGTGGAGAGTGTTCGAACTCTTACGTTGACA
This sequence comes from Megamerina dolium, assembly GCA_963854835.1. Lineage (NCBI taxonomy): Eukaryota > Metazoa > Arthropoda > Insecta > Diptera > Megamerinidae > Megamerina > Megamerina dolium. The sequence goes on from OY978530.1 coordinate 28,631,669, forward strand.
CAGAGAAGTGCCAGTTTCTACGAAAAGAGATAATTTACCTAGGTCATAAATGCACTGAGAAAGGGGCATTGCCAGATCCCAGTAAAGTAGAATGTGTTAAAAAAATTCCTGTTCCAAGAAATAAGAAAGATGTTCAGGCATTCTTAGGTTTAGTAAACTATTATCGAAAGTTTGTTGAAAATATGGCAGGCATGGCGCTACCAATTAATAAATTACTAAGGAAAGACGCAAAATTCAACAGAAAAATGTCAGAAAGCTTTTGAAGATTTGAAGCAAGCAATTCGTTCTCTATCAATTTTAGCATATCCTGATTTTTCAGAACACTTTGTGCTGACAACAGATGCGAGGTGAAATTGGAAAAGATCAACCAATAGCCTTTGTGAGCAGGGCACTTAGTGATACTGAGAAAAGATATTCGACCATTGAAAAGGAATGCTTGGCTATCGTGTGGGCTGTAAAGAATTATAGAGCTTATCTGCTGGGTAGACCATTCAAAGTCTACACTGACCTTCAGCCCTTACGAGGAATTGCCAATCTAAAAGACCAGACATCACGCTTGGCACGTTTTAGACATAAACTGTCTGAATTTGATTTTGAAATAATTTATAAACCATGCAAAAGGCACTTGAACGCTGATGCACTCAGCAGAGTTCCACAACCGAATCAGGAGTCAATTATGGTTGTGACTCGTTCTATAGCACGGAATAAAGTCGATGAAACCGAAAGCCAAGAAGAGCCTGATGAAATCTCTTGTAACGAGTTAGAACTAGATGAAAATGCAGAAAATTAGAAGAACAAGAATGCGGAACTTCTCACTGATGAAAAGGATAGATCGACGATACTTCGCAACTTCCATGATTCACCTTTAGTAGGCCATCAGGGTGCTCTGAAAACTTATTTCAGGTTTAGAAGACAGTATAGGTGGAAAGGTATGCGAAGCCAGATTAAAGAATATGTTAAAAATTCTAAAAAATGTCAAACTAACAAGAGCTCGAGGCTTACGAAAATGCCAATGATATTAACTGATACACCATCTAAACCATTTGAAAAGGTATATATGGACATGGTAGGAATTCTTCCAGAGACTACATATGGAAACAAATACATACTTACATTTCAAGATGATTTTTTCAAATTTTTTATTTGTATGGCTATACCGCATGCTGAAGCTAGGACAGTAGCAAAAGCGTTTTACAATGAAGTTATTGCGCGATATAACATACCAAAAATTTTAGTGGCTGATAATGGTACGAATTTCACTTTGAAATTATTTTCCGATACATGCAAGATGCTGGGTGTTAAAAAATTACATATAACACCGGACCATCCACGAGCAAATGGTTCTTTAGAAAGAAGCCACAGACCTTTAGCAGAATATCTTAGGAGTTTTGTTAGAGAAGATGGGTATAATTGGGACCAATGGTTAGCATTAGCAATGCACGTACACAATAATACCGTACATACTTCGACAAAACGGACACCATTCAATGTTCTGTACGGTTTCAGTATAGATATGCCGACAAACCTAAAAACAAAAAGATCACCTCTACACAATGCAGATGATTAAAATAAGGTATTAAAATACCAACTACAAAGGTCACACGAGTTAGTGAGGGAAAATCAGGAAAAAGCAAAGAAATTTGCTAAAATTCAGTACGACAAAGGGATCAACTCTATAATTTTTAAAATAGGTGATAAATTGTTGTTGAGAAATCAGACTCGGAAAAATAAGTTTAGTCCCATCTGGGCTGGACCATACGAAGTGATACATGTGAACAGTCCATTAACGATGACTATCAAAATCGGATAAAATGGTAAAAAGTACCATAATAACTTTCTAAAACATTTTTATCAATAAGTAATAGTAGTTTAACGAATTAATAGTGATTGTGGTAGAAAAACCAAAAAAAAATTTTTTTCTCAGTTTGGATATAAAATACAATAGTATGAAGTAATAACTATTAGTTAAGCTTTAGGACATAGAATAGGGCAAGTTGCCATGTTCATGTGTAGAACCGCATCTGTTACAATACATCGCGTTGAATTGTAATTCGGTGTGTGGATGCTCATGAGTACGGGCGAATTAATTAATCAAGCATTTTAAACAATCAAATAGTTAAATTCGAGTTAGTATAGAAATACATAGGTTTATTAAATCGTTATGAAAAATAGGTCAGTCATAGCAATAGGAGACAGAAGTTATAGAATAAATGGAGAGAATTAACATAACGGGTTACCATTCCGTCTTCCACGGTCTGAGATAAAAATAAGACACAATTTATTGCAACAGAGGGAAATTGCAACGTCGTTGTTATATTATACAATATGTAAAACACCGAAGCATTTCCCAAGTTTAATTTTTAAAAATATAAATTAATATATAAGACTTACATTATATACAATGTACATGAAAACCGTTTGTCTAAAAGTAAAATTATATAACATAACTATATATTTTATAGAACAAAATTGAAATTTATAAGAATATACTACGACTATTATGTATGTAGGTGTAATTATAAAAAAAAACAATAATAGTAAAAGTTTTAGAGTTTGTAGAAAATAAATGAATAAGTATATTATTGGTAATCTCGCCATCTCAAGTAGAGAGGAACGTTGAAATAGTAGAAAGACAACTTAACCAGCAAGGTTTAGACACACCAGAAAAGATTTAGAGAGCGATGTTAACTAGGTAATCGAGTTAAGGTTACATACATGATACATAGGTTCCAATATCCTGTACCAAGTGGTACAGCGTTAAATGAAGTTAACAGAATAAGCAGCATTCTCATGAAATACTTGGACTGTTTAATATAACAGCAGCAATACACAGTGTGTACATACAAGACTCATGTGTTTCATTTTTATCCGGATAGTGAACGCCTATTGTTGACTCATTTGACGCTGGGTTACAGGCTGTCACAGCAACGATATTTCTTAGTAGTGTTGCATACAAAACACTTAATGAGTAGATTTAATCGTCAGTCACTAGTATAAAAAAGAAGACAACATAGTGATTGTAGTAGGAAAAAGTTTTTTATTTATTTTATTTTATTTTATTTATAAATGTCTGCTAGGTTCCTGAGGAACAGCAGCGATCACGAATCACCTCGTCCTCCAAACCACCGATCATTCGATGTAACAGCCTATAGAAGACCTCCACCTCTGTGCCATAGTTCCAGCACAGGTCGGAGATCCGCATTAATTGATATTAGATGATCTGGAGGACCGTCAGTCCCCTCAAATCTTCGGGTGCAACATCGTAGGTTACACTAAGCTGCTGCCTAAGTGCATCATGCACTGCACTGTCGGCCCGCTCCCCACAGACTTGCTCAGCTCCCAGCAGTTTTAAAGCGTCATAATAGCAGGATAATTTTTCAATCAGGTTCGCAAATCGTGACATCTTGGTTAAAGTTGAAATTACTGCTGATGAATAAAAACCAACGTATAGGTACGACCAAGTACGTGCGGAAAGTAATAATTTGCTCTAAGCAGCGTTATTCGTATTGTTTTCGTTATAAATGCCTAGTTTCATTCTTACTTTTCTTTTAAGAAATAACGCAAATTCTTGCTAAATTTATAAAAAAAAAAACAAAAATAGGAAATTAAAAACAAATAAATGTTTACATATTGAAGATTATTAATAAATATAAATATAAAAGGAGTATTATAATATTATGAGGAAGATTACAAGAAAATTGTTTTAAAAACATTAGAAATCTACATAAGACTATCGTTAACAGGGTTTTAAAAGTTAATGTGCAGTATTTCTGGATTCTTTTGGCAAGTCTACATATGGCGGCCGCAGCATTTTCAGTGGAGATTAACAAACTCAACGAAACTGCAATAGTCTACGAGGATGTAGGCAACGCATGGTTGTTTAGCAAAGAATGGACTATTATGACAATCTTCGCACCGATAGCATTAGACGAATTGATAACACCAACAACATTATTCATCGAAAAAGCCAAGTCACTTTGTAAAAAACTTAAAGCAAGACCTAGCATGGGAAAAACCTGCATGATGTCTCTAAAAATAAAAGAGATGCAGAAAACATATACAATCATCTAAAGCATGTGGACGGAAGAAATAGCGAAACGTATGAGATGATGAAGCATCAGATCACGGTAATGGCTAACAACTACGAGAGACTCTCTAAACCTATGATGTCACTACTAGACGAGGTGGAACATTTACAAACTATGATAGACATGACAGTCAACGGGACATTATCGGAATTGGAACTCGAGATTAGAATTTTGCAAATGCAGTCTGCCATAAACACCTTTTGTAGATACAAGCAGATCAAACAAAAGAGTTGTCCATAATAAACGATTTATTTCATGGGATTCTAAACCCATCACTAATCCCAGAAGAGAAAATTAACGAAAACGAAATAATGAGTAAGAAGGCGTTGGAAGGGAAAGCTTTTTGGTTCCGTACAACGTTTGCTCTCTACAAACCAGAAAAGTTAGAGCTTTTGCAATGTCGGATGTGATGGGAGTAACGGTGAAACTACTAATTCCGGATCACGAGAAATATACACTGTTCAAACTATACGCCATACCATTATCCATAAACAAGTGGGATGTCTTGGCGAAGCTCGATTATGACTACGTAGCAGAATCAACATACAAAACTAGATACGCGGGTTTAAGGCAGGAGGATAGAGAAAAGTGTATGAGAATGAATAACCACATCAGTTTCCTCTGCAAACGCCCGGACAAGACGATGACATATGCAAATCCAAGTTGTGAAGTACGTTTAATACAACGACAACCAACTATGGGGAAAGGGTGTGACCACGTAGCTGTACCAGCAGGAGTAGCACATAATACCAGCACATTAGTGAAAACAGAAATAGTGAATAGATGGCTTTATAAGTTCAGTAACCCGGTGTCATTTGATGCAACCTGCGAAAATGGCAGCGAACCATTCACTGTTCAAGACCTTGATTTTCTAACGCTAAAAAATGGCTGCGATATCTCTAATGGAGAAATTATACTACCATGCACAAAACAAATCAACACCAACAAGAAGAGTTGATCATTCGTTATTCCTAGAAAACTTAAAGGAAACTTGGAAACCACTAAGCACAAATGCATCCGAAAACATGATAAAACCTTTGATAACGGCAGAACATTCTAAATACAGACAAGCAGTAAAAGAAGGCTACGTGAGCTTCGATCAACTTAAAACAAACATTGAAATCAATCAAAGAACGCAGTTTCTTCATGAGAACCAACAAAATCTATGGACGACGGTGATTTATGCTGGGACTACGATAATAATCTTCATAACCATTGCATTGCACGTCAACAAAGTATATCACCTCCAGTACATTCAACGTTCCAAATGAACCCTCCTCGATACCTTAGAGTGATTTCAGCATCAGGGGCAAAAGTTAAAACGTCGACTACGTTTTCATCCAACGGCTCATCTAGAACAGATATACAACAAATAAGTGACGGAGATGGTGGATTGCCAGTAGAATCCGTAAGGTGTTAAAACAAAAGTACACAGTATATACGTTTTTAAAACTAAAAATATGCTACCTAAGTAATTGTAAATTCAATTTGTAAAAGAAAAAACTATCAATATTTTAAATTGATAATTTTTTCTTCATAATGAGTGGAGGGATGTTGAGAGTCAAAATAATGCTCATCTAATTTATACATTTTGACTCACTACAAATGTTACAGTAATATTACTATTATCATTATGTTGTTCTATTATGTGTATTTACTTTATGAATATCGCTGTAACCATTAATTAATGATAATCACCATACTATGCATAATGTGATTATCATTGTACCCCACTGTATGATTGTGTAACAATTTCACAATCATAAAAAAAAAAGAACGAAGAAGACGAAAAATAATTAAATAAATAAACAATAATAAAAAAACCAACGGGTCGTCGATTCTCGCTGTATGATTATGAAATAATTCAACAACCACACACAGTGAAAAGAAAAAGACCCAAAAAGAAAAACAAAATAAGCAACAACCAGGCATACATAATATTGAACGCATGCACAATATCTACAACAAGAAGTATTAACTACAAATAATAATGATGACTTACTAAAAATAAGTTACAATTATAACGTACTGAAGAAATTGCCATGAATCGACTTACTTAAGAAATTGCAATTTCTTCAGAAATTCTTTTATTCAAAAACGGGGATAGATTGTAAATTATGTCATATATTTTAGGACCTATAAACTAAAGGAAGGCTGAAATAAAGGCAATCAGTGAGTTAGTTAATCTAGTGAAATATGTTAACTCGAAGAATGAGTTTAGTGCGTGCATACTACTAAGAGTACATTGTGAAAGAATTTACCAGGTGTACAAGCTTAAATCCGCTGTTTTTCGGTAAAAAAAACACATTGTTTTCATAGAAAGCCAAAAATTAATTAATTCAAAGTATTTTCTCTCACTAGCTATACATTTTTCCCATCTCTCGAGCAATTTGTGTATACCATGCCAAAAGAATTCCTCATTTTTCCAGGCAAACCACTCCTCAATCCATTTTCCGACGTCTTCATACGAATCGAAGTGCTGTTCGGCGAGCGCGTGACCCATCGACGAAAACAGGTGATAGTCAGACGGGGCCAGGTCTGGTGAAAAAGCGGGATGAGGTAGCACCTCCCAATTGAGTGTGTCCAAGTAGTTTTGGACCAGTCGAGGAGAAAAATCAGCGTCTCATGTCTTTGTTCATAACCAGGCCTATTTTCACCCAAAGCACTGCGCAATTTCACTAGTTGTTGGTGGTAGCAGTGAGCATTGACAGTTTCACCAGGTTTCAACAGCTCGTAGTAGATGACACCATGCTGATCCCACCACGTCTTGCGTACAAAGCGATTTGGTCTTGGAGAAGAAGTTGCTGGTTGGCCGGAATCGATCCACGATTTTTTTCGTTTAGGATTCTCAAAGTATATCCACTTTTCATCGCAAGTCACCACAAGATACAGGAACGACTTTCTTTTTTGTCAAGCAAGCAAGATTTCGCATGTGTTTTCTCGTCGCTCCATCTGCGTATCGTTCAATTCATGGGGTACCCATTTTCCAAATTTTTGAACCTTCCCCATGACTCGTAAACGTTTGGAAATGGCTTGATGAGTAACACCTAACTGCTCGGCAAGCATTTTTTGCGATTGGGTGTCGTCCTCATCCAAAAGAGCCTGCAAATCACGGTCCTCAACTTTACTGGGTCTATTTTCACGCTTCTTGTCACTCAAGTCAAAATGGCCTTCTTTGAACCAACGAAACCAATCTCTGCAAGTAGTTTCCGATAGCGCACTGTCACCATAGGCCTCCACAAGCATTCGATGCGACTCAGTAACAGATTTCTTCAAATTAAAGCAAAAAAGTAGAGCTTCCCGCATATGCTCTTTTTCCGGCACCTAACTAGACATGATTATACGAGGAAAAATGTATGTTGTTGTATGAAATCACTGATGATGTTTACTAATTGATGTAAACAAGTATCGAACTCATAAAAAAAGGATGCACAGTCGATAATAGCTCAATATACTCACTAACGCCATCTACGAGCAAACAGCGGATTTAAGCTTGTACAACTGGTAATATCTTACAAAAATAAAAGTTATATCACAGGATTTAGCGTCCTGTGAACTTATGTATACATAGTGAAAGAGACAAAGGAAAACACATTGTAAAAGGATAACTAAATAAAGACGGACTGTTTATAAATTAAAATATAATTGTGTTGTGTGAAAGAGGATTTGCAGGAAACAGGAGCAGAGTAAAAGAGGTAAGTCCTAGAAAATAAGTTATCTAAGGAGAGGTCACAGTGTCAGAAGAATAGGCACAACACTATAGTGCAAACAGAAGTTACATAAGGAGATAGCACTCTCGTTGAGGGTAAGCTGTGATCGTACTAGTCTGTAAATAAGAATTAATGTATAAATTATTTGAGACATACTTGATAGCTTATGTGTGTTGATCTTACCTTGAAATATCTTTAATCCAAACGTAGTGGAAATTGTATTCTTGTTTAATAAATAAGAGGTTTATGTTGATATTTTTCAACTCTTTGGTACTGTGATAAGGTCCGACTATGGCATCACCATTGTCGGAGCATCCAAATACATTAACGCTAATGTTATTATTTTTTTTTCAAATACCAAAACTTGATCAATTGGCATAGGGAACATTCCATCGAAATTTAATGATTTGTCGCTTACAGTAATTACATTGTCCTGAATATTTACATTGAATCTGGTTCATCTTTGATTATTTCTTCCAGCTGAGAATGCAGATATTATTGCCCATTTAAAGCAGTACTCGTCATTGTTCTGAACATTGATACAAGCATGCTTATCAGCTAATTTCTGGGGTAATTTTATATATGACGATCCTCTCAGTGGCTTGTACTGATTTGAATTTATCTCCAATCCAATTATCTTTATTAGAGTCCATCCATTATCTCGTTCTTAGACTTCTTCCATTTTTACGCATAAAGTATAGGCTTTATCGTTGAACATTGTTTCAATATCTTGTGGTTTTTGTAATAAAGTCATTTTTGTTTGAAATGACTTTATATCTACGGTAACAGCATCAAAATCTTTATCATCTCTATTATCGTAGGATTTGAACTTTATGTATTCGCAGAAAAGTTCAAAATTAAATTTATATGAATGATTTCTCTCCAGTTGTTCACACAATAATTTCATAATTTCCTTCTTTATCTTTTCCAAAAAAATATTCGGCAAGAGAATATTTTCATCGACATTTTTATAAATGTAGCTCTGTATACGTGATTTAAACAATCCCTTTATCTGTTGAATATGTTCATGCGATATTGAAGTGTTTTCTATTGGTGACAGATTGGAATTTTTTTTTGGGATTATTAGTCCTCAAATGATATGACCATCAATTAATCGGAATTCACGTTTCACATTCATCACAAAATTTAAAATTAGATGACGGTTGTTCATCATTATTTTCTCCTCCATTTGCTTTACTGATACATTGCTTATTAATGAGTTGCATCTCATTCTCATTCTTATGATTCTTTTGAATATGGTTTGTCAAATAACGATTCCGCGTAAAATTTTTTGTGCACTGGGTGCAATTGAAGTTTCGACTTTCGTGCTTATTTAACACATGCCTTTTTAAACTTGTTTGAGCGGTGAAAATCAATTCACAAATATTGCAAATGAAACCTTTCATATTGATTCACGAAATCGGTTAGTTTGATGTGTAATGAGGAGTATACAACTTTATACGACTTTATCGTCATAATATTAACGGTTTATCAACAGTAAGTTCTTGTCAGTAAAACCCCAATCGTTTACTGTTTAAATTTTTCCCACAAGCGATTATTGTGAAATACATATATTTGTTATCAGTAGTATTTTAAGGTCATTAGAATGCTTTTGTCAAAAGGTAGTTCTTATCAGTAAAACCGCAATCATTTCCTGTTTGCATTTTTACACCCGTAATTATTGTGAAATAGATGTACTTAGTACATCTATTTCACAATAGTATTTCCAATATCATTCGAATATGTTATCATTAAAAATTAAAGAGTTCATTTGAAAATATGGTGATATTATAACAGAATCGCATTAGTTAAAAGTACAAAGTTTATTAGAACTTATATCAAATGTTCAAAAGGTTGGATTCATAGAATCGAAAAATGGAATTCATATTTCTAATTGTCCTTGGAGCAATGATGAGATAACTGTTGGACTTGACACTTGTGCCTGTTATACTTTCGAAAAAAAAAAATGATTGGATATGCAAAAATTGATGACTATGTACCAAAAACTTGATCAAAGAATGAGAATGAAATAGATAATAACACAAATATATTATTTTATATTTATTTATAATATTGTAACGAGTATCGATAGTTGGTTACTCATCACTATTGTGACTGACACTATTGGCAGCATCGAAACGAATGTCAACAAAAAGAAATAAACGATAACCAGAACAAGCCAACGAGAAAGGAAGAGAAAAATCTCGATAAAGGAAGATTCTGGGGTGTTGCCAACAGAGTATAAATAGAGCCAGTGTTGAGAAGTGAGAATCAATCGAATTCCGAACGTGACTGCGCAAGCATCTATACAGAGGCAAAAGTTGCTAGTACATTAAAGTGTTATTGTAAATAGTTGATTATAAACAGAGTTGATTGTAAATAGTGTTTATTAAATAAATAGTTGCTGTATATAAAATAAATAAATAAATATGTGGCACTTAAAGCCCCAAAGGGCTCATTGGCCGAGCTTCTCTTCCATTACTGTTGTGCGTCTTAAATTTTGGACAATATTAGAAGGGACCTACTTATTTTAGCCGGTTCCGAACGGCAGAACACTTGTGACATCACTTTTTCTGAGCTTTGTCACAGAGTTCTTTAAGAAGCTTTTTCATGGCAAGTTGTTACTGTCGGAAGAATTGCCAATTGCTTGCCGACAGGTGGGTACCATTCGAAAGAAAAATATTATCGATATTAAATTTGTTATCCATCAGCCGGGGATTGAACCACAACCTACAGATCAGAAGGCGAACACACTAACCACTGAGCTACGGCACCCTTCTTGTGGTTGTTGTTTTATTACTGCTTTCACTACGCTATGTCAGCCACTTGGCGTCAGTTGCTAAACAAGCAATTAGAAAATTGACTATTTGATACGCGACATACGTCTAAAATGACATGGAAGATTAGATAATGATTTTCTTTATGATAGATGCTACAGATACGAATCACCAATCAAGAAGTCGACCATTCGTCGTCGTCGTCTTCTCGTGGCCACCGTTATACAAATGTATAGCTGATAGTGGAAGGCTTTGACGTAGATGTAGTAACAAGAGGTACACCATGATGATGATATGTGTGTGTGTTAGCAACAGGTTTTCGATTCACCAACAACTGCGGAAGAACCAAATTGTGAATAATCGAATGGTCGGCTGTTTCTTATGACACTGAACCAATGCAAAATTATTCTTAAGCCCTGACCATAACAAACAGAATTTGATTTTATGATATTTTGCAAGTTCGATTATATCATAAAAATGGGTTGCATAAAAAGTTATAAACACTACTACCATTTTTCTTTTACATATAACAATATCGCGTGCTATTGAAAATCACATTTTCTCAATATCAATGTAGAATTGACAAATTTGTTGAGATTAAGGTATAGTAATATATAATAATATATATAATATATAATATATATAATATATAATATATAATAAGTGAGAATCAATCGAATTCCGAACGTGACTGCGCAAGCATCTATACAGAGGCAAAAGTTGCTAGTACATTAAAGTGTTATTGTAAATAGTTGATTATAAACAGAGTTGATTGTAAATAGTGTTTATTAAATAAATTGTTGCTGTATATAGTTGTGTAAAAAAAGTGTTGCAGTTATTATTAACAGAATCCAGTGATCGAACAAGGTAATTCAAATAGAATTAAACGCTCACAGAATAAAAACGTAACAATATTATTAATTATAAAATTTATTTTAAAATAATCTTTAAATTTGTACAATTAACAAAACTATTATATATTAATATTATCTGTGTTTTGTCCTCTCAACCTATAGGATCTGATATTTTTGTTTACTCCAGCAGCGACGCCTTGTCACTTAGCACCATTGATGCGTGCGACGCGCGATAAGCCGAACGCAAGTTATACACGATACGTGTTGTCTCACCTCACATCGATGGCGATATGTGACAAGACACTGATGCAGCAGGGTTCGCTTAACTCTCTCTCTTCCTCTCATCTGTTTATGCCATTGTCCTCATTCGCCATGCGCTTTTAATGACATTATCTAACATTCAGGCATTAACGATATTGATACAATTAATGGTAAATGAGAGTTGGAGATATAGTTGATCCGGGACATGTTTTTTTTATATGCAAAAAAATCAGTCCGTTGAACGATCGAATGTTCTTTTCTTTGCTCATTATGAGCTAACATTTTCTTAATCAATACAGTCGAAAAGTAAAGTTGCAACGAGGCGGTCGTATTAAATTTCAATTGTTCTAACCCTATTCATATCATAAAACGTGTGTTCAACTTCATTTTGTTCTAATCTTAGTCATACTATAAAACGTGTGTTAAATTTCAATTTGTCTAACATTAATTAAATTATAAAACGCGTGCTAAATCTCAATTTTTCTAACATTATTTAAATTAGAAAATGTGTGCTAAATTTCAATGATTCTAACAAATTATTTAAATTACAAAACGTTTGCTAAAATTTCAACTATTATAAAATAACTTAAATTTAATTCATATTTGCTTACATATAAATTCTACTTAAATAAGCTTAAACTCTATTGTAATTATAACCATAAAGATTAAAACGTGAATATAACCTGAATTTTATGAATTATAAACATGCATTTTTTTCCCTCAAAAGAATACCATTTTTCATCTACCTAAGTGTATAGAGCATACGAATGCATATAAATTATAACAACATCCCGTATAGATCTTTTGAGTTACAGTCAGTGAAATAGGTCTTGGGTGGAAGATTGGTATCGCGTGTGGTATATATTGAAAAGGTTTGAGACAAGATTGATAAATAATTGGAAGTGTACATTTGTTATTCACACGGAAAAATTTGATGTATCAAAAATATATTTCCGAATGCATACAAACTTTCTCTATTCGTCCGTACGTGTCTTCGACCTTTATGGTAAATGCCTATGTGTGATTAAATGAGGCAAGACAAATAACAAGAATCAGTCAAATATAGATATATACAAGATATATAAACATCTTGCAAATTACTATACCATAATCTCAACAAATTTGTCAATTGTACATAACCCGCATTCTTTTGCACGCGAGTTGCAAAAGAACACTGACTTATTTGCCGAACTGCATGCAAAGCAACAACAAAAATAAGCGACATCATCTATTTTAACCGAGTTCAATTGAAGTTGCTTATATTTTAATCGACCTGAGTTATAGTGTTGGAAAGTAAAAAAACAGCACTATTGTGAATAGACTACTGGAATGTGCTTGGGAAATTTCAACAACACGTCAAATTATTGTAAATATAAACAAAAATAAGCAAAATAAAGCAAGTGCAAATAAAAATTTATTTTAAGTAAACGAATATATTTACCACAGATTCCGCAGAATTGTTTCTTTTTTGTTTTTATTTCGTTTATAAATATCACGAATAACCATATATACCACCAGCGTTGCTAAGTAACTAAAGGGAAATTATATTTAAGTAAAAGGGAATTTAAATGCGAGTTGGTGTTCTTTTGCAACTCGGTTACAAAAGAATGCGGCTATATTGTTACGTTTTTATTCTGTGAGCGTTTAATTCTATTTGAATTACGGAGTGGAAACATCAAACGAGTACTGGCATGTCAACGCCAAGAGTTCCAGCAAAATCAGAAGCGGTGATTTGGGCACAGATAAATGTGGATGATGGGACAGGCAAGTTGTGGTTAGTGGAAGCAGATAAAGAAATACAAAATAAAAACATTATACTTGGTAGGACGTTAGTAGAACCTAAAGAAAATGTTCAATCGGTTACAAGCGATTCGACATTTGCATAACGTAGTATCCGTTGATTTAAATCTAACGTAAATCCGTTGTCAATCATAAAATCAACACCAATTATTACGTCATCGATGATGTCGGCCAGAATGAATTCATGTTCACATGTGCAATTTCCAATAGATACTCGTTTCTTTATCTTGCCCAGAATTTGTGCATCCTCACCCGTTGCTGTACGCAATTTTATTCCCATTAAAGGCTCAAACCTCTTTACCAAATCGCTCTTGATTATCGAATGTGATGCACCAGTATCCAGGATTAACATGAATTCCATATTTTCCAATTTTCCATCAATAGTCACGCTGCTTGGCACACGCTGTAGTTGTGAAATGTGAATGATGGAGCATCCCACTGTTGGAGTCAGTTCACGCCCCGCTGAACTGACTCGATTTAGTTTAACGATGGATTTGTGTTAGTGGAGCGATCACTATCCACCTTATTCTCCTTCTTTTGTCTTCCTGGAGAATTCGATCTTGATCGCTTTCGTCGTAGACGGCAGTCCCGCTGATTTTACTGCCTGACGCACTGCTTCAACCAGATCTATTGTTTCTGTTTCTAATTGTCGTACCCGTGGCATTGGTTGACACATGAAACTGGCGGCTTCAAACGTCAAGGCACTACTCGCTGGAGTGTGTCCATCAGTGACTGATAGCTACCACGATCTTTCTCTGGAATCATCTGTAACACCTCGGAAGCATTACCTTTTAATGCGACTATTAAAGCAGCAGTCTTGTAGCTATCGTCCCATTGATTCTTCGAAGCTGTTGCCTCGAATTGTAGCTTGAAGATATAGAATGGCGTGCTTCCGTCAAATGTTGGTGGCTTTAGTTTGATTGTGCTTGAATCTCGAATCACTGATGTGGCTGGTCCATTTATTTTTAGTTGGTTGAGATCGTGCTGTAATTTCTCGAACTTATCTTCCAAATCATCTACATGTTCCTTCAGATCTGTAACCTTTTTATTTTTATTAACGGCTCCGGAAATTTCATCTACATGTTCTTTTAGTTCTGCAACTTTCTCATTAATAGCCCCAGAAATTTCTTGAAGTTTGTAGTTAATTGTCTTCTGGAATTCTCCAATGAAGTTTTCTTGGCGAGACGAACCTTCTTGGATTTCCATACGCAATTCAGCCGAATGTTCTTGAAGCTTGGAGTCAATTGTTTTCTGGAACTCTCCCATAACGCTTTCTTGTCGAGACGAACCATCTTGAATTTTCATACGCAATTCAGCCGAATGTTCTTGAAGCTTGGAGTCAATTGTTTTCTGGAACTCTCCCATAACGCTTTCTTGGCGAGACGAACCATCTTGAATTTTCATACGCAATTCAGCCGAATGTTCTTGTAGCTGTTGTTGTTGCTGCAGCATCATGGTTTTCATGAAATCCATGAGTTGACCACTCGAATCTATTTTGCTCTCTTCCTCAGCGTGCACAACTGCTTGTATTCGGCTTCCTCGAAGAACTCATGTTCTTCTACATTAATTCCCTTAGCCTCCATAGCTTGCCTCAGCCTCACATTTGCATAACGTAGTATCCGTTGTTTTAAATCTAACGTAAATCCGTTGTCAATCATAAAATCAACACCAATTATTACGTCATCGATGATGTCGGCCAGAATGAATTCATGTTCACATGTGCAATTTCCAATAGATACTCGTTTCTTTATCTTGCCCAGAATTTGTGCATCCTCACCCGTTGCTGTACGCAATTTTATTCCCATTAAAGGCTCAAACCTCTTTACCAAATCGCTCTTGATTATCGAATGTGATGCACCAGTATCCAGGATTAACATGAATTCCATATTTTCCAATTTTCCATCAATAGTCACGCTGCTTGGCACACGCTGTAGTTGTGAAATGTGAATGATGGGGCATCCCACTGTTGGAGTCAGTTCACGCCCCGCTGAACTGACTCGATTTAGTTTAACGATGGATTTGTGTTAGTGGAGCGATCACTATCCACCTTATTCTCCTTCTTTTGTCTTCCTGGAGAATTCGATCTTGATCGCTTTCGTCGTAGACGGCAGTCCCGCTGATTTTACTGCCTGACGCACTGCTTCAACCAGATCTATTGTTTCTGTTTCTAATTGTCGTACCCGTGGCATTGGTCGACACATGAAACTGGCGGCTTCAAACGTCAAGGCACTACTCGCTGGAGTGTGTCCATCAGTGACTGATAGCTACCACGATCTTTCTCTGGAATCATCTGTAACACCTCGGAAGCATTACCTTTTAATGCGACTATTAAAGCAGCAGTCTTGTAGCTATCGTCCCATTGATTCTTCGAAGCTGTTGCCTCGAATTGTAGCTTGAAGATATAGAATGGCGTGCTTCCGTCAAATGTTGGTGGCTTTAGTTTGATTGTGCTTGAATCTCGAATCACTGATGTGGCTGGTCCATTTATTTTTAGTTGGTTGAGATCGTGCTGTAATTTCTCGAACTTATCTTCCAAATCATCTACATGTTCCTTCAGATCTGTAACCTTTTTATTTTTATTAACGGCTCCGGAAATTTCATCTACATGTTCTTTTAGTTCTGCAACTTTCTCATTAATAGCCCCAGAAATTTCTTGAAGTTTGTAGTTAATTGTCTTCTGGAATTCTCCAATGAAGTTTTCTTGGCGAGACGAACCTTCTTGGATTTCCATACGCAATTCAGCCGAATGTTCTTGAAGCTTGGAGTCAATTGTTTTCTGGAACTCTCCCATAACGCTTTCTTGGCGAGACGAACCATCTTGAATTTTCATACGCAATTCAGCCGAATGTTCTTGAAGCTTGGAGTCAATTGTTTTCTGGAACTCTCCCATAACGCTTTCTTGGCGAGACGAACCATCTTGAATTTTCATACGCAATTCAGCCGAATGTTCTTGTAGCTGTTGTTGTTGCTGCAGCATCATGGTTTTCATGAAATCCATGAGTTGACCACTCGAATCTATTTTGCTCTCTTCCTCAGCGTGCACAACTGCTTGTATTCGGCTTCCTCGAAGAACTCATGTTCTTCTACATTAATTCCCTTAGCCTCCATAGCTTGCCTCAGCCTCACCAGCAGTTCCGCCTTTGCACCTGATGACGATAGATTCATCTCTACCAACAGCTTTTTAAGCTGGTCCACTTTTAGTTGGTCAATTTTCACCATCTTTACAGAATACCACTTCTGACACCAATTGTTACGTTTTTATTCTGTGAGCGTTTAATTCTATTTGAATTACCTTGTTCGATCACTGGATTCTGTTAATAATAACTGCAACACTTATTTTATACAACTATATACAGCAGCAATTTATTTTATAATCTCTATGTGCAATCAATTC
The DNA here is from genome assembly GCA_963854835.1 of Megamerina dolium. Classification (NCBI taxonomy): domain Eukaryota; kingdom Metazoa; phylum Arthropoda; class Insecta; order Diptera; family Megamerinidae; genus Megamerina; species Megamerina dolium. The sequence goes on from OY978530.1 coordinate 28,648,553, forward strand.
TGCTTACAGTCAACTATTTACAATAACACTTTAATGTACTAGCAACTTTTGCCTCTGTATAGATGCTTGCGCAGTCACGTTCGGAATTCGATTGATTCTCACTTATTATATATTATATATATTATATATATTATATATTATATATATTATTATATATTATAAAAAAAAAAATATGTGGCACTTAAAGCCCCAAAGTGCTCATTGGCCGAGCTTCTCTTCTATTACTGTCGTGCGTCTTAAATTTTGGACAGTATTAGAATGGACCTACTTATTTTAGCCGGTTCCGAACGGCAGAACACTTGTGACATCACTTTTTCTGAGCTTTGTCACAGAGTTCTTTTAGTGTGTTAGTGTGTTCGCCTTCTGATCTGTAGGTTGTGGTTCAATCCCCGGCTGATGCATAACAAATTTAATATCGATAATATTTTTCTTTCGAATGGTACCCACCTGTCGGCAAGCAATTGGCAATTCTTCCGACAGTAACAACTTGCCATGAAAAAGCTTCTTAAAGAACTCTGTGACAAAGCTCAGAAAAAGTGATATCACAAGTGTTCTGCCGTTCGGAACCGGCTAAAATAAGTAGGTCCCTTCTAATATTGTCCAAAATTTAAGACGCACAACAGTAATGGAAGAGAAGCTCGGCCAATGAGCCCTTTGGGGCTTTAAGTGCCACATATTTATTTTTTTTATTTTTTACACGAAGGAATACACTCAACAACTGATTCAATTACCAAACAGTAGTCATCACGAAATAAACGAAAACGTACACACAGCAGCATCAGCATCAGGTTCAGCAGTATCAACACTAGAATCATCATCACCATCATCTTCAACCCAACCGCAACAACCATAAGTTCAACAGGCACAGCCACCTCAACCACATCAGAGGCAGAAACACGGTCTGTTTTCACGACGTGCCAATCTTCGCGCAGTCAGTACAATCTCACTTCTAAGTAAGTCCATTTATACATTCACATATCCACACTTATACCCTTACACTTACCCTACTAAACAATTTTGTTTGTATCTTCTCAATATCACCTGCTCTATCAGCTGTTCTATCAGCCTTCTCAGTCTCATATATTTTTTTAGTTGAACTATTAATCTTCTCAGGCTCATTGATTTTTTAATTTGTGTTGTCAATGTCTTCGATGCACCAATTCATGAACTCAATGCAAACAATGATGCAAGAAATGATGAAAAATCAATCGATGTTACTCCAAACATTGCTATCCAGACCATGAGTTGTCTCAAGATATGCCACTGGAACGCCAATGGCTTAAGCCAGCACCGTTTGGAGCTAATTCAATTCCTTGAATCCAGCCAAATCGACATAATGATGATATCTGAGACCCATTTCACTGACAAAAATTGCTACCAAATACCATATTACAAACTGTACACCACAAATCATCCGCATGGTAAGGCACGCGGAGGAACTGCCATATTGATAAAAAGCAGAATAAAACATCACGTTCTCGAAGATTACAGTAGCGTCTACTTGCAAGCAACATCTATATGTCTGGAAGAATACATCTCTAAGCTAGTAATATCTGCGATATACTGTCCCCCAAGATACAGTATTAGCGAACAGCAATATAAAGAATTTTTCTCAACTCTTGGTAGCAAATTCTTGGTTGCTGGCGATTTCAACTCCAAACACACTCACTGGGGCTCCCGCTTAATAACTCCAAAAGGCAGAAGACTATGTTCAATCATCACTAACCATGGCTACGATGTTATTTCAAATTGTCAACCGACATATTGGCCGACGGACAAGAGGAAAATACCCGATCTCATAGACTTTGGAGTCGCCAAAGGTTTGCAGATGGAAAATATCTCCACAGAGTGTAATTATGATCTATCATCTGACCACTCACCCACGGTAATATCTATGAAATCACCAAGCCCCCAAGGTAATTGCGTTAGAAAGAAAATAGACTGGTTAAAATTCAAGAAATATATAAATTCCCATCTTCCTCTGAGTACTGTATTAAGAAATGGACACGATGTAGACTCAGCACTCGAAAAATTCAACCAGCTGCTCTCATTAGCTCTCAGCTCAGCCACCTGCACAAAGGTATGCAAGCAATCAAACTATAGCCCATACACACCAGCCGATATTGAATTGCTAGTAAGACAGAAAAGAAGACTCCGAAGACAATGGCAAGAATTCAGATCACCGAATCTGAAAACACAGCTACAGCACTGCACTCGAAAGTTAAAGCAAGCCTTAAAAAATAAAAACAACAAAGAGTTAGAAGAGCACATAGCGAAATTAACACCTGGTGAAGCGTCAGACTACTCTTTGTGGAAATCAGCAAAAAACTCAAATCGGCCAATTCTCACTGATTCCCCCATCCGTTTGAGTGACGGTAATTGAGCTAGAAGCAACTGTGAGAAGGGTTTGGCTTTTGCAAACCACCTAAAAAGTGTGTTTACACCCAATCCACCCTCTTCACAGTCCTCATTACCAAAATTAACTTCTCAACCTTGCTCAATAACGCTCAAAATTAAAAAAAAGGACATATTCAAAACAATTTATAAAGATTTAAACCCAAAAAAATCACCTGGTCCAGATAAAATTACCGGTAAAATGATAAAAGAGCTACCTCCGGCTTCAGTAATTCATCTGATGCACATTTTCAATGCTATGCTTCGTATTAAACACTATCCCAAATGCTGGAAAACTTCAAAAATTATTATGATAGCAAAACCAGGAAAAGACCCTACAAAAGTTGCATCGTACAGACCTATCAGACCTCCTGCCTCTACTTTCTAAAGTATTCGAAAAGCTACTTGTCATGAATATAACTCCATTTATTAATCTCAACCAACTGATTCCTCAACATCAGTTTGGATTTAGAAAACAGCACGGCACAATAGAACAAGTCCACCGCATTGTAACTCTGATAAGGAACACTTTTGAAGAAAAAAAGTATTGTTCAGCTGTCTTTCTTGATATCACTCAAGCTTTCGATAAAGTATGGCACGATGGCCTTATTTACAAACTCAAACTATTACTGCCTGCAAATGTCTCCTCATTGCTTAGTAGCTACCTCACGAAAAGACAATTTCTCGTACATCACAAGGATTACACAACAAATCCATTGGATATTCACGCTGGCGTTCCTCAAGGAAGCGTTTTGGGCCCCTTACTGTATCTCTTATACACTACAGATATGCCCAGCAATAACCACACATTTATATCGACCTTTGCAGATGATACGGCAATATTGTGCTCTCGCTCTAACCCCATAGAAGCTACTAAACTCCTGCAGACTCATATCGATTCTCTCGAAATCTGGCTAGCAAAATGGCGTATAAAAGTCAATGAATCAAAGAGCGTACATGTAACCTTCACGCTAAGGCCAGATACATGTCCCCCACTTAAAATTAATGGCCAATCAGTTCCACAATGTTCCTCAACAAAGTACTTGGGTATTCACCTCGACAGAAGGCTGACCTGGAAAAATCACATAGAGGCAAAGAAAACTCAGATCAAGCTTAAAATGAATCAGTTATGGTGGCTGATACACAAAAGATCAAAGTTAAATCTCGAATACAAAGTGCTATTATATAAAGCAATCCTGAAGCCAATATGGACTTATGGTATTTAGTTTTGGGGCACCGCATCTCCCTCAAATATCAAGTGTCTGCGAATTATTGTAAACGCGCCTTGGTATATGAGGAACGTTAACATCCATCGAGATTTAAATGTACCCACAATTTCTGAGGAAGTTGCAATGTCTTGCAGAAGCTACATTCAAAAATTACACAGTCATCGAATCCCCTTGCTAGGCAATTGTTGCTGAGCACGGGGCATCGTCGATTAAAAAGAAAAGACACACTGAATATGCTGTGAAATTGCTATACCTCGTGACTCAACAAATTGTGATGGAACGTTGGGAATATCACATAATTTTATTTAGTTTGTAAGATTTGATTACATATTGTTAGTTTCTAAGTAATTTTAGAAAGATACAATAAAAAAGCTTGTTAAAAAAAAAAATGTCTTCGAATATACAGGACGATCTAAATTGTTAATCTTATGTAAAACGTTCTACGCCTGGATGTGAAATTCCCATCAATGTAATCGATCCGCCAATCACTTCAATTTACTTGCTCCTTTATAGTAAACGTGAAACTTGTATCAAATATGGTTTCAGGTACCTGTTCTCCTCTTGTCATAGTGAACAAGAATGTGCTAACCCCATCTTATAGAGTCTGGAGTGGTTTCTTAAACTATATCTCTGCTAATGTCCTCTCTGACCTCAACTCTCTCTCTCCCACCCGTTACTCTAATAAAGCTGTTTCATTACTTTATGGTCAAATATCTTTCGTTTTTGATCAGGACTTCATTTTTTGCTGTGTTGATTGTAGTTTTAATCGAACTTCTAACGCTGAATATATTTCGTATCGTAACTACAACTCCATTGATTATGCTTTCCCATTTGATGAGCTTATCGCAAGGAGTTGAAATGATTGTTGGCTGCTCGGTAGTGTTGATAAGAAACGCAGTTGTATTTTTCGAAGTTTATTTCCAGTTTATTTGAGAGGTTTGTTCATCTTAAAACGTTTAAAGTCTCTAATAAATCCTACCCTTTTCCAAATGGAAATGAAATCGGACAGATTTTAATACATCCCATGCTTATAAAATTGCTCGCAACCATTAGACAATCTAAAACATGCTTTTTTGGTTCCAAACTTCTCTCCAGCCTCTTATCAAAGCAACTGTTGCGTAATATTCGCCAACTTAAGATAACCAAACTAAAATATCACTCAGTGTATTCTTAACCATGAGGTGCTTAGCAAAGTTTTCATGTAAGTTTTCAGAACAGTACTTTTTCAAAAGACTCTTTTGGGCATTCTATCTTTCGTAGCATTTCGTACGGTTTCTGTTGGCGAGGGTGATGAGGATTACTTCAAATGCTATTGGAATTCATGGTATCCCCATCAAGTTTATTAAGATAATTCTTCCATTATTAACGCATATTATTCACCAGCTCCGTTTTTCAAACCTCATGAAAAATTGCTACCATTATTCCCATCGCTAAGATTTCTACTCCTTATTGACGACATGCGTGTTCCTTTTGATCTGGATAAGTTAACCTTGCTTTGGCTCTTGGATATATGAAGGGTCTTTGACTCATTATGGTATAGCTTTCTCTGTCTCAAGTTGAAGCACTAATTTAACTTCAATAAGGGCGAGGTCGATCTCATTGCCAATTACGCCAGTAATAGGCAACAAAGAGTAAGAGTTGGGGGTGACTTTTCATCCTTCTCTTTGCTCCTTGCTAGCGTATCTCAGGGGCCAGTTTTGGGACCCTGGCTTTTTTCTTTATTTGCTGATTCTATATTCCGTGTTTGTAAGCATCCAGTCCCTTAACTCTTACTTACTTACTTATGTGGCCATAACAACCAAATATCGATTTAGGCCGAAAATAACATGCTTCGCCAGCCATCTCTGTTCTTCGCTAGCTGGCGCCAGTTAGAAATTCCAAGTGCCGTCAGGTTCTCCAGTACTTTCTCTTTCCACCGGAGGTTTGGTCTTCCTCTTCTGCGCCGTCCTCCAGCGGGTTCCGAATATAACACCTTCTTAGCTGGAGCGTGTTCTTCCATTCGCTCGACATGACCTAGCCAGCGCAGCCGCTGGATTTTGATGCGCTTTACTATGTCAATATCGGCATATAGCTCGTACAGCTCATGGTTGTACCTTATTCGGTACTCGCCACCAACGCAAATAGGTCCAAAGATCTTGCGTAGGACTTTTCTCTCGAAAACCCCAAGCATTCGCTCATCCGAGATGGAAATTGTCCAGGCTTCAGCGCCATATGTTAGGACAGGCATGATGAGAGACTTGTAGAGTGTAGTTTTCGTTCTTCGAGAGAGGGCTCGACTTCTCAATTGCTTACTCAGCCCAATGTAACACCTGTTAGCAAGAGTTATCCTACGCATGATCTCCAAGCTGACGTCATTACTGCTGTTAATGCTGGTTCCAAGATAGACAAAGCCCCTTACTACTTCAAAAGCGTAGTTGTCAACAGTGACGTGCTGTCCAAGACGCCGGGACTCTTTGTTTGTTGACACTAGATACTTCGTCTTGCCCTCGTTCACCGTGAGACCCATCCGACGCGACTCTCTTTCCAACTCTGAGAATGCTGCACTGACTGCTCGCGTGTTCATGCCGATTATGTCAATATCGTCGGCATACGCTAACAGCATGACACTTTTGTTGAAGATAGTGCCATTATGTCGTAGATCAGCAGCTCGTATTAGTTTCTCCATAATAAGATTGAAGAAGTCGCACGATAACGAATCACCTTGTCTGAAACCCCGTTCGGTATTAAACGGTGCGGAGAGGTCCTTCCCAATTTTCACTGCACAACGGGAGTTATGCAGTGTCATTCTACAAAGTCGAATGAGCTTTGCAGGAATACCGAACTCAGACATTGTTGCGTAGAGGTAATCTCTTACCGGACTGTCGAAAGCGGCTTTATAATCAACAAATAGGTGGTGTGTGTCGATCTGTTTTTCTTGGGTCTTCTCCAGGATTTGGCGCAGTGTGAAAATCTGGTCGATGGTGGATTTACCAGGTCTGAAGCCACACTGATAAGGTCCAATCAGGTTGCTGAGCATAGGCTTCAACCTTTCACACAGTACGCTCGATAGAACCTTGTATGCGATGCTCAGGAGACTTATTCCACGGTAGTTGGCGCAAATTGTGGGGTCTCCTTTTTTATGTACAGGACAGAGAACACTGAGCCTCCAATCATCAGGCATGCTTTCATCCGACCATATTCTGCTTATGAGCTGGTGCATGCGGGTGAGCAGCTCATCGCCTCCGGTCTTAAACAACTCGGCAGGCAGGCCATCAGCACCTGCAGCTTTGTTGTTCTTCAGCCTTAAAATGGCCGTTTCAACCTCGTCATAGTCGGGTGGTGGAACATCAACACCATCATCTGTAATTGGGGTTATCGGGCAATCTCCTCCACTGGCGGAATTGTTCGTAGCATCGCCATTCAGTAACGTGGAGAAGTGTTCCCTCCATAGGCTCAGTACACTCTGGACATCTGTAACCAGATTCCCATTTCCATCACGACAAGAAGAGGCTCCGGGATTTAAACCTCCACTTAGCCGCTTGATCTTTTCGAAGAATTTTCGAGTTTCATTCTTGTCGGTACACATCTCTATCTAATCACACTCACGTCTTTCCAACTCCCTCTTCTTGCGCCTGAAAAGACGTCTCTCTGCACTCCTTCTCTCTGTACCGCTCCTTAACAGCTCGCGTTGCGCCTACACGCAGGGTTCTTCTGTAGGCGGCGTCTTTCTCTGCGGTAGCGTCGCGACACTCCTGATCACTCCTCAGCGGCCGGTAGTAACCGATTACCTCCTCGGCAGCAGTAGTCATGGAGTGGGATATATGTGTCCACCGTGCGCATGTATCATCAAGTGGGGGAGTGTTCTGCATAAGCAGATCCGATAATCGAGTGGAAAATGCATCTGCTGTCTCTGGTGATTGCAGCTTACTGACGTCGAGCTTTCTCTGTGTGGGACTTCTCTTGTTATTTGCGACACATAAGCGTGTGCGCACCTTAGCTGCAACAAGGTAGTGATCCGAGTCGATGTTGGCACCACGGATCGATTTCACGTCCATCACACTTGAAGCATGCCTTCCGTCAATCACCACATGATCAATTTGGTTTCTTGTACGATGATCTGGAGACAGCCATGTCGCTTTGTGGATGTCGAGATGCTGGAATCTGGTACCACCAATTACCATGTTTCGTGCTGCGGCGAAGTCGATCAGCCTCATTCCGTTATCGGAGGTGTTCTGGTGGAGGCTGAATTTTCCGACAGTTGGACCAAAGGTACCTTCCTTGCCCACCCTGGCATTAAAGTCGCCAAGCACGATTTTGATATCGTGGTGGGGGCAGCGGTCATAAGCTTCTTCGAGGCGCTGAAAGAAGCTCTCCTTGGTAACATTCTCTTTCTCATCCGTCGGAGCGTGGGCACATATAAGGCTGATGTTGAAAAATTTTTCCTTGATGCGGATTGTTGCCCTCCGTTCGTTCACAGGCGTGAACTGTAAGACAGGATATCGTAGTCTCTTGCTGACCAAAAATCCACATCCTTATCCGAGGCAGTCCTTATCCGAGGCATATTTGTTTTTTTCATTGGGGGGGTTTTTTATGTGGCGGGTCCCAAACCCAACGCACAACCTCTAATCGAGGAGATTTGCGCCACTCACTTCAGCCGCCTCATAGCGGGTGCCAGGAAGACGTTGCCCGGTGGTCGCCACATGGAGGGCCCCCATTAATAATAATGAAGACGCCGTCACATAGTAAGCAGAGCAAGCTATATGACTGCCCCTCATTAACAAATAAAGGTATCATCACATAGCGCTCAGATCAAACTACATGACAGCCAGTGAGTTGACTTGCGATGAGTTCAACAACTTGGTCAGACAAAAACAAGTTTAGAATTAATGCTTTGAAATCCAAGAGATTGCTTATATCGAGGACGAATATATGTTCTCTAGTTATTCAACCGATCTTAATTAGGAATTCCAAAAATGAACTTGTCGGTACCATCGTGAGCTTAGCTTTTCGATTAACTCTAGCTTAACGTAGTTCTGAAAATTTTGATAATGCTTCTCCTGTTCATCCTGCTTCAAGATATTAATGGTGGAGTCAATGATCGAGGTGTGATTTCAGAATAGACATAAAATTTAGTTTTCATTAACATTTACCTTATCATTTGTTCAAGACATCTCTTTTGCATATTCAGAAACGAGTACAAAGAACAAGGTATAGGCGACATTTCCTATCATGCTGACTGCCGCTCCATTTTTACATCCAATCGATAAAAAAAAATAAATAAATATGTGGCACTTAAAGCCCCAAAGGGCTCATTGGCCGAGCTTCTCTTCCATTACTGTTGTGCGTCTTATATTTTGGACAATATTAGAAGGGACCTACTTATTTTAACCGGTTCCGAACGGCAGAACACTTGTGACATCACTTTTTCTGAGCTTTGTCACAGAGTTCTTTAAGAAGCTTTTTCATGGCAAGTTGTTACTGTCGGAAGAATTGCCAATTGCTTGCCGACAGGTGGGTACCATTCGAAAGAAAAATCTTATCGATATTAAATTTGTTATGCATCAGCCGGGGATTGAACCACGACCTACAAATCAGAAGGCGAACACACTAACCACTGAGCTACGGCACCCACATCCAATCGATATCTTGTAATAAATCGTCCTTTGTTTGATTAAGATTATCAACCAGAGCATTGAGCGTACTTTTTGAAGTATTCATACTGTGGGATTGTGAAGGGCTTGCCGGTGAGCCGCGTATCGATGGCTTCTTTCCGCTGTGCTTGTTGTTATTGTGGCTGGTGGTGTGGACAACGCTACCGTCTGCCACTGATATTGGGAATATAAACTGAAACACACACACACAGGAGGATATTTTCATAATATTAATAAATTTTAGTTTTATTGTCATTTAAATATTCACTTTTTAAAATCATAATTTAGAAATTAATAGTTTGACAGCGCACGACATTTGCATTCTGGCGTAGACACATACTCTGGAAGATCCCTTAGAAGATCCGAGTTCATTCCTTCAGTGACGTGGCAAATGACACCTTATCCTTGCCGTCATTGATAGAAACAATGAATATGGAGCACTATTTGAGCAATGGCGTCAAGAGGAGATGGTCCCCTGCAAATATACAGGAATATTCTGGTTCAGTCGTTTGCTGCAGAGACGCCGGATACCATCAAGGACGCATCAAACTAATTTCCTGCGCGGATCCGCGACCGGCAGAGAGGCCTTCGCGAATGTTTGAGAAGTCTGGCCTAACGCGCGACTTAAAGCCGTCTCTAACTACCAGATCCCCAATAGACCCAGGTTCCGCGCCTGGATTCCTACAGAGCCGTCAGATTCTAAGGACATCTTGGATCATATACAGATCACAAATATTTTACATCAACAGACGATTTGTTGTGTATCATTTTTCCACAACTCTTTCTAAATATCTAACGGCTAGACTCAAGGATGTAACATACAAGGTTCACACCTAAACCCAAGCCCTTAAGTGTTGCGTGTCCTTTCGGGACTATAACACTGGTTAGCTGAAAATAAAACAGTGTTAATTATACATGCGCTTTTATGTCTTCACATTATTTCACTTTCATTCTCTTTCACTTTCACTTTCTTTTCACTTTACTTTAAATTACAATTACTTATTTCACTAATACTGGAGGGCCTCGTAAGGATCGCAGTATTTACACTTCACTATCCAAGAAAACTCACAACTCATAAATTCGTCTGCCTTCAGTAAGCTGGCAGCTTATATACCAATTTTCTGAAACTATGCACATATAGATGCAACCACATACCAACATATAACATACAATCCACAATCCATTCACACCACATGTATGTATGTACGTACCCATTGTGTGAGAAAGTAACATTTTTAAATTCGCACACATGAGTAGTCCACGTGATTTTAGTTATCATGGTATGTCTAAACATTGTTGGTATGCTTACGTAAGTGCAGAACTACGAATTGTGTAAGAAAGTATTTTGTCAGCTTTTTCACACCCAACTGCAACTTAGTTGGCTCAGTTATGACATTCCACAATTATAAGTAATATTAATATCGATTGTGGGCAATAGTGGCATGTATATGGATAAATTTGTATTTCACAATTTCGGGAATTATGTTGCGAGGTCAAATATGCAATGTGCATATTTCATATTTTTGGACGCAACAGATTGCAAGGTAGTGAAGGTAGAAAGATCAAAGAGAACAGCTTAAGACATATCGTTGTGGTCTTGAATTAGCAATCGTTGGCACCCCGTGAAAAACAGAAGCGGTGATAAGTTATGGTTTCTCCAAAATCACCATGAAAGTCTCTGAAAAAGACGCAGGAAAATAGGGCCCAAAACAGCTATACGCTGTCATCATCTGAGTTTGTTAGCGACTTCCAAAATTTGGAGGTTAGTAAAGCGGATGAGGACGACCTCCTATGGCCAAAGCGTCTCAATTAGCAGACACAAAAAAAATGTTATTCGCCTAAGCGACAAAGCGGAAGACATCATCTTAATCCCGGAGCCGTGGGTCCAGGATGACAAGGCTAGTGGTCTAAGCTATCCCAAATACGGATTGTACTATGTTCAAAACAAAGGTAAGCTTCGGTCATGTATTTTAGTACAAAAACGCCACAAAGCATTCCTATTATCTGATTGCATCGACAATGATACTGTGACCATTGCGCTGCACAATCTATCCCATATAACTGGTGTACCAATAAATTCTGTCATGTTTTTCACTTTTAGTAAAAAATACTTGTTGCAAAGAAATATTCCCCATTACTATCTATGGTCTTTCGCCATTTACCGGGTCGTTTTAGAGCACAATATCCATTTTCGCACACCTTCAACTTTGGATAATCACTGGTCAGCTAAATAAAACTGCATCGATATGAATAAGTGGTAATCCAAACGACCCAAGTCTAGAGAATACATGTGCTATGAATTGTTTTACTTCTAAATTTTTTTTTTTTGTAATAATGAACAAGATTCCATATATTTCTAAAAAGATAATGGTTTTTTATTTCTATGCAGCCGTGGGACGACATAAGGATCTTGACAGGGAGAGTACATAAGTTTCAACGCCATCTTGCAACAATGACATGCCACATACTATCGCTAACTTTGTGAATCCTTAATTTTCCAACTTTTTCTACCTTGTCCACATTCTCTCTCTCTCTATCTATCTCCAATTTTTCTGTCCCCAAAATTCAAAACAAATGAATTCAACAAAAATTCAGAAGCAGAACACTACCTCTATTAGTTCGGAAAATAGATACGCACTGCTTTCAAGTGATGAAAGTGACGAAAATATTATCCCCAAGAAAAATTTCAAACCCGTACCCATTTTCTTAAGAGAACGCAACTCAGATAAGTTGATTTCCAGAATAACAAGCCTTATATGACCAAAGAATTTCCACGTTGTTCCTATTCGCAAAGGCCAAATTGAGGAAACGACAGTGCAAATCTATAGCGAAACTCATTCTCGCAAATTGCGGAATTTGATGCTGGAAAAAAAAAATTACTACACATATCAGCTAAAAAGTACTAAGGACTTAATCGTTGTACTCAAAGGCGTCGAACCCAACGTTGATATTAACGAAATCAAACTTGTCCTTCAGGAAGAAGGGTTCCAAGCCAAAGCAGTATTCAACATTCTCAACAAGAGCAATATACCTCAACTGTTATATCGTATTGAGCTTTATCCTGAAACAAAACCCCTAAAAAAAGGTGAAGTACACCCCATATATAAAATTCGATATTTATTGCATCGCAAAATCACAATCGAAGAACCCCATAAGAGAACTGGACCTCCTCAGTGCAGTAACTGCCAAGAATATGGACATACTAAGACATATTGTACCCTGCCAGCTGTTTGTGTGATTTGTGGAGATCTTCATAAATCAAACATATGCCCAAAGTCTAAAGGCGATGCTAGCATGAAGAAATGCAGCAATTGTGGAGGTAATCACACCGCAAATTATAGAGGTTGCCCAGTATATACAACCCTAAAGCTAAATTTCTCCGCTAGCAATCAACCTCTAAAACTAGTTGAGCAAACTCAGATAGCCAACTCAAGTAAGAGACAAAATATTGATGCAACACAATTCTTCTCTGCAATCCCAAACAAGAATCAAACCAATTCATACGCTAGCGTGTTAAAACAAAACCCACACCAACAATGTAAATAATGAGCATAAACACTCATTGCCCACCCAACAGTCAAGTACCCTTAAACATTTGCTTCAAACATTAATTCAGAATATGAACCAATTCATGAACTCAATGCAAACAATGATGCAAGAAATGATGAAAAATCAATCGATGTTACTTCAAACATTGCTATCCAGACCATGAGTCGTCTCAAGATATGCCACTGCAACGCCAACGGCTTAAGCCAGCACCGTTTGGAGCTAATTCAATTCCTTGAATCCAACCAGATCGCCATAATGATGATATCCGAGACCCATTTCACTGACAAAAATTGCTACCGAATACCATATTACATACTGTACACCACAAATCATCCGCATGGTAAGGCACGCGGAGGAACTGCCATATTGATAAAAAGCAGAATAAAACACCATGTTCTCGAAGATTTCAGTAGAGTCTACTTGCAAGCAACATCTAAATGCCTGGAAGAGTACATCACTAAACTAGTAATATCTGCGATATACTGTCCCCCAAGGTACAGTATTACCGAACAGCATATATATAAAGAATTTTTCTCAACTCTTGGTAGCAAATTCTTGGTTACTGGCGATTTCAACGCCAAACACACTCACTGGGACTCTCGCTTAATAACTCCAAAAGGCAGAAGACTATGTTCAATCATCACTAACCACGGCTACGATGTAATCTCAAATGGACAACCGACATATTGACCGACATAGACTTTGGAGTCGCCAAAGGTTTGCAGATGGAAAATATCTTCACAGAGTGTAATTATGATCTCTCATCTGATCACTCACCCACGGTAATATCTATAAAATCACCAAGACCCCAAAGCAATTGCGTTAGAAAGAAAATAGACTTGTTGAAATTCAAGAAATATGTAAATTCCCATCTTCCTCTAAGTACTGTATTAAGAAATGGACAAGATGTAGTCTCAGCACTCGAATTATTCAACCAGTTGCTCTCATTAGCTCTTAGCTCAGCCACCACAACAAGGGTATACAAGCAATCAAACTATAGCCCATACACACCAGCCAACATTGAATTGCTAGTAAGACAGAAACTAGACTCCGAAGACAAGAATTCAGATAATAATAATAATAAAATTCAGATCACCGAATCTAAAAACACAGACAAATTAACACCTGGTGAAGCGTCAGACTACTCTTTGTGGAAATCAGCAAAAAACTCAAATTGGCCAATTCTCACTGATTCCCCCATCCGTTTGAGTGACGGTAATTGGGCTAGAAGCAACTGTGAGAAGGGTTTGCTTTTGCAGACCACCTAAAAAGTGTGTTTACACCCAATCCATCCTCTTCACAGTCCTCATTACCAAAATTAACTTCTCAACCTTGCTCAATAACGCTCAAAATTAAAAAAAGGACATATTCAAAGCAATTTATAAAGATTTAAACCTAAAAAAATCACCCGGTCCAGATAAAATTACCGGTAAAATGATAAAAGAGCTATCTCCGCCTTCAGTAATTCATCTCATGCTCATTTTCAATGCTATCCTTCGTATTAAACACTATCCCAAATGCTGGAAAACTTCAAAAATTATTATGATAACAAAACCAGTAAAAGACCCTACAAAAGTTGCATCGTACAGACCTATCAGCCTCCTGCCTCTACTCTCTAAAGTATTCGAAAAGCTACTTGTCATGAATATAACTCCATTTATTAATCTCAACAAACTGATTCCCCAACATCAGTTTGGATTTAGGAAACAGCACGGCACAATAGAGCAAGTTCACCGCATTGTAACTCTGATAAGGAACACTTTTGAAGAAAAAAGTATTGCTCAGCTGTCTTTCTTGATATCACTCAAGCTTTCGATAAAGTATGGCACGATGGCCTTATTTACAAACTCAAAATATTACTGCCTGCAAATGTCTCCTCATTGCTTAGTAGCTATCTCACGAAAAGACAATTTCTCGTACATCACGAGGATTATACAACAAATCCATACGCTGGCATACAAATTCACGCTGGCGTTCCTCAAGGAAGCGTTTTGGGCCCCTTACTGTATCTCTTATACACTTCAGATATGCCCAACAATAACTATACATTCATATCGACCTTTGCTGATGATACGGCAATATTGTGCTCTCGCTCTAACCCCATAGAAGCTACTAAACTCCTGCAGACTCATGTCAATTCTCTCGAAATCTGGCTAGCAAAATGGCGCATAAAAGTCAATGAATCAAAGAGTGTACATATAATCTTGACGCTAATGCTAGATACATGTCCCCTACTTAAAATAAATGGCCAATCAGTTCCACAATGTTCCTCAACAAAGTACTTGGGTATTCACCTCGGCAGAAGGCTGATCTGGAAAAATCACATAGAGGCAAAGAAAACTCAGATCAAGCTTAAAATTAATCAGTTATTCTGGCTGTTACACAAAAGCTCAAAGTTGAAGCAATCCGGAAACAAATTTCTGAGGAAGTTGCTAGGCAATTGTTGCTGTGCACAGGTCATCGACGTCTAAAAAGAAATGACACATTGAATACGCTGTGTAATTGCTAAACCTCGAGACACAACAAATTGTGTTGAAACAACGGGAATATCACATCATTTTAAGTTAGTTTGTAAAAGTTGAATACTTATTGTGAGTTTCTACGAATGGTAGAAAGATTCAATAAATTCTTAGTATTTAAAAAAAAAAAATGTTGTACCTTTAATATTCTATTTTCCGCTATACGCACCTTGCCAGCGAGCCAGTGGTGGAACAAATCTCGTATATCCACTTCCCCTCTTCTAATAGTAATATAACAACAACTTTGTTAGCAGCGTTGCTCGTTGCAGTAAATATAATTATAAATCGCACCCAACGTGGGGACCACTCCAATAAATTTTTGTATACATTACATAATAATAAAAATTAACTTTACCAATTTAAATTAATAATCGTCACCTTGTATATTATAGTCATGGTCACACATATTTGTGACTATACTAAAGTGTCCTTATTTTTTCGAGACGAATTTTTTTTTATTCAAATAAAATGTTACATAAAAGGAATGAAATACAATCCATTTGTCTATCTCTTGACTCGTAATCGGAAAAGCCGTTTCTTCATTCGTACTAGAAATGTCCCTGAAATATTTGTTTTACCCCGATATTTTTCGCAATATTTCTGGCTTTGATTTAATAAAAAATAAATAATACAATGAAGTCAAAATCTAAGCTGCATTTCACGAAAACATCGACTTCATAGTTGTTATTTGTAGCCGTGTCTTTTCCGAAGCCCAGATCTTACTGACTGCAAAAAAAATATTTCGTCTGGCGCAGAGGTTCGTAGCTCATTACCCTAAGTAATTTAAGACAAGAAGAAATTCTTGTGAAATTCAAAATGCACTTAACTGATGTTGATGTAAGAAACAAAAATGTCCTTCTCTTCGACAGCGCACTCTGTTGACGCAAGAGGCGCTACCTCTTTTGCCAATTTGATTCTGGAAGTTGTAGAAAATCCGTTTCTTTCAACCAATGATTTTGCAAATCGGTCTTTATCATTGGACTTCCCTGCGTATCGTCATCTGCGACATTCAACCACGATGGCATCCTACTCCATTGAGACGGCTTTGTAGTGGAAATTATATTGGCGATTCTACCCGGGATGAATTGTTTATATTCTCTGGTGGTGGAGCGTATCCAGAGCAACACTGTCTTTGAGTCCCTCCAATATACTGTTACGTTTTTATTTTGTGGACGTTTAATTGTACTCGAATCAACCTTGTTCGATCACTGGACTCTGTCAATAATAATTGCAACACTTATTTTGTACAACTATATACAGCAACAATTTATTTAATCAACTCTTTTTACAATCAACTATTTACAATAACTCTTTAATGTACTTGCAACTTTTGCCTTTGATACGGTATCAATGTTTGCGCGATCACTTCGGAATTCAATTGATTTCATTTGTCAACAACTGGGCATATTTATACTCTGTGGCAACACTCCAGAATCTTTCTTTATAGTAGTCAAATTTCTTCTCTTTCTTGGCTTGTTCAGGTCATCACCCATTTCTTTTTGTTGACATTCGTTTCGATGCTACCATTATTCGTGCCATTCACAATTAGTGATGAATAACCAGCCATCGATACTCATTACACTGCCCTCTTCTTAACCTTGTTCATCCCGAACAAATTCCTATACCCTGATATGGCGCAAGTCGCTCCAAGTGCACTACCTTAAACTTTGCTCTTTTATTCCAGGCACGTTGATTACGATACAGTAAGTCATTTATCTTTGCTATAATCTCGTATGGTCCCTCCCAATGAGTCGGTAGTTAGGGACATTTCTTTCATTGTGGATTAGGAAGATCTACAAGATCTCCTTCATAGAATCCTTTAGAATTTGTTTTTAAATCATACCGGGTTTTCATCTTATCGCTTATCATCTGCGACCGTTCTCTGATGAATTGATGTACTTCATCCAGTTAAGATAAGAAGATTGTTTTTGGTAATGAAGTAAAGAATAAATGTTGTTATAACATTATAGTAATGAAATATAATAATATTATATATATATATATATATATATATATATATATATATATATATATATATATATATATATATATATATATATATATGACATCTTAGTCTGATCCACCTTTAACTTATTACACTGAGTCATCCCCTGAGATGAAGTATCCGTTAGGTGTAGAATTTTAATAACTGTATAACATTCAACTAGTCGAGATCGCCAACCAACTTCAAGCATAAATCTAGAAACCAATTTGATATAAAAGAAAGCAACGGGAGATTAAATTATGAGAAAATGAATTTTAATTGTCTGTTCTGCTGCAGCTGTGAAAAGGGAATGTATGTGTATAAAAGAAACAATATATGTATATAATAAGCAACCGTCAAACAACAAATTACTAAACAGGGTGTGACGTTAAGTCCACAGTCAACACTCCTCCTCGTCACAGCAAATTGCATTTCTTTCGCAAATAATCTTGTTTGATTACAGGTAATGGTTTTGTCAATAAAGCTGAATTCTTTTGGAATCGAGTTGCAAAAGAACACCAACCATATCACTTCTCTTTTACTTGAATATAATTTCCCTTTAGTTACTTAGCAACGCTGGTGGTATATATGGTTGTTCGTGAAATTTGTAAACGAAATAAAAACAAAAAAGAAGCAATTCTGCGGAATCTGTGGTAAATATATTCGTTTATTTAAAATAAATTTTTATTTGCAGTTCCTTTATTCGTTCATGCATTTCTTTAAACAACTAATGCAACTATTTTACTTCACTTGATGCCTCTGACGTGATGCAGATGCTACCATACTTTGCTTGTTGTACGACCAAGTTATTGTGCCGACATTAAAATAAATTATACGCCCAATGTTTGATATACGCTCTATTTTGTCATCGGCCCATGTTGCATCTACATATCCAAATAATGATAATTCATTTAATTGAATATTACTCAAATTTAGTTTTATTTGATGTGTCGCTTTTAAATATTTCACAACACGCTTATGTTGATTCCAATCTTCATTGGTTTTGCGAGAAAATGCTAACGTTTGATGAAATATCAGGTCTTATATTCACCGATAAATATAATAATCGTACAATCAGTGATCGATATTTTTTGTTATTTTCCAATGTTTGCGTTGAATTTTACTTTCCGTAATTGATATCCATTTGAGTTTTTGCTGGTTTTGCATCAGTTAATACAAATTTTCCATGGACATCTTTCGTAACTTCCATGCCCAAATAGTAATTGATTAGTCCCAAGTCTTGTATTGCAAAATGTGGCTTGAAAATGTTTTCAATACCCGCGAGTTGCTTCATTGTCGAACATGCCACAATTAAGTCATCCACGTAAAAGATTACATAGCAAAATTCATTGCTAATTCCTTTTGAATACATGTATGGATAGTTGTAGCTCTGTTGCATTCCATGATCTGGCAGCCTGTTTCAGACCATAAATACTCTTCTTGAGTAAGCACACCTTCAAAGTGTCATCATCAAAACCGTGTGGTTGCTTCATGTATATGGTTTCCTTTAACTTTCCATTGAGAAATGCCGTCTTTGCGTCGAAGTGATGCACAAGCATTTTCCTTTGTGCACTTACTGATAACAATGTTCTCAGTGTTGTATGAAGTAACACCTGCGCAAACACCATAATCTTGGCCGTATTTCTGCGAAAAGCCTTGGGCCACAAATCTTGCTATGTATCGTTGCAGTTCACCATCCGCACTGGTTTTTACTTTGAACACACATTTACTACCAATTGCCCTTTTTCCAGGTGGTAAATCTACAAGTTCCCGTGTACCATTACGTTCATATGCATCAATTCAATATATATATAATATTCGTTAACAAAGAAAGAGGTGGTTAATCAAGATGTTCGATTCAGTATAACAACGAAAGATAATGAAATTACAATTGATGTCGGTGGAACACACAAGCGCAACAAAGCTGAATTAGATCAAGTTGATAATTTAACGATTCAAGAGGAGCAATCAAGTGCACATGAAGGGGTACACATAGATCACGACGAAAGCATAAATGATTATGCTGACGCTAAAGGTGAGGTATCATCAGATGAAGCATCTTTAGATGAAACAATTAAGGATCAAAGAGTAACAAAGGCAACCTAAGCATTTGATCGAAGAAACTAACATAATTAGAGAGATGAGTGAACCGAAAAATTGCAATGAAGCAATCAAGAGTGACGAAAGGGTGCAATGGTTTACTGCAATGCAGGAAGAAATTGAGGCATATGAACGTAATGGTACACGGGAACTTGTAGATTTGCCACCTGGAAAAAGGGCAATTGGTAGTAAATGTGTGTTCAAAGTAAAAACCAGTGCGGATGGTGAACTGCAACGATACATAGCAAGATTTGTGGCCCAAGGCTTTTCACAGAAATACGGCCAAGATTATGGTGTTTGCGCAGGTGCTACTACATACAACACTGAGAACATTGTTATCAGTAAGTGCACAAAGGAAAATGCTTGTGCATCACTTCGACGCAAAGACGGCATTTCTCAATGGAAAGTTAAAGGAAACCATATACATGAAGCAACCACACGGTTTTGATGATGACACTTTGAAGGTGTGCTTACTCAAGAAGAGTATTTATGGTCTGAAACAGGCTGCCAGATCATGGAATGCAACAGAGCTACAACTATCCATACATGTATTCAAAAGGAATTAGCAATGAATTTTGCTATGTAATCTTTTACGTGGATGACTTAATTGTGGCATGTTCGACAATGAAGCAACTCGCGGGTATTGAAAACATTTTCAAGCCACATTTTGCAATACAAGACTTGGGACTAATCAATTACTATTTGGGCATGGAAGTTACGAAAGATGTCCATGGAAAATTTGTATTAACTGATGCAAAACCAGCAAAAACTCAAATGGATATCAATTACGGAAAGTAAAATTCAACGCAAACATTGGAAAATAACAAAAAATATCGATCACTGATTGTACGATTATTATATTTATCGGTGAATATAAGACCTGATATTTCATCAAACGTTAGCATTTTCTCGCAAAACCAATGAAGATTGGAATCAACATAAGCGTGTTGTGAAATATTTAAAAGCGACACATCAAATAAAACTAAATTTGAGTAATATTCAATTAAATGAATTATCATTATTTGGATATGTAGATGCAACATGGGCCGATGACAAAATAGAGCGTATATCAAACATTGGGCGTATAATTTATTTTAATGTCGGCACAATAACTTGGTCGTACAACAAGCAAAGTATGGTAGCATCTGCATCACGTCAGAGGCATCAAGTGAAGTAAAATAGTTGCATTAGTTGTTTAAAGAAATGCATGAACGAATAAAGGAACTGCAAATAAAAATTTATTTTAAATAAACGAATATATTTACCACAGATTCCGCAGAATTGCTTCTTTTTTGTTTTTATTTCGTTTACAAATTTCACGAACAACCATATATACCACCAGCGTTGCTAAGTAACTAAAGGGAAATTATATTCAAGTAAAAGAGAAGTGATATGGTTGGTGTTCTTTTGCAACTCGATTCCAAAAGAATTCAGCTTTATTGACAAAACCATTACCTGTAATCAAACAAGATTATTTGCGAAAGAAATGCAATTTGCTGTGACGAGGAGGAGTGTTGACTGTGGACTTAACGTCACACCCTGTTTAGTAATTTGTTGTTTGACGGTTGCTTATTATATACATATATTGTTTCTTTTATACACATACATCCCCTTTTCACAGCTGCAGCAGAACAGACAATTAAAATTCATATTCTCATAATTTAATCTCCCGTTGCTTTCTTTTATATCAAATTGGTTTCTAGATTTATGCTTGAAGTTGGTAGGCGATCTCGACTAGTTGAATGTTATACAATTATTAAAATTCTACACCTAACGGATACTTCATCTCAGGGGATGACTCAGTGTAATAAGTTAAAGGTGGATCAGACTAAGATGTCATTCGTTACCGTGCCGATAGTCATTCTGGATGAGAGTCCAGATGTGTGTGTATCTACATATGTATGTGTGTGTATTTACATATGTATGTGTATGCGCATATACAATTGTGTACCCTGCTAGCCATGACTGCCCACTTCCTCTTAAAATTCCAAACATTCTCACACTTTTTTCTCTAAATACAAATACTAATGCATATTTCTGGGATATTGTTTATTGCTTTATTTTTCATGTAATGAGTGCGAATGAAGCAGCATTACATTAATTGACAAAATAATTTGAGCTTTCATTCTTGCTTTATCAAATCTGTCAAAAAGATGAATTTAAAAATATTTTGACACATTAACCCCTGGTTACGTATGAGGGTCAAACTTCTAAAATACATTTGTGTATTTTTTCTTTTCGATTAGTATTAATTTCATCGTAAATAAAAAAAAAAATAAATATGTGGCACTTAAAGCCCCAAAGGGCTCATTGGCCGAGCTTCTCTTCCATTACTGTTGTGCGTCTTAAATTTTGGACAGTATTAGAATGGACCTACTTATTTTAGCCGGTTCCGAACGGCAGAACACTTGTGACATCACTTTTTCTGAGCTTTGTCACAGAGTTCTTTTTAGAAGCTTTTTCATGGCAAGTTGTTACTGTCGGAAGAATTGCCAATTGCTTGCCGACAGGTGGGTACCGTTCGAAAGAAAAATCTTTTCGATATTAAATTTGTTATGCATCAGCCGGGTATTGAACCACGACCTACAGATCAGAAGGCGAACACACTAACCAGTGAGCTACGGCACCCATCGTAAATACATTAACTTATAAATCTTTTGTTAATTGTTACTATAATTAAAATGATCAAAAATTTGTTTAAAGAACATTGTCTTGCTTTCAAAAATTAAAAAATATACATTCAAAATCTTGTGGTCAATCAGAGGGTTAATAATGTTGACAATGAACAGATGTTGAACAGTCATTAAATTTGTAAAAATTTTACATTATAGCTAACAAATTGATAAGTTGGCAAAAATTTTATAAGATTTTATTTAATTTATTTACAGTAACAGAAAAGAAGCGAGCAAAGAAGAAGCAATCAAGCATATTCAAGATAAGTTATACAAGCCATAGATTTGATAATTTTGGATACATCCAACAGCTCAAGTAAGTTAATTTTTGTTTTTTTGATTTTGTTATATTGCATCTTTCTATCATATATTATTTATATTAAGAGAAGCAAGCATATTCTCAATTCTGGATACAGCCAATAGCTCATTACAGAATAATGTCATCTTGATATATGTTATTTAAAATTATTATTCTAAAAAGTTTTCAAATAGCTAGACAAACGAAAACAGACATCATTCCGTCTTTAGGCTTAACACAGATAATCACACAATATTGCGTATGTACATTCATGTTTTGTCGGATAGGCATACACGCACGTACATGTACATACATCCAACAGAAACATAACATACAGTCTGTTATACTACAGTGTAACCTTCTACACTGGAGAACTAAATGAGTCAAACATGGCAGGCTTTGTTTTGTTTGGGCGCCATTATTGTTCATCCATCATTGAGCACTCTCTGTGGCATTGCTCCGGCTGCCCATGGTAATCAGGGCGTGGTCCTCAACCCGCCACTGAAGAGTGATGGACGAACAATAATGCCCACCATTACAGCAGACATACACATTCACAGTACACGACTACACCAGATACGACATCTAAAATACCCAAAAGAATACACGATACGTCACCTCGTCTTCGCACTCACTCTGGCATGCTTGTTGTATGTACCCGCCCTACCTGGGCTGCTCATGCATGCCAATAAACCGTGGGCAACCCCCACTAAATCATATTTAGGACCAAACGCCCTACTTAACCGCCGTTCGAATTCCATCCATCCCCCTTAAATAATAAATTACTCATGCATATTTATGATACAAAATTTCATTAATAGATATATCAATTATTGCTAGCTTACGTATATATAAATAGATCCAGTTTGCGGCTTAATCCTATACATATATCTTACATATGTCCTAACAAATCATTACCAAAAACGCTTATACTATAAATGCTTATATTAATAAAAGACACAAAAAAAAAATCAAAAATAAAAAGTAAAAAGAAAATCAAATAAGGTAACAACGGAAATACGTATCGCAACACGTACCAAGAGACAAAAATTAAGGAGAATGTGAACGCGTATATATATAAAAAAACAGAATTCAATCACAAAAACAAAAACCTACCTAGGACCACCCTAATTACACCTATTGAACTCAATGGGGGGATTATTTGGGGTATTACTGCACTCGCCTAAATCAAAGTGCCAGCCGTATAGTTCACGCACACGCAATATCAAAGACAAAAACTCCACCTCAACTTGGAATCTCTTGCGCACTAGGTCGCAGAACGCTAACAAACACAAAACCGTAACTTGCGGTTCCGTTGAAAACCGTTATTGCACTTGACAACAATTTTTTTGCGAAATAAATTCATCTAGAAGTATCCAAATTACACAACAAAAAAATATATAAAAGATAATCATGATACGAAATTTAACGCTAACGAAATAAAAATAATATCTTATGACCTATTACATACATTTTAAAATTATGGCAACACGGTACTGCTAACTCGCTAACTTATGGTTTCAAATACCACCTCTAATTGTCATTCTTTGTTTACGTTCAAAATTCGTGTTGATATTTGTATTGATAAAAAAAAACAAGACATATAATTTTAAGTGTTTGTGATCATATAAAATTCGTGTTGTTTTTTTCCTTTTAATTCTGCAACATTAAACCCTAGATATGTGACGGTAATCGCGGAATGAGTGCGATTCTTTAACCAAAAATAACTCTTGTATAGGTATGAATACAAAAAAAAATTAAAATAGCTCGTACTGTGTCCTTTTTCCTTTTCTTTTCCTTCAATTGTGCTTAAATAATCTCAATGCCTCGTTCTTCTGCATATAAAAAATCGTGATTCTATTGAAAAATTCACGTTCCAAGTGCGGTCTGATGCCGCATGTGTTCGTAACCTCTTTGCCACACACAAGTGGATGATATTGACGCGTTTGTTCACGAAACGCGCACAGAACAAGAAAAAAAACATATATATATGCACCGCAACCAATTTTGTGAGCGATATCCACAGGTGATTTATAACACAACGTATCTGCAGGTGAGTAGCACTTTGCGTTCCATATATATTCTCTCCTATCACACGACCCCACACTTGGAGTAGTTTCTAATAGTAAGCCCCACGAAATAGAATAAAAAATAAAAAGTTTAGTACTTATCTTTTGCATTCTTTCCAAATAATATTGATAATAATTAACTGATCTCCCCGCTAAAAACCAATCCTTGCTACCAATACAGACACAACAGACTACGGGTTTGTGCCGAAATAGGGCGAAATTTTTCGTGGACAAACGGTGGGAGTCTCACACACCTACAACTCCATCAATATACAGCAGTCGCAGAGCAACGTCAGCGTAAATACTTCTATACAATCATGTTGAATAACATGGACATATACTTTATACAGCTTTATACATGTTATGAACAGTTTTGCATATGTTATTAACAGCTTTGCATATGTTGACAACAGCGTTTCTTCATACTGTTTTCTCCATTATGCATCTAATCTGTTTTCTTTGTTTTTTTTTTATTCTTTTTCTTTATAGAAAACTTGGACAGCAGGCCACATGCAACAGTACATTGTTTGTAGTAGTGATTTTAATTTGTGAAACTTTTGTGGTGAAATGCAACTGGTGGTGAGCGCTTCAGTGCAGTCAAAATCGAACCAGATCATAAATTCGCCAAAAGTGAATTGTAATCACATAAAGTCTTTGTAAGAATTTAATATTTAAAAAAAAAATAAATATGTGCCGCATAAAGCCCCAAAGGGCTCATTGGCCGAGCTTCTCTTCCATTATGTTGTGCGTCTTAAATTTTGGACAATATTAGACGGGACCTACTTATTTTAGCCGGTTCCGAACGGCAGAACACTTGTGACATCACTTTTTCTGAGCTTTGTCACAGAGTTCTTTAAGAAACTTTTTCATGGCAAGTTGTTACTGTCGGAAGAATTGCCAATTGCTTGCCGACAGGTGGGTACCGTTCGAAAGAAAAATCTTATCGATATTAAATTTGTTATGCATCATCCGGGGATTGAACCACCGACCTACAGATCAGAAGGCGAACACACTAACCACTGAGCTACAGCACCGGTAATATTTACTGTTGTTTAATATTTACTAAATATTTTTTTATAATTTTTAATTGTAAATACATAACATTTTAAATATAAAATTGTAAACATATAACATTTTAACATTATTATAGTCAAAAGAAAGGTAATTCCACTACTTTTCTTTTGATTATAATACTATTAAAATCAAATTTTGTAACTTTTATTTAAAAGTAATGTATTAATATTGTAATTTATTTTAGCTATATGTAAATATTTTTTTATTCGAATTATTTAAAAAATCGTCATAATTAATATAATTACTAATATTATTACTATTGATATTAGTATTATTATTATAATTATTATTATTACTGTTCCATCATCATTATTTTTATTGTTGTTATTAATAATATTAATATTTTTAAATAAAATAAAGAATTTAACATTTAAAATTGTGTTTGAAAATTTTAAGAATAAATGAAAATGTATATTAAAAATGCAACCCTGTGCCGTCTGACGAGGGAAATTAGAAGAGTATAGCCATATGTTTTTTTTATGACATAGCTGAATGAGAGCGACAGGGATGTGTGATCACAAGTAAAGGGTTATCCATTTCGCGGTTTCAAAAGTATAGGGCTAGAATTCGACATCTGTCAAACTGAGTTGTTAAAACAATTTTTTTCTTTTTCAGTTCAAAGTCTGACATTTGAGAAAATGGATCGCTTAACTATCGCACAACGCAATAAAATTGTAAAAACCTACTACTAAAATGGTAATTCTGCCACAGCCACATATCGTGCTTTAAGAGAAGATTATGGTTTACATAATCGTCCAACTACGCAAGCAATTGGCAAAATTGTGAAGAAATATGAAGAGACTGGATCGGTTACAGATATTGTAAGGCCTGTGCATCATCGTTTCGCTCGTACCACCGAAAATATCGCTGCTGTAAGTGAAAGTGTTGCCGAAGACCCGAATCTGTCGATTCCTCGTCGTTCTCAGGAATTAGGACTGTCTTACGGCACATTATGGCATATTTTGCATTTGGATCTACACCTACATCCATATAAAATCCAGCTCACACAACAACTGAAGCCATCTGACCATTCACAACGTCGTAGATACGTCGAATGGGTGCTTGAACAACAGGCGGTGGACGGCGATTTTTCGAACAAAATTTTCTTCAGCGACGAAGCACATTTCTCACTCGGTGGGTATGTTAACAAACAAAATTGTCGTATTTGGGGTTCTGAGAATCCTTAAGTAATTGAAGAGAGGCCACTACATCCACAAAAAGTCACTGCTTGGTGCGTTCTTTGGTCCGGAGGTGTGATTGGACCTTACTTCTTCGAAAACGATTATGGAACGACTGTCACCGTCAATTCGGAGCGTTATGGTCATATGATAACCGACTTTTTTTTGCCTGCTATTGAAGAATACGACTTAGAGAATATGTGGTTTCAACAAGACGGTGCCACATGCCACACAACTCGAGCGAATATGGCTTTATTGCAAGAGAAATTTTCTGGCCGCGTAATTTCTCGTCGTGGCGATATCAAGTGGCCACCAAGATCATGCGATTTGACACTGCTTGATTTTTTTTAAGGGGCTACGCGAAAGACCGTGTTTATGCAGATAAACCTATATCATGAAATATCATGATAAAAAATATTTTATATGTGTTTTATTTACATTGACTTTTGAAACCGCAAAATGGATAACCCTTTATATACCTTTTATATGTTAATATTCAATAAATAGACAAATTACCCATAGTTCGACATCAATTGAACCACAACCACAGTGCCTTTCACTAAGTTGTTAAACGAAGCAATCCAGGTTTAAGTTCCTGTGTTTGTTTTCTACGAAAGTTACGAAGTCAAGTGCATTCCAAGCTAAATGCTTGTGTTTTGCGCCTTAGACGTAACAGTTGCTCTGGATACCGGCCGTCCTCCAGAGTAAATAGCCTTGCCTGCACAATTAGCTGCTCTTTGTAGGTGGACCACCCCTTTTCCAACATTCACAACGTTTATGAACTCAAATAGCACAGAAAAATCAAACACAGATGAATGCTGATCAACACAAAAGCTGATCAAGCAAAAGCTGCAAAAGAAACTTGTTCTAATCAATCTCCATCTAGCCAAAGCAGCTTCGGCTGTTCTTACTAGGACCGTAAACACGACTGGTCCTAGTATAGCTCTTGTGCAGGAGCCGCGGAGTAGTACAGGCAACGAAATTCGGGGGCTATCGAAAGCAGGTAAAATGCTATGGTGTCATTCCACAAATACACCCAGACCTTGTATTATTTTTTAATCTTGTTCATTTCTTTCCCTTACCAGATTTTGTTGCAACTGATCTATGTAAGACAAAGATCATAGTAAATTCTAGGGAAATGATAACTGCGTCAGCTTGTTTTTTAGAAGATATGTTCTCCGCTTCTAACATTGCAGTTAATTGGTTGTACCAGATGCAATAAAATTGAGCTAATAATAGAGTGCGAAGGGCATGATTTAAATATTTGATATTGATTCTAGAGGTGAGTCACTATTTAATGCCATCCTAAATCTAGACTTAAATATAAGCTGTTCATGCACATGAATAGTCAATTATTTAGTATGGTTTAGTCATAGATTATTATTTTATTAATTGGTTGTAATATGAATTATTATTCATATTTTTATCTTATTTTTATATTTATTATATTTTATATTTTTCCTATTTTTTAAGTCTATTTTTTATATAAAAAATATAATTGAATTGTTGTTGTTGCTTATACAGCTTTATAATAAGATTGTTACGAAATGAAACACCACTAGCAACAAATATTATTTGCTTCTTCGCAATTAATTTGGTTCATCTTTTCTCGATGAATTATTTCGCCCGAGCAGGGACCAAATTAATTGATATATTCTCGTTGAAGTTGTTATCCGTTCTGTAATTATGCATCGCAATTTTATTTTTACGGTTCGATTTAAGAGAAAATATTATTTCATTAAAAACCGAAAAAGAAAATGTTAATTTCTTTATCGCACCACAAAAGTGGTTGAAATAAAAATTTTAAACTTAAGTTACGTATAGTAAGGCATAGAAAAAATATACCATACAATATAATAGCTCTTTCCCACGGCACCCCAATTCGCTCTCTCATTCGTAATTCACACTCCAATCACGTACCTAATTACTTTATTCGCCATACAAAATTTTGAATTTGAATTTGGTGTGCTCATCCCGGCGATATAAAGACATGCAAAAAATATGTAACTTTGAAAATATGTTGTGCATAGAAGCAAACGTTGTTTCCATGGAATGACATAGATGACGCAACCTTGACCCAAAACATATTTAAAGAAATAAATTATATTCCTATATCTGCAGAAGAAGAGCTAGAGGTCAATTCTCTTCGTCTGTCTCCTCAATAATATAAATTGTGATTTAAATATCAGATTTCAGAGTAACAAGAAGAAAATATTGAAGACATTGGAAACTAGCTCAGTGGTTAGTGTGTTCGCCTTCTGATCTGTAGGTCGTGGTTCAATCCCCGGCTCATGCATAATAAACTTAATATCGAAAATATTTTTCTTTCGAACGGTACTCACCTGTCGGCAAGCAATTGGCAATTCTCCTGACAGTAACAACTAGCCATGAAAAGCTTCTAAAAGAACTCTGTCACAAAGCTCAGAAAAAGTGATGTCGCAAGGGTTCTGCCATTCGGAACCGGCTAAAATAAGTAGGTCCCTTCTAATACTGTCTAAAATTTAACACGCACAACAGTAATTGAAGAGAAGCTCGGCCAATGAGCCCTTCGGTGCTTTAAGTGCCACATATTTATTATTATTTTTTTTAATAGTGCCCGTATAATCTAATCCCAAATCATTGTTAGACTGTAATTATGGTCAATGTTTAACTACACTTCTTTGGTCATCGTTGGACTGTTCAAGCTGCCATCCATAACCAACCACTAAAACGAGGTAATAAAAGCAATTAACGAGTAAAAAACTCTGTGGCAAATTCGAAGAATATGCCGGCAGATAAGTTGATTCTGCCGATGAAGCAAATTGACGCTTTAACTTAAATAACATCCATTACCTCTGAAATAAATTAAACGCTATTTGCAAATTTCCACATAAACGAAAAATTTTATTTTATGTTACTCGGTTTTATTATTCAAAACACTCGCTATTTATTGAAATTCATGCAAAGCAACAACAAAATTAATCAAGTTCGTTTACGATATTTTCAGCGACCTGAATTATAGGGTTGCAAAGTAAAAAAACAGCAATATTATGAATAGGTTACTGGAATGTGCTACAATAATTTGACTACATGTCAAATTATTGTAACTATAAGCAAAACGACGCATGTGGGTGACGTAGCTCAGTGGTTAGTGTGTTCGCCTTCTGATCTGTAGGTCGTGGTTCAATACCCGGCTGATGCATAACAAATTTTATATCGAAAAGATTTTTCTTTCGAATGGTACCCACCTGTCGGCAAGCAATTGGCAATTCTTCCGACAGTAACAACTTGCCATGAAAAAGCTTCTAAAAAGAACTCTGTGACAAAGCTCAGAAAAAGTGATGTCACAAGTGTTCTGCCGTTCGGAACCGGCTAAAATAAGTAGGTCCATTCTAATACTGTCCAAAATTTAAGACGCACAACAGTAATAGAAGAGAAGCTCGGCCAATGAGCCCTTCGGGCTTTAAGTGCCACATATTTATTTTTTTTTTTTATAAGCAAAACGAACTAAACGTAAGTAAATTTTTTTTTTTAAATAAATGAATATATTTACCAAAGATTCCGCAGAATTGCCTATTTTTTGTTTTGATTTCGTTTACAAATTTCACAAACAACCATATATGACACCAGCGTTACTAAGTAACTAAAGGGAAATTATCTTGTATTATAGGTGTTTACATTACTGCCCTAATTCTCTTTAACGACTAGAACTCTGTTTGATCGGTTTGAACTTAGGAATATTAGCTGCATTATTTTGTAACCGAGTTGGAAAAGAACACCAACTCGCATTTAATTTCCCTTTTCTTCTTCTTCTTATGTGGCCATAACAACCGAATATCGATTTAGGCCGAAAATAACATGCTTCGCCAGCCATCTCTGTTCTTCGCTAGCTGGCGCCAGTTAGAAATTCCAAGCGCCGTCAGGTTCTCCAGTATTTGGTCTTTCCACCGGAGGTTTGGTCTTCCTCTTTTGCGTCGTCCTCCAGCGGGTTCCGAATATAACACCTTCTTAGCTGGAGCGTGTTCTTCCATTCGCTCGACATGACCTAGCCAGCACAGCCGCTGGATTTTGATGCGCTTTACTATGTCAATATCGGCATACAGCTCGTACAGCTCATGGTTGTACCTTATTCGGTACTCGCCACCAACGCAAATAGGTCCAAACATCTTGCGTAGGACTTTTCTCTCGAAAACTCCAAGTATTCGCTCATCCGAGGTGGAAATTGTCCAGGCTTCAGCGCCATATGTTAGGACAGGCATGATGAGAGACTTATAATTTCCCTTTTACTTGAATATAATTTCCCTTTAGTTACTTAGCAACGCTGGTGGTATATATGGTTATTCGTGAAATTTATAAACGAAATAAAAACAAAAAAGAAACAATTCTGCGGGATCTGTGGTATATTCGTTTATTTAAAATAAATTTTTATTTAAATAAGTCAGTGTTCTTTTACAACTCGCGTGCAAAAGATTGTGGCTATTATAAATAGATAAACAATATCTTTGTTGTTCAACTTATCGGCGCTTACATCGTTCGCATCTCTTTCGCTAATACATTGTCCTCGCCTATTCTAGTAGTTCTTAGTTTTTTTACTTGAATAAACTTTGTGGTTTATTTACAAAGTCTTTGTTATCGCCTCTATGAAATGCACGCATAAATAGAATATAATAGGAGATATTCTATTTATGCGTGCATAGATTGCATATATTCACAATGACAGGCAAGAACAAACAAAAGTCATCTAATAAAACTGATCACGTTGATCCAGTAGATAATTTGAGAAAACAAAGACAAATGCTTTTGTTGAAATTTCTTCGCATAAAGAAAGCTGTTAAAGAGAAGTCTATTTCACATAACTCATTAGGGATTAAATATCGTTTAGACATTCCAATTTTTATATTGAACAGGAATGTCATTGGAAAATGAAATCGATTTGATAAACGCTGATGAAGATGGTACAACTTAGTTAGAAGATGCACGAGTAACTACCGATCTTGGACAAGCAACACAAAACTAGTTTTCAAGAAACTTCCGTATCTAGACCGCATCAGTCTAGACTACTTCAAATGCATTTACCCTATATATGTGTGGCGCTTAAAGCCCCGAAGAGCTCATTGGCCGAGCTTCTCTTCCATTACTGTTGTGCGTGTTAAATTTTTTGGACAGTATTAGAAGGGACTTACATATTTAAGCCGGTTCCGAACGGCAGAACCCTTGTGACATCACTTTTTCTGAGCTTTGTCGCAGAGTCCTTTTGAAGCTTTTTCATAGCAAGTTGTGACTGTCGGAAGAATTGCCAATTGCTTGCCGACCGTTCGAAAGAAAAATTTTTTCGATATTAAATTTGTTATGCATCAGCCGGGGATTGAACCGCGACCTACAGATCAGAAGGCCAACACACTAACCACTGAGTTACGGCACCCAGCGAAATATAGTGAATTTAAAAACTTTATTAGCTTTTTTGAAACTTAGTCCATAATGATACAAGCCTAGCAGATATTGAAGAATTCATTAATTAAAATTCTTGTTTGACTGATGAGGCATTAGAAACAGTAAAAGCTAGGTAAACGAAGATAATTATGCTAACGTGTTAGCTAGTTTTAAAAAACTTTATGACAATCCTTGTTTGATTTTTGCAAGTGTCAACTCTTTTTGACATACCTGCTATGAATAATACTTGCATCATTGCGCTCGATGTATCAGCCATTTATGAATCACTTTGGTCACTTGGTGATAACAAGCATATTACAAATACAAATTTAATTAATTTGGTTATGTCGAAAGTCATCTCAAACATTGTTGTGTACAGGTAAGCCCTTACCGGACTGTCGAAAGCGGCTTTAGCATCAACAAATAGATGATGTGTGTCGATCTGTTTTTCTTGGGTGTTCTCCAGGATTTGGAGCAGTGGGAAAATTTGGTCGATGGTAGATTTACCAGGTCTGAAGCCACATTGATAAGCTTCAATCAGGTTTGTTGAATATTACTTTTTCATATATGTATATATTCGTATATATGTATAAACAAGCATATACACTATGCACATAACTAAAAGTACATAACTTATTGTAATAATATTTATTCTTATTTCCAATATTCTCTCTTTCTTTGAGATATAATTCAGCAACACCATAACCTATTGTACATATGACTTAATAAAGCGAGATAGTAATATGATATAATGCACATATAATGTATAGAGGTATACTTCCATATATAGAGGTATATTTCCAAAGACTCTGTATTATAAATATGTTCTTAGATATATGTACGTTCGATAGATCCTTGTATGCGATGCTAAGAAGACTTATTCCACGGTAGTTGGAGCAAATTGTGGGGTCTCCTTTCTTATGTACGGGACCGAGAACAGTGAGCATCCAATCATCGGGCATGCTTTCATCCGACCATATTGTGTTATGAGTTGATGCATGCATGTGAGCAGCTCATCGCCCCCGGTCTTAAACAACTTGGCAGGCAGGCCATCAGCATCTGCGGTTTTGTTGTTTTTCATCCTAGAAATTGCCTCTCTGACCTCATCATGGTCGGGTGGTGGAACATCTATACCATTATCCGTAATTGCGGAGTTCGGGAGATCTCCTCCACTGGTAGGATTGTTCGAGGCGTCGCCATTCAGTAACGTGGAAAAGTGTTGCCTCCATAAGCCCAGTACACTCTGGATATCTGTAACCAGATTCTCATTGTTCTTACGACAGGAAGAGGCTTTGGGGTTTAACCGCCACTCAGGCGTCCGGTGTTCTCAAAAACTTTTCGAGTCTCATTTCTGTCTCTACTCATCTGGTTACGCCTGAAAAAGTTACATATGGAAAATCACCAGCACCATTTCTAGCTATTCGCTCGTTGTTTCATTAATGTTGTTCAAAACAACAGATTCGATTAGATGAGTCGAAACTTGTATGTTGATGATATGCTAACTGGTGTCGATAGCTTGAGAGAAATTACATTAATAAAGGAGAAGTTACATATTAAAATCTGCTGAGTTTCGATTAGCCAAATGTTTTTCCAGCCATTCCACTTTCAACAGTGAGGCTAATGAAAAAGCTTTAGAGTTTGATGGTTGAAGTTATTGAACAATTTAGAAATTTTGCGGTTTTTAAATTCTCACTCAAATGCGAACTGTCAAATTCATGTTTTTTCCATCAGAGCGCTTGGATGTTGTTCGGAACAAATATGAACTTCACTGTGGTCTTCTAACTGCCATATCGAGAGTTGCGCCATTAAAAACCCGATCACTTCCCTGATTGGAATTATGCGCTGTACATCTTCTAGTTAAAGTATGGTTCACTGTGAAATGTCTTTTAAAATTTCCTATTGACAGCATACACTTTCGAATCGATTCCGAAATCGTTTTGTTCTGAATGAAGAAACATACATCAACTTCAAGTGCATTTGTAGCCAATTGGATGTCAGAACTTTTCTTTTATTACAAACATTATTTTTTTACATAAAATGTGTTTATTAACGCTTACATATAATAACAGGTAGCATGTATCTGATAGGTCATAAAATTAAAGAATTGAGTAAACTTTATAAAGTTACACTAATTTTGGCTTCTTGCTATGTCAAAGACATTTTTTCGTTCAAGGTGATCAGGTTGTCTGAGAGAATTCAGGATATTAGATGCTTCAATATTAGCATGGTATTTTAATCTTGATTTGTCAGACCTGCAAAAATTTTCACTTGATGTAAAATAGTCCCATAGTCCTTCTAGACAGAATGCTGCTGACTTTGCATTCAGGGAGTGTAGTGTGGATAAACTCGGACAATCAATTTGGTTCGAAAGTCCAATATTTGTGTGCCAGAATAATTTGAATTGGCCAATAAATACAAATTTCGAATTGAATTCAGAACAACAAACCTTGAAGATAAAGAAAAGTGGTGTCACATTAAATGCAATTAATAAAAATGAAAACGTTATTCTTGAGTAGATGCGAAATTACCGTTGTTGTTACCGAAAAACAGTAATTTTGTAATGGCTTACCTTTGATATCTTCACCTTTTTAATTGTAAATGGTGACGCTAAAACTCTTTGCCATTTGATAGACTGAGGGGCATTTCGAACATTACTTGTTACTGACGTAGCTTTTTGTGGACCAGTACATGTGACTTCTAATATTATAGGGGGACCACCAGCAAAAATGTATATTGCGGTGTTTGTTTATTTCACATCGAAGGCAGTCCACTTTAAGCTTGTAAGTGACCTTAGTACTAATCCTTTAATTTCTACTCTTAAAAGGTTCGTCGCACTGCAGTCCGGGAAGTATCTATTGCGACAACGCGACAAATTTCGGAGGAGCCGAGAGGAAACTTCGCAATCTTCAAGAGGCTTTAAACGTGTAGAGGGACAGTCTACAATCGTTTACTGCAGTAAAGGGGATGAAGTATTTCTTCATACCTCCAAAAGCACCACACATTGGCGGCCTGTGGGAAGCAGCGGTGAAGAGCGCCAAACATCACCTCATGGACAATGTTTTACTTATGTCAGAGAAGATGCATTCATTGCTCTCATTGGCTACCACTTATTTCACTTCCGCCAGAATCTGTGCCCGACAGCAAGTTGTAATGCGTGCTTTTGTTTCCAGCTGGGATGAACGCTGAGTCTGCCATGGTCGAAACAAGAGGAACAAACTGTGGAAGAAGAACCGAATTACGCACTACTTACTCTATGAATAAGTAAATTCACCGACACTGGGAGTGTTCAGCTCGGTTGATGTACCTAACCCACTGCTTTTATTGCAAATACAATATATGCTAAGATTTGACATATCCTATCTGTATAAATATTGTGGGTGCCGTAGCTCAGTGGTTAGTGTGTTCGCCTTCTGATCTGTAGGTCGTGGTTCAATACCCGGCTGATGCATAACAAATTTAATACCGAAAAGATTTTTCTTTCGAACGGTACCCACCTGTCGGCAAGCAATTGGCAATTCTACCGACAGTAACAACTTGCCATGAAAAAGCTTCTAAAAAGAACTCTGTGACAAAGCTCAGAAAAAGTGATGTCACAAGTGTTCTGCCGTTCGGAACCGGCTAAAATAAGTAGGTCCATTCTAATACTGTCCAAAATTTAAGACGCACAACAGTAATGGAAGAGAAGCTCGGCCAATGAGCCCTTTGGGGCTTTAAGTGCCACATATTTATTTTTTATCTGTATAAATATGTATATTAATACCATGCTAGAAGAGATAACCAATAGCGATTGGTTATCCCTGGTGCTTACCTTGGTGATAGGGCTTTTTATTAGGTCTTAAAGGCAGCTATTATTGGAGCAGAAAGCTCTAAGACTAATTACCTCTTATGGTTGCTCAATCGTTAGTTTACACACAAGGGTGTCTATATGAAAAGTAGTTATGTAGGTGTTGCCTTAGAAGATGTGGCAAAGTTGGTCGAAGGATTATCTCCTCTGTGTACAACCTCGTAGCAAATGGGCAATTGATGGAGACAACTGACGGGGACAACTTACTACCTCAATAGTAGATGACTGGCAAAGTAGAGACAGTGATTCCAGGAAAGGATAGCAAGATGAGAGTGGTCGACATACAAACTAATACTGGCACTTACTGGAGCGCCACCCACAAATTGGGTGTCCTTCCAAATATTTGAAAACTATATGTTCTTCAACGCTGCCGGGATGTTCTTTCAGATGAATGACCAATTATTTAGTATTATTTATTCGTTAATTATTATTTTATCAATTAGTTGTAATATAACTTATTATTCGTATTTTTATATTATTTTTATATATTATTATACGGCTTTCCCACGCCACTCCATGTTTGAATTAAATTGGTGATGTTTTTATCAACATAACATCGACATAATAATTTTTCAATCATTTTCTTTTTTGTATTCATTGAAAAATATCTGCAATTGCTTTATTTGTATATTCCATGATATAAAAACTACACGACGATTTTTGGTCAATTATTCAATTTCTAAAAAATGTTGCCATGTAAAAATTGGCTTGTATAGCCCACCTCCTGACAATGAATTTACTTATGCGTAATTTGATCTCGTTCGTCTGATGTCCGAAGACCAAATTGGCTTAACCCCATTTTTGATCGAACTCAATGTCATTAAGGTCAATAGTTTCCAATAAAAAAAAAATAAAATAAATATGTGGCACTTAAAGCCCCAAAGGGCTCATTGGCCGAGCTTCTCTTCCATTACTGTTGTGCGTTTTAAATTTTGGACAGTATTAGAATGGACCTACTTATTTTAGCCGGTTCCGAACGGCAGAACACTTGTGACATCACCTTTTCTGAGTTTTGTCACACAGTTCTTTTTAGAAGCTTTTTCATGGCAAGTTGTTGCTGTCGGAAGAATTGCCAATTGCTTGCCAACAGGTGGATACCGTTCGAAAGAAAAGTCTTATCGATATTAAATTTGTTACGCATCAGCCGGGGATTGAACCACGACCTACAGATCAGAAGGCGAACACACTAACCACTGAGCTAGTTTCCAATGTCTTTAATATTTTCTTCTTGTTACTCTGAAATCTGATATTTAAATCACAATTTATATTATTGAGGAGACAGACGAAGAGAATTGACCTCTAGCTCTTCTTCTGCAGATATAGGAATATAATTTATTTCTTTAAATATGTTTTGGGTCAAGGTTGCGTCATCTATGTCATTCCATGGAAACAACGTTTGCTTCTATGCACAACATATTTTCAAAGTTACATATTTTTTGCATGTCTTTATATCGCCGGGATGAGCACACCAAATTCAAATTCAAAATTTTGTATGGCGAATAAAGTAATTAGGTACGTGATTGGAGTGTGAATTACGAATGAGAGAGCGAATTGGGGTGCCGTGGGAAAGAGCTATTATATTGTATGGTATATTTTTTCTATGCCTTACTATACGTAACTTAAGTTTAAAATTTTTATTAAAAGTATAATTGAATTTATCTTGCTACATATACAGCTTTATAATAAGTATGTTATGAAATGAAACACCACTAAATTATACCAGTCTAGATATTACTGAATGTCAGTGAATGGAGTATCTGACGTGCCATCATGCTCAGACCGTAGACATATCAGATTTAGGATTAGGGATCAATTCTTAACTGAAATATCGTTTAGACCAAAGAGACTGTTACCAGCTATACCATGTCTCAACTAAACTTGAAAGTAGGATAGACACAATAGATCCATTAGAAAGCACATTTTGTCATCTTGTAAAAAGCAAGAAACCATTTTAAATTCCTTTGAATACAACTATCCCCTGAGGACTAAAGCGTTCAGAAAATCGACACCTTGGTAGAATAAGGAACTGTCGAAGCTTAGGAAAGAAGTTAGAAAACCAACCGGAATCACGATTGGCAAACCTACTCATAAACCGTCACCAACTACAATAAAAATTAAAAAAAAGAAAATGTTTTAGAAGATTCTGCGAAGACATTTCTAACACAGTCTGTAGCTGCCGTTTACCGAAGATCCTCTTAGTATAAAACTTAGACCAATTGGAATATTGACCATTAGCAATGGGAGAACCGCCTCAACTCTTATCAACATGCATATCAGAAAGATAAACCTACTAAAGGGCTTCCAATGTTTCATTATTAAAATTGCCTTTTATATCCAGGAAAACGACTAGACATATTTCCTTAGAATCTAGAGAGTTTTCTTTTTTGTTTACCAGTGCTAATAGACTGGTAAACATAAAAGAAAACTCTCTAGATTCTAAGGAAATATGTCTAGTCGTTTTCCTGGATATAAAAAAATTTTAATAATAAAACATTGGAAGCTTTAGAAATATTCAAGAACTCCTCTATCGTAGAAGAATGGTGTGAGCAAAACCAACATTGTCCCCTCAACCAAACAATTACAGTTTGAGGTAAAGAAACTGACAATTTTTGGGGATGGTTTTTTTTACAATTTAGTTAATTGAATCTGAATATATAAAACAAAGTTGCAAAAATCGTCTGTTTCTTTTAGCCGCCCGCAATTATCAACCAATTTAGTTGATTTGTTTTAATGCAGATAATTCCGGTAGGAAGGTAATTCGAAAAAAAATGTTGTTTAAACATTCAAAAACATTTTTTTTAATGTAAAAGAGAAATTAAATAAAATTACGCTCATGACCACGTATGATCGAGAGAGAATGTACGCATACACACCACATGCTTGCATTTACATTTTTATGCTCAGCGAACTCAGAAATTGCAAGCTAGCGAACAAAAACTATAGAATAAAAAAGAATTCATACACACATTCGTAGAAATCAGTGTAAGTTATTGTTAAAATGCGTTAGTATGAATTTGGCTTGGACGATATGGAAAACTTTTACGTGTATACATATGTATGTACCTATTTTGCATGCACATTCATTTGATTATTGTATATTTAATTGTAACCTTGACAGTATATGACCGGTAAACTCCACATACATTTCGTAAACATAAAATGCAGCGTCATCATTATATGACCGCTGATGAACTAAAACAACAGCGTTGCTGTTATTATGTATAGTGGACAGTGCATTGCCTAAATACGTTGTCAAGGCAAATTATGTAAAATGTTTCATTAGTGCATATTTTGCGTTTAAGTGTAATTTTTTATATTTAATTTATATGCTAATTTCCAATAAATAGAGAAATCGACTGCGGGTTTATGTCAATTGAACTAGAACCATAGTGCCTTTCACTAAATTGTTAATTCTGTTGTTGACATAACTAATCCGGGTTCAAGTGCGTGTGTACTTTCTGCGATAACAAGTTACAAAGTCTAGAGCATTCCGAGCGAAACCTTTATGTTTGCATCGCTAGACGTAACATTTTAGTGACCCCGACGTGATCCCTAGTTTGTGCATCCGCAGTGAATCTGTAGCTGACTGAAGTTATTCTGAGAAATATTTGAATCAGTCATATTGGAAACTTCAAATAAGCCAGCAGTCGAAAAGCCCATTTTGTCAATCAGGACAACTATTGCACAAAACAACGACATAACAACAACTACTCTCTCAACAATTCCTTCGGTTAGAAGACAAATTGTGATGATGCAGTCGCTGAAACGATTACTCATTCAAGATCCGACTGCTGCGAATATGAAGCTAAATGAAACACTTTGGGGGCAGATTCAAGGTCTGCATTTCACAATATGGGAATCGGTTCAAGGAAGGATACGACATGGACTCATACAAGAATCTAGTAATCAACAAATTTGCTTTGACGTCCTATAATGCACCACAAAACTTCGGATCTGCACAAGATAGTAAACTACCACTACCTAAAATTACTCTTCCAAAATTTAATGGAGATTACCTAAAGTGGCGAGAATTTTTTTATATGTTCTCGCAAAGAGTAGACAAGCAACAACTTCCTGCTATACAAAAGATGTGGTACCTCAAATCTAACGTGGGAGGGGAAGCTGAAAAATTGATCAGTCATCTTTCAGCCACAGCTGACAATTACATAACTGCTTGGAAACTATTGCATAGATACAATAATCAACGGATTCTTGTCGCTTCGTTAATACAACCGCCACTAGATCAACCTTCTGCCTCTTCGTCACCTACAGGCATTACATGCTACATGACACAACAAAAGAATGCTTACACGCATTAATCAATATTGGGAGCTACACAACTTTTGGGATCCCATGCTGCTATACATACTAGTCAAAAAATTGGCTCTAGGCATCCACATTTTGTATGAAAGATCACTTTCGAATCCAGAGGATTTTTGACCTTCCTCGAAGTACAATTTCAATCAATGGAATCTATCGGGCAAAAAGAAAAATCACAAAGAGCATTTAATACAGCTGCAACCACGCAGAAGTTCAACAATGCATGAAAATTATGCATCATCAGTTCCCATCCTTTGTATTTTTGCTAAAAATTTATGCAATTATCCACAACAGAAAGATAGAATTAGGTGCAAAAAATAAGATATGTGTCAATTGTTTTAGGCAGGACCATAGAGCAAAAACCTGCACTTCAAGATCCTGCATTAAGTCCGACAAGAAACACAATTCACTGGTGCACTTAAAACGCAGAAACGAAGTTCCAAAATCAAACCAATCAACGACAGCGATAAGGTCAACTGATTCCAAAATAGCAGTAACATCAACATCGGCGAACATCAAGCCAGCACGCCAAAACTACGTCTTACTAGCGACAGCAAAAATAACAATTACAGCGGAAGGTCATGTGAATTCAGAGCAATATTAGAGTCCGGCTCACAAATAAATATTGTCTCCGAGCGCCTCATCAAAAAGTTATCCATACTCCCAATTGACGCCTCACTGTGCATTGAAGGCGTCGGAAAGGCTAAAAAAAATCCACTCAACGGGTGAATGTCAAATTACAATCTTTGGACAAAAGCTTTTCAACCCACTTAGAAGCGATTGTACTTCCAACCATCGTTCCTGCCCAGCCAAACCACAATCTTGATATCTCTACCTGGTCAATTCCTACAAATATTCAAGTAACAAATCCAGAATTTCAGCAAAAAGGGAAAGTTTACATCCCGTTTTGTGCTGAATTCTATTTTAATCTAATGCTACTGGACAAATCAACCTCTCCAATAATCTCCCAGTCCTGCAAAATACAAAACTTAATAGGATCTTAATTGGAAGGATTGGAAGCAACTCAGAGTCGTAAGAGATACTGACTTGTGCTGTTTTTGGGAACCAAGCAGACACCAGTGACACTAATACCACACTAGACGAGGTGGTAGAACGGCTATGGAAAATGGATGAAGCAGAACTAAAGGAAAGACGATTATCGCCAGCAGAACAGCGATGCGAGGCGCATTTCGCTCAGAACGCTCGCACCAATGACGAAGGTCGTTTTGTCGTCAAACTACCATTTCTTGAAGACACATCAACCTTGAGATCGTCACGAGAAATAGTCTACAACAGATTTTAAAGTCTGGAACGGCGACTACTACAGTGTGGAATCAATACGTCCCAGACAGCACTACAACCCAACTTCGAGTAGTATTTGACGCCTCGGCCAAAACTACATCTGATTATTCATTGAATGATGTTGATTGATTCAACACGGTTATCTAGCTCCATATATTGTAACAAAATGCCTACAACATATCGCGATCTTAAATGCTAATGATTTGGGAGCTCAAATCTGCAGCACAATTTCTACGTTGACGATGGACTAGGGGGTTCAGACAGT
Organism: Megamerina dolium; assembly: GCA_963854835.1. NCBI lineage: Eukaryota > Metazoa > Arthropoda > Insecta > Diptera > Megamerinidae > Megamerina > Megamerina dolium. The sequence continues at coordinate 28,690,389 of OY978530.1, forward strand.
CTGATAACGGCCATCACAGCACAACAGCAACTCATGCACATCTTAAATAAGCATGATTTCAACTTGGACAAATGGTGTGCAAATCATCCGCAACTGCTACAAAACATTCCTTGAGACGAACAAGAAGTAAAATTTGACTTCACCAACACCAACAATGATTTAAATAAAATGTTGGGATTATTATGGCTATAGAAATCTGACCACTTTTGCGTTAAAGTAAGACTAGATCCAATAAAGGTAGTCGCAAAACGATCGATTACTTCCGATTTAGCCAGACTTTTCGATCCTTTGGGAATTGTTGCACCAGCCATAGTAACAGCCAAGATATTTGTCTAGGAACTTTGGCAATTAAAAATAAATTGGGAAGACGCTTTATCAGCTGAATTGCCAACAAAATGTGTAAAGTTACGCAGCAACCTAAGTGAACCACATGATTTAAAATTTTCGCTTCAAATCTTTAATGGAGACATCCCAAACACAATTCAACTTCACGCATTCTCTGATGCTTCAGAAAAGGCATATGGTACTACGGTCTACATCAGATCAGTATTGAAGGATGGGCGAGTAATTGTACGGCTGTTGTCTGCAAAATTACGAGCGGCACCGTTAAATCGACAAACCCTTCTTCGTCTTGAACTCCGTGCCTCAGTATTAGGTGCTCAACTGACCGCGAAGATCAAAACAGACCTAAAATTAGATGTACTTATGTACATCTGGACTGATTCATAAATCGTGTTGGCATAGATAAATTCACATTCCTTATTGCACCAAACATTTGTAGAAAATCGTGTATCTGTCATCCAGGAACATTCTATTGCTGAACAGTGGTATCATGTAAGCTCACAACAGAATCCTGCTGATGTATTATCACGGGGCTTATCACCAAAGAGGCTAGAGCATGTAACCTATGGTTTTATGGGAAACTATTTCTGTATGGTCAAGAAGACTCTTCGTCACAGCCATACTCAAAGGCATCATCAGTATGCAAGGACAATTTCCTCATGAAACAAAAGGCGACATCAACTCTTTTAACAACTTATTCAAAACATTGCAAAGAGTCACAGGCTACATATTCAGATTCATCAACAATGCCATAAAGCATTCATCAGTGTCAGAGATTTCCTTAACCGTAGGCGAATTAGAAAATTATCCTATAGCAATTGTTTGTACAATGCAGCAGTCAGACTTTGAGGAAGATCATTTTTGAACACGAATGGCATTATTCGAGTTGGAGGGTGATTACATGCATCCGAGCTTACATACGATGCCACACACCAAATGTTAATTCCGCACAACAACCCTATCACAAATTGTTTAAAATTGTGGAAGATGTACCAAGACCAAGCCAAAACTACTTATTTGGTCAAATTATGGGCAACCTCCTGTCAACAAGACCATTCATAAATTCAGGCGTTGATTTCTTTGGATCTTTTGGGTTCACTTTAAGAAACTACAGAAAGCCTATATAGCAGTATTTTGTTACTTCGCAACAAAAGCAGTTCATTTGGAGTTAGTCAGCGACTTGACGACGGATGCGTTTCTTGGTGCATTAAAACGTTTTATAAGCCGAAGAGGTCACTTTCAAACTGTACTGTGACAACGCGACAAACCTTGTTGGTGCTAAAAATCAACTAACAGAGCTTAATGAAACAATTCACTCCATCAAATCACGAAAATCAATTGTAAAGGAGTGCAGCGGTAGAGGCATAACATTTCACTTCATACCACCTAGATCGGCACACTTTTGTGGCCTTTGGGAAGTTGCGGTTAAGTCTGCAAAGCCTCTTCTAGTCAGCAACGTAGCAACCGCATTCTTTACTTACGAAAAACTCGACACTGTGGTGTCGTGGCATTCTTAATTCAAGACCTACATGGAACAATCAACACAGTAAAGAAGATAATATTCCAACAAAGAAAAGACGTACATCCATGCATCAAGGAATTGCGACGCTATTGATTACACTGATGATCCTGCCAATTATAATGGGCTCTCCAATACAAGTCAACCGTTTCGGATGACAACTTGGCATCCACTTTGAAGACATAGGAAGAGCTGCCATTCCATCCTCTGACTACAATTTAATCATATACTACGATTTGCAACCTTATTGGACTGGGACGGCGTCATTTCTCAACAGAACAAGCACTCTGCATCGACTCTGTCAAGTAATGAAACACAACTGCAACTGTAGTCAACTAACTAACAATTTCGAACGACTACATAAAGAGTTGCATTTAGATGACAAGCTATTTACAGGCAGTCGTATCAGAAGAGGGGCAATGAATTTCGTTGGCGGCATCGAACATAAGGAAAATGAATCCAACTTGTTGCACCTATTCAGAAATCAAATTTCCATTATTGATTCTACAATAAACATCATCGAGCAGGACCAAATAACAGCTAAGGAAAGTTTTGACCAAATCAACAACTAAATCACTCAAATTTGGAACCAAATAAACCATGAAGATCATCAATTAGAGCTATAACATCTATTCAATGCATTGTACATGCAACTGACTCTAATGATAACTGAACTTTAAAGGACACCGGCAGTGATGCTGGATGTGCTGACAGACACTCATCAAGGCAAACTCCATCCATTGGTGTTAACCCTTGATAAGCTACAGACAGAAATTGAAATATTTACATATGTATGTACCTATTTTGCATGCATATTCATTTGATTATTGTATATTTAATTGTAACCTTGACAGCATATGACCGCTAGTAAACTCTACATGCATTTCATAAACATAAAATGCAGCGTCATCATTATATGACCGCTGATGAACTAAAACAACAGCTTTGCTGTTATTATTTATAGTGGACAGTGCATTGCTTAAATATGATGTTAAGGCAAATTATGCAAAATGTTTCATTAGTTTATATATTTAATTGTAATTTAATTTATATGCTAATTTCCAATAAATAGAGAAATCGACTACAGGTCGATGTCAATTGAACTACAACCATAGTGTTGTTGACATAAGTAATCCAGGTTCAAGTGCCTGTGTTTACTTTTTTTTCGTTTCTTTTGATATTTTTTGAATCTTTCTTATAGAAATTGACAACAATTTCTCAAATCTTAAGACTAAATGTTAAGCTAAATAGCAAGTAATTGACATTTAAGTAGCAGGTAATTTTCATTTAAACAACTAGTATTATATTGACAGCAAGCGTTTCCTCTTAAGCCGAGTGATTGAAAGGACAATGGTTAGCTGCCGGGCCTGGTCGTTGGGATGAGTTTAAAGTTTTATCATGTATTTAGGAATATATGCTCGTATGACTTCAGAACCTGTAGCAATATTAGGATCTTTATGTAAATTCATGTTTTTTACATACCAGGGAGCACAAGTTATTTGCCTAAGCGTTTTATTCTGGAATCTGGATTTTTGCAATGATCGAGGGACAAGCCGAGCTCCATATTTCGATTCCATAAGTCCAGATTGGTTTAATAATCGATTTATAAATTAAAACTTTATTATTGAGGCTGAGTTTTGAGTTTTTATTTAGCAGCCAATGCATTTGCAGCATTTTTAATTTGATTTGTATTTTTTTACTATCAATGTGAGCTTTCCATGTTAGTCTTCTATCGAAATAAATTCTCAGGTATTTTACTTCATTTGATTGCGGAATGAGTACATTGTTTAATTTGACGGTGAGACACGTTTCTTTCCTGAGAGAGAAAGTTACCTGTACACAATTATTCTCATTTACTTTTATTCGCCATTTTGACAACCATTCTTCGAGGAGTTTAAGATGTTTTGACAAGTTACAAGCTCCGGATGATCGTTGTGTGCATTTAGGATTGCCGTGTCATCATCGAAGGTTTTAACCAAATGGTTTTCAAATAACGGAAGGTCAGCAGTATAAATCAAGTACAGGAACGGACCAAGTACACTGCCCTGTGGAACTCCTGCATTTATCTCAAATTCCTCTGAGATAAACAAATTAAATTTTATTTGAAATTTGCGAAGTGTTAAGTAAGAATTGAAAAGTTTGTGGGTATTCTCTGGAAGCGAGTGGATAATTTTATATGCAATGTCTAGAAATACTGCATCGCAGTATTTTTGGTTCTGGAGAGCCTCATGAATTGTTTTGGCTAATCTGTGGACTTGCTCGATTGTTCTATGTTTTTTGCGGAATCCAAACTGGTGATGTAGTATTATGCCTCGTTTTGTAACATAGGCATAATAGAAAATTTTAGAAAACTGGGGTAAGAGATTTATTGGCCTGTAAGACGATGCAACTGTAGGGTCCTTTCCCGGCTTAGGAATCATTTTAATCATGGATATTTTCCATTGTTCAGGGTAGTATCCGAGCGAGAGTATGCTGTTGAAAATGGTTAAAATAAGGAGTATTGTGCTGTCAGGTAGTGTTTTTATCAATTTGCCAGTAATTTGGTCATATCCAGGGGCCTTTTTTTGGATTCACATTGGAAATAGTATATTTTAGTTCGGGAAAATTTATATTAGGAAAGACATTTTTTAAATGATGTGCCAAAACAGTTCCTTTCTCTTCATCGCTGCAAGCCCAACGTGTTTATGAATTGGTGGTTCAAGTTGTGTTGGAGTTTTAAGTTTCTTTGCTGCCCTCCATAAGGAACAGTTATTTTCCTTAAATGGACCTATGTTTTCAAGGTATGATTGTACCGCACAGTTTTGTTTTTCGAAGAGGGCTTCTTTTAGAACTTTGGAGGCTACATTGAAATTTTTTGTTGAGGTAGGAGATCGATGTTTTTGCCATTCATGGCGGGCTTTGCGCTTTGCCGCAACTAGATTTTCAATGGTTGATTGAAATCTAACCTTTGGTTTATCTACTTTTGGAGCTACAATTGCCTTATTTACAGCAGTCTTTAATGTTGTGCTAAGGAATTCAACAGCTTTATCGATTTCTTCATATAAGTTAAGTTCAGAAGTCTCTGTCATTTCATTATTTACTTCCTTACAAGATTATTGGAGAATGGTCAGAAGATAGGTCGCTGCAGGGTTTTCCAGATATATCATTTCTATTTAGCCCCTTGATAATTCCAAAATCTATTAGATCTGGAATTTTACTGGGATCAGATGGCCAATATGTAGGGTGTCCGGACGAAACAACATCAAGCGCTTTCCTAGAGAAGCATAGAGTTCACGACTTTTGGAAGAAATTAACCTGGATCCCCAGAAGGTGTGTTTTGCGTTTAAATCTCCAGCTGGCAAGAATCAAAATACTTGTGAATCTGTTCAGCTGCCACAGCAAATCTTATTGTTTAAGAGAAGCATAGAGTTGACGACTTTTGGAAGAAATTAACCTGGATCCCCAGAAGGTATGTTTTGCGTTTAAATCTCCAGCTGGCAAAAATCAAAATACTTGTGAAACTGTTCATCTGCCACAGCAAATCTAAAAAGGCAGTACACAGAAGATATAGCTATTTTGTTTAGACCCGATTTGATGCAAATAGAAGTTGCCAGTAGATGCTTTTCACAATATTTTTCTAGTTCATTAGGACGTTGATTAAAAACTCTCCAGTACCGCCGTGAACTTTTCCTTCAGGGTGGTTTGTATCATAGAACCTATATCCATGAACACGAATGCAATTTTTTTGCGTTAGGTGTGTTTCCGAAATGTGCATGATGTCGATATTATTACTGTGCAAGCAGCGTGTTATTTCTAAGATATGTTGGCTGAAGCCGTTAGCATTCCAATGGCATATTGTTAGCACATTAATTTAGATTTTATAAGTTCCATAATGAGAGCTTGACTTTGCACCATACTTTGCGTTATGGTTTTCCTCATGTTTTGCATCCACTCCATGAATTTATCTATTTTTTATAAAAGAGAAGATAACATTGCAGGCATAGGATCTGTGTATGTTTTCAAGTTGGCTGCAATAACACTATTTTTCTGATCAGTATTTGTTTTAAGAGAATTTGCTTATGATATACCAGGTTCGCTGGTGATATTATTTGGTATACCATTTGTTAAAGAAGAGAATTGATTCAAAGAGAATTCAATGCTTTTTTGTGGAAGCTTATTTTTTCTTTCTATCACAGCATTTTGTCTTTCAAAGCACGATGTATGGGACATCCCCTGTAATATGTATGGTTTCCCTTGCAGTTTGAGCGAAGCTTGGCACCTGCGTCATCCTTTTTTTTTGGGCATTTTTCCGTGGGGTGCGTTTCTGAACATATAACACAAACTCTATTGAATTTACAATATGTCTTTGAGTGCCCGTATTCATTGCAGTTGAGGCATTGCACAGGTTCTCAACGTTTATGAGGCTCCTTAACAGTAACTTTTCTATGAAGGAGGTTTTGCGGATGGATCTCATTTTTCTTTAACTTTGCCAGGTCGTATTTATCTCCACTTTATAGAGAGGTTGTGGAATCTCTGTTTATTATGTTATATATATTTTTCACCGAATAGTCTTGTCCTTCTATTTCTTCTTTTATTTCATTTGCATCGACGCCTGGCTCAATAGCCTTTATAACAACGATTAGACCTTTAGAACTTTTGAATTGATATGAGTAAAATTTTTTATTTTTCATTTCAAAGTCGGAAACTACCTTTCTGTAATGAGCTTCATCAAAAACTTGCATTTTTGTTTCACAAATAAAACCTTGTTTCGAGGTCGATAAAAAAGTCTTTTTTTTCCCCAACATTTGTGTGAGAAGAAAGATTGGTGGCGGTTTAGTTTTTCTTTGTTGTGTTCCAGTAGACTGCTCATCGCTTTCATCATTTAATACCGAGAATATATTTTGGCTTTTATTTTTATTAGTTTTAATAATTTTCATAGGTGTTTCCTTATTTGATGGAGAAGTTGGTATCGTTTATTTAAAATTAGGAAATAGCGATCAATACCAATTTGTTATTTAATCTTGATTATTATTGTTATTTCTATTATCGTGAAAATTGTTTATTGCAGAGTTTGTAGCAGAGGAAGAATGTGTTTCAGGAGTTTTACCTTGTGTTTGTACATGTTGATAATCTTTTCTTTTAACTACATTGATGTTGTTAGAGATATTTTGTTTAGATTCATTTGTATCTAAACATACTACGTTGATAGGATTTGGTGATAACGACGAATTCACTTCAGGAGAGGGACATTGTGAACTCCAAGAGAACTTATCCAAAATGCGCATGCGCAGAGAGAGTTGACAATTTTGAAGTTTGTGATTGTAGTGGTGTATTCATATTTTGTGCGGGAAAGAGAGTATTACTGCTATTTGCATTATCAGTTTTTGTTATTGTTATTGTTATTATTTGCATTAATTCCACTAACACTCACTATTGGTGGTGAGCGTTGAATGTTCATAGCAAATTTAGCTTGTAATTGCTTTTACTTATGCTGCAACTAGCCACCGACGTAAAAACGTAGAACGTGTCAGCTGACACGACCTATCTTATGGGAATGTCGTGTTAACGAAAACTCACCACCGTATGACGGTGACGTAGACGTTGCTCGTAGCGGAAAGAATCAACAGCAATTTGATTTTTTACGTAAAAACGTGTCAGCTGATCGCTCTATATGTTTACAGGGCTACCAGCTTGGACTTTTATAAATGAATAAAAAATTAACTAAAAAAGTTTATTTTTTTTTTAATTAATCAAAACTATCATCGTGTTTAGTTATTTATTAAAATATACTTCACGTATATTAATTTTTTTTTTTAGTTTCTAACATATATATTATGAAATTTGATCATGAAAATGGTAAGTGTGATTAAAAGCATGCAAGCACAGTGTTACATGGCAACATTGTTATGTATGTATATAAGAAAGAACAATCGATTTCTCCGTCGCTGCTACGGGCATAACTTTTGACAAATTTTTGCTCTTACGTACGGGCGGCACGTATGTACGCTACGTCGGTGGCTAGTTGCAGCATTACTTTAATAATCCAAACAGTTCTTTATTTTTTCTTTTTATTCTTTTTCCTCCAATTGCACTTATTTTAGTAACAAAAATAAGCTTGCACTCAAAAGAACACGTCCTATCTCGCGCAAGCACATGACGAATCGCAACAATGAAAAAAAAAAAACATTCTCCGATATCAAGTTAGGAAGTCTAGAGCACTCCGAGCGAAACGCTTGTGTTTGCGTCACTAGACGTAACAGCAAACATATATGGCACATATACTTCGAAGTATGAAATGGAAATAAACGATGAGATGCTCAACGGGGCGTTATTTTGATCGAAGATATGTATTTGCTCAAGCGCGGCAGTTGGTGTGCAAATTGGGCACGCCAGCATCCAATCCTGCAATGTAATTCGAGAGTTGGAGCGAGAACGAGAATACGATCGAAACGATTTGAGCCAGGCAATCGAACAAACTTTCCGTTGCTGACTCCTCGCAGTTGCTTTTTCTCGGCGGTGGTCGAACAGCCATTCTGAGTTGGAGCTGCCGTTGAATCTGTATCTGACTGCCGAACCGACATTTATTTATTCAAATAATTCCGCAATGGCAAAAGTATTTCAGGGATATAAGTCTGGAGCGAATACACAATGGCGCACAAGCGAACATTGGAGTCACTCGATAGGAATACGAATGATCTGCTCAGTAATACGAGATGTTTTGGAGGCGCAACGGTACTGGTAACCGGCAATTTTCGATAAACGCTCATTCAGCGATCAACAACAGACGACCAAAATCAACGCTTGCCTTAAGTTTAGATATTTACAAAACGGCAAAACAATCCATCTGCTCAGGTTTTCTTGAATCAATTGATGACTATTGGTAATGAAGAAGCCCAGATGACGTTTCCAGTGGATTGATTTCATTTCCGCGCTACTCTTTCATAAAATGAAACTCACAATTAGTTTACTAATCTTAAACCTAGTTATATCTAAATGTTTTTAACCAGTGATAAAACATTTATTAAATTTGCGAATGATTTAAATCAATAGCTCATAGAATTCATAACAAATGTGTTCAAATAATTTTATGTAATTCATTCTAACCATTCTACTCAACATGGGATAGTTAGGTATAGTATAAAATTGAAAATAGAATGACTTTCATATACTCCGTTGAAAATTTAATTCTACAGATTCCAACGTTACGTTAGCTGCATTCTTTTGTAACCGAGTTGCAAAAGAACACCAATTCGCATTTAATTTCCCTTTTACTTGAATATAATTTCCCTTTAGTTACTTAGCAACGCTGGTGGTATATATGGTTGTTCGTGAAATTTATAAACGAAATAAAAACAAAAAAGAAACAATTCTGCGGAATCTGTGGTAAATATATTCGTTTATTTAAAATAAATTTTTATTTGCACTTGCTTTATTTTGCTTATTTTTGTTTATATTTACAATAATTTGACGTGTTCAGGTCGATTAATTATAAGCAACTTCAATTAAACTCGGTTAAAATAGACGATGTCACTTATTTTTGTTGTTGCTTTGCATGTAGTTCGGCAAATAAGTCAGTGTTCTTTTGCAACTCGCGTGCAAAAGAATGCGGCTGTTACCTACCAATCCGTCTTGACAAAATGCTTGTAACACGCATATTCGTGTTACAAATGTTTTAATATTAAAATCTCATAAGAGGAAAAATTAATAAAAATAATAAAAAAAAAATTAATAAAAACAATAAAAGAATAATAAAAATAAAAATCCATGTCGTGATCCGGGATAGAACCCGGATACGTAGGCAAAGTCAGGTGGTGAGAATAACCCACAGAGCACTTGTGCCAGAGTGCACAACTTTGGGGTGGATAAATAAGTTTGTATATTTGCTTGTGCTGTCCTTTAATTCAATTAATGTAAATTAATTGAATGAAGGTAAAGGCACAGGCATATAAATGCAATTGCATAGAGCGAATATGAGAATTCTTGTTTGGTTTAGCATGCGTCTAATAGATAAAGATTGTGCTGAACCAACAAGAATCGAGAAAAGCGACTTCCGTATATAATCGGACAAGTGACATACTCGTATCTACATATGCTTATCCAGTTAGGCTCACTATTGAAGCGTCTTTCTGCTGTTGTAAAAACATTGCAACAACGACCCGTTGGGTGAATTAATACCAACGAGTGCTCTTTTGAACCAGATACATCTACGGTGCGCGACAATAAGAGTTCTTGCCCTAAAGTGATCCCAGCTACAGGAGCTTCGGGTAGCTGGAGCGCTGGTTTCTCCTGCGTTCTATTCATTGTCTCCCTCTTGCTTGCGTAGGATACGAACAGGTAGTTTTATAAATTTGTAGTCTCAGTTGAATAATTCGATTATAACGAATAGAGTATTTTTATTAATTTGTAATTTCAATTTAATAATTCTTCTGTACTTCAAAGCCTCTTTTTTTCTTTTACTTTAATTGTAAAAACTTCATTTAGTAAACGAAATAAACGAAAAGAATAATAAAAGTAGGAATTGTACTGCGAGAGGTATATCATCCGAGCAGAACACTCTAGTGTCGGTAATATTACTGTCAATATGACAGTAAGTGTGTAATTTCTGTAAAAGAACTATTGGTTGAACCTTCTGTCATGGAGGAAGAAGTTATCAAACTAGCACATAGTCAAGGCTACTTTGCAGGAAAGAAAATACAGGAGTTAGTCGAAATTATTATTACATTCATTATTTAAGTACGAAAGTCTCCGAAGTTATAAAAGGTTACATAAAATGCATAGTAACTGATGCGAAATTAGGGCAGAAAGAGGGCTTGTTAACGCCAATTGACAAGGCCAGCGAACCACTTGGTACTTATCACATCGACCACGTAGGTCCATTGACTGATACCAATACAAAATATAATCATATAAGTTTTTGTGGTGGTAGGTGGGTTTACCAATTTCGTGTGGTTATACCCCATTAAGTCAACCGGATCAAAAAAGACAAATTGCAAACACAATCGACAATATTCCGAAATCCCCAAAAAATTTTCAGATAGAGGCAGTGCGTTTACTTTAAACCTCTTTAAAGAATATTGCGAACGCGAAAATATTCAACATTTTCTAATTACTACGGGAGTGCCTCGAGGAAACGGTCAGGTAGAATGAGTGCATAAAATTGATGTCACTCGGCTCACTGTCATGAACAAATTTGTCCATGTGGACAAATTCCAAAATATTTTTAAGAATACAGATATAAACATAATATAATTCCCAGACTTACGAACATTTTTGGACGAATCAGAAATTGCTTACTTAAGTTTTAAACGTAATAGAATTCGAGAAAAAGCTAGTAAGAACAAAATTCCAAATTTTCAACTCGGCTGAAACACCCTTGAAAAAGTATGCAGGTGTAAGAGCTGAGAGTTCAGCTGGATTTTATGATAAGGAAGACAGAGTACGAGAAGTGAGAACTGTCTCTATTAGTGTGAGTAGCGTTGTAAAGTCTTCGTAGGTGAATTTGTGATTGCCTTCTACCTTCTTCAGATGAGTTTTAAAACTTTTTACTACTGATTCGCAGAGGCCATCAATAAGTGGAAAAGCGGGTGGAATAAAACTACAGAAATACCTTGGGGCCCATATTTGCCAGAGATGTCTTGAGAAACTTCATTGAGAAATTTGACATGCTCTCTAGAAACAATACGTTGGGCACCGTTTTGCCGTTATAGATCATAATTTTATTGGGCAAACCTCGCCTTACAAAAAATTTAGAGATCCGCAACGGAATGCATTCGTAATTAGTTCTGAACGCAATTCCGAGTGAATAGCTTTCCATTTGTCGAGAAATGGATTACGAGTGATTAACGAACTTTAATTACTGATTGGCTTCGAGTGAGATAACTCCTATATGAGCGGGATTGTGCAGGCATGATAAGCTGTAGTTTGACCAAGAATATCTTAGCTTAAGAAATAGCCGTACTATTTGGCATATTTAGCGTTTGAGATTCACTTTGCTCTCTATATAGGAAACGAAAAACATAGGCTATCACAAGCAATGCCAGTTGGAAGGACGAAAAACGTTCGGAGATGTCACAGCAATTTTCAGTTCTGTGGTATACTTCAACATTTCTTTCTTCGGGCCACGGAAAAGAACGAGGAGTTGACTTAGGTCAAGAATCGGGAGGAGATTGAAGCCATCTCGGCCCCTACCACCACAGAGAAGTGGAGCGAAAATCATATGGTTGACACACGCGAGTTCCCAATTCCGCTGGATTATCAACACTACAAACACGCCTCCAAGATGAACCACCCACTTTTGTGGGAATTTCTTACGTTCGATTAGCCACGTATGTTGGAGATGCAAGATAATTTGGCTAACCTAGATAATACGATTTCGGAATCGAACCAGAGAAAAATATCATAATGTTGAGAAGCAAGTGCAATTGTTGATGAACGAGGTGTGACAATAGAACTGCGTCACATAACTCTAAACGATAGGGGTTTATCGTCAGTAAAGACGCAATATTAGTTTTTGCCACCAATGGATGTGACGAAACTGAATTGTTCGATTCTGATCGACTGAAGAGAGATGCACAATATTTTTTTTCGGAAGAAGCGCAAAATCCATGTATTTAAGAGTTTCGGAGGGGTCTGAAATCTATCCATCTGGGAATTTCAATATGGTCAATACCAGCTAAATTCTCAAAGAAGCGATTCCATTTTAAAAGGGACAGCAGCTTGATAGATTCGTCCCAATCAGTGCCTTCCAACCAGAGTTCCAGAAAAATCATTTTAGCTTGAATCATAATTGGAGAAAGCCATCATGCGGTACCAAAAATATGTCGCTATATATGACAATGTAACCGATACAGCATTCCCCTGAGTAAGAGTTTTGGTTATACTGGTGTCATGAAATGTTTGTAAATTGGAATCTAATGGATCTTTGGGATATTTTCTAAGAGCTTATGATTATTTGCATTATTTGAAGTTAACGCTTCAATAAACATCAAAAGGTAATTAACCGTCTAAAAGGAAAGTTAAATTTTATTTGATATCACTTCGTATATTTTGGTATCGCCATCCTACAGTAGGTAAATCATATACGAGCAGTTTCATTTTTAACACGAATTATATTTTTTTAAGTTTAAATTTTGTCGTTTTTGCACAAATTTCGTTGATTAATATTTTAGCAGTTACAGGTACTAGCAGTGTTGCTTTAAAATTCATCACCATCAAATCAATTTGAAAATTAAAGACGTCAAAACTATATTTCCTGCTCTGATTATTTGCTCAATACCACCGTGCAGATAAGATGAGAGTCTTTTAAATATTTCAATCTATACTGAAGTTAAAAAGTTATGAATTAAAGGTATTAATGACTAGTTTGACTAGTTTGTTCTCATTCTTTCTTGTTGGCTTGTTCTGGTTATCGCCTATTCCTTTTTGTTGACATTCGTTCCGATGCTACCATTATTCGTGCTATTCACAATTGTTCCTCCCGAACAAATTATTATTCTTCGACTTGATATGGCGCAAGTTGTTCCTACTACACTACTTTATATTTTGCCCTTTTATTTTAGGCACGTTGAATACGATACACCTTTTCATTAATTTTCGTAATATTTTCATATGGTTCTTCCAAATGGATCTGTAGTTTAGGGACAGGTCTTTCTTTAGTTGTGGATTATGAAGCATTACAAGCTCTCCTTCATAGAACCCTTTGAAATTTGCTTTTAAATCATATCGGGTTTTCATCTTGTCGCTTATCATCTGGAATGCACCATCTATGCTGGCACGAAAGCAATATGAAAGCATAGTGTATGACCGGATAGGCGTTACGGCCTATGCTATTAATGGAATTTCGGATATAAAGGATTCTGACCACTAACAGCAAAATATCCTATTAGTTCAAAAATCCGCATCAGGGCCAAATATTTTAACATCAGCCTAATCTGTCCCCACGCTCCGACAGCTGAGAAGGACAATGTGACCAAAGAGAGCCTCTTTCAGCGTCTCCAAGAAGCTTATGACCGCTGCCCCCGCCACGACATCAAAATCTTAATCAAAATCTAAGGTTAGTGATTTCAATGCCAGGGTGGGTAAGGAAGGTACCTTTGGTCCTACTGTCGGAAAATTCAGCCTGCACCAGAACACTTCCGATAACTGAATGAGGCTGAACGTTTTCGCCGCAGCACGAAACATGGTAATTTGTAGTACCAGATTCCAGCATCTCGGTATCCACAAAGCGACATGGTTGTCTTCAGATCAACAAGAAACCAAATTGATCACGTGGAGATTGACGGAATTCATGCTTCCAGTGTAATGGACGTGAAATCGATCCGTGGTGCCAACATCGACTCGGATCACTACATTGTTGCAGCCAGGGTGCGTACACGCTTATGTGTTACAAATAATAAATGAAGTCCCACACAGATAAAGCTTGATGTCAGTAAGCTGCGATCACCAGAGACAGCAACAGCTTTTTCCACTCGGCTCTCGGCTCTGCTTATGCAGAACACTCCCCAACTTGATGATACATGCGTACGGTGGGCGCACATATCCCACTCCAAAACTGCTCCTGCTGGAGAGGTAATCGATTATTACAGTCTTCTGAGGAATGAGTGGTATGATCAGGAGAGTCGCGACGCTACCGCAGAGAAAGACGCTGCTTACAGAAAACACCTGAATGCAGGCGCAACGCGAGCTGCTAAGAAGAGGTACAGAGAGAGACGGAGTGCGGAGAAACGTATTTTCATTCGCAAGAAGAGGGAGTTGGAAAGACGCGAGTGTGAGGAGATAGAGATATGCGGCGACAGGAATGAGACTCAAATATTCTTCGAGAAGATCAAGCACCTGAATGGGTGGTTAAATCCCGGAGCCTCTTTCTGCCGTGACGGAAATGTGAATCTGGTTACGGTTGTCCAGAGTGTTCTGAGCCTATGGAGGGAACACTTCTCCACGTTACTGAATGGCGATGCTACGAACAATTCCGCCAGTGGAGGAGATTGCCCGCACACCCGAATTGCAAATGATGGTGTTGATGTTTCACCACGCGACCAATACAAGGTTAAAACAGCCATAATGAGGCTGAAGAACAACAAAGCTGCAAGTATTAATGGCCTGCCTACCGAGTAGTTTAAGACCGAAGGCGATGAGCTGCTCGCCTGTATGTACCAGCTAATAAGCAGAATATGATCGGTTCTCTCTCCAGTACATAAAAAAAGAGACCCCACAATTCGCGCCAACTACCGTGGCATAAGTCAAGGTCTTATCGTGAGTATTGTGTGAAAGATTGAAGCCTATGCTTCATAGATCGAATAAATCCACCATCGATTAAATGTTTACACTACCCCAAATCCTGGAAAAGACCCAATTAAAACAGAACGACACACATACCCTATTCGTCGATTGTAAAGCCGCTTTCGACAGTCCGATAAGGGATTACCTCTACACAACTATGTTTGAATTTGGTATACCTGCAAAATTCATTCGACTTTGCAGGATGACACTGCTTAATTCTCGTTGTTCGGTAAAAATTGGGAAGGACCTCTCCCCTCCGTTTAATACCGAACGAGGTTTCAGACAATGTGATTCGTTATCATGTTACTTCTTCAACCTTATTGTGGAGAAAATTATACGAGCTGTTGATTTATGCCATAATGGCACTATCTTCAACAAAAGTGTCATGCTGCTGGCGTATACCGACGATATTGATATAATCGGTATCAACTCGCGAGCAGTAAGTGCGGCATTCCCTGAATTGGAATTGGACAGTCACCTCGAATGTGTCTTACGTTGAACGAGGGTAAGACGAAGTACCTAGTGTTTACAAACAAAGAGTCTCGGCGTCTTGGACAACACGTCACTGTTGACAATTATACTTTCGAGTTGGTGAAGGACTTCGTCTATCTTGGAACCAGCATTAACACCAGTAATGACGTCATCCTGGAGATCATGCGTAGGATAACTCTGGCTAGCAGGTGTTGCTCTGGGCTGAGTAAGCAATTGAGTAGTCGAGCCCTCTATCGAACATCGAAAATCACACTCTACAAGTCTCTCATTATTCCTGTCCTAACATATGGCACAAAAGCCTAGACAATTTCCACCACGGATGAGACGATGCTTGGAGTTTTCGAGAGAAAAGTTCTGCGCAGGATCTTCGGACCTATTTGCGTTGATGGCGAGTATCGAATAAGGTACAACGATGAGCTGTAAGAGGTGTACGCTGACATTCGCGGCTGCGCTGGCTAGGTCATGTCGAGCGAATGAAAGAAGACGCTCCAGCGAAGAGGGTATTTAATTCGACACCGGGTGGAGGACGCAGAAGAAGAGGAAGAATAAGCCTCCGTTGGGTAACCTGGCGGCGCTTGGAATATTCAATTGGCACCAGCAAGCGAAGAACAGAGAACACTGGCGCCGCATTATATGTTCGGCCTAAATCGATCATCAGTTGTTATGGCGTCAAGAAGAAGAAATCGCTGTTTTTGTAGACTAGCAGTAGAAATCACGGTGATTAAATCACCGATAATGAAAATCACTCATCACCAGTTAACCTGATTCTAAAAATAACAAGCAACCAAAAATTTGATTTCGTCAGCCAGTCACATTTTGTCTTTCATACACAACATTATACACCCTTAAATGTCTATACTTACGAAAGTTTGACCTTTAGAAGCATTTTGATGCATCCTAGACATGTTGAACGAAAATGATATTCAAAATATTTACAAGGTTAATTGTCAATGTTAGTGAGTGGCGAAAATCTCCTCGGTTAGAGGTTGTGCGTTGGGTTTGGGACCCGCCACATAAAAAACCCCCCCAATGAAAAAAACAAATATGCCTCGGATAAGGACTACCGCTTTTGTGATGACCCCGAAACGATGTTGATGTTGATGCAAACGAAAAAAGGACAATGATTTACGGATATGCACCTGGAATGTCCGGTCCCTTTATAGGGAGGGTGCCTCTATCCAGCTGGTTGATGTCCTCGAAAAATACAGAGCTGACATCACCGCTCTCCAGGAAATGCGATGGACAGGACAGGGCTGCTCCAAAAGAGCGTCCTGTGACATCTACTACAGTTGCCTTGCTGAAAGGCACGAATTAGGATGTGGATTTTTGGTCAGCAAGAGACTGCGACATCTTGTCTCACAGTTCACGCCTGTGAACGAACGGCTGGTCACAATCCGCATCAAGGCAAAATTTTTCAACATCAGCCTTATATGTGCCCACGCTCCGACGGATGAGAAGGACAATGTGACCAAGGAGAGCTTCTTTCAGCGCCTCGAAGAAGCTTATGACTTCTGCCCCCACCACGATATCAAAATCGTGCTTGGCGACTTTAATGCCAGGGTGGGCAAGGAAGGTACCTTTGGTCCAACTGTCGGAAAATTCAGCCTCCACCAGAACACCTCCGATAACGGAATGAGGCTGATCGACTTCGCCGCAGCACGAAACATGGTAATTGGTGGTACCAGATTCCAGCATCTCGGCATCCACAAAGCGACATGGCTGTCTCCAGATCATCGTACAAGAAACCAAATTGATCATGTGGTGATTGACGGAAGGCATGCTTCCAGTGTGATGGACGTGAAATCGATCCGTGGTGCCAACATCGACTCGGATCACTACCTTGTTGCAGCTAAGGTGCGCACACGCTTATGTGTCGCACATAACAAGAGAAGTCCCACACAGAGAAAGCTCGACGTCAGTGAGCTGCAATCACCAGAGACAGCAGGTGCATTTTCCACTCGACTATCGGATCTGCTTATGCAGAACACTCCCCCACTTGATGATACATGCGCACGGTGGACACATATATCCCACTCCATGACTACTGCTGCCGAGGAGGTAATCGGTTACTACCGGCCTCTGAGGAATGAGTGGTATGATCAGGAGTGTCGCGACGCTACCGCAGAGAAAGACGCCGCCTACAGAAGAACCCTGCGTGCAGGCGCAACGCGAGCTGTTAAGGAGCGGTACAGAGAGAAAAGGAGTGCAGAGAGACGTCTTTTCAGGCGCAAGAAGAGGGAGTTGGAAAGACGTGAGTGTGAGGAGATAGAGATGTGTACCGACAAGAATGAGACTCGAAAATTCTTCGAAAAGATCAAGCGCCTAAGTGGAGGTTTAAATCCCGGAGCTTCTTCTTGTCGTGATGGAAATGGGAATCTGGTTACAGATGTCCAGAGTGTACTGAGCCTATGGAGGGAACACTTCTCCACGTTACTGAATGGCGATGCTACGAACAATTCCGCCAGTGGAGGAGATTGCCCGATATCCCCAATTACAGATGATGGTGTTGATGTTCCACCACCCGACTATGACGAGGTTGAAACGGCAATTTTAAGGCTGAAGAACAACAAAGCTGCAGTTGCTGATGGCCTGCCTGCCGAGTTGTTTAAGACCGGAGGCGATGAGCTGCTCACCCGCATGCACCAGCTCATAAGCAGAATATGGTCGGATGAAAGCATGCCTGATGATTGGAGGCTCAGTGTTCTCTGTCCTGTACATAAAAAAGGAGACCCCACAATTTGCGCCAACTACCGTGGAATAAGTCTCCTGAGCATCGCATACAAGGTTCTATCGAGCGTACTGTGTGAAAGGTTGAAGACTATGCTCAGCTGCTCAGCAACCTGATTGGACCTTATCAGTGTGGCTTCAGACCTGGTAAATCCACCGTCGACCAGATTTTCACACTGCGAAGAAGATCCAAGAAAAACAGATCGATACACACCACCTATTTGTTGATTATAAAGCCGCTTTCGACAGTCCGGTAAGAGATTACCTCTATGCAACAATATCTGAGTTCGGTATTCCTGCAAAGCTCATTCGACTTTGTAGAATGACACTGCATAACTGCTGTTGTGCAGTGCAAATTGGGAAGGACCTCTCCGCACCGTTTAGTACCGAACGGGGTTTCAGACAAGGTGAGTCGTTATCGTGCGACTACTTCAATCTTATTATGGAGAAAATAATACGAGCTGCTGATCTACGACATAATGGCACTATCTTCAACAAAAGTGTCATGCTGTTAGCGTATGCCGACGATATTGACATAATCGGCATGAACACGCGAGCAGTCAGTGCAGCATTCTCAGAGTTGGAAAGAGAGTCGCGTCGAATAGATCTTACGGTGAACGAGGGCAAGACGAAGTATCTAGTATCAACAAACAAAGAGTCCCGGCGTCTTGGACAGCACGTCACTGTTGACAACTACGCATTTGAAGTAGTAAGGGACTTTGTCTATCTTGGAACCAGCATTAACAGCAGTAATGACGTCAGCTTCGAGATCATGCGTAGGATAACTCTTGCTAACAGGTGTTACTTTGGGCTGAGTAAGCAATTGAAAAGTCGAGCCCTTTCTCGAAGAACGAAAACTACACTCTACAAGTCTCTCATCATGCCTGTCCCAACATATGGCGCTGAAGCCTGGACAATTTCCACCTCGGATGAGCGAATGCTTGGAGTTTTCGAGAGAAAAGTCCTACGCAAGATCTTTGGACCTATTTGCGTTGGTGGCGAGTACCGAATAAGGTACAACCATGAGCTGTACGAGCTATATGCCGATATTGACATAGTAAAGCGCATCAAAATCCAGCGGCTGCGCTGGCTAGGTCATGTCGAGCGAATGGAAGAACACGCTCCAGCTAAGAAGGTGTTATATTCGGAACCCACTGGAGGACGGCGCAGAAGAGGAAGACCAAACCTCCGGTGGAAAGACCAAGTACTGGAGAACCTGACGGCGCTTGGAATTTCTAACTGGCGCCAGCTAGCGAAGAACAGAGATGGCTGGCGAAGCATGTTATTTTCGGCCTAAATCGATATTCGGTTGTTATGGCCACATAAGTAAGTAAGTAGTAATTGTCAATGTTTATATCAATATCAGTTGCGAACAGCAAAAGTACCGTTAAAACAACCAACAAAGCGAAACGCTTATTTTTGCCAGAATGAATATGGTGATAATACTAATGTGATTTGAAGCGTATTAATGCGCTCTTTATGTCAATATTGATGAGCTAATATTGTCTATGTTTTTGATCATCTACGGGCTACATGCACCCCTTTCTGATAACACATAATGTCTATCATATCCTATCATACTTGATTTTCGTATCACCACAAGCGTTCAAGCGGCAATAAATTCGACATTTTGGTGACCTCGTTAACATTTTTTGTTGATAATAAAAAGCCACAAAAAAAGACCACTCAACGGGAGAATGTCAACAGCTTCTCAACACATTTGGAACCACAATCATCGAGTCTGACTGGCATGTAAGCACTGTTTCTATTGCGAAGGAGCTAAACATTGCACAAAAAACCGTTTGGAACCATTTAAATAAAGCTGGATACGAAAAGAAGGTCTATGTATGGGTGCCACACGAGTTAACGCAAAAAACCTCATGGACCTAATTTCCATCTGCGAATCGCTGCTGAATCGCAACAAAATCGATCCAGTTCTGAAGCGTATGGTTACTGGTGATGAAAAGTCTACTTACGACAACGTCAAGCGAAATCGGTCGTGGTCGAATCGCGGTGAGCCGACGCAAACGGTGGCCAACGGTGGATTTATGGTCAAGAAGGTT
This sequence comes from Megamerina dolium, assembly GCA_963854835.1. Classification (NCBI taxonomy): domain Eukaryota; kingdom Metazoa; phylum Arthropoda; class Insecta; order Diptera; family Megamerinidae; genus Megamerina; species Megamerina dolium. The sequence continues at coordinate 28,710,789 of OY978530.1, forward strand.
TTGCAAAGTGTTTGGTGGGATTGGCAGGGAATCATCTACTATGAGCTGCTCCCCTACGGCAAGATTCTTAATTCGGACCTGTGCTGTCAACAATTGGACCGTCTAAAGGAAGCAATTGCCCAGAAGCGGTCAGCTTTGGCCAATACGAGAGGAATTGTGTTCCATCAGGAAAACGCCAGGCCACACACATCGATAGTGACTCGCCAGAAGCTCCGGAAGCTTGGTTGGGAGGTTCTTATGCATTCACCTTTTAGTCCGGGCCTAGCACCAAGTGATTACTACCTGTTCCTGTCTATGGCGAATGATTTTGCTGGTGAAAAATTCGCGTCAAGAGAAGCTTCTGAAAATCGACTGTACCAGTTTTTTGCCAATAGGGAATAAGGGTTTCTATGAGAGTGGCATTACGAAAATACCTTCAAAATGGCAACAATTTATCGGACAAAATGGTGCATATTTGACGTAAATCGGATCAGATCGGATCGGGTAGGATCATTCTAACTATGCTGAATAAAACCTTCAATTTAATGCAATAATAATAATAATTTTTTTTTACTAGACCAAGGCAACGATGGCTTGGTGAGACTAGTCGCTGTCAAAACCGAAACACGAATTTTGAATCGTGCTATTCATCATATTACTCCATTACTTGTTAATATCGAAAAGAATACAAGAACTAGAGGCAGTACCAAATATTGATATCAATTTTGCGAGATCAACTGTACCGACGACAACGTAAAAAAGGCAATCCTTCTGAAGTCAGTGGAACCAGCACCATACACACTTCTTCACGGTCTGCGCAGCCCAAGTACGCTAGTTAGCAAAACGTACAAAGAGCTGTGCGAGATTCTCAATCAGCATTACACTCCATAAACAATTGTATTCGCGGAGCGAAAGAAGTTTCATGAGGCAGTAAAAGAAGATCATGAAACCTTGTCCGAGTGGTATGCTCGAACAAAAAAACTCGCTCTCAACTGTAAGTTTGGGGAGCATCTGGAGGCATTCCTCCGTGACCGTTTCATCATGGGCTTTCCCGACAAGGTCTTTGAGAGGTTATGTGATGACGACGATAAGCTTTCGCTTGAAGAAGCACTTAAAAAAGCTCTCGTAATGTAAATGAAGCAAAGCAAAACGAATCTAGTAAAGTACGTAAGCAGCACAAGAAACAAGAACAACAATCAATTTTCGAAAACGAAGGGACGAGGTGTAAACGACAAATACAAAAACCACAGCAACGCCAGCTGTTGCACCGAGATGATGAAAAAGCAAACAAAATAGGTCATTGTTTACACTGTGGCTGGTGAAATCATGTTCTTTAGACTGTCGGTACAAAAATTGCAAGTGTAATAATTGTAGCCGAGTGGGACATTTGGCATCCAATATGTCGAAGCGGAAAAAGACAAGTGAGCTACGTATCAGAAAACTACCTTTTCATAAACAAATCAACTGCAAATATCTTATGGGTGTGTACAATATTTCAGGTGGTGCCTCAACTGTTGCCGGTAACCCATATTCAGTATCTGTAAGCATTAATGGTGTGCTAATGAAAGTAGCATTTGACACTGGTTCTCCATGCAGCCTGCTGTCGAAAGCACTATTTGACAAGCTGCAAAGTAACACAAGGCTACATTCATGTGAGTTTAATCTTTTAGATTACGGTGCTAAAAAGATAAATGTAGTGGGCGAATTTCTCTCTGAAATTCATTATTGTGGTACCGCGAAGCAAATTGTTTTTATAATTACTGATACCAACAATGCATTCGGTTTTAGGTTAGTCCAAGAAGTCAACTATATCAAAAGCAATCATAAAATAATAGTTGACCAGAATAAAGCCGAATTCTCTGACGTTTTTAAAAATGGTTTAGTAACTTATGCACATTGTAAGATATTCTTACCCACTGAGTACAACGCTCGTCCGATATTTCATAAGCCTAGACCAGTGCCTTTAGCTTGGAAAAACAAAATTGAACCTTCTTTGCGCGATCTTATAAAGAAAGGCGTTCTTGAGCCTGTAGATAACGCCGAATGGGTACACCATTAGTTCCAGTCCTTAAGCCTAATGGTGAGTTACGCATATGCGGTGATTATAAGGTGATCATCAACAAATATCTTTGTGACTTTAAATATCTCTTGCCCCTGATACAGGATATTTTTGTTTCTCTACAAGTACGTAAACAAACAATTTCTCTACAAGGAGGCGCATACAATCAGCTAGTGCTAGATGAGAAATTACAAAATTTGTGCACTTGGTCTACTCATATTGGATGTTTCAGAATAAAACGTCTTCCTTTTGGAGTTAAGCCGGATGCTACAATGGAAAATCTCTGACCACGTTGAAAACTTAAGAAAAATTTCGTCTAAAATATTAGGTGTAGTAAAAGGAAATCCATTATTTTTGCATTAAATTGAAGGTTTTATTTATTTAAATTGTTCCAAATGGTTTTTTGTGCAATGTTTAGCTCCTGAGAAATAGAAACTGTGCTTACTGACGGTCAGACCAGACGATTTCCATTATTTTATCGATATTTTCGACAATTGGCCTTCCATCTTTGACATCAAAATTACCGGAACGGAATTGACGAAACCGAAATTGCACGGGATTGGCTGTTACAGTATCAGGACCATAAACACTATTCACATTTTCAGCAGCCTGGCTTGTGTTTTAGCCTTTATCGAAGAAAAATTGTAAAATATGGCATATTTTCTCTTTACTAGCGTCCATTTTTGATGTGTGCTCACACAATACCGAGTCAATCAATCACAAAACTGCCTGAAAAGTTTATTTAGTACGAAATCCAATCTTTCTTACGCCATCTAGCGTAACCCGATCGCACTTATACAAAGCGAGATACAGATTACTAAATCCATCTATTGGAAAAGTAGTGGATTTCCTTTTACTACATCTAATACAAGCAGCCGGTGTAAGGCTTAATATTTTAAAGTGTGTATTGTTCCAACCGAAAATTACATACCTGGGATTTACAATTGACAAAAAATAATCAGTTCACCGGTTCCAAAAAAAAAAAATACAGAATTACGTGCCTTTCTTGGAATGATAAATTACTATGCAAAATTTATTGACAAATTCGCAGACATGTTGGTCCCCTGTTACAAAAGATTGTGAAGTTAATTTGGTCACATTCATGCCAAAGCGCATATGTATGTATGTATGTGGCACTTAAAGCCCCAAAGGGCTCATTGGCCGAGCGTATGAACAGATAAAAAAAGAAATAACAACAGACCAAGTCCTTGTTCATTTTAATTCAAAACTACCTATAATTCTTACCACCGATGCTTCAAATAATCCTATGGCCGGTTTTCTCTCACATGAGCTTCCTAACAAAGATATCAAGCCGGTTGACTTTGTATACAGAGCAACGCCCAAGACAGAAAAAAAATTATAGCACCTTTGAAAAAGAAGCACTTGCCATTGTATTTTGTATTACAGAATTGAAACAGTATCTACTTGGCAACAGTTTAACATTTAAAACAGACCACAAACCTCTTATTTGTATATTCGGTGAAAACAAGTGAATCCCAATTATTGCTGTTGCGAGAATGTAGCGCTGGGTTTTTATATTATCAGGTTTAAATTACAAAATTTTATATTATTAAAGGACGTTCTAATGAAGCCGATAATTTATCGCGCATACCTCAAGTTGAGAACAGCATAGTAGAAGAAGAGGAGATTTTTGTAAATTACATTCAAAAAGAAAACACCTTGCTTATTGATTTCAAAGAAGTAACAACAGAAACCAGGCGTCACCTGATTCTTTCGAGAGTATGTGATTCTGTATTAAGAGGAACTGTTGAGAAGCTCAAAGGAGTGCAGTTTACACCATTTCAAAACAAAAGTTTAGAGCTATCAGTAGAAAACGATTGCCTACTATGGGGTTATAGAGTAGTGATACCACAAAAATTGCGACAAGAAGTTCTACAGTTATTGATGAATCGCATTTCGGTATAGTAAAAACTAAAGGTTTAGCTAAGTCATATGTCTGGTAGCAAAATATTTATGATGATATAGAACGTTTAATAAAGGATGTAGAAACTACTGCCAAGCCCATCAAGGAGCTTTTTAATTCCCTGGGTACCAACTGATCCAGTCTAGAACAGAATTCATATTGACTTTGCGGGTGCAATAAAAGGTTATTTTCTCCTCATCATCATTGATTCGCATTCGAAGTGGGTAGAGGTCTTTAAGGCCAAAGACATGACTTCTCATTTCGTCATAGCCAAATTGAGGGAAACATTCTGTCGTTTCAGCATTGTACGGTGCATTGTCAGTGAAAACGGCAGACAGTTCGTCTCTGATGAATTCAACAATTTTACTCAAATGAACAAAATCAATCATATCCACTGCACCGGGCCATCCAGCAACAAATGGCCAAGCAGACATTTCGTAAAAACTCTAAAAAAAATCATTAATTGCCACTTTGGAAGATAAGGGAGATATTGATTTTGATTTGATTTTAAATAGAATATTGTACCATGAAACATTGCACCACCAATGAAACCCCAGCAAAGCTGTTTTTAGGTAGGTCAATACGCACACGTTTGGCTTTATTAAAACCCCCTTCAGTAAAAGAAAATATTTTAAAGAGTCAAGAAAAGAGCATCAATCAGCACAAAGGCACACTTGCGATAGAATTTGGCACAGCACAAAAAGTATTCATTCGTGATTACACAAATCCATACAAGCCTCTTTGGTCACCAGCAACTATAAGGCAAAAGATTGGTTCACTATCTTACGATTGTGTTATAACGCATAACAACAGAATGATCAAACGACATATTGATCAAATCAAAGAAATAACGGATCAAAATAACGAAGATTTTGTTGAGAAAACTGGCGAGGTCAACATCGAGAATCGCAAAGTGAATTTAGCTTGCGAAACGTCAATAGCAGTTTCGAACACTGATACTGAAAGTATCAGTTGAGCAGCTACAGGAAAATCTATTAATTGATAATAATGAAGTTTTAAATGAAGATAAAAACGAAAATGTAACAAAGAAAAATTTAACACCACCAAAGATGGAAAAGTTGTAAAGAAATAATTTGCTTACATTTTAGCTTATCTTGAATTTAATGTAACTTTTTTTTTTATTTAAGATATTTTACGAACTTCGTATGTAAAATCCGAACTTCTGTAATTCAATACAAACGTATATATACATATAAACATGTACATACAAATGTACAGAAAGCGCTCATCGCCGAGTTCCGATCAACATAAAATCCAAAAACTAATAAAAGAGAGTGAGCTCGGTGACTTAAAACCGACATAATTGCTCAAACGCATGAACGATTTGGCAAGGGACAAACTCAGCGATGATGTGCTGAAATCATTATGGCTGGAGCGGTTACCTGACAATTTGCGTGCGGTAATATCGATCGGAACGGGTGACTCAGCAGATAAGGCAAGGCAGGCTGACCAAGTGATGGAGATGCTAAGCTTCTCAAATGTAGGCACAATTTAAAACAAATTGTCTCTCAGTAAACAAGTAGAACGGCTGCAATTACAAATAAATGAACTCCGACTTTCAAAATCATTTCACACTGTAAGCAAGGACTCAACAACTTGTGCCAGAAGCCTATCACGACCACGTTTGCTTTTTACAAATACCACTGGCGCTTTGGTGCAAAACCAAACAGATGTTTCGAGCCATGCGAATTCAAAGGCTGCCAAAAAAGAGATAGGCAAATGGCGTGCATGTGGTGATTATCGCCGACTCAATGTGGTGACGCAACCCGATCGATACCCAATAACCCACATTCAAGACTTTTCACAACAACTATATAACAAGTATTCTTAACCACAATTGACCTGAAGAACGCGTACTACCATGTCCCAATCGCAGAAGAGGATCGTGAGAAAACAGTAATCATAACGCCTTTTGGTCTATTTAAATTCAACGTCATGACGTTTGGGCTACGCAACGCAAGCCAAATATTCCAACGCTTCATGAACGACATTTTCCGAGACATCGAGTATGTTATCATGTACATAGATGATATATGCATTGCTTCGACATCACCAGCTGAACACGAAAACCATTTGCGCACAGTATTTCAACGCCTTCGCGAACATAATTTAAAAATTAACGTCTCAAAATGTGAATTTTCGAAACCGGAAATTGCTTCCTTGATTACAAAGTCACGAAAGAGGGTATCGCTCCGCCAACGGAACAAATCGATGCCATCGTGAATTTCACAAAACAAACTCTCGCTCACGAATTAAGACAGTTCATTGTTATGATTAACTTCTTCCGTCGTTCGCTACCGAAAGCAGCCGATTAAAGGCAACAAAAAGAAGAATAAGTCAATCATCGAATTGCAATTTTCCAAAACCGACTTCATCTAACGACGAATCTGAAGGGGGAGTAATGTGGCGTACGAATATTATTATTATAATTATAATTTTTTATATATTTTAAGACATAAATTGTTAGATATATTTTTTGTAAAAATCTAGCAGCACGATGATTAATGACAATTTTTCTGTGACTGCTGTTGTGTAAAATATTCATTCTCGCTTGAACAGTCAACAGGTTAAGTAGTACATAAGTAGAAGTAGAAGTAGTAGAAACATAAGATACAAAAGCCAACCTTAAGCTAGAAATAAATATCAAATAAAAATAGAATTAGATACTTGTATACTTTAACCAGCCGCTGATGAACATATACATATGTTATAAATTTTACAAAAGTTTTAAAATTCGCATGGTGCAAATTGTGTTCCATTTTCTGTAAATAAAAGTTATAAAAATAATTGTTAAAGAGAATTAAAGTATATTAAATTATCTATCCAACGGATGTAGAACGAACTAGATCGGACTAGTAAAACCCAAGATATTACGATTTAAGTAACACAGAAATTTACAAAACTTTGCAATTTTTCAAAACTTTGACATAACGATATTCCGTAAAAAATTTTTTCCGAGAGTAATCCTGATACACGTGTAAACTTATTTTATTTAAAAATTTTATTTTTTACCATATCCGAGCGATTTAAAAAAGAATTACCCATATACGACTTAAATTATATTAGTAAATTAAACAGTGTTTACGCCAGAACACCTCGCGCACTGTTATTGTGATTAGGAGTGTGTGGGCGATCTGGCATCACCAATTATGCCAGTTCTCCACTCACTTCTGCCACTCCCCACTCTTCTCTCTCTCCCACTCTCTCACTCTCTTTCTTTGCCTTTGCTTTTATCAAAGTGCAATATCTTTTCTTATCGGTTTTTATTCTGGCTTTAGATCTCTCTTAGACAGGACAGTGCACGCTGTAAAATGAAGTGAAAATATCTAAAAATAAATAACATCAAATTGAAACTAAAAGTGACATACATTAAAATAAAAGCCCACAGACGATATAAATTAAGTGTGTGCATTTCGGTGCGCCACACAGCTAGTGCAGAGAGCAACAACATCAACTCCATCATCATCAAGCAAGCCTTGCCAGTAAGCGGCCCACCGGCATTCACTCTGCTACACGTGCTCATTTCATGGTCCTTCGAGCCGGATAGGCTCGCAACGGTGGTAAGATATTGGCTTGCCTAGAGGTAGGTGGAATATTCTATAAAGTGCATGTAAATTTGTCAATTCGTTTTTTCTTTCTTTTTACCAAACAAATTTGGTAATTACCAATTTATACGAATTGGTTTTATCTGCTAACGGCACCGGTACATAAAAAAAGAAAGAAAAATTATTGTTGTTTGCTTACGGCAAATAGATAGTGCGAAATTTGCATGCATTTTACGTTCTACAATAAAAAAGATATATTATCAAAGAAAAGGAACAAAATATACAAAGTAATTTCAACTAGGTTTTTTTTTGGCTTTATATAAAACAAAAAAAAAAAAAAAAAATCATTCGACCACGTTGATGTTTTTTTTGGGTTTTTGTTTTACTGCAATTTTTGGGGTATTTTTGGTTATATTGTCGGTTTTTTATACAATTATATGGGCATTATAAATGGTACTACGTACATTATAACTGCCACAATATAATAATCGACAATATTTGTTCCCGTAACTTATCGAACAACCACAGTAAGAAGAACGTTTCGGTTCTTTTTGTTTTTTTTTTTTTCTTGGTTTCATCATTGCCATCACATGGTATTCGTTCGAATTAGTATTGCTTATATTCGGTCTCTCGCGGTAATATACTCTCGCTAATTCGCCATAAAAGCAAATTCATACTTGTCTAGTGTATGAACATTAACACAATTGTTAGTGTACTAACGTTAGTGTGTCTATTTAATATGGGTATACTAGTATACACACTAACGAAATTTTGATATGCTGTTTTTTTTTTTTATACTGATGCTCAGTATTCTTAACAATAAGAGACGGCGAAAAATAAGTAATACATTATTTTGTTTCTGGTATTAGTGTGTACCCTATACCACAAGCTAACTATAGAAGGTGTATATACATATATATTCATATGCAATAGATTGCGAAATCATTGAATTGGGATAAGTTAGAGGAAGACAATAAAGCGAGTTATTGACAATTGTGTTAATAGCTCCCTTCTTTATTCCCTCGTTCCCAATTTTTTTGTACATTTGTAGTATACAATTGCACTGACTGGTTCCATAAGTTCCTAGCCTGTAACTATTGAAATATTTTTTTTTGTAGCTGTTAAAGCTATTAATTGTTTCTGATTCTTTGGCACAATTCCACAGCGTTACGCACTTTTCATTACGCTCGCTGTATAATATTTGTATCAAGTACACGGACTTCATATCGTTACATTTATTTACAGCTGCCAAGTATATACAGTACAAACAGCTTCTTCTGCTTTATTCCTGTATTGACATAATATTGTTGCTATTATTACATAAAAGCCAACATCGTCTATTGCCTTTGCAAATTAAAAACAAAGCAAACGAACAAAAAAAAGATACCGAATTGATCTCTCGTTTTCTCATTATTTGGTTTTACTTGTGTATCTAAATACCAACACGACCATTTTAACATTTTTATCATCATCTATGCTGTATTGACTCCTACCGAGCAACACCAATTATTTCATCTTTAATTACTTGTTTTGATCGCGCATAATAGAAAGAAGAAGCACTGCAACTCTTCTTCCATATTTCTTTTGTTCTTATCTACATATATAAAACGCAAGTGGTATATCGACATACAACAATTAGATTATCAAAATCTATTTCTATTTTTTGATATTACTGTTGTAGTCAATTGAAAGCAACAATAACCTCCTGTCATCAATATTGAATATTCGTGCATAATATTTATTTACATTTACTTCGGCTTGCTTAACCATCGGTAGGCAAGAACAAGTAAAGCAATATATTTCGGCACTTATGTATATGTACTTAGTAGCATCTGTTTATGATCAACAATACCATCTCCTATTTTCTTTTTGTTTGTTTTGCTTATCTACGTAAGCTACAACAATAATATCATATAAGATCTACCTACAAAAATCATATTAAATTGCTATTTTACTTCTTCATAGCAAGTAACAACAATTACAATATTCGATTGCACATACATATACACACACACATCTCTTGTATTGTGTTGTACAATTACATTGTTTCCACATACTCGATTATTTCCAACATATAAAGTTAAATATTATTAGAGCGTCTCAATTATTTATATTTTTATTATTATTATAATTTTTCTTTGTTCTTGATTTATTACATAGATCATCACATTATAATAAATAAATTATTGCGGCTCAATTATTATAAATAAAATAAATCATTGTGAATAATTATTTGTAATTACATTTAATTTAAAAATCAATTAATTACCATCACATTCATTTTACGTTGCGCGTGTAATTACCACTGAACTCTTTCGAGTTGGGGGGAAAACATTACGGTGTTCGTTTTAATTCTAAGTTATCAGATTTTAAACGTTCTGATACGCGGGCATCCTGCCAATTGTTCTATAGGCTTAACTTGAATAAAGATTACGTCATTGAGAAAAATCGAGTAGCTGATATACGATCAGCAAATCGATTCAAATTCTCTTATTTCTTTTTTCTGTTACTGTAATTTCTCGAATTAAACGTATTTAACATTTCTCATTCATTGTTCGAAGCATTGCGTTCTGTATTTTGGCGATCTACCATTATCATGGCAAACATGAAACGTTTTCACGCTGCAGTCGAGGAAATAACTGAAACTGACACTTATTTCCAGCTAATAAATACGGACACTCACAGTGCAGGCGCCCTCGAAGTTCAAAGGAGGGAGTTCGAGGCGGCATGGGTTGAATTAAAATCGGCATATCAAGCCATTATCACTCAAGAAGTCGAAGACGATAACCTTGGTCAGATTAAAGCAAAGTATAAGGAATCTAAATTAGCTTATGTTCGTTGCCTAGCCAACATCAACGCACATCTTCACGATTTGACGGTTATCATGTCGTCTCCCGTTGCGGCACCAGCTCCGGCTGAAAGCCAAACACCACAATATTCTATGCCAACGATTCAGCTTCCACCATGCGACACAGCATGTTTTTCGGGAGATTATGTGTCGTGGCCTAGCTTTCGTGATATGTTCACCGCGTTGTATCGGAACAATGCCCGGTTATCACCCGTAGAGAAGTTGTACCACCTTCTTCAGAAGACTCGAGGTGAAGCTCACAATATTATTAAGTCAACTCCGTTAACCAATGATGGCTTCATCATTGCGTGGCATAACCTGGAGGAAAGATACGAGAACAAGCGGATTCTCGTCAATATTCAATTGAAGGCTCTTTTTAATTTGCAGCCAGTTGTTCACGAAACTGGTGTGAATATAAAACGCTTGCAACGAACAATCAATGACTGTATCACCAATTTACAATTGTTAGATATCGATACCAGTCAGTGGGACGCAATTTTTGTGTATTTGTGTTCAACGAAACTCCCCGACACCACCCTGTGCCTATGGGAGCTATCTATTAGGATTAAGCGTGAGATCCCTCGGTGGAGAGATTTTGATACGTTCCTAACTGAACGATTCCAGACTCTTGAATCGGTTCTAGATATTCGGAGTGGTTTCCGACAACTCATCCAATCCTAAAATCGACAGCTGAATGAATTTACTCCTGCTCGGCGTTCAAATAACCCATCAGTGAATCCACCGAATATTCGCACATACCAAGTGAATGTTCGGAAGCAAAAGTGCCAAATGTGTCAGAAGATGCACCATTTGCGCACCTGCCCAAATTTTTTGAAGCTTTCAGTGAATGATCGCTATAAAGCCGTGAAGAGCTACAAACTTTGTATCAATTGCTTAGCAAACTCTCACGAATCTACCTCCTGCAAGAGTCTTTATTCATGCTCCGCGTGTAATAAAAGGCATCACACCTTATTGCATAGGCTTGAAAAGGCAGCCAGTCTCAGTGGAGAACAACTTCCGTCCACGTCAGCTGCGGCGGCGGATCTCTCGCGACAATCATTCACCTCTCAGCTGCAAACGGTGCCAAAAAGCGTGCCCAATAAAGTTTCAGAGATCCACAATCACACACCTAAAGATAGTTCAGTGTTACTTGGAACGGCTTTAGTCCACCTCCGATATCGGAACACAACGTTTACTGCTTGTGCCTTAGTTGACTCGGGATCTGAGGCGACCTTCATATCGGAGCGCTTGCGAAATAGGTTCCGCCTCCCTGTTTGCGAGGTTGACTGGGAAATTGCCGTCGTGCTCAAATCTTAAAAATCTGCGCGAAGAGCTTGCTAGTCTACGACTAGCAGACAAACATTTACACCGGAGCTCTCCTGTAGACTTGGTTTTGGGAGGTGACATTTACCCCTCCATTATGCTGGATGGAATCCAAAAGGGCATTCTTGGCTCACTGATCGCTCAAAACACGGTCTTTGGATGGATTATTACCGGTCGTTACGCGACAGCACCAACCAGTGCCCGAGTGCAGTCATTCTACAATGAAATCAATTTGGAACAACAAATCTCCCAGTTCTGGGAGATAGAGGAAGTCCCAAAAACTAATCGGAAGACACCTGATGATTTGTACTGTGAGGAGTACTTTAAAAGGACAACATTTCGGAATCAAGAAGGCAGATTCGTGGTATCGTTACCATTTAAGACGCAATTTCCGCTTGATTTACCCTTGGGTGACTCGCGCAATTCGGCGCGGGCACAATTCTTCCGAAATGAAGCGCGCCTACTTAAGACTCCGCAGTTTAAGGTTGAGTATGACACCGTCATACTGGAGTATGTCGAATTGGGACACATGAAGCAAATAGAAGAAAGCGCTTCTACGGGTCCCAATTCATTGCATTATTACCTGCCGCACCATGCTGTGGTGAAACCTCTCAGCACGACTACTAAACTCCGCGTGGTATTTAACGCCTCCTGCCGTACTTCTATTGGCAAAAGTCTGAATGATGTCCTTTATCCAGGACCCATACTTCAATCAGACTTGATGGTGTTATTTTTAAGATGGCGATTCTTTCAGTTTGTATTTAATGCCGACATTGAGAAGATGTATAGGCAGCTTCTCGTACATCCTGATCACACGAATTTTCAACGAATTTATTTTCGAAGAACACCAACGGAAAATGTTCAAAGTTTCGAATTGCAAACGGTGACGTTTGGTGTTAACTGTGCGCCATACTTAGCTATTAGGACGTTAATGCAACTCGCACAAGAAAACGAAATATCTAACCCTATTGCTTCGCAGATCCTTCGACACTCTATGTATGTAGACGATGTACTTGCGGGAACCCATACGTTGGACGAAGCTATACTAGCTCGTGATCAACTAATGGCGGACCTACGTACCGCAGGATTTTCGCTGCGAAAATGGACGTCGAACCACCAGCGATTGAAGGCTTGCCCTCTGAACATCTTCTAGATGCAGAGTTTTTAAATATCTCAGATGCAAGTACCGCGAAAACCCTTGGGCTCCGTTGGAACGCCGGTTCTGATTGCTTCTTTTTTACACCTGGGGCCCTCCCAAACAAAGGGTCTTTCACTAAACGTGAAGTTCTTTCCATTATTGCGAAACTATTTGATCCTGCTGGATGATTAGCGCCAAAAATTGTTGTTGCAAAAATGTTAATGCAGCAGTTGTGGCTCGATAATACTGGTTGGGACGAGTCAATCAAACCACTCACACTTATACAATGGCAAAATTTTCTGTCGGATTACCCTAATCTGACTTCCATACGAATCCCTCGTTTCGTACAGTTTGTTCCATACAGTACCGTGCAATTTCATGGCTTTTGCGATGCGTCAGAAAAAGCCTACGCAGCAACAGTGTATGTGCGTATGGAAAGCCCTACGGGCAAAATACATACCCATTTGCTAACGGCAAAAACACGCGTTGCCCCTATTAAAACTCTCTCTTTGACTCGATTAGAGTTTTGCGGAGCGCATTTACTTGCTCAGATGTACGATTCTCTGATGCCGCAACTCCAAGTGCCAACGTATAACTTGTTCGCATGGACCGACTCAACGATCGTTCTCTCGTGGTTGCAAAAACCTCCATGCCATTGGACCACGTTCGTGGCAAATCGAGTCTCTTCGATAATAGAGAAAATTGTTGACTCTAATTGGCAGCATGTGAGTTCGACCGACAACCCAGCCGATGTGGCTACTCGGGGAACCACCGCCAAGAAACTGGCAGATAATGAATTGTGGTGGTACGGCCCTAGATGGCTGAAGATGCAACGCCAGTATTAGCCAACTATAGCACCAGATGTGGGTATGAGCGCCATTCCTGAGACAAGAAGAATAAAATCTCACTACGTGAGATCAGATGTCTCGGAGGATATTCTGAATCGGTTTTCCTCTCTTCCGCGCGCCTTACGTGTCGTGTCATATATCCTGCGGTATTTCAATAATGCCAACGTTGTACGACGAACACGATACACATTTACCTCCCTAATCATCTCCACCGAAGAGATAGTTTCCACACGTAACAGATTAATAAGATTGTGTCAAATGCGCTATTTCTCTCAGGAATACGCGGATTTACTTAAGAAACTCCCGATTTCGAGTAAGAGTGATATACTATCACTCAATCCGTTTTTGGATTCACAGGGCGTGATGCGCGTTAACGGACGTTTAACACACTCCTCTGCTCTCTCTTACAGAGAAAGATTTCCCATCATACTCCCGTATTCTGGACGCTTTACTCACTTGTTGGTAAAATTTGTCCATGTGATTTCTATTCACAGCTCCAATCAACTGCTTCTACGACTATTACGCATGGAATTTTGGGTTCCTAAGTTGAAAAACTTAATAAAAACGACGGTGCACAACTGCAAACCTTGTCTTCTCGACAAGCAAAAGCAGTACACACAAATAATGGCCGCATTACCGCCCGAACGCACGGCCCTTTCACGCCCGTTTGCTACGACCGGTGTAGACTTTGCCGGCCCCTTTGACATAAAGGCGTATATAGGCCGAGCATGTCGTATCACAAAGGGGTATGTCTGTGTTTTTGTGTGCTTCGCAACGAAAGCCATTCACCTTGAGGCAACAAGTGATATGACAACACCTACGTTCCTCGCAGCATTCTCACGCTTCTTCTCACGTCGTGGCTGTCCAGCCCTGATATTTTCGGACAATGGAACGTCTTTTGTTGGCGCTTCTCGAGCTCTACGAGCTGAAGGAGAAAAATTTCTATGCCAAGTTCGTGACACTGTCGAAACCGCTCAAAGCCATCAAAATTTAGAATGGCGTTTTATTCCTGCCGGTGCTCCGCACATGGGTGGTCTCTGGGAAGCAGGCGTCAAGAGCTTTAAAGCTCATTTAAAGAAGCTTCCTCACGGTCAGAAATATACTCTGGAGGAGTTCAGTACGTTAGAAGCATGCCTCAATTCGAGACCGTTGAGCCCTATGTCCGACAATCCATCAGACTTAACTCCTCTTACGCCTGGTCATTTCTTGATCGGTTCGGCGTTGTTGTCGCCTGCTGAGATTGATGTCTCCGATCAATCTTTGAGCATTGTTAATAGGTGGCAACGACTTAAAATTATCTACCAATCCTTCTGTCTACGATGGAAGGACGAGTATCTGAAGGAGTTACACAAGCGCACAAAGTGGAAATATCCGCAAAAGGACATTTGTGTGGGGGATCTAGTTGTTATTCGCAATGAGAATTTACCACCAAATGAGTGGCGGCTGGATCGCGTGCATAAAGCTTATTTAGGATCCGATTCTCGGGTGCGAGTGGCTGATGTTCGAACCGCCAAAGGCGTTCTTACTAGGCCAGTTGTTAAACTTGTAGCACTGCCCTAATCCCTTATGGCGACATTCCCCATTTCTGATTCTTGTTTTTCATTCAGTGTACTATACAAAATGACTGCAACTACTAATTTTGGTCTTTTTTATTTTTTTTATTTTTTTTTATTTTTATCTCAATAAGCCCATAATGTCTGCGAACCATCGAAGATTGGCTCGTATTAGCCCAATCCGCATACCAAACAAGGAGAAAATGTACGGCGGTCAGAGGAAACGTCTGGGTGCCGATTATGCCGTCGAATGCACCCATTACGTGAGTGTCCAAAATTCATTGCGATGTCGGTGATAAAGAGATACGAAACAGTGGTAAGACGTCGCTGCTGCCTAAACTGCCTGGCCTACAGCCATCATGTCGACCAATGCCGAGTATCGACTAGGTGCCGGCATTGTTCAAGGAAACACCATACAATGCTACACGAGAGAGTGCGGGGTCCAGGGCCGAAAAAGGATAGACAAAAAAAGACGCGTACTCCTCCCCCGTTGCAACATCCGGCGACGCAGCCATGCTACTGCACGAATGCAACGACATCGCAAACGGTTCCGCAGTTGGTGGTCCCCATTCAACCACCCGTCCAGTCCCTAGTACCATTCGTACCATCGGGTGGCTAAATACTGAGCCAATTCGCCCCACGGGCTACTTCATCAGCCATCACTCCAGCTTCGGTGTTCCAGGCCCTAGAATGGATTTTTAATCGATTTTGAATCCTGGCGACACGTTCACCACAGAATATTCGATTTGCTAACATACTTTTGAATTAAGTTAAAACATATTTGTATCTGCCTGTTTTAATTGGATTTTAATTTACTTTTTGAGTTTTATTTTGAATTTCTTTGGCATGTTTAAATTTGAAATTAATTTCAACATTGTTTACCTTTTAATACTTTCTTTTAATATTAGTCATACAATTTTATTTTTTTTTTGTTTCCTATACTTTTTGAATTCGGTTAAAGTCTCCCTCCCATATGTACTTCTAAGTTATTATTTAAGGATTTGTGAATTTATCTGCCCTTACTTATACTTATGAATGCGTATTACATTTTTTTTTGTTTTTGTTTTTTTTATTAATTAATTAAGGACACCTATGTTCTATTGCTTTCTTCCTTTTGTGTAATTATTAAGTTGTTTGGATTTTAATTTTATTTTAATTTTATATTCTCTCTATTACTACGGTTATTTTTTAATTCTATTCTTAATTCTTAGCCATTATCATTATCCTTTAATCTTAATTAAGTTTAATTTTTAGTTGAATTTGGTTTAATATTTTCTCTACTTCTCGTGTGGATTGCGTCTTCTTTGCAGCATTACTGCAAGGGGGGCGGAATGTTTACGCCAGAACACCTCGCGCACTGTTATTGTGATTAGGAGTGTGTGGGCGATCTGGCATCACCAATTATGCCAGTTCTCCACTCACTTCTGCCACTCCCCACTCTTCTCTCTCTCCCACTCTCTCACTCTCTTTCTTTGCCTTTGCTTTTATCAAAGTGCAATATCTTTTCTTATCGGTTTTTATTCTGGCTTTAGATCTCTCTTAGACAGGACAGTGCACGCTTCCTCCAAGTCATTAGAAAAACCTACTTAAAACTAAGAAAAATAGATGTAAAATTAAAAAACATAAAATAAGTGTAAATTAAAATTTAAATGAAAAGTGAAAATATCTGAAATAAATAACATCAAATTGAAACTAAAAGTGACATACATTAAAATAAAAGCCCACAGACGATATAAATTAAGTGTGTGCATTTCGGTGCGCCACACAGCTAGTGCAGAGAGCAACAACATCAACTCCATCATCATCAAGCAAGCCTTGCCAGTAAGCGGCCCACCGGCATTCACTCTGCTACACGTGCTCAAACAGTATTTAATTTACTTATGAGCAGTCAATAACTAGCAAATTCAACTTCCAAATGACTAGTAATGCCATCATTCGATAGTGACTGAAACTATTGTAGTGAGTTAAAATGATGCGCGTCTAATTTGTGAGTTTTGACTTACTACAAATGTTACATAAATGTTTTTATATGTTATATTGTTAAATAATTATTGTTATATTATTAGGATAACTCTTGCTAACAGGTGTTACTTTGGGCTGAGTAAGCAATTGAGAAGTCGAGCCCTCTCTCGAAGAACGAAAACTACACTCTACAAGTCTCTCATCATGCCTGTCCTAACATATGGCGCTGAAGCCTAGACAATTTCCACCTCAGATGAGCGAATGCTTGGAGTTTTCGAGAGAAAAGTCCTACGCAAGATCTTTGGACCTATTTGCGTTGGTGGCGAGTACCGAATAAGGTACAACCATGAGCTGTACGAGCTGTATGCCGATATTGACATAGTAAAGCGCATCAAAATCCAGCGGCTGCGCTGGCTAGATCATGTCGAGCGAATGGAAGAACACGCTCCAGCTAAGAAGGTGTTATATTAGGAACCCGCTGGAGGACGGCGCAGAAGAGGAAGACCAAACCTCCGGTGGAAAGACCAAGTACTGGAGAACCTGACAGCGCTTGGAATTTCTAACTGGCGCCAGCTATCGAAGAACAAAGATGGCTGGCGAAGCATGTTATTTTCGGCCTAAATCGATATTCGGTTGTTATGGCCACATAAGTAAGTAAGTAATATTATTATGTTATATTATTACGTTATATTATTAGGTTATATTATTATGTTATATTATTATGTTATATTATTATGTATGCAATAAAACTTACTATATATTTATAAGTTAATTTGATTTCATAATTACCTAAACATTGCAATAATATAATGATCATCACCATACTATGCAGAACGTGATGATTATTAGCTAAAATGGGTTGTCCTATGCTTATAAAAATGCGTGGTCAAGGTTATATAGTGAGGTACCCTCACTGTTAAATTTGTGAAACAGTCTCCTCCTGAAACAGTGGACTGAATTGGGGAAAATCGTCTCCAAAGAAGGCGAAGAGATTTCCATCTGCATTTTTTGGGATGCGCGTGAGATAATTTTTATTGATTATTTTCAAAAAGGAAAAACAATCAACGGCGAGTATTATAATAATTTATTGTAGCGCATTTGGCGAAAAAGAAAGTGTTGTTTCATCAAGAATATGTACCAGTTCACACATACGCTATTGCGATGACCAAAATCAATGAGTTAAAGCTCAAATTGCTTCAGCACGCACCTATTCGCAAGATAGGAACTAACTGGATTATTTTCTATTTTCAAATTTGAAAAAATGGCTTGGTGGCGGTGGAGTCTGCAATAGATGGCTATTTTAATGAGCTAGACAGTTCATATTATAAACAGGGTGTCGAAGCTGTAGAATATCGCTGGAAAAAGTATATAGAGCTAAAAGGAGATTATGTTGAGAAATAAAGAAAAATTTTCCAAAATTTGTTGCGCTTCCTTTGTTAGATCGGGTAGTTTGCCACTGAAGCCGGCTGCAGTTCTGCAGTTTACCTAAGGTCGAAATGTTGATATCAGTTATCTTATATCCGATTAATAAATATATGTGAATTAACATATAAGAAAAAAAGGAGAAATAGAATATAAGAAAGGAAATAACTTTTAAGAAAAGAAAGTGGAAAATGAGTTAAGATATGCATTAATGACATTTTAATAAAAGAAAAGACACAGCTAATAGGAGAAGTTTATGATGTATAAAAAGTATACACAACATTAAGATACAATGTATTAGAAAAATAAGAAAAACAATATTATTTTTACTCAAGTCTCATATGGGCTCAGACAATACAAATGCTTCTACGATGGAACTATGTTCTTTAAAGTGGAGGTTTTTTGTTTTCATTTTTTTGTAATGGAATAGAAACCAAACAGTTGCCTTTGTATGTTTGAATTAAACCTTCCAAAAAATGTTCTTGCCATAGCATTTTGAATTACAAGAAATTACAAGAAATACGTTCAATTTTATACTGCTGTTAGACTTTACATACATCCACAAAATCTATATATTCTATAATATAGTTTTGTAATTCCATTTTATATTTTGTAGTATTAAAGTAAATTATATAGCTCTTAAACATAAGGGGTTTCCCATAACATTTAAAAAATTGCGTTTTTCAATTTTTCGTATTTTTATGAAAATTGCGTTTCTAAAGATGATTACAAGTGGTATAAAAAATCGTTTTTATCATTAACTAAATTAAACTATTCGTTATGTTTACCTTGTTTTGTTTTTCATGTAAACAGTTTTATTTGGTGCATTTCTTCTAACTTAGGAACTTGTGAACATACCATGAAATAACTAATATGGAAATGGATAAGAAAGTTATGTAATAGCATGCGCAACGTTAAGTCAATTGTACAAGATAGTATCAACAAACTTCCAGTCACCCATTACATGATACAACAATCTTCTAGTAGAGATGATTATATTAAAAATGTAATGGACTACGTTCAAACATCATGGCCAAGGACAGCTAATTCCATAATTCAACCGGGAAAAATCGAAAAATCGTTATCAGTGGGAGACAACATATCACTTTTTAAAGGACGTATAATAGTACCAGGGAGGAATGTTTGAAATACACTTGGTGATCCTTTTCAAAATGGCCGAAAAGATTACCAATGCAGTACATTGTCGACAGGAAGAACGATTGAAATGATACCAGATTTTTCCAGTAGATTTGGTCTTATGTCGAATCATATGTATATATATATGTATATATGTATGTATATATGTATATATATGTATATATATGTATATATATATATATATATATATATATATGTATATATATATATGTATATATATATATATATATATATATATATATATATATATATATATATATATATATATATATATTAATATATTTATATACACAAAAGGTAGGTGTGGTAATGCAAGAAGAGAAAGAGAGAAAGTATTTCTTCAATTCTCTCCCTTTACCATTTCACTTCTCTCGTTAAAAACAATTTGCTTCTCACATACATTTTTTATTAAGGTTGCCACATTAGCCGCATTCGTGTCGATAATAATATTATGTACTTCTTCATATTTCAATTTCAATAGTGTATCCAAATAAGTTTTGGGATGCACCGGACGTACTAACAATTCTAGGTTAGGTGCCAATTTCATCAATTCACGTATTCGTATAATTCCTAAGAGAGAATTATAAATTTATCACTGATGCAGACACTAACAAAGAAAATGATATTGATTAAAAAATTACCACATGACTCCTCAAAGAGTAATGCTGCTTTTGTCCAATTTAAAAAATTGATCACATCATAAAATGCTATATTTATATAAAATTGTGACGGATGTAAATTGATAGCAAACTCTGGACCATAATTAACGCCATGCCATATTTGAGATGGCAAGTCGTAGTGCATTGCCGCTGAGGTTGTTGTTGTTAACATACGATCGATAATTCGCATCTCCAGATGTGGTATATCCAGAGCATCACATATAGAATGTATGTGTGTGCTTAGAAATTGTGCCGACAACGCCGTCGATAGGGATGATGGCCCGAAAATAGCCTGAATGCCATTTTGTATTTGTGCACAGACTATATACAATAAAAAAATTAATATTATTTTTCCTTTTTTTATGGTACAAACCTTTTTTTGATGCTTGAAATAAATCTTGTCTGTCAACATATTGGATATCATACAGTAACTTTGTATCAGGTAAAATACTTTTATCACGATTTATACTATGTACAGCATATTTGAAAGCCAGCTCTGTAGGACTATTTTCACATTCTTGGCAGAAAATGGCACCTGTCAAAAATAAACAAAATGTGAAACAATCACTGATATGCAACCATAGCTGCTTAACGGATAAATATCGCATATATATTAAAATGCTTCACATAAAAAGTTTCTCTTTCTGCCAGCTAAACATGAAATTATTTTACAATCATGTCACGCAAAATATTTCTTCTCAATAGAAAATCGCTTTTTAAAAAAAACAACATCAAATTTTAATTTTTTTCAACTAATTGAAAAATATAAATTACCAAGTTCTGCATCATATATTTTTGAAAATTTGCAAGCAGACTCAAAAAAAAACGGTTTAGCTTTTGAAAGACATTGAAAGACATTCTATTGAATCGAGTTATTTTCCTGGACGTCAAAAAAAAATCTTTTCTTTATAGGTAATTTTGGCTGCAATGTTGGCTATCCAAACTGGGCCATATAGACAATTTTCGGTAAATTTCTTTTAACTGAACACCTAAAAAACATTTCCATATCATAAAGATCACTTTATAAACATTTCTTAAGGGGGTTTTCTACCTTGTTGGTTCAAAAAATTCGATTTTTTTTTTTTTTTTCAATTTTCCAACCCAGAAGGTGTTAGGAATATACCCTTAAAAGGATATAACTGAAATCTTATTATTTCGAGTTTTTCCGAGCCGTCGAAGACAGTTACGCGTGCTCTTATCGCAGCGCTCTTCGCGACCACCTAAAAGCTGGCCCATCGCGTTTTTCTAAAGTTATCTAACGTTCTATCGAATACCTGATGTATCTGTATCTATGTAATCTCTGTTATGCATGATAAAATTTTCGGTACATTCAGTTTGAAAGAAAATTTAACATCGGAAACATCACGCTTGTTATATACATGAATATCTTTAAATGCGATTTCCCAAAAGTTGCGTTTTTGTAACTGGTTGACATGATATCTCGAAAACTAATTGATTGATTGATTGAAATTATATATCAAAATTTGTGAAAAACATGTGGCTATCGTCTGACAGATACTTTTTAGATTTTTTTTATTTAAACAATTTTTACAGATGTTTTTAACCCCGAAAACATTAAAACAAAAATTTTTTTTTTTAAAGTTGCCTGTTCTGCGAAATTTTCAAATTTTGAAAATACCATCTGTCAAACGATAGCCAAGGTGATAAAAAAATTAAATCATTTTGGTTTTTTTGTTTCAGACGATTTTCATGAGCTAAATCGTGTCAACCATTTGTGTATGCATTTTTTGCAAGGGACACTTCAAGGTCAAGTCACGGTCAAATCGAAGACAGTAAATTTTCAGTAAAATTAGTGTTAAATGTATTTAAATAAACAAGTTGAATGCAACAAACCGCACCTCGATTGCGTTTTTAGTTTTCCTATAACTAATATTCAAAAAACAGTATCAAAAATGAAGCCACAAGGTAGAAGACCCCCTTAAGGCTTCACAAAATTTCGTTATGGTGAATTGCATCGAAAAATTATCATGGTAGAAAAATGATTTTATCACATATAAAATACTATAGTGATTCCAATTAATTAAATTCGCGGGAGCAATTCGTGCTTCTAAAAGAACTCTGTGACAAAGCCCAGAAAAAGTGATGTCACAAGGGTTCTGCCGTTCGGATCCGGCTCAAATAAGTAGGTCCCTTCTAATACTGTCCAAATTTAACACGCACAATAGCAATGGAAGAGAAGCTCGGCCAATGAGCCCTTCGGGGCTTTTAGTGCCACATATATATATATATATATATATATATATATATATATATATATATATATATATATATATATATATATATATATATATAGGGATGGTTTATTTATTGGATGTCCTCTAAAAATACAGAGCTGACATTACCGATCTTCAGGAAATGTGATGGACCGGACAGGGCTGCTCCGAAGGAGCGAAAGAGCGTCCTGTGATACATACTACAGTTGCCATGCTGAAAGGCACGAATTAGGATTTGGTTTTTTGGTCAGCAAGAGACTACGACACCTTGTCTCACATTTCACGCCTGTGAACGAACGGCTGGCCACAATCCGCATCAGGGCAAAATTCTTTAACATCAGCCTTATATGTGCCCACGCTCTGACGGATGAGAAAGACAATGTGACCAAGGAGAGCTTCTTTCAGAGCCTCGAAGAAGCTTATGACCGCTGCCTCTGCCACGATATCGTGCTTGGCGACCTTAATGCCAGGGTGGGCCTCCACCCAGCGGGTGCCAGGAGGACGTTTTCGGTGGTCGCCACGAGGAAGATCCCCATTAATAATGAAGGTGTCATCACATAGTAAGCAGAGCAAGCCTCATGACTACCCCTCATTAGCAAATAAAGGCGTCATCACATATCGCTCAGAGCATACTACATGACAACCAGTGAGTTGACTTGCGATGAGTTCACCAAGGATTGCGCTAGCCCCACCCGATTGAGGCAGTTAGACAAGTTACCTTGCGAAAACACCACCAGACCTCCATACAGTTTTATTGGTCATACAATTTTTCCACCACTTTGATTTGTACTTTTTTCATTTTGGATACTGAAAAATTTTTCATATTTTGCGAGACACTAGAAGATATAACTTAACATGTAAGCATCCGATTTTAAAAATCGTTCTTTTAATGGATCAAGAACTGTTTACAAAATGATATGAACCAAACAACTTTTTTTTCAAAATTACCACCGTTAAGCAGAGACTTCAGAAGTACAGTGATATCCCACTGTTAATAGACAGCGTTATAACAGCAAATCTGGTGTAGAAACAATGGCCCCCTTTTCACCCTAAACCAAAAACGGTTTTGCATGCACTGGAAACAGTTGAGATTCAACATTTTCCGATGTAAAGCAAACGCAGCTTCACACAGTCAATTTGAGTCGGCAAGTATAGCGAAAAAACCGGGACATATCGCAGAAGAAAAACTCAAATAGATATCATATAATAAATAAATATTTCTTTCGATACAAAACATTTAAAAAAATTAGTTTTGAATGGTTAGAAATACATATTTCTCAAAATTTGGAAGGTCAAAATTAATTTTAGACCCATCGATTCTCCGGCAAATATACCTAATATCAGACTAGTACTGGGTGCTGTAGGTCAGTGATTAGTGTGTTGGCCTTTTGATCTGTAGGTTCTGTGTTCAATCCCCGACTGAAGCATAATAAATTTAATATCGAAAATATTTTTCTTTTGAACGGTACCCACCTGTCGGCAAGCAATTGGCAATTTTTCCGTCAGTAACAATTTGCCATGGAAAAGCTTCTTAAAGAACTTTGTAACAAAGCTTAGAAAAAGGGATGTCGCAAAAGTTCTGCCATTCAAAACCGTCTAAAATAAGTAGGTCCCCTCTAATACTGTCCAAAATTTAACACGGACAACAGTAATGGGAGAGAAGCTCGGCCAAAGAGACCTTCGGGGCTTATAAGTGCCACATATTTATTTTTTTTATAATAGTAGTTTCGCGGCTGTAAAAGCATGGCCTCAAACATTTGTGTTATGTAGAGGGTTTCTTTTCTAAATCTCATACAAATTCTAAGGCGGTTGATAGCCTCACGCATCCCTTTCTGTTATACGCCCATGAAACCAGCCGATTGGTTGCCCATATTCTGCTCCATACGAACTATATGCAAGAAACGAAAGTAAAAACAACGACAACAACACATGAGTAAATGTGTGTATGCGGGGATAATCACAAAAAACAAGCAACTTGATGATTTGGGATATCTTCATCTTGATTTTGGTGGCTGCAGAGTAATCACAAAATAACTAAATTTTCAAAAATTGCTTAGCATGTTTGCTGTATTACCGATACCAAGTATTTATCAAGGAAAAATACACAATTTTGCTTCATATAAGTACATATATTTTTTATGTAGTAAAAGAAACAAAAAAAGAAAAGAGAATTAGAAGAGAACAGATGATAGAGTTAATGGCAAGCGGCGGTTGATTGTTTGCAGTAGGTAACTGTGAGATGCTCTCTTATTGAAACTCACTTGAGTTTCTATAGCTAAAATATTTTGATACGAACAAATTGAATAATTGTGCACAATTGTTAGTTCGATATACGTATATTTATCTTTGGATTTACACGATTATATTTGATGCACTAATTTTAAATTAAATGATTACACTATGTATCTCATGCGGATTGGAAAGACATAAATACATAAAATGTTCGAATTTATATATTAAAGGAAAAAAGCGCGGAAAACACGATCTCGTCAAAAAATCTTCAAGGACCGATTAAGTGATGATGATAACATCGATCGATCATAACACGAACCGCGAAAACCCAAAAACATAAAAGGGGAATTTATGTGGAGAGTTGGGTAAGTATGGTAAGTATGCAAGGTAAGGTAAGTAGAAATGGTAAGTATTATTAATTCATTTTATAAATTCTATTTCATTATTTTTACTTCTTTCTTTCAGGGACTGACCATATCGCTTGTCTAAAGCTTTAATACAAAGTTTTTAATAAAATGTTGATATTCATTAATTATTGTGAAAAAATAATTCAAATATTATTCGGAGGATAAATAAGGTCATGCGGATTTAATAGCAGATATCGCTACTAGTTTATTATTTCATTGTTTTATCTGACAACACCGTTATTTTAAAATGTCATTATTAGGCTTTATTCTTCAGTATTTGTCATTTCGCTGAATTGTGCACACAATCTGTGTGCTCCGAAAATCTCAACTTTTGTACCGAATAATAGATTTTTGCGGAGAGTTTTACTTAATTACTCCAATGTGAAGAAAAAGGCTGTTGAAAGTCATCGTACTTTAGTGGAAGTTTGGGTGACCAATTTTTTGCTGAATGAATGTGTCAGAAGTTGGTTGCACGATTTAAAAGTGGCAATTTTGATTTAGAAGACGAAGAACGATCCTGAGCGCCACTAAAGTTTGAGGATGAAGAATTACAGGCAAGGCTCGATAAAGATGCATAACAAACGTAAGAAGAGCCCGCAAAAAAAACTGGGAATCTCCTAGCAAATCACTTGCCATCATTTAAACGCAATGGGAATGATCCGAAAGGTAGGAAATTTGGTGCCGTATGAACTGAAGCCAAGAGAGGTCGAACGCCGTTTTTTCACGTGTGAACAACTGCTCCAATGGCAAAAAAGAAAGGGGTTTTTGCATCGAATTGTGACTGCCGTTGAAAAGTTGGTCCACTACGATAATCCAACACATCCAACGTATGGATACTCCCGCCATGCTTCATAAGCTTGCAAACCAAATATTCATGGCGAGAAGATCATGCTGTGTATTTGATGGGACCAGCTGGCTGTGGTGTTATGAACTTTCGAAATCGAGTCAGACGATCACAGGCGACCTGTGCCGATGACAATTGATCTGTTTGAGCAGAGCATTGCGAGAAAAACGGCCGCAATAGGCCGATAGACACAACAAGGCATTTTGCAATATGATAATGCTCGCCCACATGAGTAGTATAAATATTCTGGATCAGCTATCTAACTGTGTATGTGAGAGTTAACAGCATGATGGGGAATTGTGTGTATGTTAAAGAGTTAGCATGTTATCTATTAAGCTATCTTACGCGGCTTAGAAGGTATCAAGCAATTTTAATACAATGTGTGAGAGGGTGACAGGGTGTGACTCGAGAGAGTGCGAGTGATGTGACTCGAGGGATAATCGATCGAAGGGACGAGCAGAGGCGTGGGTTTGGTGTTGAGTGATAGTTATAGTAGGTATGTATATGTGCGTGTGTGTATGTAGCTTATCAACTATGTGGTTGGTATTTTTTTCTTTGTTTAACGAGGAGAAAAGCATCGAAAGCCATGTCAGTGCGACATAATCTCCTTTTAGCTCTATACACTTTTTCCAGTGTAGTATGAACAGTCTAGCTCATTAAAATAGCCATCTACCGCAGACTCCACCGCCACCAAGCCATTTTTTAAAATTTGGAAATAGAAAATTATCCGAAGGAGCTAAATCTGGTGAATAAGGTGCGTAAAAATACCACCCCATCATTCAACGTTAACATAATTGTATTTCCGTATATAGTGTGTTTTAATTCACACTTTTTTAATTGATAGTCGTGTTCTATCTATCTATCTACCTAGGCTATCAATTGCTATTATGGGCAAGAGGGAATTCCGGGCATTAAGTGCCCTGAATTCCCTCATGGCTTCCATATCCGAATATAAATGCTGCTCTTGTTGTAGTTATTGTTGTTGTTGTTGCTGCTGCTGCTGTTGTGGTAGATGTTGATGCTGCGGTAATACCCCTTCTCTAAAAAAATATTTTTGGAATGCAGGTATCTCATCATCAACCAAAATTTCTATAAAATTCTGTAAAAAAAAAAATTGTTAATATATGGTATATATACATAAAAACAAATTTCATGAGATAATAATTTATAATTATAATTTATAATTTTTTATTCGGTCTGCCTTCCTTAAAATAGTTGTTGGTAATGGATTTTGCTAATGTCCTACATCATCTATTTATTCAATTTTCGACTAGAGGAACCTGTTGTGCCTTCTTTTCGAAGACTGTAACTTTTCATTATATAACTTCTTTTCTAGAACTTACCCCTTTTTACTCTTCTTCTGCTTCCCGTAAATCTTTCTAGCACAAAACAATTATTTTTTCAGTATAGTTTTATTTAACAGTATACATTATTTCCCTTGCATAAGATAGTTTTTATTTTGTCAATCTGATATTTCCTTTACCATTAGCTTTTGTTTTCTTTATACAGTGGCTCCCAGCTTATTTCGTACAGTGACAGTTTAAAAATTGCTGCAGTCGTAATTCCTAATATAGCAAAAATTTGAACAAAATATAAATGCCATTTTAGAAAGGAAGGTTTGTTTTTTATTTTCCAAAATTTACTTTTTCAAAATTTTAGTGTTTGACACTATAAAAAAATAAAATAAGAAAAAAATAGGAAAATTCATGTCACAGCTTATTTCGTACAGTCTCTTTAAGTTCAAACTAAAAACAAAGTAAGTTGATTTTAAGATTTAGTTGACATCCCTTAGCGTTAATGACAGCCTGGAGTCTATTTGGCATTGAATCCACCAATTTTTGAGTGATGTCTGGTGTTATTTTTTTCCATTCTTCCATCAGTACCTTCTTTAGGTCTTGCTTATTAGAAATCTTGTGTGTTCTTATTTTATTGTCCAAAATAGACCAAAGATTTTCAATCACATTCATGTCAGGTGACTGTGGTGGTGGAGACATCAAGTGCGGGCAGTTCCAAATAAGCCAAGATTGCACAATCCCAGATTTATGTTTTGGGTCATTATCTTGGTAGTACCGAAATTCTTCCCGCAAACCCAGTTTGTCTGCACTTTGAAGTAAATTGTTTTTCAGAATCTCGAGGTACTTCATTTTGTCCATTGTTTCCTCAATAAAAACCAATTCACCTACTCCGGCTGCTGACATACAGGCCCAAACCATCACGCTACCGCCACCATGCTTCACTGTGGGCTTAAGGTTCTCCTTGTTTAGCTCGGTATTCGCTTTATGCCAAACATATGACATTCCGTCCGAGCCAAAAATATTAAACTTAGACTCATCCGCGAAAATAACGGTATTCCAGAACGCAGGAGTATTAATAATATGCTCTTTGGCGAAGTCAAGTCGGCGTTGTATATTCATTTTCGAAATGAATGGTTTCTTTCGGGCTACTCGACCGTTCAAGTCATGATTGCGCAGCACACGTCGGACAGTTTCAGCACTGGATGATTTTCCTATTTCACGCTGAACCTCTGCAGCCAACTTCGGAGCGGATAACTTTGGATTTTTCTTAATTTTTCGTACAATATAACGCTCGTCTGAAGCGTTGAAAATCTTATTTGGTGCTTCTCTGCCCTTGTTCTCCAACCGATTTTCGCGAACGAAGCGTTGAATGATGTATTGGACAGTTGAGGCACTTAAATTTGTCATTTCAGCAATTTTTCGCACACTCTGACCTTTCCTAAAATGGTTAATTACCAGTTTACGCTGTTCCATCGTTGTACGACGACCCATAACGCTAAATGTTTAATTTACAGCACTTTAACTATTTAAAATAATAATAATAAAAATTGTTATAATAGTTAAAAAGGTCCAAAAACTCATACAATTCAAAAAAACTTTGTAACTGCGCGGCAGAATGAAACTTACTTACATTGAAGTTTGTGTACGAAATAAGATGTGAGCTGAAAATCAGCTGATCAATAGTTTTTCTCTCTTGCATGACAAAAAGAACAATTTTTGGGGTTCCCCGTTTTCTTATTAGGTTTACTAAACACATACATAGACATCTACATTCAAAACTTATTGATAAGTTTTTTAGTTTCGATGTTACAGCCATGTACATAAAAATATATACACTGTACGAAATAAACTGTGAGCCACTGTATAAGGATATATATATAAAGGATATTATATATAAGGATGTTATATCCTTCACAATATGATTTCCACTTTTAGTTCACTCTAACTTGCTCGTCGTGTCATCTACTTATCTTGACTGACTTCATTTCAGAAGTTCTCATAGTTTATATAGCCTAATATATATAACATAATTTACAACTTAACCCCGTTTTTGAATAAAAGAATTTCTGAAGAAATTGCAATTTCTTAAGTAGGTCCATTCATTGCAATTTTTTCAGTAGGTCATAATTATAACTTCTTTTTAGTAAGTCATCATTAATCACATTATGCATAGTATGGTGATGATCATTATATTAATGATTACAACAATACTCATAAAGTATAAACACATAATAGTATATCATAATAACAATATTAATGTAACATTTGTAGTGAGTCATTCGTGAAAGTCACCAATAAGAGTGGACGTGTTTGATAGAGTCTGAAAAGTTATTGTTTTCGGTATAAAAAAAAAAATTTTAATATTTTGCGAAAAGACGCTAAGAAACTCAAGGAGTTATTTCGGTGATTTGTTTTTTTTTTTTTTTTTTTAGAAAAAAAAAATAAAATAATATCGTTTGCAAACAATTTGTTTATAATATGAGTGTTCAGCGCTCTCCTCCCCGGCAACGGCAATCGCCTGTTAATGTGTGTGTAAACAATAATTTGCAATCACCCGCGCAAACCCCCCCGATTAGTGCATTATCAAAAAAAAACAGTTGATACACACTGCACAAGTGAAAGTAACAGTGTTAATCTTTTGCCTGTACATATTCCTCACTCTAACACTACATCAAAATTTGCAACAACAATAAATACAGACAAAAAAAATAGTTTGTTCTCTCGTGATATACTATCTCCCTCTATACCGTGGAGTGTACAATGCGCTTCTCCTGCTGTAACACCAACAGCTACAACATCAAAGCAAACAAATAACGGCCTTTCTACTGAAGTGCATGACCCAGTAGTTAAAGCAACTAGTGCGATGACTAATAAACAACCAGTTGCTGTTCAAACTGGAATTGATCGCTACGTTACTGTAGTAAAGCGAAAAAGAAGTCCACAAAATTCAAAACAAATGAATTCAACAAAAATTCAAAAGCAGAACACTGCCCCTATTAGTTCGGAAAATAGATACGCTTTGCTTTCAGGTGATGAAAGTGACGAAAATATTATCTCCAAGAAAAATTTCAAACCCCCACCCATTTTCTTAAGAGAACGCAACTCAGATAAGTTGATTTCTAGAATTACAAGTCTTATAGGACCAAAGAATTTCCACGTTGTTCCTATTCGCAAAGGCCAAATTGAGGAAACGAAAGTGCAAATCTACAGCGAAACTCATTATCGCAAAGTAATTGCGGAATTTGATGCTGTAAAAAAAATTACTACACATATCAGCTAAAAAGTAGTAAGGGCTTAATCGTTGTACTCAAAGGCGTCGAACCCAACGTTGACATTAACGAAATCAAACTTGCCCTTCAGGAAGAAGGGTTTCAAGCCAAAACAGTATTCAACATTCTCAACAAGAGCAATACACCTCAACCGTTATATCGTATTGAGCTTCAGCCTGAAACAAAACCCCTGAAAAAAGGTGAAGTACACCCCATATATAAAATTCGATATTTATTGCATCGCAAAATCACAATCGAAGAACCCCATAAGAGAACTGGACCTCCTCAGTGCAGTAACTGCCAAGAATATGGACATACTAAGACATATTGTACCCTGCCAGCTGTTTGTGTGATTTGTGGAGATCTCCATAAATCAAACATATGCCCAAAATCTAAAGGCGATGCTAGCATGAAAAAATGCAGCAATTGTGGAGGTAATCACACCGCAAATTATAGAGGTTGCCCAGTATATACAACCCTAAAGCTAAATTTCTCCGCTAGCAATCAACCTCTAAAACCAGTTGAGCAAACTCAGATAGCCAACTCAAGTAAGAGACAAAATATTGATGCAACACAATTCTTCTCTGCAATCCCAAACAAGAATCAAACCAATTCATACGCTAGCGTGTTAAAACAAAACACACACCAACAAAGCAATGTAAATAATGAGCAGAAACACTCACTGCCCACCCAACAGCCAAGTACCCTTGAACATTTGCTTCAAACATTAATTCAGAATATGAACCAATTCATGAACTCAATGCAAACAATGATGCAAGAAATGATGAAAAATCAATCGATGTTACTCCAAACATTGCTATCCAGACCATGAGTTGTCTCAAGATATGCCACTGGAACGCCAACGGCTTAAGCCAGCACCGTTTGGAGCTAATTCAATTCCTTGCATCCAACCAAATCGACATAATGATGATATCTGAGACCCATTTCACTGACAAAAATTGCTACCAAATACCATATTACAAACTGTACACCACAAATCATCCGCATGGTAAGGCACGCGGAGGAACTGCCATATTGATAAAAAGCAGAATAAAACATCATGTTCTCGAAGATTTCAGTAGCGTCTACTTGCAAGCAACATCTATATGTCTGGAAGAATACATCTCTAAGCTAGTAATATCTGCGATATACTGTCCCCCAAGATACAGTATTACCGAACAGCAATATAAAGAATTTTTCTCAACTCTTGGTAGCAAATTCTTGGTTGCTGGCGATTTCAACGCCAAACACACTCACTGGGGCTCCCGCTTAATAACTCCAAAAGGCAGAAGACTATGTTCAATCATCACTAACCATGGCTACGATGTTATTTCAAACGGTCAACCGACATATTGGCCGACGGACAAGAGGAAAATACCCGATCTCATAGACTTTGGAGTCGCCAAAGGTTTGCAGATGGAAAATATCTCCACAGAGTGTAATTATGATCTATCATCTGACCACTCACCCACGGTAATATCTATAAAATCACCAAGCCCCCAAGGTAATTGCGTTAGAAAGAAAATAGACTGGTTAAAATTCAAGAAATATATAAATTCCCATCTTCCTCTGAGTACTGTATTAAGAAATGGACACGATGTAGACTCAGCACTCGAAAAATTCAACCAGCTGCTCTCATTAGCTCTCAGCTCAGCCACCTGCACAAAGGTATGCAAGCAATCAAACTATAGCCCATACACACCAGCCGATATTGAATTGCTAGTAAGACAGAAAAGAAGACTCCGAAGACAATGGCAAGAATTCAGATCACCGAATCTGAAAACACAGCTACAGCACTGCACTCGAAAGTTAAAGCAAGCCTTAAAAAATAAAAACAACAAAGAGTTAGAAGAGCAAATAGCGAAATTAACACCTGGTGAAGCGTCAGACTACTCTTTGTGGAAATCAGCAAAAAAATCAAATAGGCCAATTCTCACTGATTCCCCCATCCGTTTGAGTGACGGTAATTGGGCTAGAAGCAACTGTGAGAAGGGTTTGGCTTTTGCAAACCACCTAAAAAGTGTGTTTACACCCAATCCACCCTCTTCACAGTCCTCATTACCAATATTAACTTCTCAACCTTGCTCAATAACGCTCAAAATTAAAAAAAAGGACATATTCAAAGCAATTTATAAAGATTTAAACCCAAAAAAATCACCTGGTCCAGATAAAATTACCGGTAAAATGATAAATGAGCTACCTCCGGCTTCAGTAATTCATCTCATGCACATTTTCAATGCTATCCTTCGTATTAAACACTATCCCAAATGCTGGAAAACTTCAAAAATTATTATGATAGCAAAACCAGGAAAAGACCCTACAAAAGTTGCATCGTACAGACCTATCAGCCTCCTGCCTCTACTTTCTAAAGTATTCGAAAAGCTACTTGTCATGAATATAACTCCATTTATTAATCTCAACCAACTGATTCCTCAACATGAGTTTGGATTTAGAAAACAGCACGGCACAATAGAACAAGTCCACCGCATTGTAACTCTGATAAGGAACACTTTTGAAGAAAAAAAGTATTGCTCAGCTGTCTTTCTTGATATCACTCAAGCTTTCGATAAAGTATGGCACGATGGCCTTATTTACAAACTCAAACTATTACTGCCTGCAAATGTCTCCTCATTGCTTAGTAGCTACCTCACGAAAAGACAATTTCTCGTACATCACAAGGATTACACAACAAATCCATTGGATATTCACGCTGGCGTTCCTCAAGGAAGCGTTTTGGGCCCCTTACTGTATCTCTTATACACTACAGATATGCCCAGCAATAACCATACATTTATATCGACCTTTGCAGATGATACGGCAATATTGTGCTCTCGCTCTAACCCCATAGAAGCTACTAAACTCCTGCAGACTCATATCGATTCTCTCGAAATCTGGCTAGCAAAATGGCGTATAAAAGTCAATGAATCAAAGAGCGTACATGTAACCTTCACGCTAAGGCCAGATACATGTCCCCCACTTAAAATTAATGGCCAATCAGTTCCACAATGTTCCTCAACAAAGTACTTGGGTATTCACCTCGACAGAAGGCTGACCTGGAAAAATCACATAGGGGCAAAGAAAACTCAGATCAAGCTTAAAATTAATCAGTTATGGTGGCTGTTACACAAAAGATCAAAGTTGAATCTCGAATACAAAGTGCTATTATATAAAGCAATCCTGAAGCCAATCTGGACTTATGGTATTCAGTTTTGGGGCACCGCATCTCCCTCAAATATCGAAAAATTGCAGCGAATACAATCCAAGTGTCTGCGAATTATTGTAAACGCGCCTTGGTATATGAGGAACGTTAACATCCATCGAGATTTAAATGTACCCACAATTTCTGAGGAAGTTGCAATGTCTTGCAGAAGCTACATTCAAAAATTACACAGTCATCCGAATCCCCTTGCTAGGCAATTGTTGCTGAGTACGGGGCATCGTCGATTAAAAAGAAAAGACACACTGAATATGCTGTGAAATTGATATACCTCGTGACTAAACAAATTGTGATGGAACGTTGGGAATATCACATAATTTTATTTAGTTTGTAAGATTTGATTACATATTGTTAGTTTCTAAGTAATTTTAGAAAGATTCAATAAAAAAGCTTGTTAAAAAAAAAAAAAAAAAAAAAAAAAAAAAAAAAAACACATAAATTAGACGAGTATTATTTTTACTTACAATATCCCTCCCCCCATTATGAAGAAG
Organism: Megamerina dolium; assembly: GCA_963854835.1. NCBI lineage: Eukaryota > Metazoa > Arthropoda > Insecta > Diptera > Megamerinidae > Megamerina > Megamerina dolium. The sequence continues at coordinate 28,745,217 of OY978530.1, forward strand.
GAAAATTATAATTTTTAATAATAATTTTCCTTCTAGGCAGTGGGTTACAAAATAGTTTGATAACATGTTAATATATACTGTGTATTTATATGTGTATATTAATATTTTATACCTATTTTTATAACTTATTAACTTCTACTGGCAATCTACCACTTCGGATGATGATTTTCTTGGTTCCCTGTTTCTGTTGAGCCACTTTCTTCTGTTGTACTGTGATTAGACGAAGTTCTTGCTAACTCCTCCGTTGCTTTATATTTTGTTCTCGGTGTTGAAACTGTTTTAATGTGTCGAAGAGGTTTTATTTGGAATGTGGAATTTTGCTCGCTGTACTGCACTCTTTCATCTTTGCATTTTCGAGTGTTACGTTAACCATTGTTTCAATTGGCTGAGATGTAGGACTAATGTTTTCTCTTTCATCGGTACTACTGTTACGTGTACGTGGTATACCGTTGCTCTCTGTGGTATACCGTGGTGTTCAATGTCTGAATAGTTATTACATTACTTCTGTGTTTCACCAGTATTGTTGAGGTGTTATCGTGTCTCCTTTTTATACTCGTGTGTATGTTAAAGAGTTAGCATGTTATCTATTAAGCTATCTTACGCGGCTTAGAAGGTATCAAGCAATTTTAATACAATGTGTGAGAGGGTGACAGGGTGTGACTCGAGAGAGTGCGAGTGATGTGACTCGAGGGATAATCGATCGAAGGGACGAGCAGAGGCGTGGGTTTGGTGTTGAGTGATAGTTATAGTAGGTATGTATATGTGCGTGTGTGTATGTAGCTTATCAACTATGTGGTTGGTATTTTTTTCTTTGTTTAACGAGGAGAAAAGCATCGAAAGCCATGTCAGTGCGACATAATCTCCTTTTAGCTCTATACACTTTTTCCAGTGTAGTATGAACAGTCTAGCTCATTAAAATAGCCATCTACCGCAGACTCCACCGCCACCAAGCCATTTTTTAAAATTTGGAAATAGAAAATTATCCGAAGGAGCTAAATCTGGTGAATAAGGTGCGTAAAAATACCACCCCATCATTCAACGTTAACATAATTGTATTTCCGTATATAGTGTGTTTTAATTCACACTTTTTTAATTGATAGTCGTGTTCTATCTATCTATCTACCTAGGCTATCAATTGCTATTATGGGCAAGAGGGAATTCCGGGCATTAAGTGCCCTGAATTCCCTCATGGCTTCCATATCCGAATATAAATGCTGCTCTTGTTGTAGTTATTGTTGTTGTTGTTGCTGCTGCTGCTGTTGTGGTAGATGTTGATGCTGCGGTAATACCCCTTCTCTAAAAAAATATTTTTGGAATGCAGGTATCTCATCATCAACCAAAATTTCTATAAAATTCTGTAAAAAAAAAAATTGTTAATATATGGTATATATACATAAAAACAAATTTCATGAGATAATAATTTATAATTATAATTTATAATTTTTTATTCGGTCTGCCTTCCTTAAAATAGTTGTTGGTAATGGATTTTGCTAATGTCCTACATCATCTATTTATTCAATTTTCGACTAGAGGAACCTGTTGTGCCTTCTTTTCGAAGACTGTAACTTTTCATTATATAACTTCTTTTCTAGAACTTACCCCTTTTTACTCTTCTTCTGCTTCCCGTAAATCTTTCTAGCACAAAACAATTATTTTTTCAGTATAGTTTTATTTAACAGTATACATTATTTCCCTTGCATAAGATTTTTTTTTTTTTTTTTTTTTTTTTTGTTAGCTTATTTTTTTTTTATTGAATCTTTCTTAAATACTTAGAAACTAACAATAAGTATTCAAATCTTACAAACTAAATAAAACTATGTGATATCCCCTACGTTCCATCACAATTTGGTGAGTCGCGAGATGTAGCAATTTTACAGCATATTCAGTGTGTCTTTTCTTTTTAATCGACGATGCCCCTTGCTCAGCAACAATTGCCTAGCAAGGGGATTCGGATGATTGTGTAATTTTTGAATGTAGCTTCTGCAGGACATTGCAACTTCCTCAGAAATTGTGGATACATTTAAATCTCGATGGATGTTAACGTTCCTCATATACCAAGGCGCATTTACAATAATTCGCAGACACTTGGATTGTATTCGCTGCAATTTTTCGATATTAGAGGGAGATGCGGTGCCCCAAAACTGAATACCATAAGTCCAGATTGGTTTCAGGATTGCTTTATATAATAGCACTTTGTATTCAAGATTCAACTTTGATCTTTTGTGTAACAGCCACCATAACTGATTCATTTTAAGCTTGATCTGAGTTTTCTTTGCCTCTATGTGATTTTTCCATGTCAGCCTTCTGTCGAGGTGAATACCCAAGTACTTTGTTGAGGAACATTGTGGAACTGATTGGCCATTAATTTTAAGTGGGGGACATGTATCTAGCCTTAGCGTGAAGGTTACATGTACGCTCTTTGATTCATTGACTTTTATACGCCATTTTGCTAGCCAGATTTCGAGAGAATCGACATGAGTCTGCAGGAGTTTAGTAGCTTCTATGGGGTTAGAGCGAGAGCACAATATTGCCGTATCATCAGCAAAGGTCGATATGAATGTATAGTTATTGTTGGGCATATCTGAAGTGTATAAGAGATACAGTAAGGGACCCAAAACGCTTCCTTGAGGAACGCCAGCGTGAATATCCAATGGATTTGTTGTGTAATCCTTGTGATGTACGAGAAATTGTCTTTTCGTGAGGTAGCTACTAAGCAATGAGGAGACATTTGCAGGCAGTAATAGTTTGAGTTTGTAAATAAGGCCATCGTGCCATACTTTATCGAAAGCTTGAGTGATATCAAGAAAGACAGCTGAGCAATACTTTTTTTCTTCAAAAGTGTTCCTTATCAGAGTTACAATGCGGTGGACTTGTTCTATTGTGCCGTGCTGTTTTCTAAATCCAAACTGATGTTGAGGAATCAGTTGGTTGAGATTAATAAATGGAGTTATATTCATGACAAGTAGCTTTTCGAATACTTTAGAAAGTAGAGGCAGGAGGCTGATAGGTCTGTACGATGCAACTTTTGTAGGGTCTTTTCCTGGTTTTGCTATCATAATAATTTTTGAAGTTTTCCAGCATTTGGGATAGTGTTTAATACGAAGGATAGCATTGAAAATGTGCATCAGATGAATTACTGAAGCCGGAGGTAGCTCTTTTATCATTTTACCGGTAATTTTATCTGGACCAGGTGATTTTTTTGGGTTTAAATCTTTATAAATTGCTTTGAATATGTCCTTTTTTTTAATTTTGAGCGTTATTGTGCAAGGTTGAGAAGTTAATTTTGGTAATGAGGACTGTGAAGAAGGTGGATTGGGTGTAAACACACTTTTTAGGTGGTTTGCAAAAGCCAAACCCTTCTCACAGTTGCTTCTAGCCCAATTACCGTCACTCAAACGGATGGGGGAATCAGTGAGAATTGGCCGATTTGATTTTTTTGCTGATTTCCACAAAGAGTAGTCTGACGCTTCACCAGGTGTTAATTTCGCTATGTGCTCTTCTAACTCTTTGTTGTTTTTATTTTTCAAGGCTTGCTTTAACTTTCGAGTGCAGTGCTGTAGCTGTGTTTTCAGATTCGGTGATCTGAATTCTTGCCATTGTCTTCGGAGTCTTCTTTTCTGTCTTACTAGCAATTCAATGTCTGCTGGTGTGTATTGGCTATATTTTGATTGCTTGCATACCTTTGTGCAGGTGGCTGAGCTGAGAGCTAATGAGAGTAGCTGGTTGAATTTTTCGAGTGCTGAGTCTACATCGTGTCCATTTCTTAATACAGTACTCAGAGGAAGATGGGAATTTATATATTTCTTGAATTTTAACCAGTCTATTTTCTTTCTAACGCAATTGCCTTGGGGGCTTGGTGATTTTATAGATATTACCGTGGGTGAGTGGTCAGATGATAGATCATAATTACACTCTGTGGAGATATTTTCCATCTGCAAACCTTTGGCGACTCCAAAGTCTATGAGATCGGGTATTTTCCTCTTGTCCGTCGGCCAATATGTCGGTTGACCATTTGAAATAACATCGTAGCCATGGTTAGTGATGATTGAACATAGTCTTCTGCCTTTTGGAGTTATTAAGCGGGAGCCCCAGTGAGTGTGTTTGGCGTTGAAATCGCCAGCAACCAAGAATTTGCTACCAAGAGTTGAGAAAAATTCTTTATATTGCTGTTCGGTAATACTGTATCTTGGGGGACAGTATATCGCAGATATTACTAGCTTAGAGATGTATTCTTCCAGACATATAGATGTTGCTTGCAAGTAGACGCTACTGAAATCTTCGAGAACATGATGTTTTATTCTGCTTTTTATCAATATGGCAGTTCCACCGCGTGCCTTACCATGCGGATGATTTGTAGTGTACAGTTTGTAATATGGTATTTGGTAGCAATTTTTGTCAGTGAAATGGGTCTCAGATATCATCATTATGTCGATCTGGTTGGATTCAAGGAATTGAATTAGCTCCAAACGGTGCTGGCTTAAGCCGTTGGCGTTCCAGTGGCATATCTTGAGACAACTCATGGTCTGGATAGCAATGTTTGGAGTAACATCGATTGATTTTTCATCATTTCTTGCATCATTGTTTGCATTGAGTTCATGAATTGGTTCATATTCTGAATTAATGTTTGAAGCAAATGTTCAAGAGTACTTGGCTGTTGGGTGGGCAGTGAGTGTTTCTGCTCATTATTTACGTTACTTTGTTGGTGTAGGTTTTGTTTTAACACGCTAGCGTATGAATTGGTTTGATTCTTGTTTGGGATTGCAGAGAAGAATTGTGTTGCATCAATATTTTGTCTCTTACTTGAGTTGGCTATCTGAGTTTGCTCAACTGGTTTTAGAGGTTGATTGTTAGCGGAGAAATTTAGCTTTAGGGTTGCATATACTGGGCAACCTCTATAATTTGCAGTGTGATTACCTCCACAATTGCTGCATTTTTTCATGCTAGCATCGTCTTTAGATTTTGGGCATATGTTTGATTTATGGAGATCTCCACAAATCACACAAACAGCTGGCAGGGTACAATATGTCTTAGTATGTCCATATTCTTGGCAGTTGCTGCACTGAGGAGGTCCAGTTCTCTTATGGGGTTCTTCGATTGTGATTTTGCGATGCAATAAATATCGAATTTTATATATGGGGTGTACCTCACCTTTTTTTAGGGGTTTTGTTTCAGGCTGAAGCTCAATACGATATAACGGTTGAGGTATATTGCTCTTGTTGAGAATGTTGAATACTTGCATAAGATAGTTTTTATTTTGTCAATCTGATATTTCCTTTACCATTAGCTTTTGTTTTCTTTATACAGTGGCTCCCAGCTTATTTCGTACAGTGACAGTTTAAAAATTGCTGCAGTCGTAATTCCTAATATAGCAAAAATTTGAACAAAATATAAATGCCATTTTAGAAAGGAAGGTTTGTTTTTTATTTTCCAAAATTTACTTTTTCAAAATTTTAGTGTTTGACACTATAAAAAAATAAAATAAGAAAAAAATAGGAAAATTCATGTCACAGCTTATTTCGTACAGTCTCTTTAAGTTCAAACTAAAAACAAAGTAAGTTGATTTTAAGATTTAGTTGACATCCCTTAGCGTTAATGACAGCCTGGAGTCTATTTGGCATTGAATCCACCAATTTTTGAGTGATGTCTGGTGTTATTTTTTTCCATTCTTCCATCAGTACCTTCTTTAGGTCTTGCTTATTAGAAATCTTGTGTGTTCTTATTTTATTGTCCAAAATAGACCAAAGATTTTCAATCACATTCATGTCAGGTGACTGTGGTGGTGGAGACATCAAGTGCGGGCAGTTCCAAATAAGCCAAGATTGCACAATCCCAGATTTATGTTTTGGGTCATTATCTTGGTAGTACCGAAATTCTTCCCGCAAACCCAGTTTGTCTGCACTTTGAAGTAAATTGTTTTTCAGAATCTCGAGGTACTTCATTTTGTCCATTGTTTCCTCAATAAAAACCAATTCACCTACTCCGGCTGCTGACATACAGGCCCAAACCATCACGCTACCGCCACCATGCTTCACTGTGGGCTTAAGGTTCTCCTTGTTTAGCTCGGTATTCGCTTTATGCCAAACATATGACATTCCGTCCGAGCCAAAAATATTAAACTTAGACTCATCCGCGAAAATAACGGTATTCCAGAACGCAGGAGTATTAATAATATGCTCTTTGGCGAAGTCAAGTCGGCGTTGTATATTCATTTTCGAAATGAATGGTTTCTTTCGGGCTACTCGACCGTTCAAGTCATGATTGCGCAGCACACGTCGGACAGTTTCAGCACTGGATGATTTTCCTATTTCACGCTGAACCTCTGCAGCCAACTTCGGAGCGGATAACTTTGGATTTTTCTTAATTTTTCGTACAATATAACGCTCGTCTGAAGCGTTGAAAATCTTATTTGGTGCTTCTCTGCCCTTGTTCTCCAACCGATTTTCGCGAACGAAGCGTTGAATGATGTATTGGACAGTTGAGGCACTTAAATTTGTCATTTCAGCAATTTTTCGCACACTCTGACCTTTCCTAAAATGGTTAATTACCAGTTTACGCTGTTCCATCGTTGTACGACGACCCATAACGCTAAATGTTTAATTTACAGCACTTTAACTATTTAAAATAATAATAATAAAAATTGTTATAATAGTTAAAAAGGTCCAAAAACTCATACAATTCAAAAAAACTTTGTAACTGCGCGGCAGAATGAAACTTACTTACATTGAAGTTTGTGTACGAAATAAGATGTGAGCTGAAAATCAGCTGATCAATAGTTTTTCTCTCTTGCATGACAAAAAGAACAATTTTTGGGGTTCCCCGTTTTCTTATTAGGTTTACTAAACACATACATAGACATCTACATTCAAAACTTATTGATAAGTTTTTTAGTTTCGATGTTACAGCCATGTACATAAAAATATATACACTGTACGAAATAAACTGTGAGCCACTGTATAAGGATATATATATAAAGGATATTATATATAAGGATGTTATATCCTTCACAATATGATTTCCACTTTTAGTTCACTCTAACTTGCTCGTCGTGTCATCTACTTATCTTGACTGACTTCATTTCAGAAGTTCTCATAGTTTATATAGCCTAATATATATAACATAATTTACAACTTAACCCCGTTTTTGAATAAAAGAATTTCTGAAGAAATTGCAATTTCTTAAGTAGGTCCATTCATTGCAATTTTTTCAGTAGGTCATAATTATAACTTCTTTTTAGTAAGTCATCATTAATCACATTATGCATAGTATGGTGATGATCATTATATTAATGATTACAACAATACTCATAAAGTATAAACACATAATAGTATATCATAATAACAATATTAATGTAACATTTGTAGTGAGTCATTCGTGAAAGTCACCAATAAGAGTGGACGTGTTTGATAGAGTCGGAAAAGTTATTGTTTTCGGTATAAAAAAAAAAAATTTTAATATTTTGCGAAAAGACGCTAAGAAACTCAAGGAGTTATTTCGGTGATTTGTTTTTTTTTTTTTTTTTTTTAGAAAAAAAAAATAAAATAATATCGTTTGCAAACAATTTGTTTATAATATGAGTGTTCAGCGCTCTCCTCCCCGGCAACGGCAATCGCCTGTTAATGTGTGTGTAAACAATAATTTGCAATCACCCGCGCAAACCCCCCCGATTAGTGCATTATCAAAAAAAAACAGTTGATACACACTGCACAAGTGAAAGTAACAGTGTTAATCTTTTGCCTGTACATATTCCTCACTCTAACACTACATCAAAATTTGCAACAACAATAAATACAGACAAAAAAAATAGTTTGTTCTCTCGTGATATACTATCTCCCTCTATACCGTGGAGTGTACAATGCGCTTCTCCTGCTGTAACACCAACAGCTACAACATCAAAGCAAACAAATAACGGCCTTTCTACTGAAGTGCATGACCCAGTAGTTAAAGCAACTAGTGCGATGACTAATAAACAACCAGTTGCTGTTCAAACTGGAATTGATCGCTACGTTACTGTAGTAAAGCGAAAAAGAAGTCCACAAAATTCAAAACAAATGAATTCAACAAAAATTCAAAAGCAGAACACTGCCCCTATTAGTTCGGAAAATAGATACGCTTTGCTTTCAGGTGATGAAAGTGACGAAAATATTATCTCCAAGAAAAATTTCAAACCCCCACCCATTTTCTTAAGAGAACGCAACTCAGATAAGTTGATTTCTAGAATTACAAGTCTTATAGGACCAAAGAATTTCCACGTTGTTCCTATTCGCAAAGGCCAAATTGAGGAAACGAAAGTGCAAATCTACAGCGAAACTCATTATCGCAAAGTAATTGCGGAATTTGATGCTGTAAAAAAAATTACTACACATATCAGCTAAAAAGTAGTAAGGGCTTAATCGTTGTACTCAAAGGCGTCGAACCCAACGTTGACATTAACGAAATCAAACTTGCCCTTCAGGAAGAAGGGTTTCAAGCCAAAACAGTATTCAACATTCTCAACAAGAGCAATACACCTCAACCGTTATATCGTATTGAGCTTCAGCCTGAAACAAAACCCCTGAAAAAAGGTGAAGTACACCCCATATATAAAATTCGATATTTATTGCATCGCAAAATCACAATCGAAGAACCCCATAAGAGAACTGGACCTCCTCAGTGCAGTAACTGCCAAGAATATGGACATACTAAGACATATTGTACCCTGCCAGCTGTTTGTGTGATTTGTGGAGATCTCCATAAATCAAACATATGCCCAAAATCTAAAGGCGATGCTAGCATGAAAAAATGCAGCAATTGTGGATGTAATCACACCGCAAATTATAGAGGTTGCCCAGTATATACAACCCTAAAGCTAAATTTCTCCGCTAGCAATCAACCTCTAAAACCAGTTGAGCAAACTCAGATAGCCAACTCAAGTAAGAGACAAAATATTGATGCAACACAATTCTTCTCTGCAATCCCAAACAAGAATCAAACCAATTCATACGCTAGCGTGTTAAAACAAAACACACACCAACAAAGCAATGTAAATAATGAGCAGAAACACTCACTGCCCACCCAACAGCCAAGTACCCTTGAACATTTGCTTCAAACATTAATTCAGAATATGAACCAATTCATGAACTCAATGCAAACAATGATGCAAGAAATGATGAAAAATCAATCGATGTTACTCCAAACATTGCTATCCAGACCATGAGTTGTCTCAAGATATGCCACTGGAACGCCAACGGCTTAAGCCAGCACCGTTTGGAGCTAATTCAATTCCTTGCATCCAACCAAATCGACATAATGATGATATCTGAGACCCATTTCACTGACAAAAATTGCTACCAAATACCATATTACAAACTGTACACCACAAATCATCCGCATGGTAAGGCACGCGGAGGAACTGCCATATTGATAAAAAGCAGAATAAAACATCATGTTCTCGAAGATTTCAGTAGCGTCTACTTGCAAGCAACATCTATATGTCTGGAAGAATACATCTCTAAGCTAGTAATATCTGCGATATACTGTCCCCCAAGATACAGTATTACCGAACAGCAATATAAAGAATTTTTCTCAACTCTTGGTAGCAAATTCTTGGTTGCTGGCGATTTCAACGCCAAACACACTCACTGGGGCTCCCGCTTAATAACTCCAAAAGGCAGAAGACTATGTTCAATCATCACTAACCATGGCTACGATGTTATTTCAAACGGTCAACCGACATATTGGCCGACGGACAAGAGGAAAATACCCGATCTCATAGACTTTGGAGTCGCCAAAGGTTTGCAGATGGAAAATATCTCCACAGAGTGTAATTATGATCTATCATCTGACCACTCACCCACGGTAATATCTATAAAATCACCAAGCCCCCAAGGTAATTGCGTTAGAAAGAAAATAGACTGGTTAAAATTCAAGAAATATATAAATTCCCATCTTCCTCTGAGTACTGTATTAAGAAATGGACACGATGTAGACTCAGCACTCGAAAAATTCAACCAGCTGCTCTCATTAGCTCTCAGCTCAGCCACCTGCACAAAGGTATGCAAGCAATCAAACTATAGCCCATACACACCAGCCGATATTGAATTGCTAGTAAGACAGAAAAGAAGACTCCGAAGACAATGGCAAGAATTCAGATCACCGAATCTGAAAACACAGCTACAGCACTGCACTCGAAAGTTAAAGCAAGCCTTAAAAAATAAAAACAACAAAGAGTTAGAAGAGCAAATAGCGAAATTAACACCTGGTGAAGCGTCAGACTACTCTTTGTGGGAATCAGCAAAAAAATCAAATAGGCCAATTCTCACTGATTCCCCCATCCGTTTGAGTGACGGTAATTGGGCTAGAAGCAACTGTGAGAAGGGTTTGGCTTTTGCAAACCACCTAAAAAGTGTGTTTACACCCAATCCACCCTCTTCACAGTCCTCATTACCAATATTAACTTCTCAACCTTGCTCAATAACGCTCAAAATTAAAAAAAAGGACATATTCAAAGCAATTTATAAAGATTTAAACCCAAAAAAATCACCTGGTCCAGATAAAATTACCGGTAAAATGATAAATGAGCTACCTCCGGCTTCAGTAATTCATCTCATGCACATTTTCAATGCTATCCTTCGTATTAAACACTATCCCAAATGCTGGAAAACTTCAAAAATTATTATGATAGCAAAACCAGGAAAAGACCCTACAAAAGTTGCATCGTACAGACCTATCAGCCTCCTGCCTCTACTTTCTAAAATATTCGAAAAGCTACTTGTCATGAATATAACTCCATTTATTAATCTCAACCAACTGATTCCTCAACATGAGTTTGGATTTAGAAAACAGCACGGCACAATAGAACAAGTCCACCGCATTGTAACTCTGATAAGGAACACTTTTGAAGAAAAAAAGTATTGCTCAGCTGTCTTTCTTGATATCACTCAAGCTTTCGATAAAGTATGGCACGATGGCCTTATTTACAAACTCAAACTATTACTGCCTGCAAATGTCTCCTCATTGCTTAGTAGCTACCTCACGAAAAGACAATTTCTCGTACATCACAAGGATTACACAACAAATCCATTGGATATTCACGCTGGCGTTCCTCAAGGAAGCGTTTTGGGCCCCTTACTGTATCTCTTATACACTACAGATATGCCCAGCAATAACCATACATTTATATCGACCTTTGCAGATGATACGGCAATATTGTGCTCTCGCTCTAACCCCATAGAAGCTACTAAACTCCTGCAGACTCATATCGATTCTCTCGAAATCTGGCTAGCAAAATGGCGTATAAAAGTCAATGAATCAAAGAGCGTACATGTAACCTTCACGCTAAGGCCAGATACATGTCCCCCACTTAAAATTAATGGCCAATCAGTTCCACAATGTTCCTCAACAAAGTACTTGGGTATTCACCTCGACAGAAGGCTGACCTGGAAAAATCACATAGGGGCAAAGAAAACTCAGATCAAGCTTAAAATTAATCAGTTATGGTGGCTGTTACACAAAAGATCAAAGTTGAATCTCGAATACAAAGTGCTATTATATAAAGCAATCCTGAAGCCAATCTGGACTTATGGTATTCAGTTTTGGGGCACCGCATCTCCCTCAAATATCGAAAAATTGCAGCGAATACAATCCAAGTGTCTGCGAATTATTGTAAACGCGCCTTGGTATATGAGGAACGTTAACATCCATCGAGATTTAAATGTACCCACAATTTCTGAGGAAGTTGCAATGTCTTGCAGAAGCTACATTCAAAAATTACACAGTCATCCGAATCCCCTTGCTAGGCAATTGTTGCTGAGTACGGGGCATCGTCGATTAAAAAGAAAAGACACACTGAATATGCTGTGAAATTGATATACCTCGTGACTCAACAAATTGTGATGGAACGTTGGGAATATCACATAATTTTATTTAGTTTGTAAGATTTGATTACATATTGTTAGTTTCTAAGTAATTTTAGAAAGATTCAATAAAAAAGCTTGTTAAAAAAAAAAAAAAAAAAAAAAAAAAAAAAAAAACACATAAATTAGACGAGTATTATTTTTACTTACAATATCCCTCCCCCCATTATGAAGAAGGAAAATTATAATTTTTAATAATAATTTTCCTTCTAGGCAGTGGGTTACAAAATAGTTTGATAACATGTTAATATATACTGTGTATTTATATGTGTATATTAATATTTTATACCTATTTTTATAACTTATTAACTTCTACTGGCAATCTACCACTTCGGATGATGATTTTCTTGGTTCCCTGTTTCTGTTGAGCCACTTTCTTCTGTTGTACTGTGATTAGACGAAGTTCTTGCTAACTCCTCCGTTGCTTTATATTTTGTTCTCGGTGTTGAAACTGTTTTAATGTGTCGAAGAGGTTTTATTTGGAATGTGGAATTTTGCTCGCTGTACTGCACTCTTTCATCTTTGCATTTTCGAGTGTTACGTTAACCATTGTTTCAATTGGCTGAGATGTAGGACTAATGTTTTCTCTTTCATCGGTACTACTGTTGTATAACACGTGGTATACCGTTGCTCTCTGTGGTATACCGTGGTGTTCAATGTCTGAATAGTTATTACATTACTTCTGTGTTTCACCAGTATTGTTGAGGTGTTATCGTGTCTCCTTTTTATACTCGTATGACTGACGATTTAATCTACTTATTAAGTGCTTAACTTGCAATTTTTATACTTCAGCATTATTTACAAAATAGAAGCTCGATGCACGTGTTTTGTCTGGTATGTACCTTTTGTCTCAACATATCGCATTCAATGGATGAACATATTGCAGTGTGATTTTTGTATGCAACACTACTAAGATATATCGTTATGTGCCAACCTGTAACCCAGCGTCAAATGCGCGAAAACTGAGTCAACAATAGGCGTTCACTATCCAGATAAGAACGTAACACATGAGTCTTGTATGTACACATTGTGTATTGCTGCTGTTATATCAAACAGCGCAAGTATTTCATGAGAATGCTTATTCTGTTGACTTTATTTAACGCTGTACCACTTGGTTCAGGATATTGGCACTTATGTATATGTACGCAACCGCAACTCGATTACCTATTTGGTCTCCGTTAACGCCGCTGTCTAAATCTTCTCCGGTGTGTCTAAAACTTGCTGGATAAGTTGTCTTTCTACTGTGTCAACGTTCCTCTCTACTTGAGATGGCGAGATTACCAGTAATATACATATTCAATTATTCAGAACACCTCCGATAACGGAATGAGGCTGATCGACTTCGCCGCAGCACGAAACATGGTAATTGGTGGTACCAGATTCCAGCATCTCGACATCCACAAAGCAACATGTCTGTCTCCAGATCAACGTACAAGAAACCAAATTGATCATGTGGTGATTGACGGAAGGCATGCTTCCAGTGTGATGGACGTGAAATCGATCCGTGGTGCCAACATCGACTCGGATCACTACCTTGTTGCAGCTAAGGTGCGCACACGCTTATGTGTCGCAAATAACAAGAGAAGTCCCACACAGAGAAAGCTCGACGTCAGTAAGCTGCGATCACCAGAGACAGCGGATTAATTTTCCACTCGACTATAGGATCTGCTTATGCAGAACACTCCCCCACTTGATGATACATGCGCACGGTGGACAAATATATCACACTCCATGACTACTGCTGCCGAGGAGGTAATCGGTTACTACCGGCCTCTGAGGAATGAGTGGTATGATCAGGAGTGTCGCGACGCTACCGCAGAGAAAGACGCCGAATAAAGAATAAAGCATGCCTGATGATTGGAGGCTCAGTGTTCTCTGTCCTGTACATAAAAAGGACAATTTGCGCCAACTTCTACCAAATTTTCACACTGCGCCAAATCCTAGAGAAGACCCAAGAAAAACAGATCAACACACACCACCTATTTGTTGATTATAAAGCCGCTTTCGACAATCCGGTAAGGGATTACCTCTACGCAACAATGTCTGAGTTCGGTATTCCTGCAAAGCTGATTCGACTTTGTAGAATGACACTGCATAACTTCTGTTGTGCAGTGCAAATTGAAAAGGATCTCACCGCACCATTTAATACCGAACAGGCTTTCAGACAAGGTGATTTGTTATCATGCGACGTCTTCAATCTTATTATGTAGAAAATAATACGAGCTGCTGATCTACGACATAATGGCACTAGCTTCAATAAAAGTGTCATGCTGTTAGCGTATGCCGACGATATTGACATAATCGGCATGAACACGCGAGCAGTTAGTGGAGCATTCTCAGAGTTGGAAAGAGAGTCGCGTCGAATAGATCTTACGGTGAACGAGGGCAAGACGAAGTATCTACTGTTAACAAACAAAGAGTCCAGGCGTCTTGGACAGCACGTCACTGTTGACTACGCCTTTGAAATAGTAAGGGACTTTGTCTATCATGGAACCAACATCAACAACTGTAATGACGTCAGCCTGGAGATCATGTGTAGAATAACTCTTGCTAACAGGTGTTACTTTGGACTGAGTAAGCAATTGAGAAGTTGAGCCCTCTCTCGAAGAACGAAAACTACACTTTACAAGTCTCTCATCATGCCTGTCCCAACATATGGCGCATTCCACCTCGGATGAGCGAATGCTTGGAGTTTTCGAGAGAAAATTCCTACACAAGATCTTTGGACCTATTTGCGTTGGTGGCGAGTACCGAATAAGGTACAACCATGAGCTGTACGAGCTGTATGCCGATATTGACATAGTAAAGCGCATCAAAATCCAGCGGCTGCGCTGGCTAGGTCATGTCGAGCGAATGGAAGAACACGCTCCAGCTAAGAAGGTGTTATATTCGGAACCCGCTGGAGGACGACGCAGAAGAGGAAGACCAAACCTCAGGTGGAAAGACCAAATACTGGAGAACCTGACGGCGCTTGGAATTTATAACTGGCGCCAGCTAGCGAAGAACAGAGATGGCTGGCGAAGCATGTTATTTTCGGCCTAAATCGATATTCGGTTGTTATGGCCACATAAGAAGAAGAATTATTTTCTACAAACTCTAAAACTTGTTATTTTCTCATAAATGCACCTATATAATAGTCTTAGTATATTCTTATAAATTAGACTTTTGTTGTTGTTATGCTTTTACAATGTTATATAATTTTACTTTTAGACAAACGGTTTTCATGTATATTATATATAATGTAAGTCTTATATATTAATTTATCTTTCTAAAAATTTGAAACTTGCGGAATGCATCGTTGTTTTACATATTGTATAATTTAACAACAACGTTGCAATTTCCTTCTGTTGCAATAACCAACTTTTCTGTACTACTCCGTTGTGCATATTTTCATCTCAGACCTTGGAAGACGGAATGGTAACCCATTATGTTAATACTCTCCGTTTATTCTCTAATCATTTCCTGAACCTATGTATTTCTATACTAACGCGAATTTAACTATTTGATTGTTATAATATCACAATAATACTTTATATATTAATACTGCACAATATTAAATCAATATTGTATTGACCCGTTGTTCAGTAATTTATATTATTAGAAATAATTTTCTTTACTTCAGTAAAAACTTCCCGTAAGAACACATTTTTGATTGTGTTATGGTTATGGGCCTCCACTAACACACGCAGATTGTTGTAACGCTTTTAATTGTGGAAAATGGAGTTCAAATTACAATTCGTTAAGCTTGGCAGCAACAATTACCATAGTTGGAGATTTAACATGGAGTTTTTGCTGTTGGAGCGTGAACTGTGGGATGTCGTAACATCAGAAGCTCCAAATAATCTTGATTCAAAGTGGCTAATCCGAGATGGAAAGCAAGGGCAGCGATTGGGTTATCACAGAAGGTTTACATTAAATCTTTAACGACTGCTAAGGAATATTGGGAAGCTTTGAAAAAGTACCATTCAAAGTCAAATTTGAGCAATAAAATAAGCTTGATTCGTTTGCTTTTAACAAAACGAATGAAAATTGACCAATCTATGGTAGATCATATTGCTGAAATGTTAAACATTGTTAATCGTTTAGCAGATTTAGGTGAAAATTTTGAGGAAGACAAAGTCATTGCGCTTTTATTGAGTAGCTTAGTAGAAGACTACAATATGATTGTGTGTGCTCTCGAAATTCGTCTAGAAGCTGATCTTACGCTGGATTTAGTAAAAGAGAAGCTTGTTCAAGAAGCCAAGCGTCGTTGCGAAAATGTAGTGGCTGAAATGGAAGTGGGTTTAAAGACTAAATCAACAAGCCATGCTAAACTCCGAAATATTACCATTGTGGTAAGCAGGGTCATATAATGAAATATTGTTCTGACAGAAATAACGGGAATAGTGTAAAAATATTAAAGAGGATGTTATAGAAATATATATATATTTTAGTGTTTCATGTAATCGTTCTAGATATGAGTGGTTTATAGACTCAGGAGCAACTTGCCATATGAGCTGTAATGAAGATATCTTTCTGAAGTTAGATCGAAGTCAGAATGAAAAAGTTTTTCTAGCAGATAGTACTGAACTTAAAGCATAAGTTATAGGTGAAAGAGTTTTAAATGACCATAACAGGCAAATTCACGTTTGTGATGTTCTATTTGTACCGAAATTGGATGGTGATTTGTTGTATGTTCGCAAATTAACCTCCAATGGATTTCATGTACTTTTTAATGACAGAAGCTGCAAAATTACATACAAGAACAATTTATAAGCAACTGCAACTATCAAAAATTGCCTTCATGTTCTTAATGAAAATGATGTTGCAAGAAGATGGCGATTAGAGCTGGAATTAACAGGAACATTATAAATGTTTTGAAATGTAATTGTAAAGCTACGTGTGAAATCTGTCTTAAAGGAAAGATGACACGAAAGCCATTTCCAAAATCGCTAACGTGTTAGACTTAGTGCACACTGATGTATGTGGACCGATGCAAAATGCTACCTCTAGTGGAAATCGTTATATGCTAACCCTTATTGATGATTTTAGTCGGTTTTGTACTGTTTACTTTCTAAAAACGAAAGGAATGAGTGATTGAAAAGACCAAGGAATTCATGGCATTAACTGAGAATAAATTTGGCAAGAGAATTAAGATTTTACAGTCTGTCTGCAAAATTATCTTAAAAGTAAAGGATATTCCATCAATTAATCCATCATCTTATAGATTGTTAGATATAAATACCAACATAATCATAATTGCTAGAGATGTAGAATTTATCGAAAATTATGATATTTCTGTATCGGGAAAAGTATCTGCTAAGGACAACATTGTTCCTATTACCATTTCAAATTCTGTTCACTATGAAAGTAATAGCCATGAAGACAATGCTGTAGAACCGATTGAACAAAATATAGAGAATGTAAAAAGTCCAGGTTATGAAACAGCAGATTGTGAATCAATCTTTGTGGAGCAAAGAGTTTCATTACGTTCATCGAAAGGTATTCCACAAGAACGTTACGGAATGATGGCAACCACTACGAAATGTCCAACAACTTTTAAAGAAGCAATGTTAGCAGCAGATCACGAGTTATGGATGCTAGCTATGTAAGATGAAATAAAATCTATGTGTGATAATGAAACGTGGGAGTTAGTATAGTTACCAGAAGGTCGAAATTTCGTCGGATGTAAATGGGTCTATAAAATAAAAACATGAGTAGACTGAAGTAAGCGACATAAAGCACGACTAGTAGCAAAAGTGTTTTCGCAGAAATTTGGTGAGGATTACAACGAAGTATTTGCTCCAGTTGTTAAACATACAACTTTAAGAGTTCTTTTGGCTATTGCATCATACAAGAAATTAAATGTTAAGCATATTGACATTAAAACAGCTTTCTTATATGGTGAGTTAGACTCTGAAATTTATATTAAGCAACCGGAAGGTTTTGTTATAACAGACAAAAATAATCTAGTAAGCAAATTAAGGAAAAGCATATACGGGTTAAAGCAATCAGCACGGTGCTGGAATCAACGAATTAATGATATTTTAATCAAGTTTGGATTCAGAAGGGGAATTGCTGATAACTGTTTATATATAAAAGAACATGAGGGTGAATTAGTTTATATTCTAGTATATGCTGATATACTTATTGCAACACATGATGATAAATTCGAAAAATCATATACATCAATTCGAAAAATCATATATAGATTACATCAAATCACATTTTGAAATAACTGATCTTGGAAATTTAAAACTATATGCATCAGAAGAAGTATATTAACATATCGTAAAAAGAATTCGGCTTGGAAGACGCTCGTATATCAAAAAATCCAATTGACACAGTCTACTTTAAATTTATTGAAAATAGCGATGATTTAGATAATAAAATTTAATACAGGAAAGCTATTGGATCTCTATTATATCAAGCAGAAGACACAAGGCCAGAAATTGCACTAGGAGTTTCTATATTATGACGTAAAGAAAGTAATGCAACTAAAAGGGACTAGAATGAAGTCAACAGAATGTTAAGATATCTGAAAGGACCTCAGAATTTGATGCTCAGGGTTGGAACTGAAGATGATTTAATAATAACGGGATATACCGATGCAGATTGGGCAAATGATCATGGCAAATGATCACACTGATCGGAAATCCACAAGTGGATATATATTTATGCAACAATCAGTTACGCAAGCCGAAACGTAACATTGTCTTCTACTGAGGCTGAGTTGGTGGCACTTACAGAGGCATTTCAAGAAGCAAAGTGGTTAATTCAACTTCTTACTGATTTTGGTATTACAAATTTGACACCAGTCATCTATGATGACAATCAGTGCTGTCTTAGGACAGGAGCAAACATATTGATGTAAAATATTTCTATGGAAGAGAAATCAAGCGCTCCGGATTAATAAATTATTTATATTGCTCCACTGAAATTATGATAGGTGATATGTTAACGAAACCATTAGCTAAAAAAAAATGTACATGTTTAAAAAGTTAGCTGGTTATAATTATTGAGAAGAGGTGTTATAATATCACAATAATACTTTGTATATTAATACTGTACAATAGTAAATGAATATTGTATTGACTCGTTGTTCAGTAATTTATATTATTAGAAATAATTTTCTTTACTTCAATAAAAACTTCCCGTACAACACACCTTTGATTGTGTTTCATTTCTTTGGCTATTATTGATTGCTTAAAATGCTTGATTACTTAATTCGCTTGTGCTTATAAGTATCTACACACCGAATTACAATTCAACGCGATGCATTGCAACAGATGTGGTTATACACATGAACATGGCAACTTGCCCTATTCTATTTTATTAACTAAAGTGTATTTTATATTCTAACTGAAAAAAATTGTTTTTTTCTACTACAATCACTATTAATTCGTTAAACTACTATTACTTATTGATAAAAATGTTTTAGTAAGTTCTAATGGTACTTTTTACCATTTTGTGCTATTTTGATAGTCGTCGTTACTGGACTGTCCACATGTATTACTTCGTATGGTCCAGTCCAGATGGGACTAAATTTATTTTTTCTAGTCTGATTTCTCAACGATATTTTATCACTTATTTAAAAAATTATAGGGTGGACCCCTTTGTCGTACTAAATTTTAGCTGATTTCTTGGCTTTTCGTGATTTCCCTTACTAACTCACGTGACCTTTGTAGTTGGTATTTTAATACCTTATTTTGATAATCTGCATTGTACAGAGGTGATCTTTTTGTTTTTGCATCTTGCATGTATCGGAAAACAATTTCGAAGTGAAATTCGTACCATTATCAGTCACAAAAATTTTTGGTATGTTATATCGCGCAATAACTTCGTTGTAAAACGTTTTTGCTACTGTGCTACACAAATAAAAAATTTGGAATAGTCATTTTGAAATGTTAGAATATACTTCATTCCAGATGTAATAAAAAAATAAATAAATATAAATAAATATGTGGCACTTAAAGCCCCAAAGGGCTCATTGGCCGAGCTTCTCTTCCATTACTGTTATGCGTCTTAAATTTTGGACAATATTAGAAGGGACTTACTTATTTTAGCCGGTTCCGAACGGCAGAACACTTGTGACATCACTTTTTCTGAGCTTTGTCACAGAGTTCTTTAAGAAGCTTTTTCATGGCAAGTTGTTACTGTCGGAAGAACTGCCAATTGCTTGCCGACAGGTGAGTATCGTTCGAAAGAAAAATCTTATCGATATTAAATTTGTTATGCATCAGCCGGGGATTGAACCACAACCTACAGATCAGAAGGCGAACACACTATCCACCGAGCTACGGCACCCACTGATTCCAGATGTAGTTTCTGGAAGAATTCCTACCATGTCCTTATATACCTTTTCAAATGGCTTAGATGGTATATCAGTTAATATCATTGGCATTTTCGTAAGCCTCGAGCTCTTGTTAGTTTGACAGTTTTTAGAATTTTTAACATATTCTTTAATTTGGCTTCGCATACCTTTCCACCTATACTGTCTTCTAATCCTGAAATAAGTTTTCTGAGCACCCTGATGCTCTCCTAAAGATGAATCATGGAAGTCGAGAAGTATCGTCAGTATATCTTTTTCATTAGTAAGAAGTTCCGCATTCTTGTTCTCCTGATTTTGTGCATTCTCATCTAGTTCTAACATGTTACCAGAGCTTTCATCAGGCGCTTCTTAGCTTTCGGTTTCATCGACTTTATTCCGTGCCATAGAATGAGTCACAACCATTGTTAACTCCTGGAACTCTGCTGAGCGCATCAGCGTTCAAGTTCCTTTTGCCTGGTTTATAAATTATTTCAAAATCAAACTCAGATAGTTTATATCTGAAACGTGCTAAGCGTGATGTCTGGTCTTTCAGATTGACAATTCCTCGTAGGGGCTGATGGTCAGTGTAGACTTTGAATGGTCTACCCAGTAGACAAGCTCTATAATTGTTTACATCCCTCACGATAGCTAAAAATTCATTTTCAATAGTGGAATATCTTTTCTCAGTATCACTAATTGCTCTGCTCGCAAAGGCTATTAGTCGATCTTTTCCAATTTCACCTTGCGACAGAACTGCCCCCAAGACTTCATTGCTGGCATCTGTTGTCAGCTCAAAAGGTTTGGAAAAATCAGGATATGCTACAATTGTTGGAGAGCAAATTTCTTCCTTTTAATCTTCAAAAGCTTTCTGGCATTTATCTTCTTCTTAAACTGCCTATCCACTGATTGATGTTGGCGGTCACATTTTTTAACAATTCACAGTATTCATACATATAAGTGCATATTATTTTACATAGTATTTCATATATAGACGTAATTAATTTATGTAATGCTGGCAATACAACTGGAAAATATTTTTCTGTCTTGAGCTGTGTGGATAAGTTCTCCTATTGTTCTCAGTCCAGTCCATTCACGGATGTTTCTTAGCCATGACATTTGCTTTCGTCCAAGACCTTGCATTCCTTCTATCTTCCCTTTGAATTATGAGTTCAAGTAATTCATATCTATCTTCACGGATGATATGCCAAAGATAAGCAGTTGAGGCGCTTGATTTTAATAGTAACTCCCGCTCTTTTCTGCATCGTCTTAGGACTTCTGGCTATCTCAACTCGGCATTTAATTTCCTTGTCCGGACTCCATGATTGATTTAGTCAGCATCCCAGATTTTTAAAACAGTCTACGAGTTCAATCGATCTGTTATTAATCTTCAAAACTCCGTGTAAATAGGGATACTGTGATCTGCTGACAATCATGAACTTTGTTTTGTCAATATTTATATTTAGTCCGTAAAAATTGCTCTTTTGGTTGACCAGATTTATAAGGTATTGTAAGTCATCTAGATTGTCAGCTAAAAGCGTGGTATCGTCAGCATATCGAATATTGTTTATATATTGTCCATTAACTTTTATTCCTTTCTCTATCTCGCCAATTACCTCTTGAAAAATGCATTCTGAATAGATATTGAATAACAACGGACTTAGTATACATCCTTGGCGTACTCCACGATTAATTTTAATATCATTCGTTATAATATTATTGGCGCGTATATCTGCTACTGCCGTAGCAGATATACGCGGGTGCCGTAGCTCAGTGGTTAGTGTGTTCGCCTTCTGATCTGTAGGTCGTGGGTTCAATCCCCGGCTGATGCATAACAAATTTAATATCGAAAAGATTTTTCTTTCGAATGGTACCCACCTGTCGGCAAGCAATTGGCAATTCTTCCGACAGTAACAACTTGCCATGAAAAAGCTTCTTAAAGAACTCTGTGACAAAGCTCAGAAAAAGTGATGTCACAAGTGTTCTGCCGTTCGGAACCGGCTAAAATAAGTAGGTCCCTTCTAATACTGTCCAAATTTAAGACGCACAACAGTAATGGAAGAGAAGCTCGGCCAATGAGTCCTTTGGGGCTTTAAGTGCCACATATTTATTTTATTTTTTTTTTTATATCTGCTACTTGGTTCCAAAAACAAATTTTCAGTGCATCGTATATCTTTTCCGTCAATGTTCAATTGTTTAAGTACTTTCATTGCAATTTTACATTACAATTCTTCACAAGAACTTGTATATTGAAGATCCCCACGGCGTTTCTGAATCCAAATTGCGTTCTACCCATTGAAGATTCACATTTTTTGTAGATTCTATCATAAATAACTTTAAGAAATATTTTAAGACTGTGGTTCATCAGGTTAATGAGCCTAAAGTCTTTACATTTTTTGGATGATGAGCTTTTAAAATGGATATAAAAGTGGATTTCAACCAATCATTTGGATATACACCTGTGCTATAAATTGAATTAAAAAGGGTTTCAAGCAAATGGGTGCCGTAGCTCAGTGGTTAGTGTGTTCGCCTTCTGATCTGTAGGTCGTGGTTCAATACCCGGCTGATGCATAACAAATTTAATATCGAAAAGATTTTTCTTTCGAATGGTACCCACCTGTCGGCAAGCAATTGGCAATTCTTCCGACAGTAACAACTTGCCATGAAAAAGCTTCTAAAAAAACTCTGTGACAAAGCTCAGAAAAAGTGATGTCACAAGTGTTCTGCCGTTCGGAACCGGCTAAAATAAGTAGGTCCATTCTAATACTGTCCAAAATTTAAGACGCACAACAGTAATGGAAGAGAAGCTCGGCCAATGAGCCCTTTGGGGCTTTAAGTGCCACATATTTATTTTTTATTCAAGCAAGCTTACATTATTTTCATCGATTAATTTTATAACTTCTGCAGGCAGATGGTCTGGTCTAACAGCTTTATTATTTCTGGATGCTTTTATTGCCTTCATTATTTCGGAGCGTGTTATTGGTGGACCAGTTACTTCTGAACTTATTCCTGAATTAGTAATACTCGGCCTTGTGTTGTCAGCAAATCATTCCTGAATGTAGGTTTCCCAAACGCGAATTTTATCTTCTGGGTTAGTTAAAATTTTGCCACTATTGTCAGTTAAAATAAAAACAGAGGAACTTTTATATACGCCGGCTGTTTCTTTTAATTTTTTATGGACATTAAAGTCATCGTGAAGATTCTGTAATCTCTCTATTTCAGAGCATTGTTGGTGTAACCATGATATTTTCGCTTGTCGAATTTTCATTCTTATTAGTTATTGCACCCGAACATACTCTTCGTGATTTTTGTTGCGGTGTTGACGTCTTATATCCATTAGCTCTGATATTTCAGCTGTCATCCATTTCTGCTTCGAAACCATTTTTTTCGTTCCTACTACTTTTTCAGTGAAATCGTTCAATGCATTCGTTGTTTCTTGCCAAGTAGAATATAGTTCTTTATTTTGCAAAGACACCTTGTTTTAGTTTTTCCACATGTAATCTTTTTATATGTGGGTGTTTTCGAATTGCAACCAGCTTTAATATTATTTTGGCGGCTAAGAGATTATGGTCACTTGGTACATCTGCACCTGGAAATGTACATGCCTTGATTACGGACGACGCTGTTTGCAGCCGCCAATTTTTGGATCCGTCGCTATGGTTAAATGGTTTTTTTACAAAGTTTTCCATCTTTGGCCTGTTTGGTCCGCGGGAGATATTTCCCTATCTGCCACCTGGGGACGTGTCCTCTAGGGATAACAGGCTCTCCCCAAAAAGGGAATTCATCTGTCCATTCAAAATTTGCGTCTTTCCTTAGTAATTTATTAATTTGTAGCGCCATGCCTGCCATATTTTCAACAAATGTTCGATAATAATTTATTAAACCTTATTAAGGTATTCTAATAAATTCGTAATGCATGTTTAATGGTGGCATCGTTCAGTTTTCTGAAATCAACAACTAGTCTTCATTTCTTTTTTCCATCGCTTCCCGCCTTCTTTGGAACTAATATTATTAGGGAATTCCATGGGAAAGAACTGGAAACGATTATTTCATATTCCAACATTTTATTTACCTTCCTATTAATCTCTTCCTTATGCACTTCTGGTAACCTGTACTGTCTCTGATTTATGGGTGTCTGATCGGTCTTTACTGGTATCGTGTGCTTTATACCTGTTGTGTAAGACAATTTATCGCCTTCCAAATGAAACAAATCGTGAAATGACTTGAAGATGTCTTCCATCGATTTTCTTTCTTCCATATCGAGGTTTGAATCTAACTTAATCACATGTATCATATTCTATGTTCTAGATGATTAAATTTAACTATATTAATTCTTATATCGTTATACAGTATACAATTTCGTATTTGTATTCAGTATTGGTACATAAAATTTATTATTAGTGACATATCCCAATGTCTCTCCTAAAATTATTCCGGGAGGAACTTCTTGTTTTTCCACTATAACCGTTTCCAAATCGGTATTTACCTTCAAGGGAACTATCTTCATAGTCTTCCCTGGTACTGCAATGATTTGAGAGGTAAAGTCACCGCTCACCGAAGAAAATCAGCTTCTTTTTCATAGTATTCAGAACCGATCGGTCCTAAAAATGGTCTCCTAATACACCATCTGCAGGTATCCCTCTCTCTCTTCAGATATTACATGTAATTCTAAAATCAAATCCTTAGTCCTTTCATGTTTCATACAGAACTTATGCCCATATTGTTTACATTTAATACAGAAGGGCGTATTTTTTCTTTTAAAATATTCGTCTCTGGTGTGTCCCTTCTTGTCGCAGAAGCAACAGGTAGGAACTTTCCTTTGGCTATTTTGAGGATTTACTTTATTCTATTGGTACTGGTCTGCCTTGAGGGGCACCATATTATTTCTGTTCTGGTGGAACGCCCCTATTTTACCTGTTTGGGTCTGGTAAGCTTCATAAGAATTTAATGGTGTATTGAGACTTCCATTAGCTCCCATGTTGAGCTGATAGAGCTGCTGCCCTCTTTCGAGCAGGATACTCGTATAAACGGCCTCCTCTGCTAGTTCCTCTAATATGCCTTTCTTGCTTAGCATATGGATTCTAAGGATTGGTTCACTAAGGCCTGTTAAAAACGATTTCTTTGCGGACGTCTCTTGCTCATGCAGTAGTGCTTGGTCAAGAGTAGCACTTAGACTTTCCTGAGGTAATTGTCATGCAAACTGGATTTGTTAAGTGATGAGTTCTAAATGGATTACTTTTAGGTATGTGTTCCTTAGAAGTATATATTATTCTTCCAAATTGGCAATTTTTGTTACCAATACCAAATTAAGCGCATCTGGCTAATTCACAGTCAGAGATAAATTAATAGACTTCTGTTCTCAAAAATTTTTTGATTCAGCTCCTGAACTGAACTAGTCTGATGTTTGTAAACTTGTCTGATGTTTGTGGTTGCGGGTTCGTAAGCATCTTCGTCACAAGTGTACAGCGGCGAAGAAATTGTCCAAATCGTCCTTCACAACTAAAGGTTGTGAGTAAAAGGTCTCTTAGTTCTGCTAATGTGGCTTCTAGCTACTCATCTGGTGCTGGCCGTGTTGTACTTTCAATTTTATGAGCACGTATTGCTCGTAAATACTATGTTGCTTAATTAAATCCCATACGAAAGTGGTGGCTTCCTGAATTGCAATATCTAAAGATATACTAACCTCCATGAGATGGAGGAACACAAAATTTTGTGCCTTCTTTTCGAAGACTGTAACTTTCCTCCGTAACGGTATATATATTTATATATAACAGGATGTTATATCCTTCACAATATTATTTCCACTTTTAATTCACTCTAACTCGCTCTTCGAGTCATCTACTTATCTAGACTGCCTTCATTTCAGGAGTTCTCTTAGTTTATATAGCCTAATATATATAACATAATTTACAATTTAACCACGTTTTTCAATAAAGGAATTTCTGAAGAAATTGCAATTTCTTAAGTAGGTCGATTCATTGCAATTTTTTCAGTAGGTCATAATTATAACTTCTTTTAAGTAAGTCATCATTATTATTCGTATTTAATATCAATATTGTGCATGCGTTAAATATTATGTATGCATGGTTGCTGCTTATTTGGTTTTTCTTCTTTTTGCTTTTTTTCTTTTTACTGTGTATAGCTGCGAAATTATTTCACAACCATGAGGTACCATAACCCTGACCACGCATTTTTATAAGCATACGATAACCCATTTTAGCTAATAATAATCACGTTATGCATAGTATGGTAACGATCATTATATTTATTAAAGATTACTCATAAAGTATTTTTTTTGTTTCTTTTGTTTTGCAGTGAGGAAGTTACAAAATGGCTGACCCACTGACCCGTAACTATCCTCACAATTACAGAGTGTGTTGTTGCAGACACTAAAAATCTTCTCCCTCCATCAAGGACCTTTAAACCTACACCGGAACCATGGTAGTATTACTTCAGGGTAGGGCGCTAGTGAGTCTTTATTAGACTTCATTCGTTTTGACCTGCGTCCAGGTCCCGCTTCTTTCTTCTGAGTACGCATTCCGTATACCGCGAAATAGCGTTCCAGTTTTCTTCGCTGTGTAACAGCTTTTCGACCAGGTTTTCAACTGCCCATAGTCTGATTTGCTGCTCCAATACGTTCCTTTCATTATTCCATCTTTCGCAACTGAAGAATATATGCTCTATGTCGTCTTCTTCCGCATCATCGTATACGCATCTGGCATGAGCTCTCTTCCCCATTCTATGTAAATATTTACAGAAATAGCCGTGGCCAGATAACAACTGAGTTATGTAATAATTAACCTCTCCGTGTCTTCGCCCAATCCATTCACAAAGGCTTTGTATAATTTTTATGGTCCATCTACCATACGTGTCGTTCTCCCATTTCTCTTGCCAGATATTAATTGTGTTCTCTCTTATTTGCTTTTCAGCTTGTGGTGTAAAGCCTCCAGATTTCTTTAGTAAGTATAACTTTCTTCGCTCTTCTGCTAGCAAGTCAATTGGTGTTACTCCCGCTATTGCCATCACCGCACTATACGAGACTGTGCGATAGGCACATGTTATTCGTAGGGCCATAGTCCTTGGTACAGCTGATATAATTTTCCTTCTGCATCTCGTTTTGAGTATGTCGGCCCATAGTTCACATTCATATAATAGGATGGAATGATTTACCGCCATTAAGACTTTACGCTTGCTAGGCGGTCCACCGATGTTTGCCATCAGTCTGCTTAGTGATGCTGTAACTTTAGCTGCTTTGTTCGAAGAGTACTGCAACTGTGCCATGTGAGCTTTGAGTCCAATCCACCTTCTGTGTAGTTATTTGTTCGTCGTTTATGTACATATTGACCTCCAAAGGAATTTGACGCCCCGTTATGAGCAGCAGTTCAGTTTTTTGCGTTGCTAACTGAAGTCCATGGAAATATAGACACTCTTGCGTGCGTATTATCACTTGATTGAGTTTTCACTGTGCTTCTACTATATTTCTTGCAGTTATAACGGCTGCTATATCATCTGCAAAGCCCACTAGGAATGTATTGTCTGGCATATCTATGCGTAGTATCTCTTCGTAACTTATATTCCAGAGATTTGGACCGAGGATTGAACCTTGGGCTGCACCAACCGTTATTTTTTTCGTCTTAGGTCCAGCGTTTGTATTGTATGTGAGTAAGCGGTCACATAAATAGCTGCGTATCATTCTACTCAAGTATGCAGGTATCCGGAAGCGTTGTGCTAAAGCTTCTATCATGTCCGACTATTTCACGCTGTTGAATGCGTTTCGAACGCCTAGGGTCGCAAGCAAGACTACTGGTCTAGAATAGTGGTTACCTCTTTTTGTTATCGAGGCAGCCTACACCACTTCTTGAATCGCTCCCAGGGTAGGCCACTCTTTTCTAAAGCCATGCTGTCTGTCACTGAGCCCGCCAGCTGCTTGTATTGCAGCTGTGATACGAGGTTTAAGAAGCTTCTCCAACAATTTCCCTGCTGTATCAAGCATACAGAGTGGGCGATATGCACCTGGTGTCATTGGGTCACCTTTGTCTTTGCTTATCAGAATTAGTTGTTGGTTCTTCCAAACCTCTGGAAATATCCCTTCTTTGAGGCATGTGTTGTACATATGTAATAGTACCTGCGGCTGGTGGTGTATAAGTTCCTTTAATACTTCTCCTGGAATTTTGTCAGGATCAGGTGCCTTCTTATTTTTAAGCGTACTTGCTGCATATTCTAGTTCTTCTTCACTGAAAAGCAGAATTTCTCCTGCTTCTCTAACTGGATCCTCCGTCCGTAAGGGATGTTGTGGAAACAAGGTCGATACTATATTCTCCATTGTTTCTTCATCCATATCATTTTTCACAACTTTGCTACCTAGTTTCTTCATAAGTCTCCAGGGATCGTTGTTTACGTCTTTGCATAGTTCTGCCCACTTTTTATTTTTGCTGCGGAAAATAGCTGACTTGAGTTCTGCCTTTGCATTCTTGTATGCGGTATTTTGACGCATCCACGGGTGCATCTTTTTTGCTTTGCAACTGAAAAGTGTAGGAGATGTACTGATGATCACTGGCCGTGAAATCCTCTAGTATCCAAAAGCAAATAATTTTCCCAGCTATTGATTCTCTAGCAAACGTTATGTCTGGTGTAGTGCTCTCACAGCCGGGCCGTCTAAATGTCTTTGCTGTGTCTGTGTTTATAGCAATAAGGCTGAGCGTTGAAACCATGTCCACTACCCTACGACCTCGGGCGTCCATCGTTGGCATACCCCACTTTGGAGCTCGGAAATTAAAGTCACCTTCTACAATGAAAGCTCCTTCGAGTTCTAGAGCCTTGTCTTCGATGTCATTCAGTTTATCCTGGAAGGTGTCTACATCATCGCTCGGAGTAAGATAACAGCTCACTAATGTAACACTCTTAATACGTGCATGGACGTAACAAGATCCAAAAGGCTGCTGTTAACGCGTCATCTTCAAATCGTGTTACGCTTTAAATTTTCCTGTATTGCTCACTGATAATCACCATATCAACTTCATGTTCTGCTACTATCTGAGGCAAAAGCGCATCAGCTGTTTTACTTTTATGTAGGTTTGCTTGAAGTCTCTTCATCATCTCTTCGCTGGATTTTTATAAGCCGCACATTTGCGCGTACCTGGTAGATGATTCAGCTCCTTAAAATTTTAATGTACGCAGAGACAGCATTTTGGAGGATTAATGAATTCTCGTATCATGTGTCCGAGTTCTCCGAAACGTATGCATAACCCCTGGCCTTTCCTATCTGGCCCATTACAGTCTGCTTGAAGGTGCCCAGACCCGAAGCATGCATAACAGCGTTTAATTTCATCCAGCTGTTTCAATCTACATCTGGTCCATCCAATCTTAATGCGCTGTGTTTTAAGGATGATATTTGCTGCTTCTACTGACAACCTCACAAACACACTCCCTACTGTTTGCATTTGTCAACCGGACTCCAACTTCTTCCTCTCTTTTCTAACTGCTGCGAAAACCTCCTCTGAGTCCGTGAACGCATCTAAATCTCTAATCTCAATAGTGGCCCTCGTTTTGAGATCTTTCACCGTCGCGGTGTCTTTCAACGAGTTTTTTATTGCTCGCAGAACTGTTCTTTCTTCCCTCCTTTTGCAAGCTCTAGTAGTATGGATCCATCTCTTGTCTTCTTAACAGAACGTATTGCGATTTCAGCTTCTTCTGGTTTTACCTTCTGACGGAGGTCTTTAAGAACTTCCGCATAACTGGTACCTTCTGCCGGCTTCACAAGTACAGCTTATGGGCGATCCCTCAGTGTCTTGGATTTGCTCTTATTTGACACAACTTGCTTCTTTTTGTCGCCCTATTTTAGTGCTGGAGTACCACTAGACACCGTTTTCGGTGTTTTGATCTCGGCTTCCTTGTGTTTACTGTCAACCAACCTTCTGGCTCTTTGGACCTTGTCTTCTTGCCGGATTCGGGAAAAACAGGGCTTGTTGCGACGCGTTTGTTAAGGCATGTTAACGGCGTACTATCATAGGCTATTTTAGTATTAGTTAAGCGCGAAGCTTTAACTTCCCACTCTTTCTCTCTTTCTGCTTCCATCACCTTCCAGCTCTTCCTATAACTTTCCATTACATAAGCAGTTCGCTTAGTTCGGATACTCCGTCTTTCACATCCATGCTAATGTTTCTTTGTCTTTGCATTCCTTGCTTCATCTTTTGGAGAACATTCCTGCATTCCGCAAAGGAATCCTTTTCAAGTACTCTCACTTGAAAATTAGCTCCATTCTAGGAGCTGCTTTTCTGGTCGTAGAACTGCTTACAGCACTTACGGCACCACTGGCAGTGGTAGGCGTCGAGTAATCAGGATTTTTATCCTTCTCTCTAGAATCCATCTGGACACCCACCCCCCTTGTGTTGGCCTTTGGTGGTGATCCGGGCAACAACGAGCTTTTTCTGAAAGCGACTACGCTTTCCTCCACTTGATCTTCTTTATTTTCTGTAATTTTGTTTTCCTTGTTTTGTTCCATTCTTTTTTATTTTACCAACGCATCATGTCCAGGGGGCGGACCGTAATAGTCAGGATAGGGTATACCCTTGGGGATAAAAAACCTCAACACAGTAACATTTTGTATACAACTTGCTTACTGTTCACGCCAATTTGTATACTTTAGTATTATCATCATGTAAACAGTAATATATTGTATACAACTTGCATACTCAAAATATTTATGATTATATTAAATACGTTGACAGTGAGTTATTATGTATGTACCTAATAAACTCAATGTCAAATACATACACAAATTTTTACGAAAATTATGGTCAAACAGTAGTAGTTCAGTACTCAACATTTAGTCCACTAAAGGCGTCAATAGTTGAACGTTTTAATCGAACATTGGGATAAACTTCAGAATTTAAATGAACTTTTACGTCGGTAAGATCGCAATGAACGATTTTTTTGGAATTCTGAAATCCGATTAGCATGAATCATTGTCGTTTATAGTCCATAGATGGTCCGTAGTCTGTGATAGTGTTGGATTAAAATGCATATCCCAACAACGAAATGCCATTGGTACAGGAACTCCTCTTCGAATAGTATTATAGATTTTTAATTTAGTTGAGTCTGCTAATTGAATATGTGGTACTTTCCATTTTAAATTAACTATAAGTAACACAATTCTTCTTCTTCACCTTCATCAGTTTTTGATTGAAGAAGTTTTAATTCATGTTTTGCATTTAATATCACATTATTATAATCGTTATAATCGTCAGCAAAACCCAAAAGATGCTTTAAAGGTAAAAATTAAATTGTCCATTGGTTATTTGGTTATTTCAATATCATCAGAAACACTCCAACCAGCATTCATCATCACTGTACTCTCAGTAGGTGAGAGAAGCAAAAACCTTCATTGTAGTTGCAATACCTAAATGTCGGGTTCGATCAATTTCAATGCCAATCATCTGATAACGAATTTCATCGAATAAATATGTTATAAAATTATTTCTCATTTTTATATTATGAGAGATAATGTTTCCATCAAGTGTAGCAGTTCCTTCAATATAGATCATACTTTCCAAAGGTAGAATGTAGAGGTCTTGAATCTGAATAAGTATTCTAATTTCATCATTATTTTTATATGATTGTTGATACGCTGAATAACTGTGATAATCCTTCTTTATGATACTTTCATCATAAAGAGGTTATTGCATAATGTTAAGTATATCATTCGAAGCCATTTGAAGTGATATTACTTCTTACTAGCTAGTTTTTTTTTAAGTTGAAATCCTAAACTTTTTAAAAACTTTTTATTCAATGGCGATGATATAGTTCGTTTTTGATGTAAGAATTTATTAACAACTTATGGAGACGTGTAGCGAGGTTTCTTTTGTGATATACTTCTACCAGAGTTTAATCGTATATTGTGAGTAAATTGATCTCTGACTAATTTTTATTATATATAATCATCTTAAAGCTCTGGATTAAAATGTAGTCTTAGAGTAACTTGTTCGCTGTGAAAATTTTACTTATTTTATACCCTGGTAAAACCGATACAGAAAACTGATGAATCGTGTGAGCTGAATCATTGTTAATATATGACCCAGTAGTTATGTTACACTCGATTCGTAAAACATTTACATTCGAAATATGAACTTGTACATCAGATTGATGATGTTGATCAGGTTTTAATTCACGTCTACTGAGCCCTAACAATCCACCAATGGTACGCTCACGATTAAATTAAATGGTATAAGTAGTTGACAATATCACAATTTGCATTGTATTGTGACATTTTTATCGTTCTATGTATTTTATGATTATATTCATCAACCAATGTTTTATAATTATCAATCCATCGATATGATCCATTATAGCTAAAATCCTTCCACATCATACCCTTCAATGTTCGATTAAAACGTTGACGCCTTTAGTGGACTAAATGTTGAGTAATGATTAATATTATACTCATCCATCAATTTCTTAAATTGTATATTGAAAAATTCTTTACCATCATCAGTTTGAAGATTTTTCGGTATTCGTCTATCATTTTCAAATATATTCCCCATAGCTTGTGATACATGGTCGGCACTCTTTATTTTAAACGCAATTGCTCATACGATTTGCGAGAAAGTATTAATAATTGTTAGAAGGAATCGATATCAACGATTTAATGATACATATGCACCTATTCCTACTAAATCCGCCTGCCACAAGTCATCAATGCCTTTAGTAATTGCGGTATTTTACTATTTTTTAGATTTTTTGATACATAATATATTTCCATTCTCTGGCTTGGTGATAATGAAGATGATTTTTTACGTACATGATATTTATATATATATAGTGTTCTAGGTCTTCATGCATAGAAGCTAGTCTAGTTTCTGTAGTTTTGATTTTAAGTATTAGATCATTGTTCAAAGTTTTGATTTTAGAAATTAGAATTCCATCATCGGTATCAAGTTTTTATGATGATATAATTTCATTGATATTCTCATCAACAGATTTCTTAGTGACCCCATCAGAATCTTTAACTGGTACACCTACTTTTGGTAATCGATGATATAATCGAGCTTATATACTTTGATGAAGGCTCTGTTTTTATACCCAAAATTTTGGTCACACCTCGGCGTAATTCCCCCTTCTTAATACTTTCAGAATAACGACTAAACTTGTCTACACTCATGCTGCTAGTGAATGATATATGGAATGGTGTTAAAATATTATAATATTCGCTTCCCGTAACTCTTCAATAATGGATACTATGTCATTGTTATGACTACAATTTTCAGCAATTTGTGATGTTATGACTATAAATTCCAGCAATTTGTGATGCTATCAAGATACGAAGGCAGTCAACCAATTCATTTGGATTATCCCAATAGATATAGTTTGATTTAGTTGTATTTAATTTCATTACGTCATCATTAATGTGATGATTACGTTTCAGTCCTTGACCCTTCTTGGAGTTGATTTAAATAAATCTTTTATAATTTGATATTTATAAGCTTTCGTATCTTTTACTCCTCCTGGTAGTTCGAAATGTCGTTTGTGTGCATTAGTTGATAAGAGTATTTCTCTATAGTTATCCAAATCTATATTATCATACGTCTTTGGTTCTTTATGAAAAAGAATATGAAATAGAATTAGAGTTCAACTTGTTTCAATTTTATCATCATCAAATTTCATAGATTTATTTCCAAACATGTAATTTCCATGAGCATCTTGATGAAATCCATACACCATATCTAATTGCTTTTGCTGTTTTAAAAGTGAAATATTTGTTATTAATTGTTAATTAATTGTAATTGTTAATTGTGATGATGATGACGATTTTTCTAATGTTGATGGAATAGGTTAGATTAGGTTATGTGGCTGCCCTCTCTCTGAAAGGACGCACTTAGGCCAGAAAGGCCCATTGTAATACCACCGAGCTTCTCTTCCAATACTGTTGTGCGTGTTAAATTTGGACGGTATTAGAAGGGACCTACTTATATTAACCGGTTCGATAGTAAATTTTGTTATGTTTCAGCCGGGGATTGAATCCAGGACCTACAGATCAGAAGGCCAACGCACTAACCACTGAGCTACGGCACCCACGTTGATGGAATACTCTCATTAATATTATCAACAAGAGTATCAACAAACATATTTGAATAAAAAACATCATCAGTAGTAGCATTAGTATTGTTAGGACTATGTGTTGATACTCTCTTTGGTGTGCTTGTAGTAATTTTCTTATTATCATCCAGTATAGGAATTTTAGATTTAAATAGTTTCTGTTCAACTTTGTATAAAGAATAATCATCTTTATAATCTTTTGGATGTCCTTTAATATGCACTTCATCAGGGTTTAATACTTGGGCTTTATCATTAAACGCTTTCAAAGGTGTTGTTATAGGATGAAAAGATTTTTCCAATTCACCCAGTTTAATGCTTTTAAACTTTTATTTTAGCGACTTTCGCTCCTTAACAATTTTATTTAAAATTTTTTCATCGAGTATAGTATAGAGTTATCTTAAATGCTAGTATATATTCAATTCATACATTATATATATTTATATAGTTAAGATTTGATAAATATATCGAATCCGTTCCTATAGCGCCCAGCATCAATTCGATCATCTTTAGATATTACGAGGAATCCATATTTGTGAAGCCAACATTCTTTACACATCTCATGGAATTGTTCATATGTAAGATCAATTCCAACATGATCATTATATACATGCTTAATATTTAACTCGTCTTGCTTAAACATGATTATTAGGTTTGCGTTATCACGAATTAAATACTTTGGTATGTGCGTATATGTTTGAATAAATAGAAACTATCAACTTTATTATGACGACCCATTCAGAAATATTATCGAATATTATTTTGCTTTTCACACGCAACATCATCAAATATAATGATGGAATTTTTTCATTTGGTGGTACAACTTCCTCATTCTCTGAGAATGTGAAAAAACCCATCCCTTTTATCGGAGTGAGTAACTTCTTCAAATATTGATATTTCGGTTGATTAAGTGATTTCCCGTAAATATAAATATTTCCAAATTTTAATCCATTCGGACTTTCAATTAAACTTATCATAATATTAGTTTTTCCACAATTCGATGGTCCGATAATTGAAGACCTGATTATATTCGGTAGTAAGATGCCGAGGCGAAACAACAAAAACAGGTAACCGCTAATAATGGGTCTATTATTTAAAAAAGGTTTCAGTCATAAAAACCAACTTCATGGTAGCGGGCTTGTTGATGGACTAATTAATTCTTTACCAGTTGAATTACATTTACGTGTTATCAATTTTGTGGTCCTGGTACTTCAAAAACGTTTAAATAGGGGTGATAAGGGTATAAATCCGTTGGATGCTGCTTGCAGAGAACACGATATTGCTTACTCACAAAACAAATTGAAATTGCACATAAAGTAATCAGTAATACATTTGGAGGAAATAAAGGAAATATCAATATTGCTAGAGTCATACAAATCCCTAAGGTTGGTGGATTTCTCTGTCAACAGCGCCAAAGCAGCTAAAGAGCAGTTGGATGAAGCAAATCGTCATAATAAAACTATGGAAGCGATTGTTATTGGAAAGGTTTATATTTGAAACCATATCGGAAGGAGTACGGCTTCTTTTATCGATCACAACCAAAAGACTTTTACTTAAAAGTTACCCAAGAGAGCGCTAACTGATGTTGACATTCTAAAATTCGCTAAAAATTTACCACAACTTCGCGGAGTTTTCATGCGTGATACCCTACCATGAAAACCACATGTGATCGAGTGCGGAATTGTGAACCTTGATAGTATACAAAGCAGTGGAACATATTGGGTGTCATACCATAAGAATTAAAATCATATTGAATGTTACGACAGCTTTGAAAATCTACCTACACCGAAAGAACTGATAAAATATTTAGAGACAAACGTCAACTATAATTAAAAGCATTATCAGAAATTTAATACATATAATTGTGTCCATCTATGTCTAAAATTTTTATATCAACTTGTTTATACTTTGAATAAATGAAATAAAACACAATTTTTTTAAATCCATAATAAGCGAATAATGACTTATTAAAATATTTTTATATAAATATAATTGAATCATCTAAAACATTTAGAGCTTCACCATATTTTAGTTCTCTGAAAATAACTCGTAATTTTTCAAATGCTTCAGATTATATCTAGCATTAGCTGTTTAATGAAGTTGTTTGCCACACATTTAGCTGATAAATGTTTGTAATTTGTTAACCGGATCAATTGATCCCTATTTCTTAAAATCACGTCGCGATGTAAATTGTCCATGATTGTTGCTTACTTTTTGACTAACTCCGATTATCAGTCCCTCAACCTCTCAAATGAGACATTTGGTGTTGTATATTTATTTGCATCATTTTCTTCATTGTCTCACTCTTTTGGATATGAATAGCTGCATTCTCGCATTTAATTTGCCTTTTACTTGAATATAATTTCCCTTTAGTTAGTTAACAACGCTGGTGGTATATATGGTTGTTCGTGAAATTTATAAACGAAATAAAAACAAAGAAGAAACAATTCTCCGGAATCTGTTGTCAATATATTCGTTTATTTAAAATAAATTTCTATTTGCACTTGCTTTATTTTGCTTATTATTATATATGCTTACTCAAAGTGAAGTTAAAAAAATAATATAAACAATGTATGGACTATTAGTACACTAACTCTAAGTATAAAAATTAATAAAACTATTTTTTTTTTGCAGAATATTGTGAAATTATGTTTAGATAATATTATCAAATTATTTTTATATAATATTGTGAAATACTATAACAATTAACAAAAATTTGATTACCCTAATAAACTCGTATCATTTTTTATTGTCATACATACTAGCTATAAACATACATACATATCTAATAATACATTACCTACCGCAGTAACAAACTAATATCTTAATCTTTTTTATGCCCTTAAAAAAACTATAAATATCTAAATAGTCCGTTATATGTGTATGTCACCTTTAGCTATAGCTATAATCATATACATATTCATACATACATCCATACACATAGATTATAAGCCAAGCCTAAGCAATATCATCCTAATGCTTTACAACATGTAGCTGCTCGATCATTCTCCATCCATCGATCCTTGTTTAAACCACACCCCCACAAAACAGAATAAGAACAAAAAACATACGTCATTAACCTACCTCATTAACCTACCTCAATAAAAAACTCACTCATGCACACACATGCAGACGTACATACCAACCACATAGTTGATGGCCTTAGGCCTTAGCAACAGCATTGGCTGTCACTAGACCATTAGGTGTCACCATATGCATACACACACACACATACACATACCTACTATAGCCCACCTACTGGTGGAATCAGGAGATTAATACATTAAGAAGTGAATGTCATAGAGCAAGACGTCTCTCCCAAAGAAGCCAAGGTACGCCGGAGCATATAATACTACGTGAATGCTTCAAAAAGAAACGCAAGGAGTTTAAAAAGGCGATCAAAAGCAGCAAGTCCTCATGCTTCAAAGAACTCTGTGAAAGGGTGGACGAGAACCCGTGGGTCGACGCGTATAAGATAGTGATGTCCAAGGTCAGAGGTGGTAGAGGTAAAGCACCAACCTGCTCTATCCTCCTAGCAAAGGTAGTAAAAACGCTTTTTCCGGCGCAAGACTTGCAACCGTATATGGTGATACCCCCAATAGAAGAGGCAGTGAAAATGGACGAGTCGGAGATTATCTTAGCGGCGGAGAGGTTCGGTAACGCAAAGGCTCCTGGACTTGATGGCATCCCGAATAAGGCGCTGAAGATCGCCATTAATCATAACACGAAGCCTTTTGCCGAGCTTTTTACGAGATGCTTGAACGAGGGTGTTTTCCCGAAAGTATGGAAAAAACAGCGCCTGGTCCTCCTTCAGAAGCCGAATAAACCGGCGGGTGAGCCAAATGCGTATCGTCCACTTTGCATGATTGATACAATGGCCAAAATTTTGGAGCGGTTGATATGCACGCGTCTGGAACAACATCTAGAAAGGAAACCACCTGGTCTGTCCGAGAACCGATTTGGTTTCAGGAGACATCGGTCGACCATAGACGCAATTAGAAAATTGACGGACATTGCTGGCAAGGCCATAGAAGGCACTAGATGGATGCATGGCGATAAAAAATATTGTGCAGTAGTGACACTAGACGTACAAAATGCCTTCAACTCGGCAAACTGGCATCTTATTATGAGGGCATTGGAGGCAAAGGAAACGCCAGCGTACCTAATGCGAATAATAAATAGTTATCTGTCTGACAGACTACTGTTGTATGACACGGACGAAGGGCCCAAAAGCTACATGGTGACGGGCGGAGTGCCGCAGGGATCTGTACTTGGCCCGCTACTGTGGAACGTGCTGTACGATGGGGTGTTAAACCTTCCATTGCCAAAAGAAGCCCAGATAATTGGCTATGCGGACGACATTGCCGTGACGATCGTTGCGAAGGAGCTCTCCCAAGTTCAGAGCATCTGCAGAGAGACAGCTTCGAAAATTAAGGATTGGCTCACGACGACAAAGCTCCAGCTTGCGGTACAGAATATGTAATGATTGATACGAGGCTCAACTTCAAGGCGCATATCGAAAAAGCCTGCGGTAAGGCGGCAACAATGACAGCGGCTCTGACGAGAATCATGGCCAACATTGGTGGCCCCAGCCAGAGTAGGAGAGCGCTCCTGGCTAAAGTTAGTCAATCAATACTGATGTACGCGGCGCCTATATGGGGGGCAGCTCTGCGGCAAAAAACATACTCGAAGAAGGCGAAGATAGTTTCAGGTTAAGCGCTATTAGAGTTGCATGTGCATTTAGGACAGTGTCACAAGAAGGTGCCGGTATTATATCTGGCATTATGCCGCCGGACATAATGGCCTCGGAGTTGGGCAGAGTATATAACAGAACCAAAAGCCTGCACAGGCGGTTAACGGCAACCGAACGGAAAGAGGAGAGACAGACGAGCCTAGACGAATGGCAAAGTCAATGGGACGCCGCAGGAAAAGGGAGGTGGACCCACAGGCTCATCAGAAACGTGCAAGCTTGGGTCGAAAGAGGACACAGAGAGACAGACTACTACCTTACGCAGTTTTTGACGGGCCATGGTTGTTTCAGAGAGTACCTCTACAGATTCGGTCATGATGACGCGACAGAATGTTCATTCTGCAACACTGTTGGCGAAAACGCTCAGCATATCTTTTTCTTCTGCCTAAGATTTGAGACGCAGAGAATGACCATAGAGAAGATAATAAATGAAAGGATGACACCTGATAACATTGTAAGCCATATGCTGCGATCGAGTTTGGTGTGGTTTAAGATGAAATAATGGGCTGCAATAGCTCTCAAGGAGCTCAGGAAGAAGGAGTGGCAGCCGAGAAATATAACTGCAGCTGTGTGAACGCCATGTACGGGATGTTTGAAGAGGCATATTAGCTCAGCTTAGTCCTGCGAAGTAGTGCTTAACGGCGGTCCCGCAGGACACAAACAAGCTATAGAGGTCGGAGTTAAGGGTTTAGTACGTAAGCGTACTGGTTCGCAAGTCCAGCATAGTAAGATAATACTGACTGGGCGTGGTCCCGAATGAGGTGTACCTTTAGCGGACAGTATGAATCGTACATGCCGTCTATGGTGGACGGTATCTAAGAAAGATTCCCCCTTCGAATACAAAAAAAAAAAAAAAAAATACCTACTATAGCTATCACTCAACACCAAACCCACCGCCCCCGCTCCATTCTTCGATCGATTATCCCTCGAGTCACATCACTCGCATCATCTCACACACATGTATTAAGATTGCTTCATACCTTCTAAGCCGCGCCCCCACAGCCTCTCACTCGCACACTATGATAAGATAACTTCATAGATAGCATGCTGGGGAATTGTGTGTGCGTGAAACACAATTCCGCATCATGCTGTTTCACTCTCAAATACACAGTTAGATGGCTTATCCAGAATCGCCATATTTATACTACTCACATGTTGCGGCGCCCGTTAAAACGTTTTAGGACTTCTCTTTTCAGCATTCCTAAGTATGTTTGAACGACTTCAGCGACATGTTGACAATCATTGTGATGTTGCAAAATTGCTTTGTTGTGTCTCTCAAGGTATTGTGGCCGTTTTTCCTTAAATGCTCGGCTCAAATGCATCAATTGTGTTCTATAAATATGTTCAGCACCGATTTGGTCCCTTTAAGTACAGAGCATAAGCTTCTCATCACCAATATTGTCCATTGCCGTTGATGTTGATGGTTGGCCAGGCATAATCAATGATTTTTTTCGCTTCAGGTTATCGTAATATATCCATTTATCATCACCAGTGACGATACGATGCAAAGAACTTTTTATTTTTATTTTTTGCCGTTGAAGCAATTGCTCGCACGTGAAAAATCGGAAGTCAACATCTCTGAATGATTTGGTCCGCAATTTGCATTTATCCATAGACAATTCTCACGCTCATAACGTTGTTTTAAGTGTTAGTCAAATTTGTTATTTCAAACACTTTAAGTGAGATATTCAAAAAAAATAGTGAACGGCATGTCTGTGGACTTGTCCACCTACATGTTAGCTGCGAATAAACAATATGCAGTCCCCGACCAAGAGCGGTATCAGCGAGGCCGCAGATTAAAAGTCTCGCAAGTCCAAAGATGCAGATGTGACAAGCGGGTAAGCGCCGGTATAAGCGCTCTGGGCTTCGGCGGCAACGATGGACAACACCGTAAGAACAAAAGAAGGAACCCCAGTACGTCTCCTCTTAAAATAGAAGGTGTACTGGACAGACCGTTGCACGCTACAGCACGCTGGGGGTCCCCGAATTCACCGTTGGCCATTTCCGCTGACGGTGCTGAAGGAGTGTTGTGAGCTTGCTCTGCCGAGTTGTAAGATGTGTAGCGTGTAGCCACTTCGGTCCCTAGTCAGGGAGTGTGAATTGGATGCAGGAGTTGTAGCCTGCATTGCCCCGGGCGAGCACTGGTCCGTCCGTGTATTCTGGGACCGGTAAACTGGTAAACAGGGGTTAAGGTTTTTTATCCCCGAGGGTATACCCTATCCTGACTATTACGGTCTGCACCCCTGGACATGATGCGTTGGTAAAATAAAAAAGAATGGAACAAAACAAGGAAAACAAAATTACAGAAAATAAAGAAGATCAAGTGGAGGAAAGCGTAGTCGCTTTCAGAAAAAGCTCGTTGTTGCCCGGATCACCACCAAAGGCCAACACAAGGGGGGTGGGTGTCCAGATGGATTCTAGAGAGAAGGATAAAAATCCTGATTACTCGACGCCTACCACTGCCAGTGGTGCCGTAAGTGCTGTAAGCAGTTCTACGACCAGAAAAGCAGCTCCTAGAATGGAGCTAATTTTCAAGTGAGAGTACTTGAAAAGGATTCCTTTGCGGAATGCAGGAATGTTCTCCGAAAGATGAAGCAAGGAATGCAAAGACAAAGAAACATTAGCATGGATGTGAAAGACGGAGTATCCGAACTAAGCGAACTGCTTATGTAATGGAAAGTTATAGGAAGAGCTGGAAGGTGATGGAAGCAGAAAGAGAGAAAGAGTGGGAAGTTAAAGCTTCGCGCTTAACTAATACTAAAATAGCCGATGATAGTACGCCGTTAACATGCCTTAACAAACGCGTCGTAACAATCCCTGTTGTTCCCGAATTCGGCAAGAAGACAAGGTCCAAAGAGCCAGAAGGTTGGTTGACAGTAAACACAAGGAAGCCGAGATCAAAACACCGAAAACGGTGTCTAGTGGTACTCCAGCACTAAAATAGGGCGACAAAAAGAAGCAAGTTGTGTCAAATAAGAGCAAATCCAAGACACTGAGGGATCGCCCATAAGCTTTACTTGTGAAGCCGGCAGAAGGTACCAGTTATGCGGAAGTTCTTAAAGACCTCCGTCAGAAGGTAAAACCAGAAGAAGCTGAAATCGCAATACGTTCTGTTAAGAAGACAAGAGATGGATCCATACTACTAGAGCTTGCAAAAGGAGGGAAGAAAGAACAGTTCTGCGAGCAATAAAAAACTCGTTGAAAGACACCGCGACGGTGAAAGATCTCAAAACGAGGGCCACTATTGAGATTAGAGATTTAGATGCGTTCACGAACTCAGAGGAGGTTTTCGCAGCAGTTAGAAAAGAGAGGAAGAAGTTGGAGTCCGGTTGACAAATGCAAACAGTAGGGAGTGTGTTTGTGAGGTTGTCAGTAGAAGCAGCAAATATCATCCTTAAAACACAGCGCATTAAGATTGGATGGACGAGATGTAGGTTGAAACAGCTGGATGAAATTAAACGCTGTTATACATGCTTCGGGTCTGGGCACCTTCAAGCAGACTGTAATGGGCCAAATGGGAAAGGCCAGGGGTTATGCATACGTTTCGGAGAACGCGGACACATGATACGAGAATGCATATACACACAAGTGGTGTGAATATATTATTGTATGTTATATGTTGGTATGTGGGTAGATTGATATGAGGCTAGTATTAGAAAAATGGTATATAAGCTGCCAGCTTAGTGAAGGCTGTCGCTTTTCAGTTGTAAATCTATTACCGAGTGTGAAGTGCTAGTGTGTAAGAAATTGTGAAATACTGCGATCCTTACGAGGCCCTCCAATATTAGTGTAAGAGTGTAAGAAATTCTAAATACTACGATCCTTACGAGGCTCTCCAGTATTAGTGTAAAAGTGTAAAATTGAAAGTAACACCAAGAATAAAGCGAATACCCAGAATCGCAAGTATCATTGTTTTACTTCAGCTAACTAGTGTGAAGGCTCGAAGGATATTTAGGAGCTTAGGTCTAGGAGCTAATCTAGTGCGTTATATTTTTAAGTCTAGCCGTTAGGTACTTAGTGAGTGTTGTGGAAAAATAGTATACAACATTTTGGCACAGCCGGTAGGATAGTGCGAAATATCTTGTATATACAAGGTTTTTTACGTTCAACGTTTAACGCAGTATAGGACCAAATTATAGTGTGTGTATAACCAGAAATCAAATGGACACTAAAACTTATGAAGCATTAGCAATAGAACTAGACGTTGCAATAACCGAGTCAATTGACTTCGTGTGGAGGTTGATTAAGCAACACAGCACATACGAGCAACTCCAGCTCACAAAATCAAAGGTGCATCACAGAAAGGTACTAACTCCAATGAAGGAATTAGACGCCACGTTTTCCGAGCTAAACGAACTATTGAAAAGCCTTTGATGATTTTACCTCTCAAATCAGTGAGGTTGTAGTACCTGGGATAACTATGAAGTTAGTCCCATTACAGTAAATACAAATTTAGAAACAATTATAGTAGAGAAACAGGAAGTATCTTCTGAAATATATTTAGGTGAGACATGGGCAGTGTGACGGACAACACAGTTTGTGTCCCAATTCTCAATACGAACATAGATTCATATATTGTAATAAGCTTAAAATTAATGTAATTAAATTTAATCATTTAGAACACGAAGAATACGACATAGCTCATAAAATAAATAACATTAAGGAAACTGATAGCCACAAAAGGGTTACCAAAATATTAGAAACAATTAAGCTAGACGAAAACTTAAACATTGAGGAAAAGAGATCCATAGACGGTATACTTAAGTCATTCCACGATTCATTTTTTTTAGAAGGCGACAAACTGTCTCACACCACAGGTATAAACAATACCAATAAAAGCAAACCAAGCGCCAATCAACCAAAGACAGTACATGCTACCAGAAGTGCATAAGGAAGAAATCAATAAGCAAGTAAACAAAATGTTGGAAGACGACATAATTATTCCCAGCTCATCGCCCTTGAATTCTCCCATAATTTTGGTGCCAAAAAAAGCGGGAGAAGATGATCAAATGAAATGGAGGCTAGTAGTAGATTCCAGGAAATTAAATGGCACCACCATTAAACAAGTTTTTCCCATTCCCCGCATTGATGAAATATTAGACCAGTTAGGTCATTGTAGATATTTCACTACACTTGATTTGCCCAGTGGGTATCATCAAGTGTTATTGAAAGAATCAAACAGCGAAAAAACAGCTTTCAATACAGGTGTTGGGCACTATGAATTTAATAGAATGCATTTCGGCTTAACAGGAGCCCCTGCCAATTTCCAAAGACTAATGAACCATGTACTAACAGGACTTCAAGGTATAGATTGTTTTGTCTACTTGGATGACATCGTCGTCTATGGTCGGAACTTGGCATAACATGAGTCGCGTTTACGAAGATTATTTGGACTTTTACGTAAACATAACTTGAAGTAAATACAGAAAAGTGTCAGTTTCCACGAAAAGAGATAATTTACTTAGGCAATAAATGCACTGAGGTAGGAGCGTTACCAGACCCTAGTAAGGTGGAATGTGTTAAAGATATTCCTGTGGCAAAAAATAAGAAAGATGTTCAGGCATTTCTAGGTTTAGTAAATTATTACCGAAAATTTGTTGAGAATATGTCTAGAATGGCACTGCCAATGAACAAACTACTCAAAAAAGACCCGAAATTTGAATGGACAGAAAAATTTCAGAAAACTTTTGAAGATTTGAAGCAAGCAGGCTGTAGGTGCAGTTCTATCACAAGGTGAAATTGGAAAAGATAG
Organism: Megamerina dolium; assembly: GCA_963854835.1. Lineage (NCBI taxonomy): Eukaryota > Metazoa > Arthropoda > Insecta > Diptera > Megamerinidae > Megamerina > Megamerina dolium. Next base: position 28,789,985 of record OY978530.1, read on the forward strand.
ACCAATAGCCTTTGCGAGCAGGGCGCTCAGTGATACTGAGAAAAGGTATTCCACCATCGGAAAGGAATTCCTGGCCATCGTGGCTGTTAAGAATTATCGAGCTTATCTGCTCGGTAGACCGTTCAAGATCTACACCGACCACCAGCCACTACGAGCAATTGCAAACCTAAAGGATCAGACATCACCTTTAGCACGTTTCAGGCACAAATTATCCGAATTTGATTTTGAAATAATTTATAAACCAGGCAAAATGAATTTGAACGCGTATACGCTCAGCAGAGTTCCATAACCGAATCAGGAGTCAACAATGGTAGTGACTCGTTCTATGGCAAGGAATAAAGTAGACGAAACCGAAAGCCAAGAAGAGCCTGATGAAAGCTCTTATGACGAGTTGGAACTAGATGAAAATGCACAAAATCAGGAGAACAAGAATGCGGAACTTCTCACTGATGAGAAGGATATATCGACGATACTTCGCAACTTCCATGATTCACTTTTAGGAGGGCATCAGGTTGCTCTGAAAACTTATTTCAGGATTAGAAGACAGTACAGGTGGAAAGGTATGCGAAGCCAGATTAAAGAATATGTTAAAAATTGTAAAAAATGTCAAACTAACAAGAGCTCGAGGCTCACGAAAATGCCAATGATATTAACCGATACACCATCTAAGCCATTTGAAAAGGTTTATATAGACATGGTGGGAATTCTCAGAGAAACCACTTCGGGAAATAAGTACATTCTCACTTTTCAAGATGAATTTTCAAAAGTATTCATTTGTGTACCTATTCCTGATGCAGAATCTAGCACAGTAGCAAAAGCTTTTTACATCGAAGTTATTACACGCTACAACATACCAAAAATTTTAGTCACCGATAATGGTACAAATTTTACATCAAAATTGTTCTCAGGTACTTGCAAGATGCTAGGTGTTAAAAAATTACAAATAATGCCATATCACCCACAAGCAAACGGTTCTCTAGAAAGAAGTCATAGACCCTTAGCGGAATATTTTATGGGTTTCGTTAAAGAAGATGGTTCAAATTGGGATCAGCAATGCATGTTCACAACAATACAGTACATACTACCACCAAACGAACACCTTTCAACATACTATACGGCTTTAACACCGACATGCCAACAAATCTAAAAACCAAAAGAACATTTTACAACGCAGAAGACCAAAATAAGTTACTAAAATATCAAATACAGAGGTCCCACGAACTAATTAAGGAAAATCAAAAAAAAGGCAAAGGAAAATGCCAAGAGACAGTACGACAAAAACATACACCCGATGAGTTTTAGAGCAGAGAAAGCGTTTTATTAAAAAAATCAATCGAGGATAAACACATTTAGTCCCATTTGGACTGGACCCTACGAAATAGTAAACATAAACAGTCCAGTAACAATGACTATACAAATCGGACGAAAATGGAAAAAGTACCACAATAGTTTAATAAAACCTTTCCACCAAAATTAGATTAATATTAAATTCCATGATCCAAACCTCTATAAAAAACACCCTACAATAACATAATACCGAGTATGCATAAAAGCATGAGAACGAAATGTACAAAACAAAGATACAAGAGAATTAAATTTGAAGACTAAACAAAATACATAATACTACAAAAATGCAAAAAAAAAACTAAATTCCGTACAAAAAAAAAATAAAATTAATAGAATGTTGAGCATATTAAACAAAATGCCTAACAATGCAGCATCTGTCCAATAACGTGAGAACGACACTCGAAATAATAAGGCATATAGATTTACAAGAATCAAATTACACACAAAATGCACTAACACAAGCAAATGCACAATTATGAAAATTTTTGTTTTGGGCATGAAAGTATAAAATTCCTAAACATGATAATTAAAATCATTCCAACATATAAGAATATTTATTAAAATTAACAATTTCTAGATGCAAGAAATAATAATAATACATCATGAATTAAATGGAGTTTTATAATATGCTGACCATAGATGTATGGAAATAAATTTAATCGACTGACAGTTATGAGAATTAAATTTATTTATTTTTTCATTCTCCTTTCCTTTCCTTTATTACTTCATCTTTGACAACAATAAAACAAAATATTGATATATACAAAAATACTTAAAATAAAAGAATATAGGGTCCCTCAAGAATATAGGTACCCCAAAAGAAATAGCTGAAGTCGAAATCGGAAAGTACTAGACTGTAGATAAAGCATAAAGCATAAAGCAGAGAAAAAAAAATATATATATATGTACAATTTTTCGAAGGGATTAAGACAAAATAGAAAGAGACATAGCAGGTCATAGAAAAGAAGAATTAATGTAAAAATGTAGAATATTTTGCAAATTATAAAGAGGTAGGCGCAGTGTTCATGCGTATAAAGTAAGTATAGAGGATGCATCCAAATATAATATATTAAGGAAAATTACAACTAGAAGGTTAGGAATATACAGTAAATACAGTATTATAAGAACACGTTAGGATTTATCTGAAGGAATATGATAAATCGGCAATAGGTTAGCTAAGTTGAATACAAAACCAATAAACAAAAAATAAAAACACAAAAAACAAATATATGTATATCCGTAAAAATAAGATGAAATATATGTAACAAAATACGTTCCGTTTTCAACGGATAATATTGAAAATCGTACCACCTACAAGTACGAAAAGTTGGTCATTGCAACTATGAAGATAAAATGCAATGTTGTCAATATATTTTTGTACCAAACAACAATTTTTAATACGTTTTAAAAAATTAAGTAGAGATTATAAATGAATATTACAAAAAAAAAATATTTTTATATGGTATATGTAAATATTAATAAGAAAAATTAACTAAATAAGTGATATAGTAGATATAGTAGTTATAATATATATAGTAGATGAAAGTGATCTATTATTGAAAGGGAATTTGGTAACTCCACTACAAACACAAGAGAGTAGCAGTATGTCCACGAGAATCCAATATCAACTCATACAGTGACATTTCGAGAGATGCCAACGCAGCAACATTAACAGCCTTAACAACAATAGCAACCAAGAAAATGATGACACAAAACTATCCTGGAGCAGTAAAGAACAAACAGTGCAGAAAACAAAGCAGGTCCAGTACAGCGAGTACCCATAACAAACTTTCAAAACAATAAAATTTACACCAATAACTTTGGCGTACCAGCCAGCGTGACGTAGCAAAGAGACATCAACAATAATAGCTATGTATCCAAAACCGAATCAAATATTTCAGCTACTGTATTTATCAGTGACAATGGATTTTGATCCACACCAGAAGAAAATTATAAACAACAGAACTGAAATTGCATATTCATTATTGCTCCAATCATTAAACACTTACACCAGGAGTACAGAGTTTCACATCGACAATATTGCTTAGCAGTGCCTTACACACAAAACCCACTTTGCAAGCTGTTGTTCATACCTTTCCATAATAATCCAGATAACGCTTCCATAACAAAACATTTAGAAGATCAACCCAATGTAAACAATCTCGCTCTAATTGCCGAAACAAAAATCGAACTTTCATAAAGAGAAAGTTACTGTTTTCATCGCCAGACTTCAACAACAAAAGCTGCAACAAAACTATTAATAAGCTAAGTACAGCAGACAACAACTAGCAAGAAGAACATCGTCATCATGGGCACCATAATCACCGAATTACCAGTAACCATATATGTACATAATACTTAGTATTTTATTCCACATAAGTTTCATAGGTTGTGAATTGTTCTTAATTTTACAAAATAAGCATAATTTTAACTTTTTCCTTATAAGAAAAAATTATTATTATTTCATAATGATAATTTTTTCTTCCTGCGAGAAGGGAGGGATGTTGCGAGCCAAAATATGAAATATGCACATATGTATATTTTGCCTCGCGACATATTTCCCGAAATTGTGAAATACATATTTATCCATAAACATACCAACATTGCTCGAAGTTGTGATATACACAATCTATATTAATATTACTTATAATTATAGAATGCCGGAACATTGAGTCAACTGAGGTGCAGTTGGGTGTGAAAATGCTGACTGTTTAATTCTTAAACATATATTTAGTCTGTAAGAAATTATGAAATATATATATGTGTATATAAAAAGTTTATCATATTGCACAATCACTATATTGTATTGCATATTTGTAACCTTGACAGCATATGACCGCAAGTAAACTCTATATACAGTTTATAAAATCATAAATGCAGTGTCATCATTATATGACCGCTAATGAACCAAAAAACAACAGCGTTTGCTGTTGTTACGTATAATGGTCAATATGCTTTGCCTAAATATGCTGTCAAGGCATTAATTGTATTTTGTTATATTTTAAGTCAATTATATGTATATGCAATATACAAGGCAAATTATGTAAAAATGCATTTAACACATATTTGCATTAATTGTAATTTTTTATGGTAAATCAATATATGTATAGGCAATATTTTGTAATAAATAGAGAAATCGACTACAAGTCGATGTTCAATTGATCACGAATAATTAGTTCGTCTAGTTGTTTTTAATCACACACGCAATCCAGGTTCAAGTGCCTGTGTTTGCATTCTCTTTTTTTTTTGTTGCCATAAGTAATCCAGGTTCAAGTGCCTGTGTTTACTTTTTGGCATAGTTACGAAGTCTAGAGCATTCCAGGCGAATCGCTTGTGTTTGCATCGCTAGACGTAACATTTTGGTGACCCCGACGTGATTAAAACAACTAGAAAACAAGATCAATAGAATCCTAGCACAAGGCTAGTACCAACAGGCACCAACAAAGCTACCTAAAGCTAAGTATCAAGTCTGGAATCGGATCTAGCACAAGGCTAGTACCAACAGGCACCAACAAAGCTACCTAAAGCTAAGTATCAAGTCTGGAATCGGATCTAGCACAAGGCTAGTACCAACAGGCATCAACAAAGCTACCTAAAGCTAAGTAACAAGTCTGGAATCGGATCTAGCACAAGGCTAGTACCAACAGGCATCAACAAAGCTACCTAAAGCTAAGTATCAAGTCTGGAATCGGAACTAGCACAAGGCTAGCACCAACAGGCATCAACAAAGCTACCTAAAGCTAAGTAACAAGTCTGGAATCGGATCTAGCACAAGGCTAGTACCAACAGGCATCAACAAGACTACCTAAAGCTAAGTATCAAGTCTGGAATCGGATCTAGCACAAGGCTAGTACCAACAGGCACCAACAAGGCTATCTAAAGCTAAGTATCAAGTCTGGAATCGGATCTAGCACAAGGCTAGTACCAACAGGCATCAACAAGGCTACCTAAAGCTAAGTATCAAGTCTGGAATCGGATCTAGCACAAGGCTAGTACCAACAGGCACCAACAAGGCTACCTAAAGCTAAGTAACAAGTCTGGAATCGGATCTAGCACAAGGCTAGTACCAACAGGCACCAACAAGGCTACCTAAAGCTAAGTAACAAGTCTGGAATCGGATCTAGCACAAGGCTAGTACCAACAGGCACCAACAAGGCTACCTAAAGCTAAGTATCAAGTCTGGAATCGGATCTAGCACAAGGCTAGTACCAACAGGCACCAACAAAGCTACCTAAAGCTGAGTATCAAGTCTGGAATCGGATCTAGCACAAGGCTAGTACCAACAGGCATCAACAAAGCTACCTAAAGCTAAGTATCAAGTCTGGAATCGGAACTAGCACAAGGCTAGACCAACAGTCATTCAACACATTCATCGACCGGTAACCAGCAGACGACATCAAAGTCGTCATCAGCCGGTAATCAACAGAAGCCCCAAGGCACATTTTTACTACAATCCAATAGGTGACACACATCTACTGGATATCCAGAAATAAGGGTAACAGCAATCCTTAACCTCCAACTACCAATACTAACACAAGTGAGCGATACATATCAAAAATGGCAACTTCCAAAAAGGACTCGGATATGACTGTTTTTGCAAATATCAGTTATACTGATGTCGCACTGGACGAGGTAATAGAACGGCTATGGAGAATGGATGAAGTAGAACCAAAGAAAAAGGGACTATCACCAGCAGAACTCCGTTGCGAGGCGCATTTCGCTCAGAATGCTTGCACCAATGACGAAGGTCGTTTTGTCGTCAAACTACCATTCCTGGAAGACACATCAGCCTTGGGATCATCTCGAGAATTAGCCTACAACAGATTTTTAAGTCTGGAATGGCGGCTACTCAAAAATGACACAGTGCGGAAGCAATATGTCCAATTTATGGAAGAATATGAGCGCTTGGGACACATAGAAGAAGTAAATCTCGATTCCGTATTGGCTCCTAGTTATTTCATTCCTCATCATTGTGTTCTTAAACCAGACAGCACTACGACCAAACTTCGAGTGGTATTTGACGCCTCGGCCAAAACTACGTCTGGTTATTCATTGAATGATTTGATGTACATAGGTCCAACAATTCAAGGTGAATTATTCTCCATACTCCTTCATTTTCGTTTGCCACGCTTTGTTTTTACAACTGACATTGAGAAAATGTACCGTCAAATTCTTATTCATCCAGAAGATCAGCGGTATCAAATTATCGTGTGGAGAAATCGTCCAACAGCACCTATAGGCTATTACCAACACGGTTACCTATGGGACACGAGCAGCACCATATCTCGCAACAAAATGCCTACAACGTATCGCAGTAGAAAATGCTAATGATTTTCCATTAGGAGCTCAAATTCTGCAGCACAACTTCTACGTTGATGATGGACTAGGAGGTTCTGACAGTTTGGTAACAGCCATCACAGCACAACAGCAACTCATACACATTCTAAAAAAGCATGGTTTTAATTTACGCAAATGGTGTGCCAATCATCCACAACTACTACAGAACATTCCTCGAGACGACCAAGAAGTAAACTTAGACTTCACCAATACCAACAACGATTCAATTAAAACATTAGGATTGTTATGGCTGCCGAAGTCTGACAACTTTTGTTTTAAAGTGAAATTAGATCCAATAAAGGTAGTCACAAAACGATCTATCACTTCAGACTTAGCCAGACTCTTCGACCCTTTAGGAATTGTTGCACCAGTCATAGTTACAGCCAAGATCTTTGTCCAAGAACTTTGGCAATTAAAAATCAGTTGGGATGACGCCTTACCAACTGAACTACACACAAGATGGGTACAATTCCGCAGCAGCCTAAATGAATTGGATGATCTGAAATTTTCGCGGCACATTTTCAAAGGAGATATCCCGAAGTCAATTCAACTTCACACGTTCTCTGATGCTTCAGAAAAGGCATATGGTGCTTCGGTCTACATCAGATCAGTACTAAATGACGGGCGAGTAATTGTAAGACTGTTGTGTGCAAAGTCACGAGTAGCACCGTTAAAACGACAAACTCTTCCTCGTCTTGAACTCTGTGCCTCAGTATTAGGTGCCAACTAACCGCAAGGGTCAAAACAGACCTAAAATTAGATGCAGCTACGTACTTCTGGACTGACTCACAGATCGTGTTGGCGGGGATAAATTCACCTTCATCATCGTTTCAAACGTTTATAGCAAATCGTATATCTGTCATCCAGGAGAAATCCATTGCAGGACAGTGGTGTCATGTAAGCTCACAGCATAACCCTGCTGATGTGTTATCACGAGGATTATCACCAAAAAGGCTAGCAGCCTGTAACTTATGGTTTTACGATCCACTATTTCTGCATGGTCAAGAGGACTCTTGGTCACAGCCATATTCGAAGTCATTGTCAATACGCAAAGACAACTTCATCATGGAACATAAGGCGACATCAACTCCCATAACAACCACTGAACATGACAAAGGAAGCGTAATTTACAACATTCGACATAATGGCTCATTTAAAACGTTGCAACGAATCACAAGTTACATATTTAGATTCACCAACAATGCCAGAAGAGTTACGACCCAGTCAGAGAGTACCTTAACGGTAGACGAATTAGAAAACTCTCTTATCGTAATTATTCGAACAATACGCGTCAGAATTGTAAATTAAAACAAATGGATACCAACGTCTCGTGGACACCATTATATCACAAAAACCAGTGGATATATGCCTTCTCGACATCTTCGCGAGCTACTGCTGTGTGTGATAAAGAAGTCATTCCGTTGTTCCTGAAAGGCTCCGGCATATTAACCCTCCAACCTGAGTGCATCCTCAAGCAAAAATTTACCTCTTTGAAAGGGCGGCAGTCAGTATCAAGCAACCTAACAACATCCTACACAAGGCTGGCCAAAATTATGCAACTATCAAAGGCAGAAATATCAGGCCCCTTAATGCTTGAAGTGAATAAAAACACGTACGCAATGCAAATGAACAACATCACCGCGTTACAAGACGCATTAGCGAAAACCAAACTAATTCAGCTGAAGGAGATTACATCTCCAAACTACCATCATCAGGCAGTCAGCTACGCCGCACTCTTGCTATCAACCATATTATTGATTGTCGGTCTAATTTGGAAAATACGCAGCGTCAAACCATCAAGTGCACCAGCCAGTTCAGGAACGACTGCTCCTCAACCACGCCCACGGCAACAAACGGTTGATAACGTATGTTAAATTGAGTCTAGTTGAACAATTGTTCAACGCGGGGGCAGAATGTTTAATTCTTAAACATATATTTAGTCTGTAAGAAATTATGAAATATATATATGTGTATATAAAAAGTTTATCATATTGCACAATCACTATATTGTATTGCATATTTGTAACCTTGACAGCATATGACCGCAAGTAAACTCTATATACAGTTTATAAAATCATAAATGCAGTGTCATCATTATATGACCGCTAATGAACCAAAAAACAACAGCGTTTGCTGTTGTTACGTATAATGGTCAATATGCTTTGCCTAAATATGCTGTCAAGGCATTAATTGTATTTTGTTATATTTTAAGTCAATTATATGTATATGCAATATACAAGGCAAATTATGTAAAAATGCATTTAACACATATTTGCATTAATTGTAATTTTTTATGGTAAATCAATATATGTATAGGCAATATTTTGTAATAAATAGAGAAATCGACTACAAGTCGATGTTCAATTGATCACGAATAATTAGTTCGTCTAGTTGTTTTTAATCACACACGCAATCCAGGTTCAAGTGCCTGTGTTTGCATTCTCTTTTTTTTGTTGCCATAAGTAATCCAGGTTCAAGTGCCTGTGTTTACTTTTTGGCATAGTTACGAAGTCTAGAGCATTCCAGGCGAATCGCTTGTGTTTGCATCGCTAGACGTAACACTGACAAAGCACTTTCCCACACAATTCGTAGTTCTGCATTTACGTAAGCATACCTTTGTAAGCATACATGATAACTAAAATCTCGCGGACTACTCATGTGTGTGTATATCAAAAAATTCTTTTCTCACGTAATATATACACACATGTGGAGTGCATCGATCGTGTACATAAACACATATATACATACACACAAGTGGTGTGAATATATTATTGTATGTTATATGTTGGTATGTGGGTAGATTGATATGTGGCTAGTATTAGAAAAATGGTATATAAGCTGCCAGCTTAGTGAAGGCAGTCGCTTTTCAGTTGTGAGTTGTGTGAAGTGCTAGTTTGTAAGAAATTGTAAATACTGCAATCCTTACGAGGCCCTCCAGTATTAGTGTAAAAGTGTAAAATTGAAAGTAACACCAAGAATAAAGCGAATACCCAAAATCGCAAGTATCATTGATAAAGTATAATTGTTTTATTTCAGCTAACTAGTGTGATAGACTCGAAGGATATTTAGTAACTTAGGTCTACGTGCTAATCTTGTGCGTTACATCCTTGATTCTAGCCGTTAGGTATTTAGTGAGTGTTGTGGAAAAATAGTACACAATACTATAATCTCGTATGGTCCTGCCCAATGAGTCTGTAATTTAGGGGACAGGCCTGTCTTTCGTCGTGGATTTTGTAGCTTTACAAGCTCCCCTTCATAAAACCCTTTGGAATTTGCTCTTAAATCATACCAGGCCTTCATTTTGTCGTTTATCATCTGCGATTGCTCTCTGATGAACTGATGTACGTCATCCAACTGTTGCCGCTTAGTCCGCTAGTGTATGTACCTTCGGTTGTTCTCTTTAGTGTTACCAAAAATTGCCATTGCTGGTCATGTTGTGCTCATCGATATGCCATGAGAAACATTGTTCTATGGACATTCCAGTCCATAGTAGGTACTTGGACTTGCTCTATATGCTCAGTACACTCTGGACATCTGTAACCAGATTCCCATAATTGTCACGAAAGGAAGAGGATCCGGGGTTTAAACCGCCACTCAGGCGCCTGATCTACTCAAAGAATTTTTGATTCTCATTCCTGTCTCTACACATGCCTATCTCCTTACACTCGCGTCTTTCTAGCTTTCTCTTCTTACGCCTGAAAAGTCGTTTCTCCGCACTCCCCTTCTCTCTGTACCGCTACTTAACAGCTCGCATGGCACCTGCTCGCAGTAGTCATGGAGTGGGATATATGTTTGTACTGTGAGCATGTATCATCAAGAAGAGGAGTGTTCTGTATAAGCATATCCGATAGTCGAGTGGTAAAGCACTTGTTGTCTCTGGTGATTGCAACTTATTGAAGTCAAGCTTTCTCTGTGTGGGACTGTTTTTTCTTTGTGACACATAAACCTGCTCGCATCTTAGCTGCAACAAGGTAGTGATCCGAGTCGATGTTGGCACCATGGATCGATTTCACGTCCATCACACTGGAAGCATGCCTTCCTTCAATCATCTCGGAGGTGTTCTGGTGGAGACTGAATTTTCCGACAGTTGGACCAAAGGTACCTTCCTTGCCCACCCTGGCATTAAAGTCGCCAAGCACTATTTTGATACCGTGGCGGGGGCAGCGGTCGTAAGCTTTTTCGAGGCGTTGAAAAAGCTCTCCTTGGTCACATTGTCCTTCTCATCCGTCGGAACATGGGCACAAGTTTGTGCCTCTCGGCATGGCAGCTATATTAGATATCACAGGATGCCCTTTCAGAGCAACCCTGTCCCGTCCATCGCATTTCCTGAAGTGCGGTGATGTCAGCCTTTTATTTTGCGAGGAAATTAACCACCTGGATAGGGGAGGGACCGGATATTCCAGGTACATGTCCGTATATCGTGGTCATTACTTCGTTTCAGGGGGTCGTCAACAAAAGGCATAGACCTTAGCCGAGGCACGATTTCATTTTTCATTGGGTGAGCGTTCTTATGTAGTGGGCCCCAAGCCCAACGCAGACCCTCTAACCCAGTAGGATTTCGCTACTTACTTTAGCCGCCTCTCAGTGGGTGCCAATAAGACGTTGCCAGGTAGCCGCCACGTGGAGGACCCCCATATAAAAATGAAGGTGACATCAGATAACAAGCAGAACTTGTTACATGATGGCACTCTTGTTACGGATTGAAGGCGCCATCACATAGCGCGCAGAACAAACTACATGACATGCAGGGAGTTGACTTGCGGTGAGTTCAATAAGGATTGCGTTAACCCGAACCGGTTGAGGCAATTAGACACGTTACCTCGCCACCAGACCTGGATACAACTGGAATACAACTGATTCGAAATTCGACCTTGGTATGAGTGTAACTCCATCGGTATACCAAAGCGGGTAATCCATTGATTGGCAACTACATCGGCAACTGTACTAGCTTCTTGATTTGGAATGGGGTATACTTCATGCCATTTACTAAAGTAATCTATAACCACCAAAACAAACTTGTTCCCTGCATTGCTTGTGTGAAATGGTCCAGCTATATCCATATCAATTCGTTCAAATGGCGCAGCTACAATCTATTGATGCATTTTCCCTCAACTTTTCTTCGTAAGACCTTTGGCCATTGCACTTCTGAATCCAATCAGCGACATGATCATGGCATCCAACCCAATAAAATCGTTTCTTTCAGCTATCACTTCATTTTTTCTTGCCTTGGGTACCACTATAAAGATCATTGGTGATTTTTCCTTCTTCACTTTCCCATGCTCGGAATAAGCATCCATCTCGCAAATACAGATTTTGTCATTGCGCCCAGTATGCCTTTGCTCTCATTAGCCTTTAGCCTTCTTTCTAGGTTGACAGTGTGATTCTGGTTTCTTACCCGAGAACAATGTTTACTATATGTGGTATAAATACGACGAGATGGAGTATCAGCAATATCACGATAACATGCTTCACGATAACCTGCTTCACGATATTCTTTTCGTTGCTCTGGGGAATTCGATCTTAATTGCTTGCGCTGTAGGTGGCAATCAGGCGCCACATGCCCTCTTTTGTCGGACTTACCAGTCAATTTGTTTTTTCGTTGATTTCTTGTTCTTGCTTAACAATCGATTAATGGCAATCACGCTCCATGTGTCCTCGTGTATAGCATATGAAGCATATACCTTGTAACGCGTGCCTTTTGTTTTCAGCTGGGGCGGACGCTCAGTCTGCCAGAGTCGAAACAAGAGGGACGCAGACAAACTCTTGTTGTGGGAGGAGAACTGAATTACGCAATATTTATTCTATGAATAAGTAAATTCGCCGACACTGTGGGTGTTCGGTTCGGTTGGTGTACCTTACTCACTTTTTTATTACAAATACAATAAATAATTTGACATATCATATCAACGTCTATATGTATAAATATATATACTAATACCCTATACTATGGAGACGGTGAAATCAGGGGTTTGTTAGAAGGGATAACCAATGACAGTTGGTTATTCCTGGTGCTTGTCGTCGTAAGTTCTTTTTTTAATTACAAACATTATTTTTTTACATAACATATGTTTGTTAACAATACACATAATAATGAGTAGCATGTATCTGATAGGTAATTTTTTTTTTTTTTTTTTTTTTTTTTTTTTTTTAGCTTATTTTTTTTTATTGAATCTTTCTTATACAAGAAACTAACAATAAGTATTAAAATCTTACAAACTAAATAAAACTATGTGATATCCCCTACGTTCCATCACAATTTGGTGAGTCGCGAGATGTAGCAATTTTACAGCATATTCAGTGTGTCTTTTCTTTTTAATCGACGATGCCCCTTGCTCAGCAACAATTGCCTAGCAAGGGGATTCGGATGATTGTGTAATTTTTGAATGTAGCTTCTGCAGGACATTGCAACTTCCTCAGAAATTGTGGATACATTTAAATCTCGATGGATGTTAACGTTCCTCATATACCAAGGCGCATTTACAATAATTCGCAGACACTTGGATTGTATTCGCTGCAATTTTTCGATATTAGAGGGAGATGCGGTGCCCCAAAACTGAATACCATAAGTCCAGATTGGTTTCAGGATTGCTTTATATAATAGCACTTTGTATTCAAGATTCAACTTTGATCTTTTGTGTAACAGCCACCATAACTGATTCATTTTAAGCTTGATCTGAGTTTTCTTTGCCTCTATGTGATTTTTCCATGTCAGCCTTCTGTCGAGGTGAATACCCAAGTACTTTGTTGAGGAACATTGTGGAACTGATTGGCCATTAATTTTAAGTGGGGGACATGTATCTAGCCTTAGCGTGAAGGTTACATGTACGCTCTTTGATTCATTGACTTTTATACGCCATTTTGCTAGCCAGATTTCGAGAGAATCGACATGAGTCTGCAGGAGTTTAGTAGCTTCTATGGGGTTAGAGCGAGAGCACAATATTGCCGTATCATCAGCAAAGGTCGATATGAATGTATAGTTATTGTTGGGCATATCTGAAGTGTATAAGAGATACAGTAAGGGACCCAAAACGCTTCCTTGAGGAACGCCAGCGTGAATATCCAATGGATTTGTTGTGTAATCCTTGTGATGTACGAGAAATTGTCTTTTCGTGAGGTAGCTACTAAGCAATGAGGAGACATTTGCAGGCAGTAATAGTTTGAGTTTGTAAATAAGGCCATCGTGCCATACTTTATCGAAAGCTTGAGTGATATCAAGAAAGACAGCTGAGCAATACTTTTTTTCTTCAAAAGTGTTCCTTATCAGAGTTACAATGCGGTGGACTTGTTCTATTGTGCCGTGCTGTTTTCTAAATCCAAACTGATGTTGAGGAATCAGTTGGTTGAGATTAATAAATGGAGTTATATTCATGACAAGTAGCTTTTCGAATACTTTAGAAAGTAGAGGCAGGAGGCTGATAGGTCTGTACGATGCAACTTTTGTAGGGTCTTTTCCTGGTTTTGCTATCATAATAATTTTTGAAGTTTTCCAGCATTTGGGATAGTGTTTAATACGAAGGATAGCATTGAAAATGTGCATCAGATGAATTACTGAAGCCGGAGGTAGCTCTTTTATCATTTTACCGGTAATTTTATCTGGACCAGGTGATTTTTTTGGGTTTAAATCTTTATAAATTGCTTTGAATATGTCCTTTTTTTTAATTTTGAGCGTTATTGAGCAAGGTTGAGAAGTTAATATTGGTAATGAGGACTGTGAAGAGGGTGGATTGGGTGTAAACACACTTTTTAGGTGGTTTGCAAAAGCCAAACCCTTCTCACAGTTGCTTCTAGCCCAATTACCGTCACTCAAACGGATGGGGGAATCAGTGAGAATTGGCCGATTTGATTTTTTTGCTGATTTCCACAAGGAGTAGTCTGACGCTTCACCAGGTGTTAATTTCGCTATGTGCTCTTCTAACTCTTTGTTGTTTTTATTTTTTAAGGCTTGCTTTAACTTTCGAGTGCAGTGCTGTAGCTGTGTTTTCAGATTCGGTGATCTGAATTCTTGCCATTGTCTTCGGAGTCTTCTTTTTTGTCTTACTAGCAATTCAATATCGGCTGGTGTGTATGGGCTATAGTTTGATTGCTTGCATACCTTTGTACAGGTGGCTGAGCTGAGAGCTAATGAGAGCAGCTGGTTGAATTTTTCGAGTGCTGAGTCTACATCGTGTCCATTTCTTAATACAGTACTCAGAGGAAGATGGGAATTTATATATTTCTTGAATTTTAACCAGTCTATTTTCTTTCTAACGCAATTGCTTTGGGGGCTTGGTGATTTTATAGATATTACCGTGGGTGAGTGGTCAGATGATAGATCATAATTACACTCTGTGGAGATATTTTCCATCTGCAAACCTTTGGCGACTCCAAAGTCTATGAGATCGGGTATTTTCCTCTTGTCCGTCGGCCAATATGTCGGTTGACCATTTGAAATAACATCGTAGCCGTGGTTAGTGATGATTGAACATAGTCTTTTGCCTTTTGGAGTTATTAATCGGGAGCCCCAGTGAGTGTGTTTGGCGTTGAAATCGCCAGCAACCAAGAATTTGCTACCAAGAGTTGAGAAAAATTCTTTATATTGCTGTTCGGTAATACTGTATCTTGGGGGACAGTATATCGCAGATATTACTAGCTTAGAGATGTATTCTTCCAGACATATGGATGTTGCTTGCAAGTAGACGCTACTAAAATCTTCAAGAACATGATGTTTTATTCTGCTTTTTATCAATATGGCAGTTCCTCCGCGTGCCTTACCATGCGGATGATTTGTGGTGTACAGTTTGTAATATGGTATTTGGTAGCAATTTTTGTCAGTGAAATGGGTCTCAGATATCATCATTATGTCGATTTGGCTGGATTCAAGGAATTGAATTAGCTCCAAACGGTGCTGGCTTAAGCCGTTGGCGTTCCAGTGGCATATCTTGAGACAACTCATGGTCTGGATAGCAATGTTTGGAGTAACATCGATTGATTTTTCATCATTTCTTGCATCATTGTTTGCATTGAGTTCATGAATTGGTTCATATTCTGAATCAATGTTTGAAGCAAATGTTCAAGGGTACTTGGCTGTTGGGTGGGCAGTGAGTGTTTCTGCTCATTATTTACATTGCTTTGTTGGTGTGGGTTTTGTTTTAACACGCTAGCGTATGAATTGGTTTGATTCTTGTTTGGGATTGCAGAGAAGAATTGTGTTGCATCAATATTTTGTCTCTTACTTGAGTTGGCTATCTGAGTTTGCTCAACTGGTTTTAGAGGTTGATTGCTAGCGGAGAAATTTAGCTTTAGGGTTGTATATACTGGGCAACCTCTATAATTTGCGGTGTGATTACCTCCACAATTGCTGCATTTTTTCATGCTAGCATCGCCTTTAGATTTTGGGCATATGTTTGATTTATGGAGATCTCCACAAATCACACAAACAGCTGGCAGGGTACAATATGTCTTAGTATGTCCATATTCTTGGCAGTTGCTGCACTGAGGAGGTCCAGTTCTCTTATGGGGTTCTTCGATTGTGATTTTGCGATGCAATAAATATCGAATTTTATATATGGGGTGTACTTCACCTTTTTTTAGGGGTTTTGTTTCAGGCTGAAGCTCAATACGATATAACGGTTGAGGTATATTGCTCTTGTTGAGAATGTTGAATACTGTTTTGGCTTGAAACCCTTCTTCCTGGAGGGCAAGTTTGATTTCGTTAATATCAACGTTGGGTTCGACGCCTTTGAGTACAACGATTAAGCCCTTACTACTTTTTAGCTGATATGTGTAGTAATTCTTTTTTACAGCATCAAATTCCGCTATTACTTTGCGATAATGAGTTTCGCTGTAGATTTGCACTTTTGTTTCCTCAATTTGGCCTTTGCGAATAGGAACAACATGGAAATTCTTTGGTCCTATAAGACTTGTAATTCTAGAAATCAACTTATCTGAGTTGCGTTCTCTCAAGAAAATGGGTGGGGGTTTGAAATTTTTCTTGGAGATAATATTTTCGTCACTTTCATCACCTGAAAGCAGAGCGTATCTATTTTCCGAACTAATAGGGACAGTGTTCTGCTTTTGAATTTTTGTTGAATTCATTTGTTTTGAATTTTGCGGACTTCTCTTTCGCTTTACTACAGTAATGTAGCGATCAATACCAGTTTGAACAGCAACTGGTTCTTTATTAGTCATCGCACTAGTTGCTTTAACTACTGGGTCATGCACTTCAGTAGAAGTGCCGTTATTTGATTGCTTTGATGTTGTAGCTGTTGGTGTTACAGCAGGAGAAGCACATTGTACACTCCACGGTATAGAGGGAGATAGTATATCACGATAGAACAAATTATTTTTTTTGTCTGTATTTATTGTTGTTGCAAAATTTGATGAATTTTTAATATGTGCAGGCAAAAGATTTGCACTGTTACTTTCACTTGTGCAGTGTGTATCAACTGTTTTATTTGATAATGCACTTATCGGGGGGGTTTGCGCGGGTGACTGCAAATTATTGTTTACACACACATTAACAGGCGATTGCCGTTGCCGGAGAGGAGAGCGCTGAACACTCATACTGTAAACAAAATGTTTGCAAATTATATTATTATTTTATTTGTTTTTTTTTTTTTTTTTTTTCTAAAAATCAAAATAAAGACGTCCACTCTTATTGGTGACTTTCGCGAACTGATAGGTAATTAAATTTTAAAAATTTAGAAAACTTTATAAAGTAACACAAGTTTTGGCTTCTTGTTATGTCAATCAGGGGTTTGTTAAAAGGGATAACCAATGACAGTTGGTTATTCCTGGTGGTTGTCGTCGTAAGTTCTTTTTTTATTACAAACATTATTTTTTTACATAACATATGTTCGTTAACAATACACATAAAATGAGTAGCATGTATCTGATAGGTAATTAAATTTAAAAAATTTAGAAAACTTTATAAAGTAACACAAATTTTGGCTTCTTGTTATGTCATGTTATTAACATGGTGTTGTATTCATGATTTGTAGTTCGTTGCTTTTATCTGGATTACTTCAGCAACAATAGAAATCTTCAATTCGCGATGGATATTACAATTTCTAACAAACCAGGGTTCATTTAAAATATTTCGCAGCACTTCGTTTTGAAAGCGCTGAATAATATCTACGCTCGTTCGACTAGCCCATCCCCAAAGTTCAGCTTAGAATTTGATTATACAACATAATTTTGTTGTGCACAGATAATGCAGATTTACGACCCATGAGCCATTCCATCTTACGCAGTTTTATGTCTAATTCTGTTCTCTTTATCTTTATATGTTCCTTCCATCGGCGTTTGGTGTCTAGTGTTATACCAAGATACTTCACGGTGTTTGCAAAAGGTACCTGGCTACCCTGTATGATGATTGAGATCTGTGTAATTCGGTTGTTGGTAAATTCAAGATGTACTGATTTTGTTGAGTTTAGTTAAAAACGCCATAGCCTGGTCCAGTTTACGATAGAATTACTAGCTGTTTGCAATTTGGCTGTTGATTCTTCGACAGATTTTTCGACTGTTAGCATTGCCGTATCATCGGCGAATGTTGCTATTTTACTTTCAGGTGGTATCGGTAAATTCAAGGTAAAGAGATGGTAGAGAAGTGACCAAGTATACTTCCTTGGCGCACACCAGCTTTTATTTCTCTTAGATTGGAGCAAACATTTTCTTGGTTTATGTGAAAATATATCGTATGATTTTAGAATCGTGTAGTACTGAAAGGGCAAGTAAGCTTCTATCTTATTTAAAAGGCATTCATGCCACACCTTATCGAAGGCTTGTGCAACATCGAGGAAAAGATCAGAGCACACTTTTTTCACTTCTAGTGTTTTTTCTATTTCATCTATAATGCGATGTACTTGGTCAATGGTAGAATGCTTGCTACGAAATCCAAATTGAAGTGTAGGAATTAGCCGTTTCGATTCAATTATGGGGATGAGTCTATTGTATATCAGTTTCTCGAATAGCTTTAATATAATTGGTAAAAGCGAAATTAGTCTGTATGAAGAAATTTCCTCTGGTGATTTACCAGGTTTGAGGACCATTTTTACTTCAGAAATTTTCCATATGCTAGGTATATACTTCAAGCGGATTGAAGTATTGAACAGTTGTAGGAGTTTACTAATTGCAATGTCTGGTAGCTTTTTTTGTTTTTCATTTTAATAATTTCCGCTTTTATTTCTCGTTTGGTTATAAGAGGAATTACGCTACCTTCATGTCCAGGGATGCTAAGAAGCTCATCATATTGTTCATCATTGGGTTGAAATATTTTAGACAAATGATTTGCGAATGCT
This sequence comes from Megamerina dolium, assembly GCA_963854835.1. Classification (NCBI taxonomy): domain Eukaryota; kingdom Metazoa; phylum Arthropoda; class Insecta; order Diptera; family Megamerinidae; genus Megamerina; species Megamerina dolium. Next base: position 28,808,947 of record OY978530.1, read on the forward strand.
TCAGCTTATCTTCGTTGCTTCTAGCCCATGTACCATTGTTAGTTTTTATGGGTGCTATGTGGTTAATTGGTTTCTTTAGGTATTTTGTCGACTTCCACAATGAATAGTCCAACTTTTTATCAGCTGTCAGTGATGAAAGGTATTTCTTTATTGATTCATTTTTAACAATTTGGATCTCTTTTTTTCAACTTTCAGTTACTCTATTAGGTTTCTCCTTGTCGGCCGGAGAGCTGGTTTGGTGCCCTTTTTTTAAGTTTTCTTTTATTTTTCAAGATGTTTATGATTTCTCTCGGGTAGTTTTCTCCTATAGTTTTTCTTTAATATTCAGGAGTACTGTTCCACGCTGAATTTTGAATCTGTTTCGTAAATTGAAGGCAATCGTCTTCGAGTTGATCTGATGTTTGAAGTAGAGTAGCAAGTCTTACAGTTTTTCTCAGTAACTCTTTAAAATAATTCCAGTCTGTCAATTTGTTTGTTAAGTTTGGCCCTTGATCCTTTTTTATAATTGTTTCACTTATAGTTAAATATACAGGTGAGTGATCAGAGCTTAAGTCTACACCACCTCGACATTCAACATAATTTGTTGAAATTTCGTTGGTTTAAAAAAAATCAATTAGATCTGGCAACTTTCTGATATAGATTGGCCAGTATGTGGGCTTTCCCGTTGAAATGAATTGACAACTTGTCTCCAAAGCCGCTTTATGAAGCCCTCGACCTTTTGTTGTGATAATACGTGAGGCGTAATATGTGTTTTTTGCATTAAAGCCCCCGCCCATAATAAATTTAAATTTTTGTATTTTTATAAGTTTCTTATATTGTTCTGCTGTGATGGAATGTCTTGGAGGGCTATAGATAGCGGTTATTGACAATGGTTGATTATTTGATTTTATCGTTTTCATAATGATCAATGGTATTTCTTATAATTATTGCACATCAACCTCTTGCGCAATTATCTGGATGAATTGTGTGATGTAAAATGTATTTTTGAATGGTTCAAGAGGCTGTCTTGTGAAATGTGCTTCAGATACCAAACAAATATCAATTTGCCCTTTGTTTAGTATTATTTCTAATTCAACATGATGTTTTTGTAGGCCCTTCGCATTCCATGTCATAATACATAAAGAATTTAACATTTATTATTTTGTGAATATTTAGTCATTTAATTTTCGAGACTTGCTAGGCGTAATTGAATATCATTAGCCAGCTCCTTTTGTTTTTGCAATTTAGTACATCTTCATTGACATTATTATTAGCTTTAGCTTTCAAATTATTAGCGTTGTTGTAGTTTTTGTTTCTAATATTTCTAGCTGCTTGAGCATAAGTTGTTCTCTGCAAATTTGTAGTGTTACCTGAAGTTTCTCGATGGTCTATTGCATTATTCTTTGTAGATGAAGGTGCTACGTTATGAATATTGTCGCTATTTCGGGGAGATTGTGAATCTCTTATTTTCGTCTTCGTGACTGTCTACGCCAGAGTAAAGGAGGTTATAATGGGTGGTTTTTGTTTTTTTTTTTTGGTGATCTGGCATCACCAGTTTACCAATTAATCCACTCTTACTCTTCCTCTTCTCCGCCTCCCTTTTTTCTACTCTTCTCTCTCTCTCTCTCTCATAAATTAAAATTCGTTTTGTTTCCTTAACTTCTGATCTCTTCCCTGTAAAGTGGTAACAGTGCACGTTGTTTCTTTTTATTTTTCAATTCACCCGATACTAATGAGTAAATTTAACGATATTCAAATTAAATCAACGTGTGTTTATAACGTAAAAGAAGCTTTGCGTTTTTTGATTTAAGTGTGCATCAGTATTGTAGAGAAATAATTGTGCATTAGTGGCAACAACAACAACTACGTCATCACTGCAGTAACCGCATCACTCTCAACAGCAGCTGAACGCACAGCACCACCTTTGGAGCTCACAAGCAACCCCTCCCATTCGTTCATTTTTCGTCCTTCAAGCCGGATGGTAAGATTTGTCTTGCCTAGATGTAGGTGGTTCATTCTTTGAAAGTGCATGCGAGTTCGGTGAATTTTATTAAATTGCTTTTGTCTGCTAATGGCAGACATATGTAACATATACAAGTATGCCACCAGTGCATCAATAACTTTTTATTGTTGGCTTACGACCAATATATAGTGTGAAATTTGAATACATTTTCCGCTATGCAATAAAAAATATACATTATACATTAATATATCAAAATATTTGCAACTACGTTTTTTTTGTTTGTTTTTTCTTTATTTCTACATTATTATATATTTCTTGAAAGTACCATTTCTTGATACAAAAGATAAAAAAAAATAAAAAACAGTGAAATTTTCTTCCACTACGTTAGTGTTTTTATTTCCTTTCGCTTTTCTCTAAACCATTATTCACCTTTCCGTAATTTACCAGTCATTATATCTCGTACTACTTGTATTATAATCGCATAGCATAAGGTGGTATTTGGGAATATAAGGGCTAGTTATTAGCCTAGCTAGCTAGCTAACCCAACTGCATTCTCAGTTGCATCAGGCAAAACCGAGGATACGAATAAGTGTTTTATTTTACTTATTCCCTCCACGTTTTTGCGTGCTATTTATATTCTGTCTCTCACGGTAATATACTCTCGATCCTTCACCATAAATCACAGTCACACCTGTTCCAGTGTATGAGCATTAAGTTACACTATTGTTAGTGTGTTTATTTAGTATGAGTATACAGTATACATAATAAAGAAATTTTGATTTGCTGACTTTTTTTATATACTGATATTTAATACTCTCGCTCTCTCTCAATAATAAGAGATGGCGAACATTTTTTTCAAGTATTAGTGTGTACGCTCTACACCAAACTCTTGATAGTAAGTTTAGCGGAAATATTTTCCCTAACTATACAAGGTGTATATACATATTCATACGTACTAAATTTGAAAATTATTAAATTAAAATAGGTTAACAGAAAACACTAAAGCGTCTTATTTACAATTGTGTTAATAGCTCCCTTCTCTATTTCCTGGCTCGCAATTTTTATACTTACAGTATAAAATTGCACCAGAAAGGTTCCATAAGTTACTATCCTGTCACTATTTCAATATTTATTTGTGGTTGCTAAGGCTATTTGTTGTACCTGTTTCTTTTGCACAATTGTACAGTGTTACGCACTTTGCATTATGCTCACTGTATTACACGAGCTTGATATCGTTACATTTGTTTACAGTTGCAGCTATTTGTTTACAGTACAAATTATCTCTTCTCCCAATGAACGTAATTGTAGGTAAATAGTCTCTTTTTGTGACAATCTGATAGTGAAAAAGTCACATCAATTCGATTGTACACTTACACATGCACATTCTTTTACTGATACTGATCCTCAGTATTTACGAATTCATTAACTCTCGTTAGTATTTACCCTGCCAGCAATGGCTAACCACTTCCCCTTAAAAATCCAATACAATCTCACACTTCTTTCTCTGAATACAAATACTAGTGCATATTTGTGGGACGTTTTTTATTGCTTTCTTTTTATGTAATGAGTGCGAATGAAATAGCATGACATTAATATTCAAAAATATTTTCACACATTAACCCTATGGTTATGTACAATTGTCAAACGTCTAAAATGCATTTGTGTATTTTTTCTTTTCAATTAGTATTCATTTTATCGTAATTAGATAAACTTATAAAACTTTTGTTAATTGTTACTATACGAACCATATCGTAAATTCACAAAAAAATAAGATGTAATCACGTGTAGTCTTTGTTGCAGTGCCGAGAATATGGTGTCAGCATATTTGTCGAATTTATGGTCTGGAATATTGTGTTATATTATGTGTCAACATTATAAAATTTCAGCTTTCGTTAACTTGCATATTCAACTTAGTACAGGGTGATTTTTTAGCAACTTTCTTTTTGCCAACACTGTTTTTGGCAGCTCAGCTGTTTTCGTGTAACATGTTACTGTCAAACATGTTCAGTTTGGTCTATAATTTAACCATGAATCGACTTACAAACGAACAGATTATTGAATTTTATTATCAAAATTCATGCTGGGTTCATTCATTCATTCATTTTATGGTCAGTTTAGGCGACCTTCTGAGGCGGCTATTCGGATGTGTGATGAAATTTCGCACCAAATTTACATTATTGAACAACAAACCATCAACACGCATATGTATAGTACGGACAGGTGAAAATATCGAAGCTGTATCCGCCAGTGTTGTTGATGACCGTGAATTATCGGCTTTTTTGTGAGATACCGGCCGATACGTTGCAGAGAATATGCTAAAATTAGACCCAGCGTATGAACCATTTGAGGCACAGCCGCGGTCAACATTTACATGAAATCATCTTTAAACATTGAATTATATAGATCGTTATATCGACTCAAATAAAGATTTTATACATTTCTCTAAGTTTCATGTGTTTTTTTTTTCAAATCAAAACCGAAGGCTCTTAAAAATCACGCTGTATTATGGGCACAACAAATAAGCCTTAATAAGGCTTATTAACAATTTACAAATGCTTTTAACTATATTAATTTTATTTATTATATTGTAAAGGGTTATCCATTTTGCGGATTCAAAAGTAAATGTAAATAAAACACATATAAAATATTTTTTATCATATTTCTTTTTTATTATAAAGTTTGAACGTTGACATTATGTGTGAAATACTACATCATTTAAATGACCACCACGCGAATTGTTGCAAGCATCGATTCTTTTGAGGTAATTTTCGACCACTTTTTGACACATATTGGGCGGTATCTCAGCCATAAGTTGACGAATGTTGGTTTTTAGGTGCTCAAGAGTTAAAGGTTTATCTGCATAAACACGGTCTTTCGCGTAGCCCAACAAAAAAAAGTCAAGCGGTGTCAAATCGCATGATCTTGGTGGCCACTTGATATCGCCACGACGAGAAATTACGCAGCCAGAAAATTTCTCTTGCAATAAAGCCATATTCGCTCGAGTTGTGTGGCATGTGGCACCGTCTTGTTGAAACCACATATTCTCTAAGTCGTATTCTTCAATAGCAGGCAAAAAAAAGTCGGTTATCATATGACCATAACGCTCCGAATTGACGGTGACAGTCGTTCCATCGTCGTTTTCGAAGGAGTAAGATCCAATCACGCCTCCGGACCAAAGAGCGCACCAAGCAGTGACTTTTTGTGGATGTAGTGGCCTCTCTTCAATTACTTGAGGATTCTCAGAACCCCAAATACGACAATTTTGTTTGTTAACATACCCACCGAGTGAGAAATGTGCTTCGTCGCTGAAGAAAATTTTGTTCGAAAAATCGCCGTCCACCGCCTGTTGTTCAAGCACCCATTCGACGTATCTACGACGTTGTGAATGGTCAGCTGGCTTCAGTTGTTGTGTAAGCTGGATTTGATATGGATGTAGGTGTAGATCCAAATGCAAAATACGCCATAATGTGCCGTAAGACAGTCCTAATTCCTGAGAACGACGAGGAATCGACACATTCGGGTCTTCGGCAACACTTTCACTTACAGCAGCGATATTTTCGGTGGTACGAGCGAAACGATGATGCACAGGCCTTACAATATCTGTAACCGATCCAGTCTCTTCATATTTCTTCACAATTTTGCCAATTGCTTGCGTAGTTGGACGATTATGTAAACCATAATCTCCTCTTAAAACACGATATGTGGCTGTGGCAGAATCACCATTTTAGTAGTAGGTTTTTACAATTTTAATGCGTTGTGCGATAGTTAAGCGATCCATTTTCGCAAATTTCAGACTTTGAACTGAAAAAGAAAGAAATTGCTTTAACAACTCAGTTTGACAGATGTCGAATTCTAGCCCTATACTTTTGAAACCGCGAAATGGATAACCCTTTATATAAGTGTAGTGACAAAATACGATTGCGTAAATATTATAACGTTTTTTGAAATTTACGATCCTCTTATTGTTTATGAAGCAGCAACATCCACACACACAGGCATACGTATTATCATCAACCACCAATTGCAACAACATTGCCACCATCAGTGCAACCGACATTGAAAGTTCACCTGCAGAAAACTCTCTCACTTAAACTAATATATGTCGTGAGTATCAATATACGCTTAATTACATCTAAATCAACCAATTTGTTATACTAATAATATCAATTACTTAAACATTTTTATTTCTTATATTTTCCAGATTGGATCTAAGTAGTTGCATCCACAGCAACAACCTTTTTAAACAAATTATTTAAATAGTAAAGATACTAATATTTATTTCCTTATTCAGATGTAAATCTATGCTACATGCTACAGGAAAGATGCAATTCGAGGCAACCGCAGCTGTTTATTAAAGATTTGTAAATAATTTTTAATTGTAAATATATATCAAAAGAAAGGTAATTTCATGACTTTTCTTTTGATTATAATAGCTTTAAATTCTAATTATGTAACTTTTGTCTAAAAGTAATATCGTATTAATATTGTAATTTCTTCATATTTCATAATGCGGCCTTATGTAATTTTTTTTTTAATATGATTTGTTTTAAAAAATCGTCGAAATTAATATAAGTACTAATATTATTACTATTACTATTATTACTGTTATTATTATTATTACTATGACCATCATTATAATTATTATTGTTATTATTAATAATAATATATTAATATTTTTAAATAAAATAAAGAATTTGACTTTTTAAATTGTGTTTGAATATTTAAAATTTAGTTAGTCTTTTCCCATCGCCTATACAAAGCTACCCACTTTTTAAACCACTTTAGAAGGTAATGAAAAACACATATTAACTAGATAATTACCCAGTTCTGAATGGCAGGATGTTTGTTCAACTACATTTTCATATATATACGATTGAACATTCGTTCTATCATTCATTCATTGATTTTTCGTAATTTATTACATAAATTATCACGCTATACTAAATAAATCATTGCGGCTCAATTATTTCTTTTTCTCTTTCCTGATTTGTTACATAAATCATTACGTTATCATAAGTGAATCATCGCGAGTAATTGTGAATGATTACATTCAAAAACTTAAATAACTTAATTATAATTACGTTCATTTTGCGTTGTGCGTGTGATTATTATTGAACTCTTTCGACTTGGGACAAAACGATACGGTGTCTACTACTACCGGAATTGTTCTATTTTGAAATTATAAATTTCTATACGTTTTAATTCGCGGGCATACTGCCAATTTTCTACAGGTTTAGTTTAAATAAAGATTACGTAATTTAGAAGAATCAAGCATCTGATACACGATCAGCAAATCGATTCTAATTCCCTTTCACTTATTTTGTCCCCTGCTACTGTAGTTATGCGAATTACGTGAAGTTAGCAGTTTTCAACGGTTTGCACGGCCTCTCACATTATATTGTATTTCTCTTAGAACAATATTCCAATTGCTTCTACATTCTATTTGCTTTTTCTTCAGTATACTAATTTGTAACTGTACAAATTATTAGCAAGATGGCGGAAACCGATAAATATTTCCAACTTATAGATACAGACACTCATAGCACATATGCGCTCGAAGTCCAGAAGAAGGAATTCGAACATAGGTAAAATTAAACCGAAACTTAAGGATTGTAAAATCTGTTACATTCGTTGCCTGGCGAACATTACCGCACATCTTCACGATTTGACGGCGATCATATTGTCTCCAGTTGATGCTCCAGTCTCTAGTTCCCGCTGAGAGTTACGTTCCACAATATTCCTTCTCGAGATTCAACTTCCACCATGGGATACCGTGTAACAGACTAAATCTTAGTCTGTTACAACCTTTTGCATACCTACCTACGAACACTCCATAAATCATTAAAATATGCAATGTACCAACAATAAACAAACAATAGCAAATATGTGTATCATAGAAAAGTTCATTTAATTCTTCTTCTTCTCCTTATCGTCGTCATACAGTAATATCAGTAAATGTGTACACACATACACATACTCGTGTAGTCAATCACTATGATGACAGAGAAAGAAGAAACAATCAACTGAATTTTCCGTGAACATAAAATGTAGCACAATAAGAATTTTACACTACATAATTCTTAAATGCTTTGTATATGGAGATGTACTAAAAGTGTATGACTTGTCAATATAAGGATGAGCAAAAAGGTAATAAAACCAATCAATGTTTGATCGAGTAAGTCGTGACCCGACATACTTGTTACGACAAACGGCGTTAACAAATTTATGCAACCCTACACTAATGTACAAATTTGAGATTAAAATTTGCAACTCTGCAAATTTGTACTATCGAAATGTTATTGAAGATTTGAATTAACAGATTATAAGTAATCAAGCGAATCAAAGCAAGTTGGAGGAAGGACAACAAATTTTGAACGCGTCTGTTAGTACATATATGTAATATAACATAAAATAAATTCAAATAATATACAAATAAAAATAAATATTTATTTTTAATTAATCGTGTCATTACATTGTTACAATACTAGTTGAAACGATTTTACTAAAATTTTTGGGATCGAACAGTTCGAATAGCTTGCTATCCGAACGAGCGCTCTTATAGTCGGGCACGCAATAATTTACTCGGCGACTATAAGTAGTTCTGGCTTTAAGCGAGGATGTCTGTTTTCGACCGCTCGCTTATAGTAGCCGCCAGCGAGCTATCAGCTCTTCCCGGGGTCATTTTGACCAACCGCATATACCAGGAGCAACCATCCGCCACCTCGTTGGTTGTTCCTATATATTTCTATAAAGGTCTCCCTCTTCTAGGTGTGAGGCCAGGGCGCTGGATACAGGAGACCCCTGTATCAGGCTACCCTACATAACTATCAATCACCTGGAGGCTTCTGGTTAGGCGGATCTGCCAGACGACTGATTTATTAGGTGCGACCAGGTGACACTGGTCAATCCTATAAACCCTCATTGTATAAGTAGGGTTAGGTATTCCATTTAGGCGTAGCAGAAGAAATTGAATTTGTATTGAAAAATTGTAAAAAGAAAGAAAGAAAGGAAAATAAACAAAAATACAACAAAGTAGTAGTAGTTCCATTAGTACCCAGCCGAACACTCTTCTAGTGTCGGTGAATTGATTGCCAACAGGCAATCGTGTGGAATTCGGTCCTCCTCCTACAACAAGAGGTTTTACGCTGCTCTCTTGCTTGACCCTGGCTGACTGAATAATACCTAAGCTGGAAACAAAAGTCACGGGTTACAACCGCATGTTTTTCGGGAGACTATATGTTGTGTAATGGTGGTGTTTTCGCAAGGCAACTTATCTAACTGCCTCAACCGGGTGAGGCTGGCGCAATCCTTGTTGAACTCATCGCAAGTCAACTCACTGCCTGTCATGTAGTTTGTTTTGAGCGCTATGTGATGACACCTTTATTTGTTAATGAGGGGTAGTCATGTAGCTCGCTCTGCTTACTATCTGATGGCGTCTTCATTATTAATGGGGGTCCTCTATATGGCGACCAAGGGGCAACGTCCTTCTGGCAACCGCTGGGAGGCGGCTGAAGTGAGTGGCGAAAATCTAATCGGTTAGAAGTTTTGCGTTGGGTTTGAGACCGGCCACATAAAAATCCCCCCAGTGTATATTATAAAAATGCCTGGAAATGGACTACCCCCTTTGTTGATAACCCCCGCAAACGAAAAAAGGACTATTATTTACGGATATACACCTGGATTATCCGGTCCATTTATAAGGAGGGTGCTTCTATCCGGCTGGTTGATGTCCACGCAAAATGCAGGGCTGACATCAACGCTCTCTAGAAAATGCGATGGACGGGACAGGGCTGCTTTAAAAGAGCGTCCTGTGGTATACACTACAGTTGTCATGCTGAAAGACACGAATTAAGATGTGCATTTTTGGACAGCAAGAGACTACCACATTTTGTTTTACATTTCACGCCTGTGAACGAACGACTGGCCACAATCTGCATCAGCGCAATATTCTTTAACATCAGGCTTATATGTACCCACTTGATATAATCAAGTGAAGTTTCAATATTAAAATTATCCAGTATGCTTGCATGTCCGAAGGACTTTGATGTCCATTGGTGCAAGCGGGTAAGGCCTAAAGCAGAATTAGCCGCTAGCTGCTTACCAAGTAAGTCAAGCGGAGTAAGATGCAGAAGCACTTCTAGTGCTAACGTTGGAGTTGTTCTCAGTGCTCCCGTTATTAATATACAAGCTGCTCTTTCTATATTTTCAAATGGCCTGACATGGGAGGATTTAGTAAGTGCAGTCCACCAGGTCTGTACCCCATACAGGAGGACTGGCCTGATAACCGCCTTATAAATACAACAAACAATTTTCGGTTGCATTCCCCACTTTTTCCCTATTGCTTTTTTACAGGCATAGAGTGCAGTGCTGGCTTTCTCAACCCTACAGTTTAGTTTGATGTTTTTCTTCCAGTTTAGTTTTCGGTCTAGGACTATTCCTAGATAGCGAGTTTCTTCTCGCAGAGTTAATAGAACCCCCCTAGAGTGGGAACGTTTAAGTGTGCTGTTTTATGCTTTGTGGAGAACAAAATCAGCTCAGTTTTTTGTGGGTTCGCATTTAAGCCCCTATCCTTAGCCCATTTCGATAACATATTAAGATTTATTTGAATAATATCCCTTAGTATTTCCGGAAATTTTCTAGCCACCAACAAGACAACGTCATCGGCATAAGCAATCACTCCGCACCCCTTCCTCTCTATTTCCCAAAGTAGTTCGTTAACTACTAAGTTCCATAAAACAGGGTAAAGTACCCCACCTTGTGGGGTTCCTCTTCTTACACGTTTCGTGATGGATGTAATGAGTCTATCTTGCAATAGCCGTTCTATCCATCTGCTGAGCGTTACCTCCACCCCGAGTGGTGCAAGAGCCACCGTGATTGCCCTGGGTTGAACTTTGTTGAAGGCACCATCCATATCAGTGAATACCACAGTTGAAACTAACGCATGTAGCGCTGTTTCAACGGACCTTCACTTGCATGGAGACAGCATCTCGCTGCTTATGGTGTATCTTAGATGGATATCCAGCAATCTTTCCAGTGTTTTATGTAAGAATAACGATAGACTAATTGGTCTAAAGTCCTTTGGGCTTGTATGGGAGCTCTTTCAAGCCTTGGGCATGAAGACAACCTTGACTTGTCTTCAGAGTTTTGGAATATAGCCAAGGCTTTTGCAGGTAATGAAAATCTGCTTTAGCCATGGAAGAATCAGTTTGGCTACCTGTTGTAGCTGTGCTGGAATTATTCTGTTAGGTCCAGGGGATTTGTAGGGCTTGAACGTGTTTATCGCCCAAGTAATTCTCTCCGATGCAACTATTGAATAGTCTAGCGGTAATGGCTTGTAATAGGGCGGGGTTTCAGTTTCAGACGGATCGTTTGGGTTGGGTGCATTTATGAGCATTTGCAGCGTTTCAGTAGTGGTTGTGGTCCACATTCCATTTGGTTTGACCAGAACACTTGGAGTATGGGGTAATTTATAAGACTAGAAGCAGCAGAAGCGTCTTCTATATCCCTGCAGAAGCTCTTCCAGGCTTCCCTTTGGCATTTCCTGAGGTTGTATTTATAAGTTCTGAGGGCCGATTTATAACCCGCCCAATCTGATTCTAGGTGAGAGCTTTTACCACAATTGAAGAGCTCGCGACTCGGTTCGTTTCGCTCGGTGGTACGAGCGAAACGATGATGCACAGGCCTTACAATATCTGTAACCGATCCAGTCTCTTCATATTTCTTCACAATTTTGCCAATTGCTTGCGTAGTTGGACGATTATGTAAACCATAATCTCCTCTTAAAGCACGATATGTGGCTGTGGCAGAATCACCATTTTTGTAGTAGGTTTTTACAATTTTAATGCGTTGTGCGATAGTTAAGCGATCCATTTTCGCAAATTTCAGACTTTGAACTGAAAAAGAAAGAAATTGCTTTAACAACTCAGTTTGACAGATGTCGAATTCTAGCCCTATACTTTTGAAACCGCGAAATGGATAACCCTTTATATAAGTGTAGTGACAAAATACGATTGCGTAAATTTTATAACGTTTTTTGAAATTTACGATCCTCTTATTGTTTATGAAGCAGCAACATCCACACACACAGGCATACGTATTATCATCAACCACCAATTGCAACAACATTGCCACCATCAGTGCAACCGACATTGAAAGTTCACCTGCAGAAAACTCTCTCACTTAAACTAATATATGTCGTGAGTATCAATATACGCTTAATTACATCTAAATCAACCAATTTGTTATTCTAATAATATCAATTACTTAAACATTTTTATTTCTTATATTTTCCAGATTGGATCTAAGTAGTTGCATCCACAGCAACAACCTTTTTAAACAAATTATTTAAATAGTAAAGATACTAATATTTATTTCCTTATTCAGATGTAAATCTATGCTACATGCTACAGGAAAGATGCAATTCGAGGCAACCGCAGCTGTTTATTAAAGATTTGTAAATTATTTTTAATTGTAAATATATATCAAAAGAAAGGTAATTTCATGACTTTTCTTTTGATTATAATAGCTTTAAATTCTAATTATGTAACTTTTGTCTAAAAGTAATATCGTATTAATATTGTAATTTCTTCATATTTCATAATGCGGCCTTATGTAATTTTTTTTTTAATATGATTTGTTTTAAAAAATCGTCGAAATTAATATAAGTACTAATATTATTACTATTACTATTATTACTGTTATTATTATTATTACTATGACGATCATTATAATTATTATTGTTATTATTAATAATAATATATTAATATTTTTAAATAAAATAAAGAATTTGACTTTTTAAATTGTGTTTGAAAATTTTAAGAATATTTAAAATTTAGTTAGTCTTTTCCCATCGCCTATACAAAGCTACCCACTTTTTAAACCACTTTAGAAGGTAATGAAAAACACATATTAACTAGATAATTACCCAGTTCTGAATGGCAGGATGTTTGTTCAACTACATTTTCATATATATACGATTGAACATTCGTTCTATCATTCATTCATTGATTTTTCGTAATTTATTACATAAATTATCACGCTATACTAAATAAATCATTGCGGCTCAATTATTTCTTTTTCTCTTTCCTGATTTGTTACATAAATCATTACGTTATCATAAGTGAATCATCGCGAGTAATTGTGAATGATTACATTTAAAAACTTAAATAACTTAATTATAATTACGTTCATTTTGCGTTGTGCGTGTGATTATTATTGAACTCTTTCGACTTGGGACAAAACGATACGGTGTCTACTACTACCGGAATTGTTCTATTTTGAAATTATAAATTTCTATACGTTTTAATTCGCGGGCAAACTGCCAATTTTCTACAGGTTTAGTTTAAATAAAGATTACGTAATTTAGAAGAATCAAGCATCTGATACACGATCAGCAAATCGATTCTAATTCCCTTTCACTTATTTTGTCCCCTGCTACTGTAGTTATCCGAATTACGTGAAGTTAGCAGTTTTCAACGGTTTGCACGGCCTCTCACATTATATTGTATTTCTCTTAGAACAATATTCCAATTGCTTCTACATTCTATTTGCTTTTTCTTCAGTATACTAATTTGTAACTGTACAAATTATTAGCAAGATGGCGGAAACCGATAAATATTTCCAACTTATAGATACAGACACTCATAGCACATATGCGCTCGAAGTCCAGAAGAAGGAATTCGAACATAGGTAAAATTAAACCGAAGCTTAAGGATTGTAAAATCTGTTACATTCGTTGCCTGGCGAACATTACCGCACATCTTCACGATTTGACGGCGATCATATTGTCTCCAGTTGATGCTCCAGTCTCTAGTTCCCGCTGAGAGTTACGTTCCACAATATTCCTTCTCGAGATTCAACTTCCACCATGGGATACCGTGTAACAGACTAAATCTTAGTCTGTTACAACCTTTTGCATACCTACCTACGAACACTCCATAAATCATTAAAATATGCAATGTACCAACAATAAACAAACAATAGCAAATATGTGTATCATAGAAAAGTTCATTTAATTCTTCTTCTTCTCCTTATCGTCGTCATACAGTAATATCAGTAAATGTGTACACACATACACATACTCGTGTAGTCAATCACTATGATGACAGAGAAAGAAGAAACAATCAACTGAATTTTCCGTGAACATAAAATGTAGCACAATAAGAATTTTACACTACATAATTCTTAAATGCTTTGTATATGGAGATGTACTAAAAGTGTATGACTTGTCAATATAAGGATGAGCAAAAAGGTAATAAAACCAATCAATGTTTGATCGAGTAAGTCGTGACCCGACATACTTGTTACGACAAACGGCGTTAACAAATTTATGCAACCCTACACTAATGTACAAATTTGAGATTAAAATTTGCAACTCTGCAAATTTGTACTATCGAAATGTTATTGAAGATTTGAATTAACAGATTATAAGTAATCAAGCGAATCAAAGCAAGTTGGAGGAAGGACAACAAATTTTGAACGCGTCTGTTAGTACATATATGTAATATAACATAAAATAAATTCAAATAATATACAAATAAAAATAAATATTTATTTTTAATTAATCGTGTCATTACATTGTTACAATACTAGTTGAAACGATTTTACTAAAATTTTTGGGATCGAACAGTTCGAATAGCTTGCTATCCGAACGAGCGCTCTTATAGTCGGGCACGCAATAATTTACTCGGCGACTATAAGTAGTTCTGGCTTTAAGCGAGGATGTCTGTTTTCGACCGCTCGCTTATAGTAGCCGCCAGCGAGCTATCAGCTCTTCCCGGGGTCATTTTGACCAACCGCATATACCAGGAGCAACCATCCGCCACCTCGTTGGTTGTTCCTATATATTTCTATAAAGGTCTTCCTCTTCTAGGTGTGAGGCCAGGGCGCTGGATACAGGAGACCCCTGTATCAGGCTACCCTACATAACTATCAATCACCTGGAGGCTTCTGGTTAGGCGGATCTGCCAGACGACTGATTTATTAGGTGCGACCAGGTGACACTGGTCAATCCTATAAACCCTCATTGTATAAGTAGGGTTAGGTATTCCATTTAGGCGTAGCAGAAGAAATTGAATTTGTATTGAAAAATTGTAAAAAGAAAGAAAGAAAGGAAAATAAACAAAAATACAACAAAGTAGTAGTAGTTCCATTAGTACCCAGCCGAACACTCTTCTAGTGTCGGTGAATTGATTGCCAACAGGCAATCGTGTGGAATTCGGTCCTCCTCCTACAACAAGAGGTTTTACGCTGCTCTCTTGCTTGACCCTGGCTGACTGAATAATACCTAAGCTGGAAACAAAAGTCACGGGTTACAACCGCATGTTTTTCGGGAGACTATATGTTGTGTAATGGTGGTGTTTTCGCAAGGCAACTTATCTAACTGCCTCAACCGGGTGAGGCTGGCGCAATCCTTGTTGAACTCATCGCAAGTCAACTCACTGCCTGTCATGTAGTTTGTTTTGAGAGCTATGTGATGACACCTTTATTTGTTAATGAGGGGTAGTCATGTAGCTCGCTCTGCTTACTATCTGATGGCGTCTTCATTATTAATGGGGGTCCTCTATATGGCGACCAAGGGGCAACGTCCTTCTGGCAACCGCTGGGAGGCGGCTGAAGTGAGTGGCGAAAATCTAATCGGTTAGAAGTTTTGCGTTGGGTTTGAGACCGGCCACATAAAAATCCCCCCAGTGTATATTATAAAAATGCCTGGAAATGGACTACCCCCTTTGTTGATAACCCCCGCAAACGAAAAAAGGACTATTATTTACGGATATACACCTGGATTATCCGGTCCATTTATAAGGAGGGTGCTTCTATCCGGCTGGTTGATGTCCACGCAAAATGCAGGGCTGACATCAACGCTCTCTAGAAAATGTGATGGACGGGACAGGGCTGCTTTAAAAGAGCGTCCTGTGGTATACACTACAGTTGTCATGCTGAAAGACACGAATTAAGATGTGCATTTTTGGACAGCAAGAGACTACCACATTTTGTTTCACATTTCACGCCTGTGAACGAACGACTGGCCACAATCTGCATCAGCGCAATATTCTTTAACATCAGGCTTATATGTACCCACTTGATATAATCAAGTGAAGTTTCAATATTAAAATTATCCAGTATGCTTGCATGTCCGAAGGACTTTGATGTCCATTGGTGCAAGCGGGTAAGGCCTAAAGCAGAATTAGCCGCTAGCTGCTTACCAAGTAAGTCAAGCGGAGTAAGATGCAGAAGCACTTCTAGTGCTAACGTTGGAGTTGTTCTCAGTGCTCCCGTTATTAATATACAAGCTGCTCTATCTATATTTTCAAATGGCCTGACATGGGAGGATTTAGTAAGTGCAGTCCACCAGGTCTGTACCCCATACAGGAGGACTGGCCTGATAACCGCCTTATAAATACAACAAACAATTTTCGGTTGCATTCCCCACTTTTTCCCTATTGCTTTTTTACAGGCAGTGCTGGCTTTCTCAACCCTACAGTTTAGTTTGATGTTTTTCTTCCAGTTTAGTTTTCGGTCTAGGACTATTCCTAGATAGCGAGTTTCTTCTCGCAGAGTTAATAGAACCCCCCTAGAGTGGGAACGTTTAAGTGTGCTGTTTTATGCTTTGTGGAGAACAAAATCAGCTCAGTTTTTTGTGGGTTCGCATTTAAGCCCCTATCCTTAGCCCATTTCGATAACATATTAAGATTTATTTGAATAATATCCCTTAGTATTTCCGGAAATTTTCTAGCCACCAACAAGACAACGTCATCGGCATAAGCAATCACTCCGCACCCCTTCCTCTCTATTTCCCAAAGTAGTTCGTTAACTACTAAGTTCCATAAAACAGGGTAAAGTACCCCACCTTGTGGGGTTCCTCTTCTTACACGTTTCGTGATGGATGTAATGAGTCTATCTTGCAATAGCCGTTCTATCCATCTGCTGAGCGTTACCTCCACCCCGAGTGGTGCAAGAGCCACCGTGATTGCCCTGGGTTGAACTTTGTTGAAGGCACCATCCATATCAGTGAATACCACAGTTGAAACTAACGCATGTAGCGCTGTTTCAACGGACCTTCACTTGCATGGAGACAGCATCTCGCTGCTTATGGTGTATCTTAGATGGATATCCAGCAATCTTTCCAGTGTTTTATGTAAGAATAACGATAGACTAATTGGTCTAAAGTCCTTTGGGCTTGTATGGGAGCTCTTTCAAGCCTTGGGCATGAAGACAACCTTGACTTGTCTTCAGAGTTTTGGAATATAGCCAAGGCTTTTGCAGGTAATGAAAATCTGCTTTAGCCATGGAAGAATCAGTTTGGCTACCTGTTGTAGCTGTGCTGGAATTATTCTGTTAGGTCCAGGGGATTTGTAGGGCTTGAACGTGTTTATCGCCCAAGTAATTCTCTCCGATGCAACTATTGAATAGTCTAGCGGTAATGGCTTGTAATAGGGCGGGGTTTCAGTTTCAGACGGATCGTTTGGGTTGGGTGCATTTATGAGCATTTGCAGCGTTTCAGTAGTGGTTGTGGTCCACATTCCATTTGGTTTGACCAGAACACTTGGAGTATGGGGTAATTTAGATAGGATTTTCCTAAGACTAGAAGCAGCAGAAGCGTCTTCTATATCCCTGCAGAAGCTCTTCCAGGCTTCCCTTTGGCATTTCCTGAGGTTGTATTTATAAGTTCTGAGGGCCGATTTATAACCCGCCCAATCTGATTCTAGGTGAGAGCTTTTACCACAATTGAAGAGCTCGAGACTGGCTCAGTGGTTATTGTGTTGGCCTTCTGATATGCAGGTCGTGGTTCAATCCCCGGCTGATGCTTAACAAATTTAATATCGAAAAGATTTTTCTTTCGAACGGTACCCACCTGTTGGCAAGCAATTGGCAATTATTCCGACAGTAACAACTTGCCATGAAAAAGCTTCTAAAAAGAACTCTGTGACAAAGCTCAGAAAAAGTGATGTCACAAGTGTTCTGCCGTTCGGAACCAGCTAAAATAAGTAGGTCCATTCTAATACTGTCCAAAATTTAAGACGCACAACAGTAATGGAAGAGAAGCTCGGCCAATGAGCCCTTTGGGGCTTTAAGTGCCATATATTTATTTATTTATAGTTGGGGTCTCATCCCTGTTACACACTAGATGGTTTGTTGCAAGGATATAATTAAACAGTGACTCACCTCTGTCGTTAATATCCCTGCTACCCCAGATTGTATGGTGCGCGTTGGCGTCGCATCCTATTATGAGTCCAGCCATGGACTTTTGGGCATCTTCTATCAGATGCCTGAGATTGCTTGGTGATGGTGATTCCAGATGGTCATGCGCGAGGTAGGCTGATGCGAATCAGCAAAACATACCTATATTCTCTGCGCATACCACCGTCGTATCTAAATTGCTGTAATTACAGAGTGAAAGAAAGGTTATTGATTTTCTCAGAAATATGCAGCCCCAGGTCTACCTGTGTTACGCTTGTATATTAAGTTATATCCAGCTGTCCTTAGTCCACAAACCATGTTGCCAACTGTCCATGGCTCTTGGACCAGAACGATGTTTTCTCCGTCGGTTTCCAGACGAAGGATTAGAGCGGTTGAGGCCGCCTTAGACTTGTGAAGGTTTATCTGGAGGCAATGAAGCATCACCGCTACCACTGGTCACTTTCACTTCCACAATAAGGACGTTGACCTCATCGTCTCCAGAGTCCAGCAACTCATCATCCAGTAAAATCCGATCCATATACCCTGCAGCATCGGATTCTGAGGAGCGTGTACCCACGCTCTGACGGATGAGGAAAATGTGACCAAGGAGAGCTTCTTTCAGCTCTTCGAAGCAGCTTACGACCGCAGCGCCCGTCACGATATCAAAATTGTGTTTGCCGACTTTAATGCCAGGGTGGGCAAGGAAGGTACCTTTGGTCCAACTGTCGGAAAATTCAGTCTCCACCAGAACACCTTCGATATCGGAATAAGACTGATCGACTTCGCCGCAGCACGAAACATGGTAATTGGTGGTATCAGATTCTAACATCTGGACATCCACAAAGCGACATGGATGTCTCCAGATCAACGAACAAGAAACCAAACTGATCATGTGGTGATTGATGGAAGGCATGCTTTCAGTGTGATGGACGTGAAATCGATCCATGGTGCCAATATCGACTCGGATCACTACCTTGTTGCAGCTAAGGTGCGCACACGTTTATGTGTCGCAAATAACAAGAGAAGTCCCACACAGAGAAAGCTCGACGTCAGTAAGCTGCTATCACTAGAGAGAGCAGATGCATTTGCCACTCGACTATCGGATATGCTTATGCAGAACACTTCCCCACTTGATGATACATGCGTACGGTGGACACATGTATCCCACTCCATGACTCCTGCTGCCGAAGAGGTAATCGAGGTACCGGCCTCTGAGGAATGAGAAAGACGCAGCGTAAAGAAAAACCCTACGTGCTGGCGCAACGCAAGCTGTTAAGGAGCGGTACATAGAGAAAAGGAGTGCAGAGAGACGTCTTTTCAGGTGCAAGAAGAGGGAGCGGGAAAGACGAGAAAGACGAGGAGATAGAAATGTATACCGACAAGAATGAGACTTCGAAAAGATCAAGCGCCTGAGTGGCGATTTAAATCCCGGAGCCTCTTCTTGTCGTGATGAAAATGGGAATCTGGTTACAGATGTCCAGAGTGTACTGAGCCTATGGAGGAAACACTTCTCCAAGTTACTGAATGGCGATGCTACGAACAATTCCGCCATTGGAAGAGATTGCCCGATAACCCCAATTACAGATGATGGTGTTGATGTTCCACCACCTGACTATGACGAGGTTGCAACGGCCATTTTAAGTATTGTGTACTATTTTTCCACAACACTCACTAAGTATCTAATGGCTAGACTCAAGGATGTAACGCACAAGATTCGCACCAAGGCCTAAGCTCTAGTTAGCTGAAATTAAACAATTATGCTTTATCAATTATACGATACTTGCGGTTTTGGGTTTTCGCTTTATTCCTAGTATTACTTCCAATTTTAAACTTTTACACTAATACTGGAGGGCCTCGTATGGATCGCAGTATTTACAATTTCTTACATTGTTACACTAATACTGGAGGGCCTCGTAAGGATCGCAGTTTTTAAAATTTCTTACACGCTAGCACTTCACACCTCTGTACAAGACTTACAACTGAGAAGCGACTGCCTTCACTAAGCTGGGAGCTTATATACCATTTTTCTAATACTAGCCAAATATCAATCTACCCACATACCAACATATAGCATACAATAATATATTCACACCACTTATGTGTATGTATATATGTATGTGTTTATGTACACTATGGATGCACTCCACATGTGTGTGTATATATTACATGAGAAAGCAAGTTTTTGATATTCACACACATGAGTAATCCGCGTGATTTTAGTTATCATGTATGCTTACACGGGTATGCTTACGTAAGTGCAGAACTACGAATTGTGTGGGAAAGTGCTTTGTCAGCATTTTCACACCCAACTCCAACTCAGTTGCCACAATGTTCTGGCATTCCACAATTATAAGTAATATTAATATGGATTGTGTATATCACAACTTCGAGTAATGTTGGTATGTGTATGGATAAATATGTATTTCACAATTTCGGGAAATATGTCGCGAGGCAAAATATACATATGTGCATATTTCATATTTTGGCTCGCAACATCCCTCCCTTCTCTCAGGAAGAAAAAATTATCATTATGAAATAATAATAATTTTTTCTTATAAGGAAAAAGTTAAAATTATGCTTATTTTGTAAGATTAAGAACAATTCAAAACCTACGAAACTTATGTGGAATAAAATTCGAAGTGTTATATACATACTCGTATATAGTTACTGGTAATTCAACGATTATGGTTCTCATGATGACGATGTTCTTCTTGCTGGTTGTTGTTTGCTGTACTTAGCTTATTAATAGTTTTGTTCTTAAAGTCTGGCGATGAAAACAGTAACTTTCTCTTTATCAAAGTTCGATTTTTGTTTCGGCAATTAAAGCGAGATTATTTACATTGGGTTGATCTTCTGGATTTTTGGTCATGGAAGCGTTATCTGGATTATTATCTTGGTTTAAGTGAAAGCTGGTTTGGTGTACTTGTGGGTTGATTCTGGTGTCTAATGCGTCCAATGGTCTGATTCGACCGAAAATTTTTTTTTATGGAAAGGTATGAACAACAGCTTGCAAAGTGGGATTTGTGTGTACCGCACTGCTAAGCAATATTGTCGATGTGAAACTCTGTACTCCTGGTGTAAGTGTTTACTGATTGGAGCAATAATGAATATGCAATTTTGGATCTGTTGTTTATAATTTTCTTCTGGTGTGGATCAAAATCCATTTCCACTGATAAATACGGTAGCTGAAATATTTCATTAGGTTTTGGTTGCATAGTTATTATTGTTGATGTCTCTTTGCTACGTCACGCTGGCTGGTACGCCAAAGTTATTGGTGTAAATTTTATTGTTTTGTAAGTTTGTTATGGGTACTCGCTGTACTGGGTCTGCTTTGTTTTCTGCTCTGGGTTTCATCACTGCCAGCTCGGAATATTCATTGTGGAAGTCGACAAAATACTTAAAGAAACCAATTAACCACATAGCACCCATAAAAACTAACAATGGTACATGGGCTAGAAGCAACGAAGATAAGCTAATATTTGTCTAAAATATTTCAACCCAATGATGAACAATATGATGAACTTCTTAGCATCCCTGGACATAAAAATAGCGTAATTCCTCTTATAACCAAACGAGAAATAAAAGCGAAAATTATTAAAATGAAAAACAAAAAAAAACGCTTGGTTTTGACCTTATAACAGCGGAAATTTTAAAAGAGCTACCAGACATTGCAATTAGTAAACTCCTACAACTGTTCAATACTTCAATCCGCTTGAAGTATATACCTAGCATATGAAAAACTTCTGAAGTAAAAATGGTCCTCAAACCTGGTAAATCACCAGAGGAAATTTCTTCATACAGACTAATTTCGCTTTTACCAATTATATTAAAGCTATTCGAAAAACTGATATACAATAGACTCATCCCCATAATTGAATCGAAAAGGCTAATTCCTACACATCAATTTGGATTTCGTAGCAAGCATTCTACCATTGACCAAGTACATCGCATTATAGATGAACTAGAAAAAACACTAGAAGTGAAAAAAGTGTGCTCTGCTCTTTTCCTCGATGTTGCACAAGCCTTCGATAAGGTGTGGCGTGAATGCCTTTTAAATAAGATAGAAGTTACTTGCCCTTTCAGTACTACACGATTCTAAAATCATAGATCACTACGATATATTTTCACATAAACCAAGAAAATGTTTGCTCCAATCTAAGAGAAATAAAAGCTGGTGTGCGCCAAGGAAGGGTACTTGGACCACTTCTCTACCTTCTCTTTACCTTGGATTTACCGATACCACCTGAAAGTAAAATAGCAACATTCGCCGATGATACGGCAATGCTAACAGTCGAAAAATCTGTCGAAGAATCAACAGCTAAATTGCAAACAGCTAGTAATTCTATCGTAAACTGGACCAGGCGATGGCGTATTCAACTAAACTCAACAAAATCAGTACATGTTGAATTTACCAACGACCGAATTACACAGCTCCCAATCTTCATAGCCAGGTACCTTTTGCAAACACCGTGAAGTATCTTGGTATAACACTAGACACCAAACGCCGATGGAAGGAACAACGAAAAGAATATCGTGAGCAGGTTATCGTGATATTGCTGATACTCCATCTCGTCGTATTTATACCACATATAGTAAACATTGTTCTCGGGTAAGAAACCAGAATCACACTGTCAACCTAGAAAGAAATGGCTAATGAGAGCAAAGGCATACTGGGCGCAATGACAAAACCTGTATTTGCGATATGGATGTTTATACCGAGCATGGGAAAGTGAAGAAGGAAAAATCACCAATGATCTTTATAGTGGTACCCAAGGCAAGAAAAAATGAAGTGATAGCTGAAAGAAACGATTTTATTGGGTTGGATGCCATGATCATGTCGCTGATTGGATTCAGAAGTGCAATGGCCAAAGGTCTCACGAAGAAAAGTTGAGGGAAAATGCATCAATAGATTGTAGCTGCGCCATTTGAACGAATTGATATGGATATAGCTGGACCATTTCACACAAGCAATGCAGGGAACAAGTTTGTTTTGGTGGTTATAGATTACTTCAGTAAATGGCATGAAGTATACCCCATTCCAAATCAAGAAGCTAGTACAGTTGCCGATGTAGTTGCCAATCAATGGATTACCCGCTTTGTTATACCGATGGAGTTACACTCATACCAAGGTCGAAATTTCGAATCAGTTGTATTCCAGTTGTATCCAGGTCTGGTGGCGAGGTAACGTATCTAATTGCCTTTTCTTTTTGCTGTTTGGTAAGCACACGTACCCATTCTTCGATCTGTGCTTTTATTTCCGCTCTAACAGTTCCTGATCTTCCACTTTTCATCGACGAACCCTTTTCAAAGTTGACGACGGCAGCAACTACTCTTCAATGACCAATCACCATTCCTTTCTTCACAACTGTAGATGTATTAGTTGGATTTAGTATTCGTACCGGTACCATTCCATTTTCTTTACGATCTACTAATGTCTTACCATACATGATGTTTTTATTCTATATTTCTTTATCCGCTTCCAATAACCACAATTTAAATGTCCCATCATCCATCATGATTTGGGGACCCTCTTGGCGTTATTCGTTAGATGTTTCCACTGCGTTTATAAACGATGTTTAATGGTAACTCGACATTTGCATAGCGTAATATCCGTTTATTTAAATCTAACGTAAATCCATTATCAATATTAAAATCAACACTGATTATTACGTCATCAATGATGTCGGCCACAGTAAATTCATGATCCCACGTGAAATTTCCAATAGATACTCGTTTCCTAATCTTACCCAGAATCTGTGCATCCTCAACCATTGCCGTACGCAATTTTATTCCCAGTAAAGGCTGAAACCTCTTTACGTCTTTTATTATAGAATGTGATACTGATACCCTGAATACTGGCAGGGTTAACATGAATTCCATATTGTCCAGTTTTCCACCGATAATCAAACTTGACTAATGTGAGATGATGAGGCAACCCACTGTTGGAGTCAATTCACGCCCTGTTGAACTGACTCGATTGAAACAATTCAATTCCGAAAGTGATAGTGGCAACTTAACACCATTTAAGATTTTGTATTGCAAATTGAAAATTCTAGAGGAAAATTATCGAAGTGGAATTTGAATCATATTAGCAGTTGGTGACAGAATTGGGATTCTGTTAAGATGGTAAAAATTTACCAACTAAAAGTGGACGAGCTTAAAAAGTTTAATCTATGGTTATCAGTACAAAAGCGGAGCTGCTGGTGAGGATAACGCAAACCAACGAGGCTAAGGCCGATATACATGCTGTTGTACCCGCTGAGGCAGAGAACAAGATAGATTCGAGTGGTGAACTTGTGGATTTCATGAAAACCAAAATGCAACAGCTACAAGAAAACGCATCTCGCCATGAGGGCGTTATTTGTGAATTGCTTACGGTAATTCAAGAAAATACACCTAGCCAAGAAAACTTTATTGATGAATTCCAGAAAACAATTGACTACAGGTTTCAAGAACATTAGGCTTGCCAAGAACATGTCATCGTGAATCTACAAAAAGGAATTGATCTCAGATTTCAGGAAATTTCCGTAGCTATTTATGACAAAGCCACAGAGCCGATATTACATGTGGATGACTTGGATGATAACATGAAGGAACATGTAGACAGACATGATGAATTGAAAAAGCTCGAGAAATTAGAGTGCGAATTTAATAAAATAAAAATAAGAGGAGGAAATACATCTGTGATTAGAGAATCATGTACAATTAAACTAAAGTCACCAACATTTGATGGAACTACGCCGTTCAAATAAGTAAGTCTCTTCTAATACCGTTCAAAATTTAACACGCACAACACTAATGCCAAAGGGACCTTCGGGGCTTATAAGTGCCATATATTTATTTATTATTATTTTTTTTTTTTAAATTTGCATATATAGTATTCGTATATTTATACAAAATTTGTATTTTGATATACTTTAGTTTTTAAGCATTTTTTTAAAAGCTTTTTTTTCATTTGTTGCTTTTTTTTAGTTATATAGTATAAATTGCAAACAAAGTAAGGAATTTGTCTTGTTCATATAATTAGTAACCAGTAGATAAGCGGAGAGGGACGTAATGGGGACCCTAAATATGGTTGACTTTGACGGAGTACTTTGTATGTTATGAGGGTTCTAAGAGGGATAATTTAAAGGAGGTTTTCAAGATAATTCCGAGGCTTAGTATGAGAGCTATATAAGAAGTTTCTTGTAAATCTAATTAACTTTGCAATATTAATCCACACCTTAAATTTGGTTGTCATTGGAGTGGTCATGGCCAGATTATTTCCGACTACCATATTAATGAATTGTCAATTGATCTCAATTATGGTTATTCTAGACAGAAGATTGTAAGAGTTACAGCTGTTTCAATTTAAAAGAAGTACAGGCACTTTGTATGGGAGCTACTATAAAAGTAGGCGTGGCTCACCCATTTCTGGCAAGGTTATGTAGCAGTATAATATAATTCTATGTGCTAAATATTGTTGTCCCAGATGGTATATTAAGTGATTTATAGCAAGTTAGAGAACATTCCAACTTCCAGTATATTACTCGATCTACATACTATATCCAAAGAATAATTACTCCTTAACTTCATGCATACTTTTCCTTCTATCGTAGATAAAGAGATTGGTAGAGAATTTAAGAAAATTGTCAATGGTCGTAGAACAGATGTGAGGGAAAGGTAAATCAACACAGTTGAGAAACCTGTAGCTGGAAACCTCGAGTTAAGATATGCCTTGGTATTAGTAACAAGTAGAATAGACTGTTACTGCCGGATGTATTCGATCTGGAAGATTCACGCTTTCTCGCATACAGTTGGTATATATTTCCCACTTTCGCTTCGTAAAGCACGAAAGTGAAAGAAACAGTGTTTGGCAGGATAGCCAAAATTGTAAGTAGCCATTTGTCAGTTAAGACAAATGTGACACGGACATTGGATGGTCTCGAAAATTTGCATTAAATGAGAAAAAAGTAATCCCCTACATAAAAAGTAAGCCTGGATACAGAGAAGCGAATTAGAGAAATATCGTAACTAAAAATTGTGTTTGTATACGATATAGTGCGATACACTATTTATTGTCGTGCTTATGTTCCGTAAGTGGAACAATGCACGGAGTGTTTATTATATTTGGAATGTCAGTCGACCTCTTCATTGAGTGCTGGAACCAGGGAGGTATATTAGTGATGTTCCACAAAAAATGAGTAACAGTATTTTGTGAGAGATAAGAAGTATTGAAATGTTGGATGTGGAATTAAAGTTGTTTTATGGCCATTTACTTCTACTGGGCCTTCCATATTGCTATTTTGTGGCCTCTTAACGTCTTTTGTGGTTGTATTTTAGATAGAAGAGTTTGTAGAAAGTATAAAACTAAAGGCTGCTCGTAGACCGGGTGTACACGAATGATAAGTCAACGTAGTTGACAAACCAAACTAAAAGGTGTGGAGTTGAAGTGTGCCATGATAAATCAGTGTCGAGCACTATATTTGTGAGAAAGAAATTTTGGTTGGGCGAGACCTTATTAAATGAGCCTCGAAGCTGAAAGCCTCCTGCTCTAACACGATCTAAATATCTACAGCAGTACAACGACCGTTGTGACCATGGGAGTACTCTTACGCACAGTGCGCTGGAAGTTGTACCTTCTCAGCTCGTAGAGCTCGCAAGAAAGAAAAGAGATGCAAAATTGGCTGTATTGCCTGGGTTGAATTGATAGCACGATAGTTCACTATGTTTATGAAAATGTATTGCAGCAAATAGTGTTAATCATGGGAATCATATGCATGTAATCTATACCAGTACATAGTTTCATTGACGATTCGTAGAATTCGGTCAATTGAAACGTTTGGTTAGGATAATTAAACAAATTCGAAGAATTTGACATAACGATGCTACTTAATGTGGTCGTAACTCCAGTCAGTATGACTAGGCTACAGTGTCGCATTAAAATTTCCGTAATACCAATTTTGGTGTCCCTCTATCGGGCAAAATTGGATTCCTCTGCACGCGTTTAGACTTTCTATCATTTAATAAACGATGTCTTTTCGGGAAGTGATTATTGGAAATCATGCCTTTGACTTGAGATGTGAAACGATTTGTCAACATAACTGCCGGATGTTGCCACTTTACTGCACAAGTCCTGTAAGGTCGAACCATCTTTTTCGAAAAAAAATTGTGCAGGATTGCGTGTCATTTTTGTATTGTGCCGCATTCGGTGCGGCAGGGAATGGCTGTGGCACTCTGCAAGAGTATTCGAAGTTGCTAAGCAGTTAGCGCAAATACAGTATTTCACCTGTCAAAAATCAACATTCGTTAAGCGCTCTCCAATCAACATACCACACACAACACATAAAGCATCAATAATCAATACTCGTTCCGACTCATCAATCTGCATCCTCAACAATCAACATTCGTCATCCCTCCTCAAGGGCTCTTTTTCACTCGTGTGAAAGTAAACCTCCCACTTCAATTTCCCGCTTTTACTAAGAGTGTATCATCGCACATACATGGGAATATTTTAGAGTTAATTTTAATTACTTTCAAGATTAGTATAAGTTATATGAAATACTGTATTTTTAATTTTATTTACTTTTTATTTTAATTTTTTTTCTCATTCCCTTCGTCCCGGGTGGAGGTTCCGTCTCTTTTGCAGTATTCCTGTAAGGGAGCGGAATGTCTACGCCAGCACACGTGTGTCACGCGCTGCCCGTATAAAGTTTGCATGGGTTAGCAACCCTAATTCAATTCTATTCCATCGCGATATATTTCGCTCTTTCTCTCACTCTCTCCCGTTCTCTTCAACTATTCTGAAGAAAACGGGATTCTCATCACTTTCCGTTTTATTTACTTTCCTTATTGTTGATATAAACTCCCTATGAAAAAGAAGTGCCCGTTACTCTAAACATTAAAGTAAAAATTATAAACAAAATAAAAACCCAATTTCCCGAGCAGTGCGCGACCTTATCTCCTTCTTATACCCCGATTCCCGATTAATATAAACACATACATTACATTGATACATTTACTATTACCTTGTAAGAAGAAACAACGCTGAAACAACGGCACTGTAGCGATCATTCACTGATAACTTCTAGAAATCCAAGCGATTTCGAAGAAGATGTGGCTTGTGTCATAATGGACAGTTTCCGCTATTGACATTCACATGATATATGTTGATCTCCTGTGAATTCACCGGATGTTATGGGCGCTTGGGAGGATCAAATCGGATTGGTTGCTGATTCTGTTGGTGGCTGGATTGACAATTCTGTGGCTGGATGGGTTGCCGAGAGCCATTTCCAATATCCAACAAAGATTCCAGGGTCTGAAATCGTTTCGTCAAAAAGACATCGAAAGCGTTCCACGTCGGAATATCGTGCTTTTCCTTAATTGACTGCTTCCACAGACATAGGATGGTGTCGGGAAGTTTCGTTGAACACAAATAAATAAAAATTGCATCCCAATGGCTGGTATCGATATCTACAATTATAAATTTGCGATACAGTCGTTGATTGTTTGCTGCAAACCCTTTATGTTCCCACCAGTTTCGTGAACAAGTGGCTGTAAATTAAAAAGAGCCTTCAACTGAATATTAACGAGAATTCGCTTATTTTCGTATATTTCTTTAAGGTTATGCCACGAAATGAGAAAGCCATCATTAGTGAACGGAATTGACTTTATGATATTGTGAGCTTCATCTCGAGTCTTCTGAAGTAGGTGTTATAACTTCTCGACGGGTGATAACCGGGCATTGTTACGGTATAATGCGGTAAACATATCACGAAAACTAGGCCACGACATATACTTACTTACTACTTATGTGGCCATAACAACCGAATATCGATTTAGGCCGAAAATAACATGTTTCGCCAGCCATCTCTGTTCTTCGCTAGCTGGCGCCAGTTAGAAATTCCAAGCGCTGTCAGGTTCTCCAGTACTTGGTCTTTCCGCCGGAGGTTAGGTCTTCCTCTTCTGCGTCGTCCTCCAGCGGGTACCGAATATAACAACTTCTTAGCTGGAGCGTGTTCTTCCATTCGCTCGACATGACCTAGCCAGCGCAGCCGCTGGATTTTGATGCGCATTACTATGTCAATATCGGCATACAGCTCGTACAGCTCATGGTTGTATCTTATTCGGTACTCGCCACCAACGCAAATAGGTCCAAAGATCTTGCGTAAGACTTTTCTCTCGAAAACTCCGAGCATTCTCTCATCTGAGGTGGAAATTGTCCAGGCTTCAGCACCATATGTTGGGACAGGCATGATGAGAGACTTGTAGAGTGTAGTTTTCGTTCTTCGAGAGAGGGCTCAACTTCTCAATTGCTTACTCAGTCCAAAGTAACACCTGTTAGCAAGAGTTATTCTACGCATGATCTCCAGGCTGACGTCATTACAGTTGTTGATGTTGGTTCCATGATAGACAAAGTCCCTTACTATTTCAAAGGCGTAGTCAACAGTGACGTGCTGTCCAAGACGCCGGGACTCTTTGTTTGTTAACAGTAGATACTTCGTCTTGCCCTCGTTCACCGTAAGATCTATTCGACGCGACTCTCTTTCCAACTCTGAGAATGCTCCACTAACTGCTCGCGTGTTCATGCCGATTATGTCAATATCGTCGGCATACGCTAACAGCATGACACTTTTATTGAAGCTAGTGCCATTATGTCGTAGATCAGCAGCTCGTATTATTTTCTCCATAATAAGATTGAAGACGTCGCACGATAACAAATCACCTTGTCTGAAAGCCTGTTCAGTATTAAATGGTGAGGTGAGATCCTTTTCAATTTGCACTGCACAACAGAAGTTATGCAGTGTCATTCTACAAAGTCGAATCAGCTTTGCAGGAATACCGAACTCAGACATTGTTGCGTAGAGGTAATCCCTTACCGGACTGTCGAAAGCGGCTTTATAATCAACAAATAGGTGGTGTGTGTTGATCTGTTTTTCTTGGGTCTTCTCTAGGATTTGGCGCAGTGTGAAAATTTGGTCGAAGGTAGATTTACCAGGTCTAAAGTCTTACTGATAAGGTCCATTCAAGTTGTTGAGCATGGAATTCTATCTTTCACACAATACGCACGATAAGACCTTGTATGCGATGTTCAGGAGACTTATGCCACGGTAGTTGGCGCAAGTTGTGGGGTCTCCTTTTTATGTACGGGACCTAGAACACTGAGCCACCAATCAGGCAAGCTTTCATCCGACCATATTCTGCTTATGAGCTGATGGATGCAGGTGAGCAGCTCATCGCCTCCAGTCTTAAACAACTCGGCAGGCAGGCCATCAGCACCTGCGGCTTTGTTGTTTTTCAGCCTAGAAATTGCTTCTCTGACCTAATTATGGTAGGGTGGTGGAACATCTATACCATTATCCGTGATTGTGGAGTTCGGGAGATCTCCTCCACTGGTAGGATTGTTCAAGGTGTCGCCATTCAGTAACGTGGAGAAGTGTTCCCTCTATAAGCTCAGTACACTTTGGACATCTGTAACCAGATTCCCATTTCCATCACGACAGGAAGAGGCTCTGGGGTTTAAACCGCCACTCAGGCGCCTGATCTACTCAAAGAATTTTTGATTCTCATTCCTGTCTCTACACATGCCTATCTTCTTACACTCGCGTCTTTCTAGCTTTCTCTTCTTACGCCGGAAAAGTAGTTTCTCCGCACTCCCCTTCTCTCTGTACCGCTACTTAACAGCTCGCATGGCACCTGCACGCAGTAGTCATGGAGTGGGATATATGTTTGCACTGTGAGCATGTATCATCAAAAGGAGTAGTGTTCTGCATAAGCATATCCGATAGTCGAGTGGTAAAGCACTTGTTGTCTCTAGTGATTGCAACTTATTGAAGTCAAGCTTTCTCTGTGTGGGACTGTTTTTTATGTGACACATAAACGTGTTCGCACCTTAGCTGCAACAAGGTAGTGATCCGAGTCGATGTTGGCACCATGGATCGATTTCACGTCCATCACACTGGAAGCATGCCTTCCTTAAATCATCTCGTGATTAATTTGGTATTCCGTTCGTTGATCTATAGACAGCCACGTCACTTTATGCAAGTCGATATGCTGAAATCTGGTACTACCAATAACCATCCTTCGTGCTGCGGCGAAGTCGATCAGCCTCATTCCGTTATCGGAGGTGTTCTGGTGGAGACTGAATTTTCCGACAGTTGGACCAAAGGTAACTTCCTTGCCCACCCTGGCATTAAAGTCGACAAGCACTATTTTGATACCGTGGCGGGGGCAGCGGTCGTAAGCTTTTTCGAGGCGCTGAAAAAGCTCTCCTTGGTCACATTGTCCTTCTCATCCGTCGGAACATGGGCACAAGTTTGTGCCTCTCGGCATGGCAGCTATATTAGATATCACAGGATGCCCTTCCAGAGCAACCCTGTCCTGTCCATCGCATTTCCTGAAGTGCGGTGATGGCAGCCTTGTATTTTGCGAGGAAATTAACCACCTGGATAGAGGGAGGGACCGGACATTCCAGGTGCATGTCCGTATATCGTGGTCATTACTTCGTTTCAGGGGGTCGTCAACAAAAGGCGTAGACCTTAGCCGAGGCACGATTTCATTTTTCATTGGGTGAGCGTTCTTATGTAGTGGGCCCCAAGCCCAACGCAGACCCTCTAACCCAGTAGGATTTCGCTACTTACTTTAGCCGCCTCTCAGTGGGTGCCAATAAGACGTTGCCAGGTGGCCGCCACGTGGAGGACCCCCATATAAAAATGAAGGTGACATCAGATAACAAGCAGAACTTGTTACATGATGGCACTCTTGTTACGGAGTGAAGGCGCCATCACATAGCGCGCAGAACAAACTACATGACATGCAAGGAGTTGACTTGCGGTGAGTTCAATAAGGATTGCGTTAACCCGAACCGGTTGAGGCAATTAGACACGTTACCTCGCCACCAGACCTGGATACAACTGGAATACAACTGATTCGAAATTTCGACCTTGGTATGAGTGTAACTCCATCGGTATACCAAAGCGGGTAATCCATTGATTGGCAACTACATCGGCAACTGTACTAGCTTCTTGATTTGGAATGGGGTATACTTCATGCCATTTACTGAAGTAATCTATAACCACCAAAACAAACTTGTTCCCTGCATTGCTTGTGTGAAATGGTCCAGCTATATCCATATCAATTCGTTCAAATGGCGCAGCTACAATCTATTGATGCATTTTCCCTCAACTTTTCTTCGTGAGACCTTTGGCCATTGCACTTCTGAATCCAATCAGCGACATGATCATGGCATCCAACCCAATAAAATCGTTTCTTTCAGCTATCACTTCATTTTTTCTTGCCTTGGGTACCACTATAAAGATCATTGGTGATTTTTCCTTCTTCACTTTCCCATGCTCGGTATAAACATCCATCTCGCAAATACAGGTTTTGTCATTGCGCCCAGTATGCCTTTGCTCTCATTAGCCATTTCTTTCTAGGTTGACAGTGTGATTCTGGTTTCTTACCCGAGAACAATATTTACTATATGTGGTATAAATACGACGAGATGGAGTATCAGCAATATCACGATAACCTGCTCACGATATTCTTTTCGTTGTTCCTTCCATCGGCGTTTGGTGTCTAGTGTTATACCAAGATACTTCACGGTGTTTGCAAAAGGTACCTGTCTATGAAGATTGGGAGCTGTGTAATTCGGTCGTTGGTAAATTCAACATGTACTGATTTTGTTGAGTTTAGTTGAATACGCCATCGCCTTTGCAAGTATTGGAGAAGTACAGTTCAGTCTTGTCTTCAAATGGAAAAACTGGTGGATGAACTACTATCGTGAAACATCACATTGACACCGGTGATTCTAGACCAATTCGTCAAGCACCACGACGAGTTCCATTGGCTAAAAGAGATGAACCCATTAAACTGATTACCAATATGCAGAAACAAGGTGTTATTGAACCATCAGCCAGTCCATGGAGTTCACCATTTGTGTTAGTAAAGAAGAAGGATGTATCATAGAAATAGACAGCTATCCACTGCCAAGAATCGATGACACTCTGGACACGCTATCCGGTGCGAAGTGGTTTCAACTCTTGGTATACAAAGTGGCTACTTGCAAATGGAACTTGGTGAGGAGGACAAAGAGCAAACAGCCTTCAGTATTGGCCATGGTCTATGGCAATTCACAGTGATACCATTTGGCCTTTGTAATGCTCCTGCTGCTTTCGAACGTTTGATGGAATGTATACTCAGAGGAGTACACTGGAAAACGTAGTTGGTACCTCGAAGACGTTATCTTGATGGAAAAAGAGTCTAACGACCTCCTGGAAACGTTGAAAGAAGTATTTGAGCGTATACAATCAACAGTGCTCAAATTGAATACGAAAAAGTGTTCACTTTTCAGACGAGAACTTAGATAGTTTGGTCATAACCAAGGAAGGGGTTCATACCGACGTGGAAGAAGTACCAGCAGTACAAGAAAGAATAAACCATTTGTGTGGGGCGAGGAACAACAGAAAGCATTCGAACAGCTGAAAGAAAGACTCTGTGCATCATCAGTATTAGCATATCCAGTACCTGGTTAAAAGTTTGTGTTGGACACAGATGCGAGTGGCTATAGAATAGGTGGTGTGCTGTCTCAGATCATAGATTAAACTATTTTACTACTACGAAGAGAGTTGCTCGCAGAATTGGAATGTGTAAAATATTTCCATAAGTACTTACACGGTCAGCCATTTCATCTGCAAACTGGCCACACAGTGCTAAGGGGGTTATTACAATTTAAAAATCCAGAAAGAAAATTGGCGCGCTGGATGAACAGCTGCAGAGTTATGACTTTACAATCGAACATCGTAAAGAAGGGCATCACTGTGACACGGATGCACTCTCTCGTCGTCCTTTCAAAAGGGAATGTAAACATTGCTGCACATAAATTTTTTTGTTAGCTCTGCTCTTATAAGGGCGCAAATGTGTCCCTTGTGTTTAAAATTACTCATACCTTTTTCATATTTATTTGGAAACAAAATCAATTCTGACCACTCAGCGACAAATTTTGGTTATATGATATCATACTAACAAACCAATATTCGTTCGTTTGGTGTAGATTATAAGTCGCTATTCTCCAAAACATTGCTATACATTTAATACTTTCCACCTATTTCAATATTATTACAACTTTGATACAAAGCCAGCATTGCGCTAATTATGTGGTTATACCGTGGATATAGCACCAAGAGATTTCTGGTAAGATTGGCAGATTTATCTAGCCATCAGCAACGAAATTGATTGGCAATTAAAATTTAATTTATAATTTTTTGTTTTATATTGGAGTTATAACCAATTTTTTATTATATTTTTTATATATTAAGTAATTTATTATATCTCAATGAAAACATGGCGTCAACAACCGCCTACATAATGTCGATACACTACACAAGCTAAAATTGATTACAGCAACCATAGAAATACCACATTTATTCCACTTACCAATGTGTATTGCAGGCGGTAATGAAAACACGAATGGTGATGTTAGCGATGTTCCATTGATAATGAGCCAAATATATAAAAACCGGGTTGTATTAGCATTTATTGAAAACATCGTAAAATATTGCCGCATTAAATAATATTTCTTTTTTTTTTTTTACTAAAAATATTCAATAGTTGATATAGACCTCAATTTATTTAAAAGTTCACTTTAAATGGTTAAAACACAATGAGCATATTGTTATTAGTGCGTAAAAATTTGCATGACATGAATGTAATCAAATAACGTTGAGAACTATTTTAATTATTGTACACAAATTACATCTTCATAATGTGGTGTAATGTAAAGTGAAGACGAACTGCATATTACTTGATAACATAACTGCTCGATTATACAATATTTTTCATAAATGAAATATCTACAGGAATGTGATTACGCCTAGTTTCATCAGAATTTTTTCAATTTTCAGCAAAAAATGCAACTTACATCTACTACAAAATAATATTTTATACTGAGATGAGCACTTTGACTATATTTCCTGTTATCGAAAAGATATCTGACATAAGCCACAAAGAGACTTTTTTAACAATTTAAACTCCAGGCCATATAATATAAAAATACGATGTAAGGGTATATTACTCACGTATAAAAGAGAATAGGTAAGCGCAAATTAAACAAACTTATAGTGAAACCAGAAGACAACAAGCACAGATTCATCGTTAGAGTTCATATCTTTCTTCCAGTGTTTGTTTTTGTGTTTCTCTTTCAATGAGAATCGAGAAAGCAATGGAAAAAGTTCTGAACTCTTGAGAATATAACTTAAGTTTAATTTTTTTCTGAACGTTTCTTACATACTAACATACTATTGCATATATAAATAATTTTATCATGGAACTGTCATAAAATACGGATATTTACAAATAGCAATGAGCTTATTGTCATTGTTACATACCATATATTGGTTTATTCTGAACTATTAAAGTAATAAAGAATCTAGCGTCAGACCTTTCTCTTCCTGAGAGAGGATGAGTATGTTAGAACAAAGTTCTGAATTAGAACGATGATTTCGCATTAAGAACATATTTTTGGCATTATACTCCGAAGCCAAAACAAATTTGCGTTTATTTCTCTATCTTATTGTAATGGGTGTGGGAATTTGTAACCAGCATGTTTGGGTGTGGTTGTGGACTGTAAGACTGCAAATATTCCGTTGAGTATTAATTGTAGCTTGTATTAAATTTCGTATTCTTACCGCAACGGTGTTTTCTTCTCTTCGATCGGGTTTATTAAGTAAAAGTATAGTAATGCTTGTTATACATATAAGTATATAAAGGCCAGAACGGAACATTGTTGCCAACCAAATTCAAAATATACATTTCAAATTCATACATCTTAATACTACATTATTAATACTACAGGGTATAATATACTTTTTAAATATAAACATGATTCTTAATAATACAGGATTGGCTTCAACATTGCCGCCCTCCTTACAGTATTGCAAATATAAAAAAAATTCATAAGAAATATTGAATGCAAAAGGGTGTACTTCATAATACAAAACTTATAACTAGTAGAATGCATACATTAATTTTTGTTTAAATAAATATTATACACTTTAAGGTTGAACTGATCAGATCACCCAGCCGAAAACTGAATTTTGTGCAATGAGTTGTCCATTTTTAAAAATGTTAAAAACTTTAGCATTTGTAACACGAATTTATTATTAAAAAATTGGGTCGAAAATTCCTAACACAAAACCAGTGCTTTAATTTTAAAACATTTAATTTATTTTTTTAGAATGTTCAAAAAACTAATACGCTAATCAATTGACCCAAGTTTTTTTTTTCTAGTTTATATTAATATGTTTAAAATCTAGTGTCGTGTCGCTCCACATATTTAAATTTGTTTTTGTAATTTCTAGAAAAAATTATTATAAAAATGTTTATGATAATGATATTCCAGGCGGGGTAACTTCTCTAAACATGCCTCTGAAAGAGACCGTGAACACAGTTCACATGTTTCCAAAAGAAACCAATTAATGGTACTTAACCATTAACCAACTGAGCTAACTATTCATTTAATCAGTGGTTGACAAAGTCAGCATATCTTCATCACATTTAAAGTTGAGTACTTCGTTTGCACCAGCAAAGTTAGAAGTGAAAATGCTAAAAATAGATCAAGCTTATAAAAGCTCTTCAAGTGCTTTTGGAGACCGGGTGATTCATATTTATAAAAGTTGCATTTAAAGAGATTTTTGTTTGAATCATACCGATCGAAAAAAAATTATTTAACAATTTAATTAACGGAACTTTACTTTCAACAATGATCGGCACCGATGGAAAATAAAATATTCAACAATTTACTCAACGGAACTTTACTGACGTAGATTTTTAGATGAAAAAAAAACTTCATGCCGGAATATATAATTCTCACAAATTAATCAAATAATTAAATTTCTTCAATAGTTTTTTGTAGTTCTTCTTTATAAAATTTACCTAAAATTGGCTCATAATTTAAATCTCTTATTAAATATGTTATTGTATTAGAAGAATAAATCTTACTATAAAATATTTCATGAGTCCAATTATTTTTATATTTGTTTTTGTATTGTTTTTTATGTGATTGTATTCTTACTTTATCACCAATTTTAAAAACAGTTTTTTCTAAATACTCGCAAAGCGAACGGTTGTCTTGTTCACTTTGTGAACCATTTCCTTCGGAAATATGATATTTTTGATTAAATAACCTATTAAAAAGTCAACACACTGGCTGTCATGTAGTTTGATCTGAGCGCTATGTGATGATACCTTTACTTGTTAATGGGGGGTAGTCATATAGCTTGCCCTGCTTACTATGTGATGGCGCTTTCATTATTATTAATGGGGGCAATCCATGTGTCGA
Source organism: Megamerina dolium (assembly GCA_963854835.1). Taxonomy (NCBI): domain Eukaryota; kingdom Metazoa; phylum Arthropoda; class Insecta; order Diptera; family Megamerinidae; genus Megamerina; species Megamerina dolium. The sequence continues at coordinate 28,846,383 of OY978530.1, forward strand.
CCACCGGGCAACGTCTTCATGACACCCGCTGGGAGGCGGCTGAAGTGAGTGGCGAAAATCTCCTCAGTTAGAGGTTGTGCGTTGGGTTTGGGACCCGCCACATAAAAAACCCCCCAATGAAAAAAACAGATATGCCTCGGATAAGTACTACAGCTTTTGTTGATAACCCCCGCAAACGAAAAAAAGACAATGATTTACGGATATGCGCCTGGAATGTCCGGTCCATTTATTGGGAGGGTGCCTTTCTCCAGCTGGTTGATGTCCTTGAAAAATACAGAGCTGACATCACCGCTCTCCAGGAAATGCGATGGACGGGACAGCGCTGCGCCAAAAGAGCGTCCTGTGACATCTACTACAGTTGCCATGCTGAAAGGCACGAATTAGGATGTGGATTACTGGTCTGCAAAAGACTACGACATCTTGTCTCACAGTTCACGCCTGTGAACGAACGGCTGGCCACAATCCGCATCAAGGCAAAATTTTTCAACATCAGCCTTATATGTGCCCACGCTCCGACGGATGAGAAGGACAATGTGACCAAGGAGAGCTTCTTTCAGCGCCTCGAAGAAGTTTATGACCGCTGCCCCCGCCACGATATCAAAATCGTGCTTGGCGACTTTAATGCCAGGGTGGGCAAGGAAGGTACCTTTCGTCCAACTGTCGGAAAATTCAGCCTCCACCAGAACACCTCCGATAACGGAATGAGGCTGACCGACTTCGCCGCAGCAAGAAACATGGTAATTGGTGGTACCAGATTCCAGCATCTCGACATCCACAAAGCGACATGGCTGTCTCCAGATCAACGTACAAGAAACCAAATTGATCATGTGGTGATTGACGGAAGGCATGCTTCCAGTGTGATGGACGTGAAATCGATCCGTGGAGCCAACATCGACTCGGATCACTCCTTGAGACAAGGAGTGCAGAGAGACGTCTTTTCAGGCGCAAGAAAAGAGAACAAGAAAGACGCGAGTGTGAGGAGATAGAGATGTGTACCGACAAGAATGAGACTCGAAAATTATTCGAAAAGATCAAGCTCCTGAGTGGAGGTTTAAATCCCGGAGCCTCTTCTTGTCGTGATGGATATGGGAATCTGGTTACAGATATCCAGAGTGTACTGAGCCTATGGAGGGAACACTTCTCCACGTTACTGAATGGCGATGCTACGAACAATTCCGCCAGTGGAGGAAATTGCCCGATAACCCCAATTACAGATGATGGTGTTGATGTTCCACCACCCGACTATGACGAGGTTGAAACGGCAATTTTAAGGCTGAAGAACAACAAAGCTGCAGGTGCTGATGGCCTGCCTGCCGAGTTGTTTAAGACCGGAGGCGATGAGCTGCTCACCCGCATGAACCAGCTCATAAGCAGAATATGGTCGGATGAAAGCATGCCTGATGATTGGAGGCTCAGTGTTCTCTGTCCTGTACATAAAAAAGGAGACCCCACAATTTGCGCCAACTAACGTGAATAAAGTCTCCTGAGCATCGCATACAAGGTTCTATCGAGCGTACTGTGTGAAAGGTTGAAGCCTATGCTCAACAACCTGATTGGACCGTATCAGTGTGGCTTCAGACCTGGTAAATCCACCATCGACCATTTTTTCACACTGCGCCAAATCCTGGAGAAGACCCAAGAAAAACAGATCGACACACACCACCTATTTGGTGATTATAAAGCCGCTTTCGACAGTCCAGTAAGGGATTACCTCTGCGCAACAATGTCTGAGTTCGGTATTCCTGCAAAGCTCATTCGACTTTGTAGAATGACACTGCATAACTCCCGTTGTGCAGTGAAAATAGGGAAGGACCTCTCCGCACCGTTTAATACCGAACGGGGTTTCAGATAAGGTGATTCGTTATCGTGCGACTTCTTCAATCTTATTATGGAGAAAATAATACGAGCTGCTGATCTACGACATAATGGCACTATCTTCAACAAAAGTGTCATGCTGTTAGCGTATGCCGACGATATTGACATAATCGGCATTAACACGCGAGCAGTTAGTGGAGCATTCTCAGAGTTGGAAGGAGAGTCGCGTCGGATGGGTCTCACGGTGAACGAGGGCAAGACGAAGTATCTAGTGTCAACAAACAAAGAGTACCGGCATCTTGGACAGCACGTCACTGTTGACAATTACGCTTTTGAAGTAGTGGGTGCCGTAGCTCAGTGGTTAGTGTGTTCGCCTTCTGATCTGTAGGTCGTGGTTCAATACCCGGCTGATGCATAACAAATTTTATATCGAAAAGATTTTTCTTTCGAATGGTACCCACCTGTCGGCAAGCAATTGGCAATTCTTCCGACAGTAACAACTTGCCATGAAAAAGCTTCTAAAAAGAACTCTGTGACAAAGCTCAGAAAAAGTGATGTCACAAGTGTTCTGCCGTTCGGAACCGGCTAAAATAAGTAGGTCCATTCTAATACTGTCCAAAATTTAAGACGCACAACAGTAATAGAAGAGAAGCTCGGCCAATGAGCCCTTTGGGGCTTTAAGTGCCACATATTTATTTTTTTTTTTTTTTAAGGGACTTTGTCTATCTTGGAACCAGCATTAACAGCAGTAATGACGTCAGCTTGGAGATCATGCGTAGGATAACTCTTTCTAACAGGTGTTACTTTGGGCTGAGTAAGCAATTGAGAAGTCGAGCCCTCACTCGAAGAACGAAAACTACACTCTACAAGTCTCTCATCATGCCTGTCCTAACATATGGCGCTGAAGCCTGGACAATTTCCACCTCGGATGAGCGAATGCTTGGAGTTTTCGAGAGAAAAGTCCTACGCAAGATCTTTGGACCTATTTGCGTTGGTGGCGAGTACCGAATAAGGTACAACCATGAGCTGTACGAGCTGTATGCCGATACTGACATAGTAAAGCGCATCAAAATCCAGCGGCTGCGCTGGCTAGGTCATGTCGAGCGAACACGCTCCAGCTAAGAAGGTGTTATATTCGGAACCCGCTGGAGGAGGACGCAGAAGAGGAAGACCAAACCTCCGGTGGAAAGACCAAGTACTGGAGAACCTGACGGCGCTTGGAATTTTTAACTGGCGCCAGCTAGCGAAGAACAGAGATGGCTGGCGAAGCATGTTATTTTCGGCCTAAATCGATATTCGGTTGTTATGGCCACATAAGTAAGTAAGTAAGTAATTAAAAACTTCTTGTTCATTTTTTTCATTCACTTCACATATCCTCATATCAATTGTTCTATGAATGTCTTTAAAATTATATTCATACAACAATTTATCAATTACATCAACCCAATTAGTATTTTGTTGAATTTCAAATTGTACGTTCAATTTTTCATTAATTGTTCTATTAAATCTTTCTACAATTGCAGATTTCTTTTCACTAAATAATTGATACGTTTTAATCTCATGTTTATCTAAAACTTCCTGAAAATGTTTATTTAAAAATTCTTTACCAGAATCTGTATGAAGTAATTTTGGTGTACAACCAGCTCTTTTAATAATTTTTAAAAAGACTTCAGTTGCACTTTTACAATCTTTCTTTTTTAATAACTCTATATAGATAAATTTCGAAAATGTATCAATTACATTAAGCATATATTTATAACCTCTATTGACCGTTTGACAAAATAAATACAATGTAAAAACTTATTTAAAATAAATAACAATGGTATCAGATAAATTTTTAAAAGAATATATTAAATCTGGGAATGAGTTAAAAAATAAACTTCAACAAAATAATTTAAATAAAACAATAAAACAAGAAAAAATTAATGAAGATCTTCAAGCAATTATTCAACCATTAAATCAGTCACTTTTTAATAGCAATTATTTAACTGATGGATTAATTAGTTTAAAAGAAGATTTAAATATAACTTTACCTTTATCAAGTAATTATTTAAAATCAATCGATAAGTATAAAAAGTTAAATGATGCAAAATATCTTAAAAAACTCAATGATTTAAGTAATGAAACAAAATTACTTCGTTCTGAAATAAAAAAATTAGCCCTTGTTAAAGATAATTTAGAAAAATTACAATCTGACTTTACTAAATTATTACCTACTTCAACTCTTCCAAAATTAAATCAAGACAGTTCGATCTTAGAAAGCCCAAAACCACAATCTAGTTCTCAAAATAAAGATGTAGTTGTTAAACCATCAAGCTTTAAAACTGCAAAATCGTTTGTTGAACACACACCGAATCCTTCCGAGAGAAGGTAATGTTAATGAAGCATTATCAACTCCAGTTAATTTTGTTGAAAATAGATTTGGAAATATGGCAAAAAAATATTTAAATTTAAATTCTTGTAATGCTAAAGTTAGTGATAATATATTTGGTTTACGATCTGAAAATGGTAAAGATTTGTGGATTGGAAATAGTGAAGTAAAAATTAAAGGTAATAGGTAATTGAAGGTAATAATAGGTTAATAATAAGTCAATAGCCAAGCCCACACCAAGCATTCAAAGCGACTAACCTCGGAATTTTCAAAATTTTTAACTTGCTATAACTCACTTAATATACCATCTGGGACAACAATATATGGCACATAGAATTATATTACACTGCTACATAACCTTGCCAGAAATGGGTGAGCCACGTCTACTTTTTATAGTAGCTCCATTACAAAGTGCCTGTACTTCTTTTAAATTGAAACAGCTGTAACTTTTACAATCTTCTGTCTAGAATAACCATAATTGACACTTAGATGAATATGGTAGTCGGAAATAATCTAGCCACGCCCACTCCTTCTTGGGTCTCCCATACAAAGTTGCGGAAATTTAAAAAAAATGTTAACGGTTATAACTTGCAAACTATTCAGCGTAGAACAACCAGATTTAAGGTATAGATTAGTATTGTAAGAGCAACACAGAAAATGGACTCGCCACGCCCATTGTTTATAGTGGCTCCCATACAGAATGACTGAATTTCTTTTAAATTGAAATATCGTAGGTGCAGCTTCTGAAATCTTCTGTCTAGAACAATCATAATTAATACGTAGGTTAATTTGATAGTTATACATAATCTGGTAAAAACTCAACATGCCAAGCCAACTTCTTAATGGGGCTACCATACAAAGTTACGAAAATTAAAAAAAATTTAAACCGCTATAACTTACGAACTAAACAACGTAAGACTACCAAATTTAAGGTGTGGATTAATATTGCAAAGCTAATTAGATTTACAAGAAAGAGGTAAGCCACGCCCACTTCTTATATAGCTCCCATACTAAGCCTCGGAATTATCTTAAAACTTCCTTTAAATTATCCCTTTTAGAACCCTCATAACATACAAAGTACTTCGTCAAAGTCAACCATATTTGGGTGTAAATGCAAAAATTGTTTCTCAAAAAGTGGAAATAAAAGAAAAAGATGGATATTCGATAAATTTATATATATATATATATATATATATATATATATATATATATATATATATATATATATATATATATATATATTAGGGTGGGTCAAATTGTAGGGGCCGAAAAAATGTTAAGGGGCTCATCGAAAAAAAACCATAGCTCTAAAATGATTTTCGAGCCCCCGGCTTTTCAAAATAGGTTTTTTCCCCAAATACTCAAGAATAGATGTAAAAAAAATGCTATTTTCTCTAGCCAAATGTGTATGTGGGGGTTTTTGGATCGAGGAATCCATTTTTGAGATCTATTTTTATTTTTGAGCACCACCAGAGGGCGCTTTCGTTCATTTTTTAATTTTATCGTTTTTTTTTGGGTAAATTTACGAAATTTTTCGTGTAAATTGACGAATATTTGACTTTCTCATAAGACAACCCAAAACTTTAAATAGCCCAGAGTGTTTAGCGTTAAAAATGATGGGGGAAGGGGGGGGGGGGGTTATTCATTCACGACCTATATCGAATTTAAGACAAAGAGTAAACAAAGCATATTTTACTTTATTTTTTTCTTCTAAAATTCAACATAAATAATAAAAGCATATAAAATGTAAGTAATAAAAAAAATTAATTGAATTCAGTAATTAAGAAACAAAACGAAGAGTTTTAGGAAATAAACGCGAAGGAGTTATTTTTGAAAGTCTTTCTTGCTGTCAAGTCTAGCGAATTTTTCACGACTTTCTAATGTCACCGCCATAACTCCTTCTCGATTATGTTCTAAAACTCTTTTGGATACACTAGCCAGCAATTGAACATGTCTTTCCGTTCCTTGTATGTGTACTGGAATTTTCGGATCAGGCAGCGGTGGATCAATGTCTTCTAAATATTGTTGTAGATATTCATAAGGAATATTTCGAGTGAATGGTGGTTCGAATAAGATTGAATTATCATTCATGTCAATCATATTCGTAAAATCTGTGCAATTGAAGTTTATGATAGGCTTTTTATAAACTCTCAGTAGCATCGGATCTTCCACATGGTTACGGTAGTGTAAAATTTTTTTTAGAGCTAAGTCGCGTATTTTTTTTTCATCGTCGAACAACATTGCCAATAAAATGTTTTCTGAATGAGCATAATACTGGCAGATTCAGACCAGTCAAATCAGAAGACATACCAAAAGCAGGAACATCGTGAGAAGGCATATGTTTCAAACTACTTTCGGTACTTATTGATGTTGGTGCGGCTTGTGATGTTGACGGCAATAGATCCATGTTTAAAATTAAATATTAATTAATTAATTTATAAATATTAAGATTTTCCAGCTAGATTTTGAGGTTTTCTTCCTTCAAAAGCTGGTAAAAATGTGATTTAGGTCTTAGCTTGAAATCTATCGATTTTATTTTTAGAAAAGCTGGAAAAAGGAACAAAATGTATGGAATATGATTTAACAATTTATAATTCGAGTATGTATTTTGAATATATTCAATACAAAGTCAAAAATTCGTCTATTTCCACAACAGTATCGTATATTTTTCCAAAAAAATGTACGGAAGCGCCCTCTGGCGGCACTCAAAAATAAAAATTAATGTCAAAAATGGATTCCGCGACCCAAAAAACCCCCACATACACATTTGGCTAAAGGAAATAGCATTTTTTTGTCTCTATTCTCGAATATTTCTAGAAAAAATACCTATTTTGAAAAAGCCGGGGGCTCGAAATTCATTTTCGAGCTATGGCAAATTTGCTTAGAATGACCCATAGAATAAGAATCACGATGAGCCTTTGGGTCGAAAAAATTTGACCCACCCTAATATATATATATATATATATATATATATATATATATATATACATATATACATATATATATATACATATATACATATATACATATACATATATATATATATATATATATATATATATATATATATATATATATATATATATATATATATATATATATATATATATATATATATATATATATATATATATATATATATATATATAAAAAATATGTGGCACTTAAAGCCCCAAAGGGCTCATTGGCCGAGCTTCTCTTCTATTACTGTTGTGCGTCTTAAATTTTGGACAGTATTAGAATGGACCTACTTATTTTAGCCGGTTCCGAACGGCAGAACACTTGTGACATCACTTTTTCTGAGCTTTGTCACAGGGTTCTTTTTAGAAGCTTTTTCATGGCAAGTTGTTACTGTCGGAAGAATTGCCAATTGCTTGCCGACAGGTGGGTACCATTCGAAAGAAAAATCTTTTCGATATAAAATTTGTTATGCATCAGCCGGGTATTGAACCACGACCTACAGATCAGAAGGCGAACACACTAACCACTGAGCTACGGCACCCACCCATATATATATATATATATATATATATATATATATATATATATATATATATATATATATATATATATATATATATATATATATATATATATATATATATATATATATATATATATATATATATATATATATATATATATATATATATATATATATATATATATATATAACTGTAAGGTGATTTTTAAAACTTATTTTTGTTTGCTTTTGCATATATGAATTTCAGTATAAAAATGAAAAGATAAATTTTTAATAAAGTTCGTTCAACCTTCATAAAGGGTTATCCATTTTGCAGTTTCAAAAGTAAATGTAAATAAAACACATATAAAATATTTTTTATCATGACATTTCTTTTTTATTATAAAGTTTGAACGTTGACATTATGTGTGAAATACTACATCATTTAAATGACCACCACACGAATTGTTGCAAGCATCGATTCTTTTGAGGTAATTTTCGACCCCTTTTTGACACATATTGGGCGGTATCTCAGCCATAACGTGACGAATATTGGATTTTAGGTGCTCAAGAGTTAAAGGTTTATCTGCATAAACACGGTCTTTCGCGTAGCCCCACAAAAAAAAGTCAAGCGGTGTCAAATCGCATGATCTTGGTGGCCACTTGATATCGCCACGACGAGAAATTACGCGGCCAGAAAATTTCTCTTGCAATAAAGCCATATTCGCTCGAGTTGTGTGGCATGTGGCACCGTCTTATTGAAACCACATATTCTCTAAGTCGTATTCTTCAATAGCAGGCAAAAAAAGTCGATTATCATATGACCATAACGCTCCGAATTGACGGTGACAGTCGTTCCATCATCGTTTTCGAAGAAGTAAGGTCCAATCACACCTCCGGACCAAAGAGCGCAACAAGCAGTGACTTTTTGTGGATGTAGTGGCCTCTCTTCAATTACTTGAGGATTCTCAGAACCCCAAATACGACAATTTTGTTTGTTAACATACCCACCGAGTGAGAAATGTGCTTCGTCGCTGAATAAAATTTTGTTCGAAAAATCGCCGTCCACCGCCTGTTGTTCAAGCACCCATTCGACGTATCTACGACGTTGTGAATGGTCAGCTGGCTTCAGTTGTTGTGTGAGCTGGATTTTATCTGGATGTAGGTGTAGTACCAAATGCAAAATAAGCCATAATGTGCCGTAAGACAGTCCTAATTCCTGAGAACGACGAGGAATCGACACATTCGGGTCTTCGGCAACACTTTCACTTACAGCAGCGATATTTTCGGTGGTACGAGCGAAACGATGATGCACAGGCCTTACAATATCTGTAACCGATCCAGTCTCTTCATATTTCTTCACAATTTTGCCAATTGCTTGCGTAGTTGGACGATTATGTAAACCATAATCTCCTCTTAAAGCACGATATGTGGCTGTGGCAGAATCACAATTTTTGTAGTAGGTTTTTACAATTTTAATGCATTGTGCGATAGTTAAGCGATCCATTTTCGCAAATGTCAGACTTTGAACTGAAAAAGAAAGAAATTGTTTTAACAACTCAGTTTGACAGATGTCGAATTCTAGCACTATACTTTGAAACATATGTATACAATATATTAATCAGCTATTTTAAATATTTTTGCTAATAAGACAAGTAAAAATATATAAAGTGCAAAGTATTCTATATAGATATATATATATATATATATATATATATATATATATATATATATATATATATATATATATATATATATATATATATATATTTAGCGATTTGCTATATAATCAAAAAAGACTTGCTCTGTTCGCTGTCCGACGAGTATTAAAAAATTATATTACAATTACCGCCTTGCTTATGTTCTTATTAAATTCATGTATTAACTTCCAACGAATGGAATGTAAGTAAAAGCAAAAGCAATGCGATAACAGTAATGTACTCTCGTCGTCGTTTATTAAATTATAACGGCGTATAATACTAAGAGTAAACTAAATCTAGTTCTTACAGTGGCCAAAGAAGAATAATTATAACTAAAAATATAAATGATGACAATGTACATAAATAATGACGATCGTTGTGATGCTGGAGGCACCACAGTACTCCCCGTTTAATGAAAGCGTACGGGTTTCTTTATGATTCGTTTTAGTCTCGACTGTCTCTGTGGTTGTGGTTCTTGGTGGAGATTTACTGGCTTAACTATCGGATGTTGTTTCTGCTTGGGTGGTGGTGGTGTCGCTTCTGGTGTTTCGTCACTTACCCAAGCATATGCTGGTTTTAAGCGGTCGATGCTGATGTTGACTTTTCGTTGGCTGATTAAAATTGTAAAAAATTTCGTATTTCGTTGGGTTACCTTATATGGCCCCTCATATGGTGTAGTTAGTGAAGGGCGGATGGAATCACTTCGCACTAAGACATGTGAGCACTTCATCATATCAGAGTGGACATAACTTGTCAAAGTTGAGTGGAATACAGTTTGCTTAGGACGAAGGTGTTTCATTGAGTTTCGTAGATTTTGAAGAAATTCGTAGGGAGTCTGCTTCGAGCGATCTTCTTCAACGAATTCTCCTGGTATCTTTAACGTCGTGCCGTATAACAACTCGGCGGGGGATGCTTGCAGATCGGGTTTGTACGCCGTTCTCAAGGAGAGCAGGACTAAGGATAGGTTGTCTGTCCAAATCTCCTTTCCAGTCGCCAAAATAGAAGATTTAAGAACTCTGTGCCATCTTTCTATCATGCCATTAGACTGGGGGTGATAAGACGTCGTTCTGATGTGTTTTGTACCCAATGCCTTGAACAATTCCTTCAACAGATGGGACTCAAACTGACGTACTTGATCGGTGGTAATGAATTGTGGGCAACCGTAGCGTGCTATCCATGTAGTAACTAGGGCTCTTGCGACAGTCTCTGCCGTCATGTCAGGAATCGGCACTGCCTCCGGCCAGCGTGTGTATCGGTCGATTAAGGTCGAACAGTAACGTTGTCCATGGTGGACTGGAAGAGGTCCAATTATGTCGATGTTGACATGATCCAGGCGTCGCGTGGGTGGTACGTATTGCTGTAGCTGCGATTTAGTGTGCCTGTTCACCTTCGATTTCTGGCATGGAATGCAACAACGCGCGAAGAGGGCCGCATCTTTTCGTATATTTGGCCAAACGAAGCGTTCAGTTACCATTTTAACAGTGGCTTTGATACCCAGATGTGACATATCACGAACAATCTTTAATATTTGCGTTCGAAACTTCTTGGGTATGAACGGACGCACAGTCCGTGAAGATACGTCACACCACAACTCGTTCGTGTTACCTGAAATTTTAAGAAGTTTAAATATTAGTGAAGTTGTGTTACCCTTGAGTAATTCCTGAAGCTCAGGGTCAATTTTCTGCGCATTAGCTTACTCGCTGTAATCGATCTGAGTCTTGATTTCGAAGATTCGAGACAGTAGGTCTGGCAGGTGATTGCTTGAACCGTTGATATGTCGAAAATCAATTGTAAACTGGCTTATAAAATCAAGCTGTCGTCGTTGGCGTGGTGAAGCTTTGTCGCTGCTCTGTTGGTACGCGAATATAATACCCGAGAGGCTGTGGACCTTTTTTGTAAGCTGGTTTAGCACGGTTCCTACTGCACCGTCGGACGCGTCAGTAGCCAAGAACAAAACAGCGTTTTGAAGTGGGTGTGCCAGTATATCGGCCTTTTCCAGTTCATGTTTGCATTTTTCAAATGCGGTCGTTTGTTCGTGATTCCAATTCAACGGTGTTTTGTCGTTTCGCTTATTTCCTGGAATCATTGCTGTAAGTATTCCTTGATACGTGGTGGCACGTGGCAGAAACTTGCGGTAGAAATTTATGGTAGCTAAAAACCTTTTAAGCTGGTGCGCGACTATCTGTCTTTTGAATTCGGAAATCGCTTTGACTCGTTCCGGCAAGGGTTGAATACCGTCTCGTGTAATTAAATGACCAAGAAACTTTATTTCTTTCACAAAAAATTCGCATTTGGCTGGATTGATTGCTAGGCCATATTTTCTTAAGCGCTCGAAAACTAAACGTAAGTGGCTTTGGTGTTCTTTATGGTTGTCGGATGCGATGAGTATATCATCGATGTACGCAAATGTGAACTGCAGTCCGCGTAGAGCTTCGTGAATTAATCGCTGGAACGACTGGGCGGCGTTTCGTAGTCCAAATGGCATAAATAGGTATTCGTAAAGACCGAACGGAGTCGTTATGGCGGTCTTGTGTACGTCGTCTGGGTGAATCGGTAGCTGGTGATACGCCTTTTGCAGATCTATCTTGCTGAAAATTTCTTTTCCCTCTAAGATAGCTGTGCAGTCTTGCAAATATGGTATCGGGTACCTGTCTGGAGTAGTTTGAGCGTTTAATTTGCGATAATCCCCGTATGGCCGCCATCCGCCATTGGCCTTTTTTACCATATGCAATGGGCTGGCGTAATTGCTATTGGACGGACGAATTATACCTTGTCGTAACAAAAACTCGAATTCTTCTCTTGCTATTCGTAGTTTTTCTGGGTCGAGCCGTCGAGTTCGAGCGAAAACGGGCTGCCCGAATGTTTTGATTCTATGCTGCGTTGCAAAAGCATTTTTTCGGTCGGGTGACAATTGCGTAATGTCGCGAAACTCTGACAACAGGTCGGCACATTTGGAAGCGCTATCGAAAGTTCTTATGACGAATGCGCCTATCCTCTGTATGGTGCACGGCACATATATTTTCGTCAAGCTGTCGATCAATTTATTGTTCTTAAGGTCGATAAGTAGTCCATAATGGCGTATAAGATCTGCTCCTATAATTGGCGTTCGCACATCTGCAACGGTAAATATCCAGTCAAAACATCTTCGCAGGCCTAGGTCGAGGCTGAGATGTCGCTGGCCGAATGTTGCGATTGTCGTACCGTTTGCGGCGTAGAGCTTCACGGATGATGGTGTCAACGTATAGGAATATTGGCGTGGTAAAACGGAGATGTCGGCGCCGGAGTCGATTAAAAAGGAAATAGTGGATTTCCGGTCTTTGATTGTAAGGCGGTTAACGCTGGTGTTCACCGGAGACTTTGCACCAACGACCGCCTCGATTCAATTCTGGCTACGATCACCTCTGCCTAGTTCATAGTATTTGCAGGGTGGTCTACAATTCTTGCTGCTGGACCCAAATTTTCGGTGGTACCAGCACTCATCTAAGTTAGCGCCAGGGCTGTCTCTGCGTCGTTCGCGAGACTGTCGTCGAAATGTGGGTCTAGGACCCTCCCTTTCACTATTGCGACCAGTATACAGACGGTCGAAACGTTGTGTTAGCGCATTAATAGTGTTTTGTAGTTCGCTGTAATCAACGTTTATTTGCGATTTTTCCTCGAACGTAGACGTAGGGCGACAATCTTTTTCGACTGAGCTACTGTTTACTTGATGGCTAATAGTGTCAACGATGGCGTCTGCAATTTTTAGATATTCATTCTGTGGGCCTGAACACGCTGCTACAGCAGCTTGAGCGTAAACTGGCAGACGTTTTGCCCACAGGTTTTTTACCGCTGATTCTGTCATTGTATCGCCTACTAGTCGCACCATTTCTGTAAACAATTGACTAGGCTTCTGATCGCCTAGCAGGGTTTCATTAAGCACTTGATTTAAGCGTCGCTGCTGGATGTCGGTGCAGAAGTTTATTAGTCGTTGCTTGACGAAGTCATATATACCCTGGTCAGGCACTTCACCTAATGTAGCCAAGAAATCTTGCAGCATGCGTGGACCAAGTGCTGCCATTACCGTATTGAATTTCTGATTATCGCTTCTAATGCTCATCGCAGGAAACCAGTAATCGAGACTGAGGAACCATCCTTCAATGTTCCTGCGATCAATCGTGGGCATATCGATTTTGACGGCCACAACGCTGACATCTGCGGGCGTTGTTGGAGTGAAACCTGTGGAATCATTCTCGGTTGCCAATGGTGGTGTTCCAACTGAAGAGTCCTTAGATGTCATATTTGCTGTCTTAAATTTTGTTGGTTATATTTGTCGAATTTGTATGTTACCGTTTTTCGATAACTGTCGATGCAACGGGTTTTTCTTATACACGGGGTCACCACTTTAGCGATTTGCTATATAATCAAAAAAGACTTGCTCTGTTCGCTGTCCGACGAGTATTAAAAAATGATATTACAATTACCGCCTTGCTTATGTTCTTATTAAATTCATGTATTAACTTCCAACGAATGGAATGTAAGTAAAAGCAAAAGCAATGCGATAACAGTAATGTACTCTCGTCGTCGTTTATTAAATTATAACGGCGTATAATACTAAGAGTAAACTAAATCTAGTTCTTACAGTGGCCAAAGAAGAATAATTATAACTAAAAATATAAATGATGACAATATACATAAATAATGACGATCGTTGTGATGCTGGAGGCACCACATATATATATATATATATATATATATATATATATATATATATATATATATATATATATATATATATATATTTATATATATATATATATATATATATTTATATATATATATATATATATATATATATATATATATATATATATATATATATATATATATATATATATATTTATATATATATATAAAAAAAATAAAATAAATATGTGGCACTTAAAGCCCCAAAGGGCTCATTGGCCGAGCTTCTCTTCCATTACTGTTGCGCGTCTTAAATTTTGGACAGTATTAGAATGGACCTACTTTTTTTAGCCGGTTCCGAACGGCAGAACACTTGTGACATCACTTTTTCTGAGCTTTGTCACAGAGTTCTTTTTAGAAGCTTTTTCATGGCAAGTTGTTACTGTCGGAAGAATTGCCAATTGCTTGCCGACAGGTGGGTACCGTTCGAAAGAAAAATCTTTTCGATATTAAAGTTGTTATGCATCAGCCGGGTATTGAACCACGACCTACAGATCAGAAGGCGAACACACTAACCACTGAGCTACGGCACCCATATATATATATTTATATATATATATATATATATATATATATATATATATATATATATATATATATATACATATGTTCAGGTGCAATGAACAATTGAAACGAACATAAGCAATCACCTGCAGTTTTTTATTTCTTCATATTATGCATTAATAATATTTATATATAATAACGTTCGCAACACTTATGTTTTTATCAATGTCAGCAATTACCTGCAATTGTTTATTTTGACATTCCTTAATAATTATGTGCAGGTCATTGTATTTATAGTTTTATATTTTTTATAAAATATATATTATAAAATATATGTTATATTTATAAAATATATGTTATATTTATAAAATATATGTTAATATGTTATACATTTATCATCACCATACTATGCATAACGTGATTACCATTAGCTAAAATGGGTTTTAGTATTCTTATAAAAATGCGTGGTCAGGGTTATGGTACCTCATTGTATGATTGTGGAATAATTTCGCAACCATTTACAATAAAAGGAAAAAAGAAGAAGAAAAATAATGAAATAAATAAGTAATAAAATAATAAACAATGGGTCATCGTACCTCACTATATGATTGTGGAACAATTTCGCAACCATGCCAAAAAGAACAAAGAAGAAGAAAATAATGAAATAAATAATAAACAATAATAAAAGAACCAAAGGGTTATCGTACCTCACTGTATGATTATGAAATAATTCAACAACCATTCACAGTAAAAGAAAAATAACCAAAAAGAAGAAAAACAAAGTAAGCAACAATCATGAATATATAATATTTAACGCATGCACAATATTTACAACAAGAAGTGTTAAATACAAATAATAAAGGTGACTTACTATGAAGAGGTTGTAATTATGACCTACTGAAGAAACTGCAATGAATCGACCTACTGAAGAAATTCCAATTTCTTCAGAAATTCTTTTATCCAAAAATGGGGTTAAATTGTAAATCATGTTATATATATTAGGCTATATAAACTAAGAAGATGTCTGAAATGAAGTCAGTCAATCTAATTAAGTAGATAGCTCTAAAAGCGAGTTAGTGTGTATATAAAAGTAAGAGTTACATTGTGAGAGGATTTAACATCATAGAAGGTGAAAGACAAAATAAGAAAAGCACAAGGTGAAAAGAACGGATTGATCAAATAAAGACATACTATTAATACAGTGCACTCGCGGTAACGTGAACACCGTCTAACGTGAACACCGGCTAACGTGAACACGCTTTTTTTACATTGACTACTCTGTAACGTGAACAAACTTACTTAGAAAGCTCAGTAACGTGAACAAAATTTTTGTTCACTACACTTTTTATTAACATACGGACAACACTGAATACATTAAATTTTATTTTTTAAGTTCGGGGAATCCCCTAATATTGAAAAATTTGCGCAAATTTTTACCATATGGCAACGACTTACTTCAGTTGAAGGTTTTTTCTTTCGCGGAGTGATCAATCAATCGGAATGAGTTCTAAAAAATCGAAGTGTTTGCAATTAAAAGAAAAAGCAGACATTTTAGACAGTCTGAAAAAAGGAACAAGTTTGACTAACTTAGCAAAAAAATATAATGTCGCTAAGTCAACAATATGCAGTATTAAAAAGAAAAAAGAAGCCATTTTAAAATGCGTGAATAATACATACCAAGGACCGGGAAAAATAAAAACTTTAAAATCGTCAGAGCTTCCAGCTATGGAAAAAAGTCTATACCATAGGTTCATCCGGATGCGTGAAAGGAATTGTCCTGTAAGTGGATTAATGCTAAAAGAAAAGGCTAAGGAATTGCATTCCCTACTTAAAGAAAACGTGACCGGATTCAATGCTAGTGACGGATGGCTCCAGCGATTTAAGAAAAGATACGGAGTTAGATTGCTTAAAGTATCTGGAGAAAAACTCTCATCGCAGCCTCAATTGGTTGATCCATTTAAACTGAAACTAAAACAAAAAATTGAGGAAATGGAGTTATGTAATGACCAATTGTATAATGCTGACGAATTTGGTTTATTCTGGAAGCTTTTGCCAAGCAGAATTAAAAACTGAAGATGGAAATATAATTGCCATGTTTATGCCGCCAAATGTCACCCCTCTTATCCAACCTATGGATCAAAATGCGATTAAAATAACGAAGTTATATTACAGAAACAGTTTGTTGGCTTCAATAGCAGCAAAAAACTTAGATTTGCTTGAATCAATGAAAAATGTAACGTTGAAAGATGCTGTTACCCTTTTATCTGTCGCGTGGGATCGGGTCAGCACAGAAACTCTTGCCAATTGTTGGAAAAACATTTTAAGTTTAATGGGAAACGAGGAGGACCCTGAATATAACATTCCATTAAGTATCCTGAAAGACAAATGGAGTGCAGAAATAAACTCTTTAATGCGAATGTCAGTTGATCTCCTTCAGGACTTGAGTCCTCAGGTAGAAGTTTTACGACACACTTTGAAATCATTATTACTTTTTTCTATTTTAGGTTGAGTTTACATTGCCAATGGTTTGAGAGTGAAACGATGACCCTTGTGTTGATGATACCACCGAAATCCATGAAATCACCGAAATCCATGAAATTGAAGAAAGTGACGATGATAATTGTATTGCCGAAGACCCCATAAAGAAAATTGCTGCAAGTAAGGCAGTTGAAATCTTTAACAAGGCATTGCAATGGGCTGGAGATGCAATGGTAGATCAAAGCGACATGAGTGTACTTAGACGTTTAAGGGAGAAAGCAGTATTTCAGCTATTAGAAAGGAAAAAGCAGCAGAAAAAGATAACGGATTTTTTTAATGAATAAATCTAATGTGAAATTTTATTCGCAATTTAATATGTATGTTCATAGCCATGAACATACTAATGGCAATAATAAAATACTTTTACATTTAAATGTGTAAAAATCCTGAATTTAGCAATTTGAAGTTATTTTGCGTCTTCAAATTCGACAATCGCTAACGTGAACATTTTCACTAACGTGAACTCCCTTGGTTTTAATTAGTTCACGTTACCGCGAGTGCACTGTATATTAAAAACTAATTGTTTCGTGGAAGAGAGAGCTACAGTTTGGAAGCAAAGAAAAGGGGGTAAGTCCTAGAAAATATGTTATCTAAGGAAAGGTCACGGTGTCGAAAAAGAAGACACAACAATTTGTTCATTAGCTTCATTATTATTTTTATTATTATTTTGATTATTAATACCCATCAATTCCTTATTTGAAGAAATTGGTGTTGTAAAGCAACCCATACCCATTTTGCTTTTGAATTTTATTGCATTTGTTGTTAAATAAGCATTTACTTTTTCTGATAAACTAGCATCTTTTGCTAAAACTCTTGACCATGCTTTCTAAAATCTCATCAGCTTCATCAGTATTTTTGGAATACGCAATATCAAATTCTTCTTCAAATTTCAAATCACCACACTCCTTCAACCAATTCATAAGGCAAAACATATAAAAAATTAAATACACTAATTATAGTAACTAACTAGTAATAAATTATAATAAGCTCTTAAATTATTAAATTTTAAGGTCATTAAATATTCGGTCAGATGAATGCAACAACGCCAGTGATAAATCTATCTGTGTCTTCATAGTCAATTATGCTTACAAGTCTTTGTTCGCCGTCAACAATGATTCTGCGTCTTTCTTCGTCTAATTTTTTTATCGCGTCTTTCTTCGTCGTTAAAACACTCGTGAGTCTTTATTCGTTTGCACCAACGATATTTTCTTTTGCGGATAATGAGTTTTGGTATGGGATAAGCCGAGATGTGGAGAAGTACCGTAATTAAATCTCGGAGAGCGAACTTAAAGTATAAACTAGGATCATTCGGTTGATGTCGGTCAGATGCGTCACGTGTGTGCAGCGTAACCAAAGAAGCACACAAGTTTAGTGAGTAGGTTATTTGTCTTAAATTATCAGGTGGATATATACTTATGTATAATAATTGTATACTTACTTACTTATGTGGCCATAACAACCGAAGACAAAGACAAAACCATAGAGAAAAATATACAAGCAAAGAACATTGAACTAAGGTGCGTGACCAAACATACATGACCAAGACTAAAAAGCCGTCCTACTCATATATATTTATATAATAAATATATTATAAAGTAATATAAATACTTTATAAAATATTTTATAAAATATTTTCTCAAAGTCCGACATTTTCTGTGGTGCTCTCGCTTTTTTGTTGATTAACCTATTCAGATGAAAATAATGTAATTCTTTATGCAAATTTGATATTTATTTATTTATGAAAAAATATTATTCCTGAAGAAACGAGGGCAAAAACAACAACAAATACGCAAGCGTAGATTCGTGTGTGTACCAATGCTAGTATAATCGACGAAGGAAGAATAATTTGGTGTGTTGGTGTGTCTTCCTCTTGATTTTGCTTATTGTTTTCCATGCGCGCCTGAAATATTCAATCTCGTTTCGTACAAAATCATGAAAAATAACTTAAAATATCAATATCAATCAATATCCAATACGCATGTGTAATCAATTTTCATTCTATATGTACACATACATATATACATATCTGCATATATACAATCAAAATGACAAAACCTTCGCACGAATGTCAACCACGGTTTTTTTCTATTATATTATAAAAACTATATGTACGTCTGCTCAGCAAAATACTATATTTTTCATTGATAATTGCACTCAATCGGCAACATAGCACTTACGATTGAATTTTTGGCATTTTTGAAGATTTTGTCATTTTTGTGTCATCCATCAGCCACCAAAATCAACACACAAATTGTTCTGCGTTCGTCGATTACACCCGCTTTGCCCTCGTTTCTTCAGGAATAATATTTTTGCATAAATAAATAAATATCAACTTTGCATAAATAATTATAATATTTTCAACTGAGTAGGTTAATCAACAAAAAAGAGAGAGCACCACAGAAAATGTCGGATTTTGAGTGAACATTTTCAGCGCTCGTGGCACGAATGAGAAGGACGACTTTTTAGTCTTGGTTGAAATGCATGTACGTTTGGTCACACACCTTCTTTAGTTCAATATTCTTTGCTTGTATATTTTTCTCTATGGTTTTGTCTTTGTCTTTGGTATTTGAAATAGTTTCGTATCAATTCTTTTAGTGGAAAGGTTTTATTAGGTTATTGTGGTACCTTTTCCCTTTTCATCCGATTCGGATAGTCGTTGTTACTGGATCGGTTGTATTTACTATTTCGTAGGGTCCAGTCCAAATGGGACTAAATTTGGTTTTCCTCGTTTGATTTTCTAATAAAACATTTTCTTCTACTCTAAAAATGATCGGGTGTATGTCCTTGTCATACTGCCTCTTGGCGTTTTCTCTTGCTTTTTCCTGATTTTCCTTAATTAGCTCCTGAGACATCTGTTTTTTTTTTAGTTTTCCGATTTTTTGGCATGTCGATATTAAAGCCATATAGTATGCTGAAAGGTGATCGGTTGGTTGTAGAATGTACTGTATTGTTGTGACGAAGCCCTTAAGATATTCCGCCAAGGGTCTGTGACTTCTTTCTAGAGAACCGTTTACTTGCGGGTGATATGGCGTTATATGTAATTTTTGTTATGTTATAGCGTGTAATAACCCCGTTGTAGAAAGCTCTTGTTACTGTGCTACATTCTGCATCAGGAATGGCTACACTAATGAACAATTTTGAAAATTCATCTTGAAAAGTGAGAATGTACTTATTTCCCGAAGTGGTTTCTCTGAGAATTCCCACCATGTCTATATAAACCTTTTCAAATGGCTTAGATGGTGTATCGGTTAATATCATTGGCATTTTCGTGAGCCTCGAGCTCTTGTTAGTTTGACATTTTTTACAATTTTTAACATATTCTTTAATCTGGCTTCGCATACCTTTCCACCTGTACTGTCTTCTAATCCTGAAATAAGTTTTCAGAGCAACCTGATGCCCTCCTAAAAGTGAATCATGGAAGTTGCGAAGTATCGTCGATATATCCTTCTCATCAGTGAGAAGTTCCGCATTCTTGTTCTCCTGATTTTGTGCATTTTCATCTAGTTCCAACTCGTCATAAGAGCTTTCATCAGGCTCTTCTTGGCTTTCGGTTTCGTCTACTTTATTCCTTGCCATAGAACGAGTCACTACCATTGTTGACTCCTGATTCGGTTATGGAACTCTGCTGAGCGTATACGCGTTCAAATTCATTTTGCCTGGTTTATAAATTATTTCAAAATCAAATTCGGATAATTTGTGCCTGAAACGTGCTAAAGGTGATGTCTGATCCTTTAGGTTTGCAATTGCTCGTAGTGGCTGGTGGTCGGTGTAGATCTTGAACGGTCTACCGAGCAGATAAGCTCGATAATTCTTAACAGCCACGATGGCCAGGAATTCCTTTCCGATGGTGGAATACCTTTTCTCAGTATCACTGAGCGCCCTGCTCGCAAAGGCTATTGGTCTATCTTTTCCAATTTCACCTTGTGATAGAACTGCACCTACAGCCTGCTTGCTTCAAATCTTCAAAAGTTTTCTGAAATTTTTCTGTCCATTCAAATTTCGGGTCTTTTTTGAGTAGTTTGTTCATTGGCAGTGCCATTCTAGACATATTCTCAACAAATTTTCGGTAATAATTTACTAAACCTAGAAATGCCTGAACATCTTTCTTATTTTTTGCCACAGGAATATCTTTAACACATTCCACCTTACTAGGGTCTGGTAACGCTCCTACCTCAGTGCATTTATTGCCTAAGTAAATTATCTCTTTTCGTGGAAACTGACACTTTTCTGTATTTACTTCAAATTATGTTTACGTAAAAGTCCAAATAATCTTCGTAAACGTGACTCATGTTATGCCAAGTTCCGACCATAGACGACGATGTCATCCAAGTAGACAAAACAATCTATACCTTGAAGTCCTGTTAGTACATGGTTCATTAGTCTTTGGAAATTGGCAGGGGCTCCTGTTAAGCCGAAATGCATTCTATTAAATTCATAGTGCCCAACACCTGTATTGAAAGCTGTTTATAACACTTGATGATACCCACTGGGCAAATCAAGTGTAGTGAAATATCTACAATGACCTAACTGGTCTAATATTTCATCAATGCGGGGAATGGGAAAAACTTGTTTAATGGTGGCGCCATTTAATTTCCTGAAATCTACTACTAGCCTCCATTTCATTTGATCATCTTCTCCCGCTTTTTTTGGCACCAAAATTATGGGAGAATTCAAGGGCGATGAGCTGGGAATAATTATGTCGTCTTCCAACATTTTGTTTACTTGCTTATTGATTTCTTCCTTATGCGCTTCTGGTAGCATGTACTGTCTTTGGTTGATTGGCGCTTGGTTTGCTTTTATTGGTATTGTTTATACCTGTGGTGTGAGACAGTATGTCGCCTTCTAAAAAAATAAATCGTGGAATGACTTAAGTATACCGTCTATGGATCTCTTTTCCTCAATGTTTAAGTTTTCGTCTAGCTTAATTGTTTCTAATATTTTGGTAACCCTTTTGTGGCTATCAGTTTCCTTAATGTTATTTATTTTATGAGCTATGTCGTGTTCTTCGTGTTCTAAATGATTAAATTTAATTACATGAATTTTAAGCTTATTACAATATATGAATCTATGTTCGTATTGAGAATTGGGACACAAACTGTGTTGTCCGTCACACTGCCCATGTCTCACCTAAATATATTTCAGAAGATACTTCCTGCTTCTCTACTATAATTGTTTCGAAATTTGTATTTATTTTAATGGAACTAACTTCATAGTTATCCCAGGTACTACAATCTCACTGATTTGAGAGGTAAAATTATCAAAGGCTTTTCAATAGTTCGTTTAGCTCGGAAAACGTGGCGTCTAATTCCTTCATTGGAGTTAGTACCTTTCTGTGATGCACCTTTGATTTTGTGAGCTGGAGTTGCTCGTATGTGCTGTGTTGCTTAATCAACCTCCACACGAAGTCAATTGACTCGGTTATTGCAACGTCTAGTTCTATTGCTAATGCTTCATAAGTTTTAGTGTCTATTTGATTTCTGGTTATACACACACTATAATTTGGTCATATACTGCGTTAAACGTTGAACGTAAAAAACCTTGTATATACAAGATATTTCGCAGTATCCTACCGGCTGTGCCAAAATGTTGTATACTATTTTTCCACAACACTCACTAAGTACCTAACGGCTAGACTTAAAGATATAACGCACTAGATTAGCTCCTAGACCTAAGCTCCTAAATATCCTTCGAGCCGTCACACTAGTTAGCTAAAATAAAACAATGATACTTGCGATTCTGGGTATTCGCTTTATTCTTGGTGTTACTTTCAATTTTACACTTTTACACTAATACTGGAGAGCCTCGTAAGGATCGTAGTATTTAGAATTTCTTACACTCTTACACTAATATTGGAGGGCCTCGTAAGGATCGCAGTATTTCACAATTTCTTACACACTCGGTAATAGATTCTCAACTGAAAAGCGACTGCCTTCACTAAGCTGGCAGCTTATATACCATTTTTCTAATACTAGCCACATATCAATCTACCCACATACCAACATATAACATACAATAATATATTCACACCACTTGTGTGTATATGCATTCTCGTATCATGTGTCCGCGTTCTCCGAAACGTATGCATAACCCCTGGCCTTTCCTATCTGGCCCATTACAGTCTGCTTGAAGATGCCCAGACCCGAAGCATGTATAACAGCGTTTAATTTCATCCAGATGTTTCAACCTACATCTGGTCCATCCAATCTTAATGCGCTGTGTTTTAAGGATGATATTTGCTGCTTCTACTGACAACCTCACAAACACATTCCCTACTGTTTGCATTTGTCAACCGGACTCCAACTTCTTCCTCTCTTCTCTAACTGCTGCGAAAACCTCCTCTGAGTCCGTGAACGCATCTAAATCTCTAATCTCAATAGTGGCCCTCGTTTTGAGATCTTTCACCGTCGCGGTGTCTTTCAACGAGTTTTTTATTGCTCGCAGAACTGTTCTTTCTTCCCTCCTTTTGCAAGCTCTAGTAGTATGGATCCATCTCTTGTCTTCTTAACAGAACGTATTGCGATTTCAGCTTCTTCTGGTTTTACCTTCTGACGGAGGTCTTTAAGAACTTCCGCATAACTGGTACCTTCTGCCGGCTTCACAAGTACAGCTTATGGGCGATCCCTCAGTGTCTTGGATTTGCTCTTATTTGACACAACTTGCTTCTTTTTGTCGCCCTATTTTAGTGCAAGAGTACCACTAGACACCGTTTTCGGTTGTTTTGATCTCGGCTTCCTTGTGTTTACTGTCAACCAACCTTCTGGCTCTTTGGACCTTGTCTTCTTGCCGAATTCGGGAACAACAGGGATTGTTACGACGCGTTTGTTAAGGCATGTTAACGGCGTACTATCATCGGCTATTTTAGTATTAGTTAAGCGCGAAGCTTTAACTTCCCACTCTTTCTCTCTTTCTGCTTCCATCGCCTTCCAGCTCTTCCTATAACTTTCCATTACATAAGCAGTTCGCTTAGTTCGGATACTCCGTCTTTCACATCCATGCTAACGTTTCTTTGTCTTTGCATTCCTTGCTTCATCTTTCGGAGAACATTCCTGCATTCCGCAAAAGAATCCTTTTCAAGTACTCTCAACTTGAAAATTAGCTCCATTCTAGGAGATCCATTCACCTGAGAGGTTTTCGTCGATTGAGTCTCCGACGCACACGCTGCTTTTCTGGTCGTAGAACTGCTTACAGCACTTACGGCACCACTGGCAGTGGTAGGCGTCGAGTAATCAGGATTTTTATGCTTCTCTCTAGAATCCATCTGGACTTCCACCCGCCTTGTGTTGGCCTTTGGTGGTGATCTGGGCAACAACGAGCTTTTTCTGAAAGCGACTACGCTTTCCTCCACTTGATCTTCTTTATTTTCTGTAATTTTGTTTTCCTTGTTTTGTTCCATTCTTTTTTATTTTACCAACGCATCATGTCCAGGGGGGCGGATCGTAATAGTCAGGATAGGGTATACCCTCGGGGATAAAAAACCTCATACCCTGTTTACCAGTTTACCGGTGCGAGGGTGACAATATTGAAATAAAAACACCAACCGTATTGTTTCTTTATCCAAATTCAACTAACTTTAATATTCACAAGTATTAGCGTCATAGAGCTATGACGAATGTAGCATAAAGCATAAAATATAAAATTGATATATAAACAGAGTGTACATATTTGTTATACATATTAATAAAAACATGATATTAACGGTAGATGGTATTACATGTAAAAATCCATAATTATGTTATTTCAAATATGAATATGACACAAAAGAAAATCGTGAAATACTTTCTTATGTATGTACGCTTGACCCAACATCCCGGCCCCGTTGAAAGTATGTTGCAACTTTCAAGATACTGGCAACAAAGCTAACTTATGTATGGGTCGACGAATTACTCCTCTTGCTATACGAACATCCGCAACCCGTACACTATCGTCCTTGCCAGGTATGACTGATTCGATACGACCGAGCATCCAACATTGAGGGGACAAGTTATCATCATGTACGATAACCATTTGTCCTACGGTTACATTAGTTGATGGCTTGGTTACTACGCACCTGAAGTTCGTTGATATATTCTGCGACCAACGACGCCAAAAATGTTGTTTAATCAAGTTTACTCGTCGCCAATGTTCTGAATTATTCAACTCTACGACTGGGTTTTCAGGCATTGAGCGCATTGCATCAGCAGTGAGGAGATGGCCAGGTGTGAGTGCAGCCAGGTCATTCGGGTCAGATGAGAGCGGATATAACAGACGAGAGTTTAAAATTGCCTCCACTTCTGCGGTTCCTGTGGTTGGTTTTTCAAATGTCAGCCGGGCACTCATTAGAGTACGATTGAGCAATCCCTTGACGCTCTTAAAAGCTGACTCCCAGAGGCCGCCAAAATGGGGGGCCCTGGGAGGGATGAAATGAAAGTTGATGAACTCATTTAAACAATAATTTTTGATGGAATGGATCGTTTCTTCCTTGAATAAAAATTGTCTGATTGCCTCTAATTTGTTGCTGGCTCCTGTGAAGTTGGTAGCATTGTCACAAAGGATGTCGGAAGGAAGTCCGCACCTGGCTACCGAACGCTTCAAGGCAGCAATGAAAGCGTCGGTAGACAAATCGGAGACCACTTCAACATGCACTGCCTTCGTTGCAAAACATATAAAGATGGCGATATAGCTCTTGTATGACACCTTGCCGCGGATACGTAGGTACTGGACCACAAAAGTCCACACCGCATCTTGAGAATGGTCTCGATGGTGTTAGTCGCTCGACAGGTAGGTGGCCCATTATTTGTCTTTCTAGTTTTGGTTGATAACGGACAGAGTGTACACACAAACGAACGACGCGGCACGCTAATTCCCGTGCATTGACAATCTTGAATCGTAGACGGATTAGACTAACTAGTGCTTTTGGGCCCGCGTGGTAGTTCTGACGGTGAAGAAACTGTATATACTGCCAAACAATAGTATCTTTGCCTGGGAGTAAAATCGGATGTTTCTGGGTGTATTGAACATTTGCCAACTCCAAGCGACCTCCAACCTTGAGTAGCGAAAACCAGCAGTCACCTGCAAGAAAGAATTTAAAAATTTTAAATGGCTGTTGACCTTTCTTCCCTTCTGGTCTGCAAGTTCCAAATGATACAATGCATAGCACGTAGTAATTCTTATGGCGATGGAGAAGATGTATGGAAAGAACACAATTTTCTGCTTATGCTGTTAAAGCGAAGCAGCCAGGCTAAGATTAGCAAACAACGGCTATGCGAACTGATATTGTAGATAGCTTCGAGTAGATGGTTGGTAATATTAGTAACAGCAAAGGCCGATCTGCGTTTTTCCAAATTCACAATATTCTGATCGATATCACCTCGCTTGTGTGTTGGCCACTCGTCTTCTTGTTGTAGGAAATATGCAGGACCGTCGAACCATGTGGAGCGCTTCAGCTCACCCACCGAACATCCTCTTGATACTAGATCGGCGGGGTTACAGCACGTTGAAACATATTTCCAATGATAGTTGGAAGTTTTCTCCTGTATTTCAGATATACGATTACCGACAAATGTGGCAGAATGTTGCTGAATCCAGTATAACACGATTTGTGAGTCGCTTCACAAAAACGTGGAATACTTACTGTCAGTAAAGTTCACCTTAATTTTGTTAAAAATCTCTGCCAGCAAATGGGCACCACACAATTCTTACTTTGGAAGCGAAAGTTTTCGAGTTGGTACAACCCTTGATTTCGATGTAATTAGGTTCACCTTGATCTGGCCATCAGCACTAACCGGTCGTACGTAAATGCAACACCCATAGGCTCTGGAGAAACCGTGCAACCGAAAGCTCCCAGCATTTGGTTGTAGGTAAAAACGAGGTATCGTGAGCAACTCCAACAACGAAAGTAATGACAGAAATAAAGTCCATACAGTGTGGATATTATGCAGAACTGACTCATCCCACTGTAATCTCAGTAGCCACAGTTCTTGCAGAATAATTTTTGCTACTATGATGATAAGAGACACCAATCCCAACGAATCGAACAGAGAAGAAGCTACTGACAGTATAGAACGTTTAGAGACAACGTTACATGTCTGCTTCGGAACAATTGAAAACATAAAAACGTCTTCTTGTTGATCCCATTTCATGCCCAGAGTGCTGGTTATAGTGTTGTAGTCCAGATTTAGCTCTTTGGTGGTGCAATCATTGACAAATTCGTTATGGTTTGAATGCCATTTCGTAAGTTCAAATCTGCCACAACGAAGTACTTCGGTAACTTCTGCTTTGATTTGCCTAAGATTATCAATAGTATTTGCTCCACAGATGAAGTTATATACATAGAAAGACGATTTTATGGCCTCGGCACCGATTTTAAACTTGTCCAAGTATTGATCAGCCAAATATGTCATATTACGTATGGCAAGATATGGAGCTCTAGCGGTTCCGTAAGTGACTGTGCTGAGTTCAAATTGGGAGTATTTCCCCAGAGTATATACTGAATATTTTAACAATGTCGGCAGTAATTGCGTAGCGATATAACCAAAAACGAAGGAGAAGAGTGTATAACTCGGGTTGTATGGTTGGCCCAACTATTAAAAAGTCGTTTAGTGACTTCTGTGACGTAGTCTGGCAGGAGTCATCGAAGACAACTCGTAACTTCGTTGACGTACTGTTCGGTTTAAATACACAGTGGTGGGGTATATAAAAGTGGCGTACTCACCAAGCTCATATGGCCCAAACGTTCGAACTCTAACATAAGTTCTGTGTATTGTTCCTTGACATCTGGTGTGCGGCTCAAACAACGTTCAAGAGCTTCAAAATGTCTGCGGGCGATTTCATATGAGTGACCTAGCAAAGGATTATCCAGGATTATCCTGGAATGGAAGACGAACTACGATTCGACCATCAATTTCTCTGCGAACAGTCTTGTTGAAAATGTCCTCACATTTGCGCTGCTCTGGAGTGTAGGTATCAGCTGGTTTGCTTACATCTTCAATACGCCACAGGCGTTCGATGTTCTTGTTTATGGAATCATCCAGCGATAACACATAGCTGTGTGGTGTTGTAGAGCTAGTATCGCAACGACCGGAAGCCACCCAACCTAGGAGGGTGTTCTGCAATACAGGCAAATTTGAACCAATTTTTACTTGCACAACGGATAAGATCTCGAAGAATGCTTCAGTGCCAAGTAGCAAATCAATACGGCGCAACTTATAGAATTTTTCATCAGAAATCGAGTGACAATTCCAATTCCACAAAACGTGATTTCACTGTGGTAGACGTACCATACTTAACTTGAGTTTGCTACGAATTTCCAAGTTGCTTCTTCTATGAGGCAAGCGAAGCATTTGTGCGAGCTCATCAGATACGAAATTTACCTGTGAGCAGGAGTCTAGTAAAGCGCGGCCAATTCTGTAACTGCCTGTTGCAGTTAACCAGTACTAACGCCGTAGCTAGTATAATTCGGTTCAAAGAAGTGTACGTCTGTGTGTGGACAAGTGCATCTGAACTTTGCTGTACCATCGCTATTGGTTGTGATACCTCCTGTGGTATGGACGATGTTGTGTTATTAGAATCGCGATATGATGTGGACGAGAGCACGTTCGGCATCTATGAGTTGATGGACCCTTCGCAGCCTGATGACCTTTGCCGAGACAGTTAATACAAAAACCCAACCGTTTTACAGCATCGTAGCGTTGATTAAGCGTATTTCCGATAAGTTAAGGGCACCTAAAGGTTCTGTGTTCAGTATTTGAGCAAACGTGACATGCTTGCGGTGAACAGTTAAAGCTCAACCCTTGTCGTTGTGGTTTTTGGTTGCGTGGTTTGCTCATCGGTTGTTGACTTGCATAAGTATCCATACCGGGACTACTTATAGATTCCAAGTATTGGCAACGTCGTTCGACAACGCCAATGCAAGATGTCCATGTCGGAAGATCTCGAAAGTCTAAAAACTCATTCCATTTTTTCTTAGTGTCCTGATCGACCTCATTACGATCGAGATGAGCATGGCCTGAGCGATTTGCGACACAGAACCCAGTGACAACAACGAGTTGTACAAGGCTGATGCATTGTAAATGAGACTGCACAGATGTTGCGCATTCGACTTGGAAACATTCGGCATATTAAAAAGCGAGTTTATATTGTCCAAAAATACGAGCGAAGGGTTGTCATAGCGAACGTTAAGACGATCAAGCGCCTTTGGATAATTTTCAGAAGATATTTGAAATGCCTTAACTGTTTCTAAGGCCGCGCCCTTCAAACAATTAATCAATTGGTTGAACTTCTCGATAGCCGACAAGTTAGGCTGATTATCAATAACTTGCATAAATGACGTTATGAAGTTTTTGTAGTCGGAGTACTTGCCATCAAATGTTGGAAGTGACAGTCGTGGAAGCTTCATAGATGTTGAATGAGAAGCGTAAAGCGAGGAATCGGCCATGGTTGAATTTTGGGCGTCATCGCCCAATTTTTCCTTAATGCAAACCTTGATAGAGACTAATGTATCTATGGTATCCCCCTGCGGTTCATCTGGATCCACCTCCTCAATTTCGGTCTGCACTTTCATTACTTCTTTAAAATAGGCCTCTAGAATAGGTAGACGACAACTTAATTCAGCTGACGAGAGACCAACCTTTCCATCAACTTTACTACAAATGCGGGTTATGTTCCGACGGATATTAGTACGTTGCTGCTTAACAGTATCTAAGTGGGCCATTATTGATATTAATGAAAAATTAATTGTCGCCTTATGTTATCAAATACGTTCAAATAAAAGGTTCAAATAATAAGTCGAGTGCAGTACTTCTTTTATAGAAGTACGAACTGTATGAACACTCTTAATGTATGTATTAAAAAAAAATAAATAAATATGTGGCACATAAAGCCCCAAAGGGCTCATTGGCCGAGCTTCTCTTCCATTACTGTTGTGCGTCTTAAATTTTTGGACAATATTAGAAGGGACCTACTTTTTTAGCCGGTTCCGAACGGTAGAACACTTGTGACATCACTTTTTCTGAGCTTTGTCACAGAGTTCTTTAAGAAGCTTTTTCATGGCAAGTTGTTACTGTCGGAAGAATTGCCAATTGCTTGACGACAGGTGGGAACCGTTCGAAAGAAAAATCTTATCGATATTAAATTTGTTATGCATCAGCCGGGGATTGAACCACGACCTACAGATCAGAAGGCGAACACACTAACCACTGAGCTACGGCACCCAGTGTATGTATTATATTACATTAATATTACATTTTGTGCCTTTGAACAAAGAAGTAATGCAACGATAAGCGATGGCCAATTAAAAGAAATGATGTGTCGATGACAGAGTCAGCAGCGACGGCAACGTCAACTGAGTCAGCAGAGACTGCAGCGTCAGTACAGTCAGCAGTGACATCCGCAGCGACGGCAACGTCGACAGAGACAATGTACATATAAAGGGTTATCCATTTTGCGGTTTCAAAAGTCAATGTAAATAAAACACATATAAAATATTTTTTATCATGATATTTCTTTTTTATTATAAAGTTTGAACGTTGACATTATGTGTGAAATACTACATCATTTAAATGACCACCACGCGAATTGTTGCAAGCATCGTTTCTTTTGAGGTAATTTTCGACCACATTTTGACACATATTGGGCGGTATCTCAGCCATAACGTGACGAATGTTGGTTTTTAGGTGCTCAAGAGTTAAAGGTTTATCTGCATAAACACGGTCTTTCGCGTAGCCCCACAAAAAAAGTCAAGCGGTGTCAAATCGCATGATCTTGGTGGCCACTTGATATCGCCACGACGAGAAATTACGCGGCAAGAAAATTTCTCTTGCAATAAAGCCATATTCGCTCGAGTTGTGTGGCATGTGGCACCGTCTTGTTGAAACCACATATTCTCTAAGTCGTATTCTTCAATAGCAAGCAAAAAAAAGTCGGTTATCATATGACCATAACGCTCCGAATTGACGGTGACAGTCGTTCCATCATCGTTTTCGAAGAAGTAAGGTCCAATCACACCTCCGGACCAAAGAGCGCACCAAGCAGTGACTTTTTGTGGATGTAGTGGCCTCTCTTCAATTACTTGAGGATTCTCAGAACCCCAAATACGACAATTTTGTTTGTTAACATACCCACCGAGTGAGAAATGTGCTTCGACGCTGAAGAAAATTTTGTTCGAAAAATCGCCGTCCACCGCCTGTTGTTCAAGCACCCATTCGACGTATCTACGACGTTGTGAATGGTCAGCTGGCTTCAGTTGTTGTGTGAGCTGGATTTTATATGGATGTAGGTGTAAATCCTGTAGGCGCCAAATCCTGGAGAAGACCCAAGAAAAACAGATCGACACACACCACCTATTTGTTGATTATAAAGCCGCTTTCGACAGCTCATTCGACTTTGTAGAATGACACTGCATAACTCCCGTTGTGCAGTGAAAATTGGGAAGGACCTCTCCTCACCGTTTAATACCGAACGGGGTTTCAGACAAGGTGATTCGTTATCGTGCGACTTCTTCAATCTTATTATGGAGAAAATAATACGAGCTGCTGATCTACGACATAATGGCACTATCTTCAACAAAAGTGTCATGCTGTAAGCGTATGCCGACGATATTGACATAATCGGCATGAACACGCGAGCAGTCAGTGCAGCATTCTCAGAGTTGGTAAGAGAGTCGCGTCGGATGGGTCTCACGGTGAACGAGGGCAAGACGAAGTATCTAGTGTCAACAAACAAAGAGTCCCGGCGTCTTGGACAGCACGTCACTGTTGACAACTACGAATTTGAAGTAGTAAGGGACTTTGTCTATCTTGGAACCAGCATTAACAGCAGTAATGACGTCAGCTTGGAGATCATGCGTAGGATAACTCTTGCTAACAGGTGTTACTTTGGGCTGAGTAAGCAATTGAAAAGTAGAGCCCTCTCTCGAAGAACGAAAACTACACTCTACAAGTCTCTCATCATGCCTGTCCTAACATATGGCGCTGAAGCTTGGACAATTTCCATCTCGGATGAGCGAATGCTTGGAGTTTTCGAGAGAAAAGTCCTACGCAAGATCTTTGGACCTATTTGCGTTGGTGGCGAGTACCGAATAAGGTACAACCATGAGCTGTACGAGCTATATGCCGATATTGACATAGTAAAGCGCATCAAAATCCAGCGGCTGCGCTGGCTAGGTCATGTCGAGCGAATGTTCTTCCATTCGCTCCAGCTAAGAAGGTGTTATATTCGGAACCCGCTGGATGACGGCGCAGAAGAGGAAGACCAAACCTCCGGTGGAAAGACCAAGTACTGGAGAACCTGACGGCGCTTGGAATTTCTAACTGGCGACAGCTAGCGAAGAACAGAGATGGCTGGCGAAGCATGTTATTTTCGGCCTAAATCGATATTCGGTTGTTATGGCCACATAAGTAAGTAAGTAATTAGGTGTAAATCCAAATGCAAAATACGCCATAATGTGCCGTAAGACAGTCCTAATTCCTGAGAACGACGAGGAATCGACACATTCGGGTCTTTGGCAACACTTTCACTTAGAGCAGCGATATTTTCGGTGGTACGAGCGAAACGATGATGCACAGGCCTTACAATATCTGTAACCGATCCAGTCTCTTCATATTTCTTCACAATTTCGCCAATTGCTTGCGTAGTTGGACGATTATGTACACCATAATCTCCTCTTAAAGCACGATATGTGGCTGTGGCAGAATCACCATTTTTGTAGTAGGTTTTTACAATTTTAATGCGTTGTGCGATAGTTAAGCGATCCATTTTCGCAAATGTCAGACTTTGAACTGAAAAAGAAAGAAATTGTTTTAACAACTCAGTTTGACAGATGTCGAATTCTAGCCCTATACTTTTGAAACCGCGAAATGGATAACCCTATATTTGATATGCGAAAAGGCCACTTGCTTATGGTGCCGTAATTTCAATTACAGCTATCAACAAAAACAATACCCTTTGCTAGGTGGTGTGATGCCGATGTACTGCAAGAACAACAAAAAACGAGTACATATCAAAGTGGTGATGCTAATGTACCACTAACAACAACGCTCCTATAGCGTAGTAAGTTACAACAACAGCGCTCTTGTAGCGATGCCTGAGAAACGGTAGAGAATAGCGGTACCAACAGTGTATGTACATACGCCAACGAATTTTATATACTATGTTGTATGTATATGTACAAGTTTCTACTTGAGCGATGAACAGTCGCCAAGTGTTATAATATACAAACACTCCTTTGAAAATGACGAGCTATAATTTTGTAAATGTAGCTGACGATGTATGTGCCAAAGTGTTTGGAGACAAAGAACTGGCTCCGTATTCAACGTTAATTTTAATTACTTTAATTAATTAAATTACATTGCTTCTCGAATTCAATTTCCAAAGAGGTGCAAATATTTACGATATTTCAATATTATACTGCCCCACGATGGGCGCCAAAATGATCAAGAGCATTTTTTTTTATGTGAATATGTTATATATATTGCGGGGGTGACAATATTGAAATAAAAACACCAACCATAAAGCAGAAAGCATAAAATATTAAATTGATATATAAAGAGAGTGTACATATTTGCTATACATATGAATAAGAGCATGATATTAACGGTAGGCTTACAATGTAAAAATCCATAATTATGTTATTTCAAATATGAATATGACACAAAGGAAAATCGTGAAACACATTATTTTATGTATGTACGCTTGACCCAACAATTACTATAATATATTAAGGGGGAAGACCACCTTGAGCTGTCGGAAAATAAAGTATTTTCGGAATTTTTTTTCAGCATTAAAACAACTTGCAATGATAAAATGTTTTATATGATTTTATTAGTTATCTTTTTTACAATAAATGTCAATTTTTTTTGCTTGGATTTCGGGCTCCCTGTACTCGCTGCACCAGGTCGCGTAGCCCCCCTCCAGCCCGGTTTTCCCCATCGGTGGGACATCTGGACCCTTGGCAAGTGAATCTGGAACTAAAGTTAGATAGGCAGGTTATTCTCCATATAATTTCGCACTGAAATACTGAAGCCGTTTTTTGAAAAGTTAATTTTTACGAAAATGGTGGCTATTTATAAAAAATTGTTAATTTTTTACCTGTAAAATCTGCCTCAAAATCGTGCTTTAAAAATCCAAATTATAAAATATCAAAAATCCCATCCAGTATTTCGATGCGGAATTAAATTCTCGATAATTTTGCAGGATTTCATTAAAATCGGTTGAAAACTGCAAGCGTGATATGTCCCACCAGTTTACAAAATGTCGTTTCGAGATAAACGCGTTTGAAGTTTTAGAAACTCGCCCAGTGCCCCGGGATATTTTTTAAAATATCGTCTCGTTACCTCGTTTAAATGTTTCTGGCGGACTATAGATGCATACTACATTAAAATACACATCTCATAGAACATTTCAAGCAAAAAAAAAAATTCGATTTTTTCAAACCGTCAAAGTGGTCTTCCCCTTAAATATAATAAATATTGCATTATAACTTTGAAAATTCCAAAGAATGTGTGCGATTTATTGTCGCGTGTATTTACTCTGCTCCACAAGAACAACAGCAAGAGCAACATCGGCAGGCGATTACACCGGCACTCAACTCCCGTACCTACATTTTTTGGCTCGAAGGACAATTAAATGCCAGTGGACTCCGACGTTGTGGTGGCTGCCTGGTAGTGGATGAGGCTTGTTGTTGCCGCTGTTGGTGTTGTGAAGGGACAATACAAAACACTCACTGTTGAAAATGAAACTTCACGCACGTTCTCATTTATTTAATTTTTCTGACGAGAGAATATTTTTTCGTTTCGTTGCTTTTATTTACACAAAATAAATTACATGCTGATATTGCAGAACACTTTGTAAAATTTACGTAATTTTAAAACAATTCAAAATAAACGAACCACGCACTGTTTTTGCTCCTACTTCTCAAAGGTCAATAATAGCTTAGAAAAAAAACTTTACCAAAAGGTAGACCGAAACAGCCAGCCAAAAAGAAAGGGCAAAATAAGAAAGAGAGAGGAAAAGCAGGGAGTGGTAGAAGTGAGCGGAGAATCGGAATATTTGGTGATTCCAGATCGCCCACTCACCTCCAAACATCACAACAGCGCGCAATGAGTTTTGGCGTAGACACCGAATAGCTTCGCTTCATGTCCTGGTTGTGGTACTCTGCTAAGTACATCTGCATTTAAATTCTTTTGGCTTATGCATAATCTCAAAATCAAATTCGGATAGTTTATGCCTGAACCATGCCAAACGTGATGTTTGGCCTTTTAGATTTGCAATTTCTCGTAGTGGCTGGTGGTCTGTGTAGATTTTGAACGATTTATCGAGTAGATAGGCTCGATAATTCTTCACAGCCTATACTGCCAGGAATTCGTTTTCAATAGTGAAATACCTTTTCTCAGTATCACCGAGTGTTTGCAAAGGCTATGGTCTATTTTTTCCAATTTCGTTTTGCGATAGAATTGCACCTATAGCCTGGTTGCTTGGAAAAATCTGGGAAAGCCACGTCAGGAGAACTAGAGGCCGTAAACATGAGTATCCTGCTTGAGAGAGGGAAACGGTACAATCAGTTTAATAAGGGAGCCAATGTAAATCTTAATACACCACTAAACCCTTATGACGTCCACCAGACTGAGGCCAGCAATATTGTGACATTTTAACAGAACAGAAATGATATGAAGCCACTCAGAACAAATGAATATAAAAATAATCACGTAAAATCACAAAATTACCATAGAAAAGTTCCTACGTGTTCCTTCTTAATTTATCTTGCACTTCATTTGCTGACCATAAAAAGTGACAAAGAAATAGTACTCCAACAAAAAGACATAGTCGTGGTAAATCCGAAACAAAATATTTCTTTTGCAAGTTACAAGGACAGGATTGCCGACTGTTATAAACGCAATGAGTTGGAATAACCCAGGAAAACTACAGCCCAGGTGCGGCTAATTAACCGGGATCCCCAAATTTTGCTAAAAGTTCGCGAGAAGAGATGGAAGGTGTTAGTCATGCGTCTTTAGAGATTGTTGACACACCCTCCACTTCAGAAAATAAGATAGTGGAAGTTGGTAGTCAGGTGACCAGAGGAATTGTTGACCCATCTTTCCCATCCAGTAATAGCTAACATGGCTACTGTTTGGGAGTCTCTGATGTAGATGATGTTCATTGATCTCTTATGTAGAAATTTGTTTTTGCATTTGCTGCAGTAATATGTATTTTAGTTATTCTGGAAATTTATATCTCGCGTATTAATGTGTGCTTTAATACTCATACCCAATTGTAGACAAGGGACAGAAATATCGAATGAAACAAAGGATTGGATATTTTCTAGAATTTCATATTGCAGGGAGCTATTGATAAAAAGCTTTTGTTTGGAGACGTTGCCTTGTTGTTTTACGTTTATTTTATTCGCTGTACTGTTTGCTTAGGTTAACATTTTGTATATACCTATTCTTTATCTTTTCTTTGAATATACAATTCATTCGTTCTTAAACCATCAAGCGTATAGCTTCGTCTTTTAATTCATTCGTTTGTTTGGATAATTTAGAGCTCGCAACGACTTAGAAAAGCAATTTTGGGAAGTCGAAAATCACAGCAATGAGGCTGCTCAACTTACTAATAAGGAATTGGAATGCGAATAGCATTTCGTTCGTACTCATCGCCGATTGTGCACTGGGGAGTATTCAGTTCATTTGCCGCTAAAGATAAATAGTAACGTGCTAGGTGATTCGCATTTATAAGCTGTGCGCCGCTTCAAGACGCTTGAGAAGCGATTCGAGCGTAACCCCGAGTTAAAGGCTGAATACTCATCATTCATAAAGGAGTATCTGCAACTAAAGCACATGTCACTAGTTCGAGAAGTTCCGGCTGGAGCAACCATTAATTTCTTGCCGCATCATTCTGTGCTAAAGTCTGACAACACCACAACAAAGCTTCGTGTTTTGTTTGATGCGTCAATGCCAACCTCCACAAACTTTTCTTTAAATTACGTTTTAATGGCAGGGCCGACAATACAACATAAATTGTTTGATATCATTCTTCGTTTCAGAACGCACAAAATTGCTGTAACCGCTGACATCTGTAAAATGTATCGATGCATAAAGGTGTCCGAACCTGACAATTATTTGCAATACACAATTTGGCGAGACAGTCCGCTTGAACCATTTGAAACATACAAGCTTGACACCGTTACGTTTGCCACAATGCCTGCTGCATTCTTAGCTATTCGGGCTATGCATCAACTGGCAGATGATGAGGCAAATAACTATCAACTTGGTTCTAAAATAATCAAGCGCGACTTTTATGTGGATGACCTCATATCTGGTGGAAATTCAGTCGACGAAGTGGAGGCGTTGAAGAAGCAAACTGAAGAGCTGTTGCAGCGAGGCAATTTTATATGGAGAAAGTGGTGTTCGAGTAGTGACGACATATTGCAACGAGTCGATCCATCATGCAGAGAAGAAATTTTATCATTTGATGACACCAGTGGTATAACCAAAGCTCTTGGTCTCATTTGGGAGCCAACAAGAGATAACTTTTTGTTTTCTTTGTCTTCGCTTAGTTTCGAAAAACGAGTTACTAAACGCAGCGTATTATCGCTTACTGCTCGTATATATGATCCACTTGGTCTAATTGACCCTGTCGTTGCAAAGGCCAAAATATTTCTGCAGTCGCTATGGAAGGAGAAACTGGCGTGGGATGAAAGCCTGCCGCAAACTTTGCAATTCCGTTGGAACCAACTGCGTGCTGATTTAAATTTCGTCGATAAGTTCAGCTTTCCACGCTTCGTAGGTTTGGATGGAGCAAATCTTCAAATTCACGCTTTTTGCGACGCAAGCACGCAAGCATGGTGGAATCAAGGTCAACCTGCTGTGCGCTAAATCACAAGGCACTGACGGTGCCCAAGCTTGAGTTGTGCGCTGCAACATTGTTAGCTGAACTTGTTAATTCAATCACAAGGGAAAGTTTTTTTTGTTGGACTGACTCTTCAATAGCACTCGCCTGGTTGAACGACATTGCTGTTAATTACAATGTGTTCGTAACAAATCGAATAAGCAAGATACAGGAGTTAACAGGGGGAATGTACTGGCGTCACGTACCACCTGAAGCAAGTCCTGCCGACATCTTATCCAGGAGAACTGCGCCGAGGGAGCTTATTAGCTCTCAAGAGTACTTTCGCTTAGATTTATAATGTTGGGCCATTCGCTATCAGGTTGTTGTAAGAATGACGGACCATGCTTCCATAGAATGCATAGTCCATCATTCTTACAACAGCCTGATAGCGAATGGCCCAACATTATAATTCTAAGCGAAATTATTCTTGAGAGGAGGAAAATCGTCCTGGTTACGCGTCCTGAGGTAGTTGATTACTCTATTAATTGTAAATATGTTAACTCTTTCAGGACAATGCAGAGAGTTTATGCGTACATCAGCCGCTTTCTGAGAGGGAGGGCTCAGAGGTCTTCGGTGTCTTTAAGTCTTGAAGAGATCGAAGCTGGCACTCGCATTTTGCTGCGAATGATTTAAATTTCAACATTTTCAACGGAGTATGAGAGCTTAAGGACTCAACGACCGATCTACCCATAAAGCAAACTCATTTCGTTGAATCCAATCTGCGACGCAGAAACCGTCTGCGCAAATTACGCAAATTACGAAAATTACGGCTATAATGAATTCGCGACCTCTTCTGCCACTCTCAGAGCATCCTGATGATTTAGGCGTTTT
This sequence comes from Megamerina dolium, assembly GCA_963854835.1. Lineage (NCBI taxonomy): Eukaryota > Metazoa > Arthropoda > Insecta > Diptera > Megamerinidae > Megamerina > Megamerina dolium. The sequence goes on from OY978530.1 coordinate 28,885,183, forward strand.
GACTCCTGCACACTTTTTAACTAGGGGAGCACTCACAGCGGTTGCAGAACCTGACTTATCCAACATCAAACTGAATCGACTCAGCTTATGGCAACAAGTTACACGAATGCAGCAAGCCTACTGAAAATCTTTGAGTACCGCTTATCTCACACTTCTCCAAGAACGTAGCAAGCGGCGCATGTAAGCACAAAGTATCGCTGTAAACGCATTGGTGCTAATAAAATATGAAAATTGGCCTCCCTTGAAATGGCGTATGGGACGTGTAGTCGAAACAATCAAAGGTAAGGATGAAGTAGCAAGAGTCGCATTTGTTCGTACAAGCTCTGGAATAATTCGCCGGACAGTAACAAGGCTCTATCTCCTGCCAATAGAAGATGCCGAAAGCCCTTAAGCTTCCAACAGGGGGAAGATGTTCGGAGACGTTGCTTGTTGTTTTACGTTTTTTTTATTTGCTGTACTGTTTGCTTAGGTTAACATTTTGTATATTCCTATTCTTTGTCTTTTCTTTGAATATAAAGGGTTATCCATTTCGTGGTTTCGAAAGTATAGGGCTAGAATTCGACATCTGTCAAACTGAGTTGTTAAAACAATTTCTTTCTTTTTCAGTTCAAAGTCTGACATTTGCGAAAATGGATAGCTTAACTATCGCACAACGCATTAAAATTGTAAAAACCTACTACAAAAATGGTGATTCTGCCACAGCCACATATCGTGCTTTAAGAGGAGATTATGGTTTACATAACGTCCAACTACGCAAGCAATTGGCAAAATTGTGAAGAAATATGAAGAGACTGGATCGGTTACAGATATTGTAAGGCCTGTGCATCATCGTTTCGCTCGTACCACCGAAAATATCGCTGCTGTAAGTGAAAGTGTTGCCGAAGACCCGAATGTGTCGATTCCTCGTCGTTCTCAGGAATTAGGACTGTCTTACGGCACATTATGGCGTATTTTGCATTTGGATCTACACCTACATCCATATAAAATCCAGCTCACACAACAACTGAAGCCAGCTGACCATTCACAACGTCGTAGATACGTCGAATGGGTGCTTGAACAACAGGCGGTGGACGGCGATTTTTCGAACAAAATTTTCTTCAGCGACGAAGCACATTTCTCACTCGGTGGGTATGTTAACAAACAAAATTGTCGTATTTGGGGTTCTGAGAATCCTCAAGTAATTGAAGAGAGGCCACTACATCCACAAAAAGTCACTGCTTGGTGCGCTCTTTGGTCCGGAGGTGTGATTGGACCTTACTTCTTCGAAAACGATGATGGAACGACTGTCACCGTCAATTCGGAGCGTTATGGTCATATGATAACCGACTTTTTTTGCCTGCTATTGAAGAATACGACTTAGAGAATATGTGGTTTCAATAAGACGGTGCCACATGCCACACAACTCGAGCGAATATGGCTTTATTGCAAGAGAAATTTTCTGGCTGCGTAATTTCTCGTCGTGGCGATATCAAGTGGCCACCAAGATCATGCGATTTGACACCGCTTGACTTTTTTTTTGTGGGGCTATGCGAAAGACCGTGTTTATGCAGATAAACCTTTAACTCTTGAGCACCTAAAAACCAACATTCGTCACGTTATGGCTGAGATACCGCCCATTATGTGTCAAAAAGTGGTCGAAAATTACCTCAAAAGAATCGATGCTTGCAACAATTCGCGTGGTGGTCATTTAAATGATGTAGTATTTCACACATAATGTCAACGTTCAAACTTTATAATAAAAAAGAAATGTCATGATAAAAAATATTTTATATGTGTTTTATTTACATTTACTTTTGAAACCGCAAAATGGATAACCCTTTATTAATTTCTCAATGGTGGGAAAATTCCCACCATGTCCATATAAACCATTTCAATGTCGGTCAATATCATTGGAATTTTGGTAAGCCTTGAACTTTTATTGATTTGGCATTTTTTTACAATTTTTTTACACAATCTTTAATTTGGTTACGCATACCCTTCCACCTATACTGTTTTCTAATTCTGAAATCAGTTTTTAGTGACCCTGGTGTCCTCCTAAAGGTGAATCGTGAAAATTGTATAGTACTGTCATTATGTCCTTTTCATCGATGAGCAGCTCCGCATTTTCGTTTTCTGTTTTTTCTGGTTCCTTAACCAGGTCCTGCTCGTCGTCGGAATTTCCTTAAGGTTCTTTTGTATTTTTGTCGTCAACCTTTTTTCTTTCCATAGAACGAGTCTTAACCATAGCTACTTCAGGTTCTGGCTCTGGTACTCTGCTGAGTGCGTCTGCATTTAAATTTCTTTTACCTGGTTTTTAAATTATCTCAAAATCAAATTAGTATAATTTATGCCTGAAACGTGCTAAACGTGATTTCTAGTCCTTTTGGTTTGCAATTCCTCGTAGCGGCTGGTGGTCAGTGTAGATTTTGAATGGTCGACTGAGTAGATAAGCTCGATAATCCTTCATAGCCCATACGATGACCAGGAATTCCCCTTCAATGGTGGAATACCTTTTCTTAGTAGCACTAAGCGCCCTGCTTGCAAAGATTATTGATCTATCTTTTACAATTACACCTTGCGATAGAATTGCAACTACAGCCTCGTTGCTGGCATCTGTTGATAACACAAAAGGTTTAGAAAAATCTGGATAGGCTAAAATTAGCGGAGATCAAATTGCTTGCTTTAAATCTTGAAAAGCTTTCTGACTTTTGTCGTTCCATTTAAATTTTGCGTCTCTTCTGAGTAGTTTGTTTATGATTTGTTGATTGGCAGTGCCATTCCAACCTTATTCTCAAGAAATTTTCAGTAATAATTTACTAACCCTAAAAATACCTGAAAATCTTTCCTATTCTTTGGCACAGGAATATTTTATCAGTGTCTGGTAATGCACCTTCCGCAGTGCATTTATGGCCTAGGTAAATTATCTCTTTTAGTAGAAATTGTCACTTTTCTCTATTTAGCTTTAAGTTATGTTTACGTTAAAGTTCAAATACACTTCGTAAACGCGATTTATGTTGTGCCAAGTTCCGACCGTAGACGTCAATGTCATCCAAATACACAAAACAATCTATAGCTTGAAGTCCTGTTAGTACATGGTTGAGTAGTCTTTGGAAGGTTACAGGGGGGCCTGTCAAACCAAAAGGCATTCTAATAAATTCATATTGCCCAACCGTTTTTTCCTGTTCGCCTTTTCCATCAACGCTGGCAAGGTTAAGGATAGTGAAATATCTGCTATATCCTATATCCTAGCTGTTCTAATATTTCATCTATTCGGGGAATTGGAAAAACTTGCTTTATTGTGCCGTTGTTTAATTTTCTGAAATCTCCTACTAGCATCCATTTTATTTTGCCATCCTCCTCCGCTTTCTTTGGAACCAATATTATCGGGGAATTCCAAAGAGAACAGCTGGGAACAATTATTCCATCTTCCAACATTTGATTTAATTGTCTATAGATCTCTTCTTTGTGCACTTCTGGTAGTCTGTACTGCATTTGAATGATTGGCATCTGCCTTTACTGGTATTGTGTGCCTTATACCTGTTGTGTAAGACAACCTGTCGCCTTCTAATCAAAATAAATCATGGAATTACTTAAATGGGACTTCTATAGATCTCTTTTCCTCGATGTTTGAGTTTGGTCTAGTTTATTTCTTTCTAATATATTGGTAACCCTTTCGTAGTTATCCGTTTCCTTAACGCTATTTATTTTGTAGTCTATGTCATATTCTACGTGTTCAGAATGATTAAACTTAATTATATTTATTTGAGCTTATTATTTACAATATACGAATCTGTATTCATGTTGAGCATTGGGACATACACTTTGTTATCCGTCACACTGCTCAATGTCTCACTTAAATATATTCTCGGAGATACTTCATGTTTCTCTAACATAACGGTTTAAAATTTTATATTTACTTTAATAGGGACTACCTTCATAGTTCTTCCAGGTACTACAACCTCACTGGTGTGAAGTACCTCCTTCAACGTTCAACGATTTGAGAGGTAAAATCATCAAATGCTGTTTTCGCTCACCGAAGAAAATCAGCTTCCTTTTCATAGTATTGAGGACCGATCGGTTCCATAAATTGCCTCTTCCATCAGCAGATATCCCTTTCTCTTCAGATATTACGTGTAATTCTAACATTAAATCGTTAGTCCTTTCATGGTGGACTGTTATTGGCCCTAAAGTGGTGACAAATCTTCCGAATACACCGCTAAGATTTTTCCTTGAATTCCCTATCTTGCTAACGTATTTATTAGTTACTGTTTAATTTTACTGAACTGGTATCTGCCCCAGAGTCTACGAGTAAAATAAGTTTTCCATTTTTTGCTTCCTCACACGGAAACTCAATGAACACATCATCTACATCAAAGATCCCAAAACAATAACAACGTTTGCTATCACTGGATGGGAAAGATGGGTCAACAATCTCTCTGGATGCCTGACTACCAACTTCCACCATCTTACTATCTGACGTGGAGGGTGTGTCAACAATTTCTAACGACGCGTGACTTTAGAGGTTGTTTATTGGCCGTACCTGGGCCCCCGTAGTTTCCCTGAGTTTTTCCAACGCTTTGCGTTTGTAACAGTCGACAATACTGTATCCTGGCTTTATAACGCAAGTCTTTTGTTTCCCAGCTGGGGTATTACTCAGTCAGCCAGGGCCAAACAAGAGGGCAGCGTAAAAACTCTTGTTGTACGAGGAGGACCGAATACTACACGATTGCCTATTGGCAATTAATTCACCGACACTAGAAGAGTGTTCAGCTCGGTACTGATGGAACTACTACTACTTTGATTTATTTTTCTTTGTTTTTATTTTCCTTTCTTTCCTTTTTTACAATTCAAGAATACAAATTCAATTTCTTACTCTATGCCTTAATGCAATACCTAACTCTAACTAACCTTACTTATACAATGAGGATTTATAGGAATGAACAGTGCCACCATTGGTCACACCTAATGAATCAGTCGTCTGGTAGATCCCCCTCAGCAGAAGTCTCCAAGCGACTGATAGTTGTGTAGAGTAGCCTGATGCAGGGGTCTCCTGAATCCAGCACCTAGAAGAGGGAAACCTTTATATCAATATATAGGGACAACCAACGGGGTGGCGGATTGTTGCTCCTAGTATATGCGGTTGGTCAAAATAACCCCGGACAGAGCTAATTATTTTTATTATTTTTTATCATCATATCATATCTTACGTCCTTACATATCCATGTCTAAAGCATTTAGGAATTATGTAGTGTAAAATTCCTATGATGCTACATTATATGATCAGTGAAAATTAATTTGATTGTTTCTTCTTTCTCTGTCGTCACAGAGGTTGACTACACGAGTATGTATATGTGTGTATACATCTACTGATATTACTGTATGACAACAATAAGGAGAAGAGGAAGCATCAAATGAACTTTTCCATGATACACATATTTGCTATGGTTTGTTTATTGTTGGTACGTTAAATATTTTAATGATTTATGGAGTGTTCGTAGGTAGATATGTAAAAGGTTGTAACAGGCTTAGTTTTAGTCTGTTACAGCTTTTTGCAAAAGAAACATTCAGCAGGGCTTCTGGCCCTACATTTTCTTGGCTTCCCTTACTATAACCTGTTTTTGGAGTATAATTCTCTTGGGGCTTTTTATTGTTAGTAAACGATTTACAAAATAGATTGAACTCATGGCCATATTGTTGACATTCGTCTCTGGTGTGCCCCTTCTTGTCGCAGAAGCAACAGGTGGGAACTTTCCTTTGGCTATTTTGAGGATATACTTTATTCTCTTGGTACTGGTCTGCCTTGAGGGGCACCATATTATTTCTGTTCTTGTGGAACACCTCTGTATTACCTGTTTGAGTCTGGTAAGCTTCATAAGAATTTAATGGTGTATTGAAACTTACATTGACTCCCATATTGAGCTGATAGTGCCGCTGCCCTTTTTCGAGCAGGATACTCGTATTTACGGTTCCTCTAACGTGCCTTTCTCGTTTAGCATATGGATTCTAAGCATTGGTCCACTAAGGCCTGTTACAAACGGTTTCTTTGCGGACGGCTCTAGCTCCTGCAGTAATGACAGTAATGACCTTGACACACTGAGCTTCAGTTCGCCTAGTCTTCTGGCGAATGTACTTATACTTTCCTGTGGTAATTGCCGTGCAAACTGAATTTGGTGAGTGATGGGTTCTAACTGGATTACTTTTAGGTATGTGTTCCTTAGAAGTGTATATAATTGTTCCAAATTGGCTAATTTTTTTCCCAATACCAAATTAAACGCATCTCCGTATAGACGTTGCTTTATGCAAGATATGAAGTCTTCCAACTCATCTGGTTTTAATCCTTCACTTGCTAATTCACAGCCAGAGATAAATTAATAGACTTCTGTTCTTAAATCTTTCGACTTAGCTCGAGTGAGTACTGGAACTAATCTACTAACCGTTTGCGCTATCTCGTCTATGCGCATTATGTGTGATGTTTGTAGCGGCGGGTCCGTAAGTATCCTCCTCATAGATGTACGGCGGCGAAGAGATGTATTTTCCTCTAAACTGCGTTCCCTCTCAAGATTACTTACTTGGGTCTGGAGAGCCCTTAATTGCGCAGTATCCACGGAGGTTCTGAGTCTCTTTTCTATAAATTCCTCCGAAATATTTCTCTCCTTAAGTAGTCCTTCTAACTCCTGATTTCTTCTGTGGAGTTCTACGTTCTTTGCATCTAGTTGTTCAGCTTCCAACCCTTGGTTCACAATCCTTAATCTGAGTTTTCTCACTTCACCCTGTGTTTTTAAAAGGTCTCCTAATTCAGATAACGTAGCTTCTAGCTCCTTACCTGATGCTAGCACTTTGACGTGTTGTACTTTCGATTTCACGAGTTCGTATTACTCGTAAGTGCTATGTCGCTTAATTAAATCACACACGAAAGTGGTGGTTTCCCGAATTGCAATATCTAAGGATATACTAACATCCATCAGATATTATCCCAGAACACAAAGTGATTTTATGTCCTATGGATCAATGGAATCCTAATACTGCGTTAAACGTTTAACGTCAAATATATTGTCTTACAAGATACTTCGCAGTATCCTACTGACTGCGCCAAAATGCTGAGTCTTCCTTTCGAAGGCTACAACTTTTTTTTTAATATCTTATTTACTAGAACTCACCCCTTTTTTATTCTGCTTCTAGTAATTAATCTCATGTAGTTGTTTGGCTTGGAGTTCCTTAGTTCTTAGTCGCAACAGTTTACAATTTCATTCGTCAATGTAACTTTTCTTTTACACAATACCATTTTTATTAGACAATTTATCTGGTTTATACAATATAATTCGACAATTCGACAATTTAACTGGTTTACACATTATGATATCTATTATCTCAACTTTGTAAAAGTTATCTTATCTACAGTAGTTTCTACTACATATTTTTTTAAGACACAATTTTCTAATTAACTATATAATCTACTTATCTTAACTAGCTAGATTTCAGGAGTTCTCTGAGTTTATATATTGTACTTGAATATAGAAATTCTCAAGAAATTGCTATTTCTTCAGTAAATCAATTCATTGCCATCTCTTCAGAAGGTCATCGTTATAAGTTCATCTTTCTTTTTTGTTTTTATACTTTAAATATTACGCATACATGGTTGTTGCTTACTTTGTTTATTTTTCAACAACCATGGCAATGAAGTGCAATATAACCATAACCATGCATTTTTACCAAAAAAGGGACACAATTAAAACGATCTTCGATTGGCTATTACACACTCAACTGTTTTTAATGTTTTCAGATGATGTCAAATCTTGTAAGGCTCATTATTCATCTGCTTCCCAAACATGTTTACCTCTTCGTCTTCCTTGGCATGACTGTCCTGGATGGACCACTGCTGCCGCAACTATCTTCCTCCAGATTTCTCGATCCGCTAGTAAGCGCCACCAGTTTTGCACGTTCATCTTCTTAAGGTCATCGACAACTGCATCTACCCTTCTTTTCTTTGGTCTGATCTTAGTTCGTTTCCCATATGGCTGATTCTTGAAGGCTCGTTTTCGTGGTCTTTGTTCTGTTTTCTGAAAAATTGTGTCCAAGCCAGTGTATTCGTTGGGCTCTTATGTATTTTATGACGCTTTGTCCATTAATGAGGTGTTCAAGTTCAGAGTTGTATCTAATCCGATATGTGCCATCTTTCAACCTGATTGGACTATATATTATCAGAGAACGTTTAATACCAGAGAAGTCCTACTTTGACTTGTTGAACTTCAATGTAAAGGAACAGAAAAGTAGAATGTTGTTGTTGCTCCTTGTAGTAATTTCATTACATTCTTTGCTTTCTTTGCTTTTGCTCTGTCGTCACACGAAATAATAGCCAGCCACGCATACTAATTTTTGTTGTCGAAAACACATATGTAAATTTGATCGTTCAGTCACGCAACAACAATTTTCATGCGTGGCTGTCTACTCCTTTATGTGGCGGCATAGCAAAAGCAGAGAGAGCAGAGAAGGAAAAAATTTACTATAAGGAGCAACAACAACGTGCTCGTTTTTTTTTACATTCTACTTTTCTGTTCCTTTACCTTAAAATTCAACAAGTTATATTACTTGCTGATATTTCTGATTGTCTGGTACCAGGCATCGGGTGCTTCGATAAAACGATGCCTTATGCCTTCCCTCTTCATTAAAATTACTGAACTTTTATCAAATTTAATATTTAAAAAATGCTAAATAATATTGTGAAACACCTCATATGTTATATAGTAAATGCATATATTTATAAATATATGCATTTCGTGAATGGAGCAAGAGTAAAAATTCTTCATAAAAAATTCTATTCCACATACACATATAAAATTCATTCATAAAAATATTTACTATTATGTGATCTTATTTCAATATATGTTAATTTGCTGTTAATCTCTGTGTTCTACAACTCTGTTAAGTGACCCTGATATTTTTAATCAGAAATAAGCTCAAAATCCAAAGTAGGACTTCTCTGGTATTAAACGTTCTCTGATATTATTCTCAGTATTTTGCTTTCGAATGTTGCTATGTGGTTCACGTCATTCATCTTCATCGTCCACACTTCATAACCGTATGTCAGGATTGGGCGAGTTACGTTCCAGACGCAACATGAAACCCCTTTTCTGTCTATTTTCAATAAAAATGCCAAATATATTTTCCCACGCAATTTCTCTTTCTGCTTTCTTTTTCTATTTTTACGCACTTACCGTTTTTGCTGATAAAGCAAATTTCTTCTTTTTGAATCGGGGAACGAGGTAACTTAGTTAAGTTAATTCGTCTTAAAATTCATATCAATCCGAATGGTTGTTATTAATAAATAAATAAATTTTAAAGTTAAAAAAAAAAATAAATATGTGGCACTTAAAGCCCCAAAGGGCTCATTGGCCGAGCTTCTCTTCCATTACTGTTGTGCGTCTTAAATTTGGACAGTATTAGAAGGGACCTACTTATTTTAACCGGTTCCGAACGGCAGAACACTTGTGACATCACTTTTTCTGAGCTTTGTCACAGAGTTCTTTTAGAAGCTTTTTCATGGCAAGTTTTTACTGTCGGAAGAATTGCCAGTTGCTTGCCGACAGGTGGGTACCATTCGAAAGAAAAATCTTAAAATCTTATCAATATTAAATTTGTTATGCATCAGCCGGGGATTGAACCACGACCTACAGATCAGAAGGCGAACACACTAACCACTGAGCTACGGCATCCATTCTTAAGTTATAAAACCTTTTATTTTATGAACTAAAAAATTGTGTACGAAAACACAAAAACGTTAGTGGCGCAGTCGCGGAAATTAATTTCTGAAGAAATTAATTAACGTACACACAAACAAAAATACGCAAATTCAAAAAAAAAAGAAGTTTAAATAAAAGTGAAAACTATTATATTCATACAAGTTTAGAAAATATTGAGATACACACAAGTTTTATATACCTATTGCCTACAACATATTAACAGACACAATATTATAACTATCAAGCACAACAACAACAAAGAATATTATCTATGATGGTAAATGAAAAAGGGAAAAAACCTCAACCAATACGATAAAATTCATTTAATTTAAAAATAAAAAAATTTTCAATATTGCCATAAGAAGCAATAAAAGCAATGGAAGCAAAGCAAAAAAGAAAATAAAGAAAAAGAAAGTAGAAAAAACAATCATGTAATAACAAATGTGTTATTAAAACATATTTTAATTGCTTATATGTGTGTATATGTAGGTAGGCACATATACGCATATGTGATAAGTGATACAAAGCGAAAAAAACAGCAACGTTAAAAAACGGACAAATTTTCTTATGATTAAAAAAGAAAAATTAAACTTAAAATTTCTTATAAACTTAAACAAATGGTGTGAAAAATCAAAAAATTGCTAAGAAAAAATTGAAGGGAAACATTGCAGAATAAAGCATAAAGTTTCTGCATTAATGCCGAAAGAAAAAAAAAACAATCACAATGTTTGAAGTCTTTGAGAAACCAGCAACGATAGAGGACTTACAAAAGAAATTAGCCGAAATGGAAATAGTGCTAGAGAGGAAAATCTTGCAGCAAAACCAACGGCAGTTCGAACAACAACAGCAGCTTCAAAGCTGCTGTATTCTACCAACAAGAAGAATACCGATTCAATATGTCCGCAAAGGACGTCATCGATCAACTCACAACAAATGCCGTTGAAGCAAATTTGGCGTTGTGTAGAACAAACGCCAATCTAATAGAGTTTTGCCTCAGGATCGTGGCGGACGAAAAGATTCAAGGCAACGCTAGCCGACGAGTGAGATAACCACAAAATGGTGCTTATGGGACGACATTAAATAAAAAATTCTATTGGAATCGAAGCAAGAAATTTAAGAGAACTATTTAATGTTTTTGAAAATTGCAAGTTCGATATTAATGATATTTATTTGTCCGACCACTAAAACCCAGAATTTACAGAGATTTAATAGACATATTATTGAAAAAAACAGGTGCTCCGATTAGAGCACACCTAAATGACAATTTAAGCTTGAACGAAATAATAATGAGGTATACTAAAATAAAGCTGTTGGATGACAGTAGTGCGATTTCCTATAACCACAAAAAATGTTCTAATAAAAACTACTCTCATTTAGATGCATTTAAACCGTGGACGTGTTTCGCATCTCTCCTTTGATAGAATCGGAAAAGTGATTGATTTCGGTAAAAAAAAAAAATTAAATATATTGCGAAAAGACGTTAAGAAAACTCAAGGAGTTATTTCTGAGATTTTTTTTTATTGCTTATACAAATAATAATAAATTAATAATATCGTTTGCAAACATTTTAATATGAGTGTTCAGCGCTCTCCTCTCCGGCAACGGCAATCGCCTGTTAATGTGTGTGTAAACAATAATCTGCAATCACCCGCGCAAACCCCCCCGATAAGTGCATTATAAAAAAAAACAGTTGATACACACTGCACAATTGAAAGTAATACTGCATATCTTTCGCCTGCACATATTCCTCACTCTAACACTACATCAAAATTTGCAACAACAATAAATACAGACATGGGTGCCGTAGCTCAGTGGTTAGTGTGTTCGCCTTCTGATCTGTAGGTCGTGGTTCAATACCCGGCTGATGCAGAACAAATTTAATATCGAAAAGATTTTTCTTTCGAACGGTATCCACCTGTCGGCAAGCAATTGGCAATTCTTCCGACAGTAACAACTTGCCATGAAAAAGCTTCCAAAAAGAACTCTGTGACAAAGCTCAGAAAAAAGTTATGTCACAAGTGTTCTGCCGTTCGGAACCGGCTAAAATAAGTAGGTCCATTCTAATATTGTCCAAAATTTAAGACGCACAACAGTAATGGAAGAGAAGCTCGGCCAATGAGCCCTTTGGGGCTTTAAGTGCCACATATTTATTTTTTTAATAAATACAGACAAAAAAATAATTTTTTCTCTCGTGATATACTATCTCCCTCTATACCGTGGAGTGTACAATGCGCTTCTCCTGCTGTAACACCAACAGCTACAACATCAAAGCAAACAAATAACGGCCTTTCTACTGAAGTGCATGACCCAGTAGTTAAAGCAACTAGTGCGATGACTAATAAACAACCAGTTGCTGTTCAAACTGGAATTGATCGCTACGTTACTGTAGTAAAGCGAAAAAGAAGTCCACAAAATTCAAAACAAATGAATTCAACAAAAATTCAAAAGCAGAACACTGCCCCTATTAGTTCGGAAAATAGATACGCTCTGCTTTCAGGTGATGAAAGTGACGAAAATATTATCTCCAAGAAAAATTTCAAACCCCCACCCATTTTCTTAATAGAACGCAACTCAGATAAGTTGATTTCTAGAATTACAAGTCTTATAGGACCAAAAAATTTCCACGTTGTTCCTATTCGCAAAGGCCAAATTGAGGAAACGAAAGTGCAAATCTACAGCGAAACTCATTATCGCAAAGTAATTCCGGAATTTGATGCTGTAAAAAAGAATTACTACACATATCAGCTTAATCGTTGTACTCAAAGGCGTCGAACCCAACGTTGACATTAACGAAATCAAACTTGCCCTTCAGGAAGAAGGGTTTCAAGCCAAAACAGTATTCAACATTCTCAACAAGAGCAATATACCTCAACCGTTATATCGTATTGAGCTTCAGCCTGAAACAAAACCCCTAAAAAAAGGTGAAGTACACCCCATATATAAAATTCGATATTTATTGCATCGCAAAATCACAATAGAAGAACCCCATAAGAGAACTGGACCTCCTCAGTGCAGTAACTGCCAAGAATATGGACATACTAAGACATATTGTACCCTGCCAGCTGTTTGTGTGATTTGTGGAGAGATCTCCATAAATCAAACATATGCCCAAAATCTAAAGACGATGCTAGCATGAAAAAATGCAGCAATTGTGGAGGTAATCACACCGCAAATTATAGAGGTTGCCCAGTATATACAACCCTAAAGCTAAATTTCTCCGCTAGCAATCAACCTCTAAAACCAGTTGAGCAAACTCAGATAGCCAACTTAAGTAAGAGACAAAATATTGATGCAACACAATTCTTCTCTGCAATCCCAAACAAGAATCAAACCAATTCATACGCTAGCGTGTTAAAACAAAACCCACACCAACAAAGCAATGTAAATAATGAGCATAAACACTCACTGCCCACCCAACAGTCAAGTACCCTTCAACATTTGCTTCAAACATTAATTCAGAATATGAACCAATTCATGAACTCAATGCAAACAATGATGCAAGAAATGATGAAAAATCAATCGATGCTACTCCAAACATTGCTATCCAGACCATGGGTTGTCTCAAGATATGCCACTGGAACGCCAACGGCTTAAGCCAGCACCGTTTGGAGCCAATTCAATTCCTTGAATCCAGCCAGATCGACATAATGATGATATTTGAGACCCATTTCACTGACAAAAATTGCTACCAAATACCATATTACAAACTGTACACCACAAATCATCCGCATGGTAAGGCACGCGGAGGAACTGCCATATTGATAAAAAGCAGAATAAAACATCATGTTCTCGAAGATTACAGTAGCGTCTACTTGCAAGCAACATCTATATGTCTGGTAGAATACATCTCTAAGCTAGTAATATCTGCGATATACTGATACAGTATATCGCAGATATTACTAGCCAAGATACAGTATTAGCGAACAGCAATATAGAGAATTTTTCTCAACTCTTGGTAGCAAATTCTTGGTTGCTGGCGATTTCAACGCCAAACACACTCACTCACTTTGGGCTCCCGCTGGGGCTCCAAAAGGCAGAAGACTATGTTCAATCATCACTAACCACGGCTACGATGTTATTTCAAATGGTCAACCCACATATTGGCCGACGGACAAGAGGAAAATACCCGATCTCATAGACTTTGGAGTCGCCAAAGGTTTGCAGATGGAAAATATCTCCACAGAGTGTAATTATGATCTATCATCTGACCACTCACCCACGGTAATATCTATAAAATCACCAAGCTCCCAAGGCAATTGCGTTAGAAAGAAAATAGACTGGTTAAAATTCAAGAAATATATAAATTCCCATCTTCCTCTGAGTACTGTATTAAGAAATGGACACGATGTAGACTCAGCACTCGAAAAATTCAACCAGCTGCTCTCATTAGCTCTCAGCTCAGCCACCTGCACAAAGGTATGCAAGCAATCAAACTATAGCCCATACACACCAGTCGACATTGAATTGCTAGTAAGACAGAAAAGAAGACTCCGAAGACAATGGCAAGAATTCAGATCACCGAATCTGAAAACACAGCTACAACACTGCACTCGAAAGTTAAAGCAAGCCTTAAAAAATAAAAACAACAAAGAGTTAGAAGGGCACATAGCGAGGTAAGGACGAAAGCTCCCATTAAGGAGCTTGGTTTAATAATGCTGGTATTTGCTCCGGTATCTATAAGACATTTAATATTTTGCTTGCCAATGGTAAGGATTGCTATAAGATCGTTATAAGAAAATTTACCTCATCCTCTTCTTTATCTACCTCCTGTATGCTGTCACTATAATTTAAATGTTCGGACTTATTACAACCTTGATACGGCTGACTCTCACTCTGATTCCTATCGTTACTTCTAAATAATGTTCTTGGGTTAATATGTCGGAAGTTTTGATTAAATTTATTTGTTTGTTGTGGAAATCAAAAATTACCAATTGTTTGTGCATCTAAATGAGAGTAGTTTTTATTAGAACATTTTTTGTGGTTATAGGAAATCGCTCTACTGTCATCCAACAGCTTTTTTTTAGTATACCTCATTATTATTTCGTTCAAGCTTAAATTGTCATTTAGGTGTGCTCTAATCGGAGCACCTGTTTTTTTCAATAATATGTCTATTAAGTCTCTGTCCACATTTTCTGGTCTGTAAATTCTGGGTTTTAGTGGTCGGACAAATAAATGTCATTAATATCGAACTTGCAATTTTCAAAAACATTAAATAGTTCTCTTAAATTTCTTGCTTCGATTCCAATAGAATTTTTTATTTAATGTCGTCCCATAAGCACCATTTTGTGGTTATCTCACTCGTCGGCTCGATCCTGAGGCAAAACTCTATTAGATTGGCGTTTGTTCTACACAACGCCAAATTTGCTTCAACGGCATTTGTTGTGGGTTGATCGATGACGTCCTTTGCGGACATATTGAATCGGTATTCTTCTTGTTGGTAGAATACAGCAGCTTTGAAGCTGCTGTTGTTGTTCGAACTGCCGTTGGTTTTGCTGCAAGATTTTCCTCTCTAGCACTATTTCCATTTCGGCTAATTTCTTTTGTAAGTCCTCTATCGTTGCTGGTTTCTCAAAGACTTCAAACATTGTGATTGTTTTTTTTTTCTTTCGGCATTAATGCAGAAACTTTATGCTTTATTCTGCAATGTTTCCCTTCAATTTTTTCTTAGCAATTTTTTGATTTTTCACACCATTTGTTTAAGTTTATAAGAAATTTTAAGTTTAATTTTTCTTTTTTAATCATAAGAAAATTTGTCCGTTTTTTAACGTTGCTGTTTTTTTCGCTTTGTATCACTTATCACATAAGCAATTAAAATATGTTTTAATAACACATTTGTTTTTTCTACTTTCTTCTTCTTTATTTTCTTTTTTGCTTTGCTTCCATTGCTTTTATTGCTTCTTATGGCAATATTTTTATTTTTAAATTAAATGAATTTTATCGTATTGGTTGGAGCTTTTTTCCCTTTTTCATTTATCATCATAGATAATATTCTTTGTTGTTGTTGTGCTTGACAGTTATAATATTGTGTCTGTTAATATGTTGTCGGCAATATGTAGAAGGTATATAAAACTTGTGTGTATCTCAATGTTTTCTAAACTTGTATGAATATAATAGTTTTCACTTTTATTTAAACTTCTTTTTTTTTGAATTTGCGTATTTTTGTTTGTGTATTCGTTAATTAATTTCTTCAGAAATTAATTTCCGCGACTGCGCCACTAACGTTTTTGTGGTTTCGTACACAATTTTTCAGTTCATAAAATAAAAGGTTTTATAACATAAGAATGGATGCCGTAGCTCAGTGGTTAGTGTGTTCGCCTTCTGATCTGTAGGTCGTGGTTCAATCCCCGGCTGATGCATAACAAATTTAATATTGATAAGATTTTAAGATTTTTCTTTCGAATGGTACCCACCTGTCGGCAAGCAACTGGCAATTCTTCCGACAGTAAAAACTTGCCATGAAAAAGCTTCTAAAAGAACTCTGTGACAAAGCTCAGAAAAAGTGATGTCACAAGTGTTCTGCCGTTCGGAACCGGTTAAAATAAGTAGGTCCCTTCTAATACTGTCCAAATTTAAGACGCACAACAGTAATGGAAGAGAAGCTCGGCCAATGAGCCCTTTGGGGCTTTAAGTGCCACATATTTATTTTTTTTTTTTTAACTTTAAAATTTATTTATTTATTAATAACAACCATTCGGATTGATATGAATTTTAAGACGAATTAACTTAACTAAGCTACCTCGTTCCCCGATTCAAAAAGAAGAAATTTGCTTTATCAGCAAAAACGTTAAGTGCGTAAAAATAGAAAAAGAAAGCAGAAAGAGAAATTGTGTGGGAAAATATATTTGACATTTTTATTGAAAATAGACAGAAAAGGGGTTTCATGTTGCGTCTGGAACGTAACTCGCCCAATCCTGACATACGGTTATGAAGTGTGGACGATGAAGATGAATGACGTGAACCACATAGCAACATTCGAAAGCAAAATACTGAGAATAATATCAGAGAACGTTTAATACCAGAGAAGTCCTACTTTGGATTTTGAGCTTATTTCTGATTAAAAATATCAGGGTCACTTAACAGAGTTGTAGAATACAGAGATTTTGAAGAGAGCAATGCCATGACCAGGTGAAAAATTCTGTAAATTGACATAGCAAATTAACATATATTAAAATAAGATCACATAATAGTAAATATTTTTATGAATGAATTTTATATGTGTATGTGGAATAGAATTTTTTATGAAGAATTTTTACTCTTGCTCCATTCACGAAATGCATATATTTATAAATATATGCATTTACTATATAACATATGAGGTGTTTCACAATATTATTTAGCATTTTTTAAATATTAAATTTAATAAAAGTTCAGTAATTTTAATGAAGAGGGAAGGCATAAGGCATCGTTTTATCGAAGCACCCGATGCCTGGTACCAGACAATCAGAAATATCAGCAAGTAATATGACTTGTTGAATTTTAAGGTAAAGGAACTGAAAAGTAGAATGTAAAAAAAAAACGAGCACGTTGCTCCTTTTTCCTTCTCTGCTCTCTCTGCTTTTGCTATGCCGCCACATAGAGGAGTAGACAGCCACGCATGCCAATTGTTGTTGCGTGACTGAACGATCAAATTTACATATGTGTTTTCGACAACAAAAATTAGTATGCGTGGCTGGCTATTATTTCGTGTGACGACAGAGCAAAAGCAATGAAAGCAAAGAATGTAATGAAATTACTACAAGGAGCAACAACAACATTCTACTTTTCTGTTCCTTTACATTGAAGTTCAACAAGTCAAAGTAGGACTTCTCTGGTATTAAACGTTCTCTGATAATATATAGTCCAATCAGGTTGAAAGATGGCACATATCGGATTAGATACAACTCTGAACTTGAACACCTCATCAATGGACGAAACGTCATAAAATACATACGAGCCCAACGAATACACTGGCTTGGACACAATTTTTCAGAAAACAGAACAAAGACCACGAAAACGAGCCTTCAAGAAGCAGCCATATGGGAAGCGAACTAAGATCAGACCAAAGAAAAGAAGGGTAGATGCAATTATCGATGACCTTAAGAAGATGAACGTGCAAAACTGGTGGCGCTTACTAGCGGATCGAGAAATCTGGAGGAAGATAGTTGCGGCAGCAGTGGTCCATCCAGGACCATCATGCTAAGGAAGACGAAGAGGTAAACATGTTTGGGAAGCAGATGAATAATGAGCCTTACAAGATTTGACATCATCTGCAAACATTAAAAACAGTTGAGTGTGTAATAGCCAATTGAAGATCGTTTTAATTGTGTCCCTTTTTTGGTAAAAATGCATGGTTATGGTTATATTGCACTTCATTGCCATGGTTGTTGAAAAATAAACAAAGTAAGCAACAACCATGTATGCGTAATATTTAAAGTATAAAAACAAAAAAGAAAGATGAACTTATAACGATGACCTTCTGAAGAGATGGCAATGAATTGATTTACTGAAGAAATTGCAATTTCTTGAGAATTTTTATATTCCAGAACAATATATAAACTCAGAGAACTCCTGAAATCTAGCTAGTTAAGATAAGTAGATTATATAGTTATATAGAAAATTGTGTCTTAAAAAAATATGTAGTAGAAACTACTGTGGATAAAATAACTTTTACAAAGTTGAGATAATAGATATCATAATGTGTAAACCAGTTAAATTGTCGAATTGTCGAATTATATTGTATAAACCAGCTAAATTGTCTAATAAAAATGGTATTGTGTAAAAGAAAAGTTACAATGACGAATAAGAATTATATTGTGTAAAAGAAAAGTTACATTGACGAATGGAAATTGTAAACTGTTGCAATTAAGTGACAGTTGAAAAGAAAAGGAGAAATTTAGAAATTAAGAACTCCAAGCCAAACAACTACATGAGATTAATTACTAGAAGCAGAATAAAAAAGGGGTGAGTTCTAGTAAATAAGATATTAAAAAAAAGTTGTAGCCTTCGAAAGGAAGACTCAGCATTTTGGCGCAGATTAAGGATTGTGAACCAAGGGTTGGAAGCTGAACAACTAGATGCAAAGAACGTAGAACTCCACAGAAGAAATCAGGAGTTAGAAGGACTACTTAAGGAGAGAAATATTTCGGAGGAATTTATAGAAAAGAGACTTAGAACCACCGTGGATACTGCGCAATTAAGGGCTCTCCAGACCCAAGTAAGTAATCTTGAGAGGGAACGCAGTTTAGAGGAAAATACATCTCTTCGCCGCCGTACATCTATGAGGAGGATACTTACGAACCCGCCGCCAGAAACATCACACATAATGCGCATAGACGAGATAGCGCAAACGGTTAGTAGATTAGTTCCAGTACTCACTCGAGCTAAGTCGAAAGATTTAAGAACAGAAGTCTATTAATTTATCTCTGGCTGTGAATTAGCAAGTGAAGGATTAAAACCAGATGAGTTGGAAGACTTCATATCTTGCATAAAGCAACGTCTATACGGAGATGCGTTTAATTTGGTATTGGGAAAAAAATTAGCCAATTTGGAACAATTATATACACTAATAAGCTCATTACTGACGCAAGTAATTTTGCAATTGGCGTTGTCTTAATCCAAGATGAAACTGTTAGCAATAGTATGAGGTGTACAATTCTTTCGTCCTTACCTTTTTGGTAAGAACGAAAGAAATCTCGAAAGTGACCATCAACCATTGAATTGGCTATTCTCAAAATATTCTGGCAAAGATATCAATCCAAAGTTGCAATGGTGGCTTATAAAGTTAGGTGAATATGACTTCAAAGCTGAATATATAAAAGGGAAAGACAACAAGGTTGCCGATTTTCTAAGCAGGTTAACACAGAAAGTAATGAAATAAATTATTTAACCAAGAAAGATTTTAAAGGAAAATATAACAATAGGACAGAAATACCACCAGCAGACTTCCGAGTAAATCCAATTATTAAGGAACATCGCTATCAAAGTGAAGGTGAATATAACGAAATAAACAATAGGGAGGAGTCATAATCGCTTGAAGTCTATAATAATCCTTGATACGGTTGTAAATCGTTTAAAAAAACAAATAATTTTCGTAGAAAGTAAGGAAACTGAAGCAATAAATATTTCTAACAATAAAGTTGTAGTCTTCCTTTCGAAGAGTATAACTTTTTAAAAATATTTTATTTCCTACAACTTCCCATAATTCTTATTTACGAATGTAACTTTTCTTTTACACAATACCATTTTTATTAGACAATTTAGCTGGTTTATACAATATAATATTCCTTCGACAATTTAACTGGTTTACACACTATGATATTTCTTTTCATATTTTTTAACAACCATGGCAATAAAGTGTAATATAACCATGACCATGCATTTTTACCAACAAAGTGACACAATGATCATTTGTCATACATAATACGATAATGATCATTCAGCCACTACGTTATTAAAGTTTTAATATTAATTATATAATATAATGTGTATAATGATATAATACAGAATATAATAAGTGTTGTTATTACATTATAGTAATGAAATATAATAATATATATTATATAACAATTAGAATGCTTTTACAATGTATTGAGCCAAAACACATACCATCATCAAACACATACATCCTTCCCCCCTTTATGAAGAAAAAATTATCAATTTGAAAGATTGATGGTTTTTTTTTGTTTTACAAATTGAATTTACAAATTATTTAGACAACATATTTTTATTTTGAAACCGTATATACTGTGTGGGTGACGTAGCTCAGTGGTTAACGTGTTGGCCTTCTGATCTGTAGGTCGTGTGGTGGTTTCCTGAATTGCAATATCTAAGGAGATACTAACCTCCATCAGATATTATCCTGGAACACAAAGTGATTTTATGTCCTAGGGATCTATGGAATCCTAATACTGCGTTAAACGTTTAACGTCAAATATATTGTCTTACAAGATACTTTGCAGTATCCTACCGACTGCACCAAAATGCTGTGTCTTCCTTTCGAAGGCTACAACTTTTTTTTAATATCCTATTTCCTAGAACTCACCCCTTTTTTGCTCTGCTTCTAGTAATAAATCTCATGTAGTTGTTTGGCTTGGAGTTCTTAATTTCTAAATTTCTCCTTTTCTTTTCAACTGTCACTTAATTGCAACAGTTTACAATTTCCATTCGTCAATGTAACTTTTCTTTTACACAAAATAATTCTTATTCGTGAATGTGACTTTTCTTTTACACATTATAATTTTTATTCGACAATTTAGCTGGTTTATACAATATAATATTTCTTCGTCAATTTAACTGGTTTACACACTATGAAATTTCTTATCTCAACTTCGTAAGAGTTATCTTATCCACAGTAGTTTCTATTACATATTTTTAAGACACAATTTTCTAAATCACTAAATAATCTACTTATCTTAACTAACTAGATTTCAGGAGTTCTCTGAGTTTATATAGCCTAACTTGACAATTTTACCTCGTTCTTGAATATAGAAATTCTGAAGTAATTGCAATTTATAACCATGACCATGCATTTTTACCAACAAAGTGACACAATGATCGTTACGTTATACATAATACGATAATAACCACTATGTGTTATTACAGTTTAATATTAATTACATAATATAATGTGCATAATGATATAATACAGAATATAATAAGTGTTGTTAAAACATTATAGTAATGAAATATAATAATATATATACATAATATAATAATTAGAATGCTTTTATAATGTAGTGAGACAAAAGAGAAGATCAACTAAAAAGGCATATCTCAATTTTTCTTTAAAATGAGATATGACACTCAGGAATTATCCCGACTTACGTGGGAATGAAGCATAAGATTTATCACCGCCAATTAAAAATTAAAATACACGAAATAATCAATTTTAGAACACTTGCAGATTACGGATGTCAACAATAACGCTATCACGACAGCAAATAAACAAATCCAAATAAACTAACATTTCAATGGCACTCTAGCTTTACTGAAAAGGAACGTAGAAGAAGATAGAACGACAGTTCGTAAAATATGCCTTGTATCTCGCCCAAATGCAAAAAATTAGATTTTTAGAAAATAGACTCAATCAAATAAAAAAAAAAAAAATATGTGGCACTTAAAGCCCCAAAGGGCTCATTGGACGAGATTCTCTTCCATTACTGTAGTGCGTGTTAAATTTTGGACAGTATTAAAAGGAACCTACTTATTTTATCCGGTTACTAACGGCAGAACCCTTGTGACATCACTTTTTCTGAGCTTTGTCACAGAGTTCTTTTAGAAGCTTTTTCATGGCAAGTTTTTACTGTCGGAAGAATTGCCAATTGCTTGCCGACAGGTGGGTACCGTTCGAAAGAAAAATCGTTTCGATATTAAATTTGTTATGCATCAGCCGGGTATTGAACCACGACCTACAGATCAGAAGGCGAACACACAAACCACTGAGCTACGGCACCCACCCACTCAATCAAATACAAGACAATATATTAGTAGCTAAACATAAAACTCTACACCCAATCATACTGACGACAGAAGAAATAGTACGTTACAATATTGACTTTTATAAACTAAAATTTTTAAGACTTGTCATAATGGAATACAAAAAATTTATGTTAAATATTGCCATTAAAATACCAAGTCTTATTAAAACTTATATGAAAGCTATAATACCAATACCAAATAAAGAATTCATGTAAATAAATGTAAAACCTGAGCAAGTTGAAGAAATAGATAATATTATATACACTTAAGAAGAGGAAACAGATTTTAAAAATTTAAAAGAAAACCAAAATTATATTTACTACCAAAATTGTATACTGAAGTTTAATAACAAATTCGAAATCCTAACAATGGACGAATAGACTTTTGTAGTTAAAAATGCAAATAATGAAACAGATATCCAGAATTGTTATGACAGAAAGATAATATTGAATAAAAATTACTTAATCTCAATTTACAATTGCAAAATAAAAATAAAACAATTCCGACTTTTCAATGAAAATATATTAAAATTTTTTTTTAATTTAAAGCAAATAGAAGAAGTAAAGTTTCACCGTAATATATCTTATGGAATAGGTGGAAACTCTTACTTTTATAATAATAATCATTATAGCCGTAGTAATTTTCTATATAGTTGAAAAGAAAGAATAACATGAAGATTGTACACAGAATTGAAACATAAAACTCTGTAGAAATCGAATTGGCAAGAATTAAAGAAAAATACGGCATAAACTAAGAAAATATCAAATATATTGTGTACGGAAATATTTTTAGTAATACTAATTGTAATAATAAGTGAGTGCCGCAGCTCAGTCGTTAGTGTGTTGGCCTTCTGATCTGTAGGTCGTGGGTTCAATCCCCCGCTGATGCATAACAAATTTAATATCGAAAAGATTTTTCTTTCGAACGGTACCCACCTGTCGGCAAGCAATTGGCAATTGTTCCGACATTAAAAACTTGCCATGAAAAAGCTTCTAAAAGAACTCTGTGACAAAAAAAAAAAAATAAATATGTGGCACTTAAAGCCCCAAAGGGATCATTGGCCGAGCTTCTCTCTTCTATTACTGTTGTGCGTCTTAAATTTTGGACAGTATTAGAATGGACCTACTTATTTTAGCCGGTTCCGAACGGCAGGACACTTGTGACATCACTTTTTCTGAGCTTTCAGAACTCTGTGACAAAGCTCAGAAAAAATAAGTAGGTCCCTTTTAATACTGTCCAAAATTTAACACGCACTACAGTAATGGAAGAGAAGCTCGGCCAATGAGCCCTTCGGGGCTTTAAGTGCCACATATTTATTTTTATTTATTTATAATTGTAATAACAAAAATTACAAAAAAAAAATAATTCAAAGAGTCAATCGGGATTTAAATAACACACGACTCAGGAGAGTCTGCTAACTAAGGGGGGAGAATTTACGTTCCAGACACAACATGAAACCCCTTTTCCGTCTATTTTCAATAAAAACGCCAAATATATTTTCCCACAAAATTTCTCTTTCTGTTTTCGTTTTCTATTTTTATGCACTTACCGTTTTTCTGATAAAGCAAATTTATTCTTTTTGAATCGGGGGACAAGGTAGCTTAATTAAATTAATTAGTCTTAAGATTCATATAAACTCGAATGGTTGATATTAATAAATAAATAAACTCTTAAGTTATGAAACCTTTTATTTTATGAACTAGAAAATTGTGTCCTAAGACACAAGTCCTAAGACACAATGAGCGAAGTATGCCCTATTTGCTACCTGCAGGCTGTCTTGAATGGCAATTGCTGTGTCTTCGTTGGCACTAAGCACCACTCCAAGATACTTAAATTCTTCTACAGATCCAAAACGTGCATCAGCAATGACAAGATCAGCTGGGTTGTTTTTTGATTTGGTTCGCAGCATATACTTGGTTTTGTCGTGATTGAGTTGTAATCCAACTTGCAGGGCCTTCTTCTCTATATCGCTGAATGTTTTGTTTAGAGTTGCAACATCTCTTGCAATTATAACTATGTCATCTGCGTACGCACATATTTGTATACTGCTGTTAAAGACGTCTTTCTGGGAATCGAAATGATGAATTACTTCATTCGGCATTAAATTGAAAACCAAGGATGACAGCGCATCTCCTTGCTTAACTCCCGACATTACTTCAAATGGGTCAGACAGGTTATTTTGAACAAGTACTTTGGTCATTGTGTTTTGCAATGTCATATTCACCAAGTTTACTAATTTTTTCTTATTAGCAGCGGTTTAAACTTGGCTCGGTTCAGGCTACCAAATGCTTGTTTAAAATCTATAAATAGACAGTGCAAATAAATGGTGTGTTCCCGAAATTTTTCAAAGATCTGACAGATAGTGAAACATTGATAAATAGTGGATATGTTACGTCGGAAGCCGCCGTCACCTATTATCTCTTCCTCGATCTTGCTTACTTGTTGGTAAAGTATGTTTGAAAATACTTTGTAACCGACATTCAGAAGAGGTATTCCTCTGTAGTTGCTACAGGTAGCTTTGTCCCTTTTTTTGTGTATTGGTATAATTATGCTCGAAAGCCACTAATCTGATATGCATTCGCTTCTCCAGATTGTTCTCACAGTAAATGAGTTTTCAGTTCTGTACCGCCATATCTGAGAAGCTCTGCGATTATGGTGTTCTCGCCGTTACTTTTGCTGTTTAAACATGTTTAAAGTTAGATTTAATTTCTCTTTCAAACAGGTGCTCTTCAAACCTAATGGTACTTAACTTAGATAAATGTAAGTTATGATTTTTGTTAGGAGAAAACCTTTGTTTGATCAGTTTATAAATAAATAAATAAATATGTGGCACTTAAAGCCCCAAAGGGCTCATTGGCCGAGCTTCTCCTCCATTACTGTTGTGCGTCTTAAATTTGGACAGTATTAGAAGGGACCTACTTATTTTAACCGGTTCCGAACGGCAGAACACTTGTGACATCACTTTTTCTGAGCTTTGTCACAGAGTTCTTTTAGAAGCTTTTTCATGGCAATTTGTTACTGTCGGAAGAATTGCCAATTGCTTGCCGACAGGTGGGTACCATTCGAAAGAAAAATCTTATCGATATTAAATTTGTTATGCATCAGCCGGGGATTGAACCACGACCTCTACAGATCAGAAGGCGAACACACTAACCACTGAGCTACGACACCCACAGTTTATAGTTTATACGCATCTTTAATTGCGATCCTTTAATTAATATTCCTTATTTATTTAATACTTGAAGAGTGATGTTAAATATTTGTTTCGTCAAAATGGCGAAAATGAATTTCCTTTTTTGCTAAATGAATTAAATGTTTCGTTATTAGTTTTAGTTTTCAGGCAGTTCTATTTAAGTTTAAGCCTTTTAGTTATATTTTTGATAGCAGCTGTTTATTGTATAAATCTGTGGCTAAAATTGTAGTCCATTTACAGCAACTGGCCACTTAAGCTTCGCGTTCTCAGAGCAGCTGAGCTTTAGCTGATTGGTCACCAGCTCCATACATTATGCGGGCGTGCCCCTCGGTCGGTTAGGCGGGTAAGTAGTCTCATTGGGACTCGCTTAAAAAAATTCTTCTTTCCTTTAACAAGTCTTCTTATTCCTTATTTCTTTTGAGGGTTTCAGAAATTTCTAGAAGTTTTCCGTCGGAAACCTCTGTTTTGATCTGTGCTCACAAAGCCTTGATTTGTGTTTCTGACGCCTCGAGATCGTCCTTATGTTTCAAGGCTGCTACGGCCTGGCTTTTTGAAGGCCTTTTAATTCGGATAACGTAAGGTCTAGTTCATCGGTTGGGGTCAGTACCCTTCCGTGATGTACTTTTGGTTTTATGAGCAGTAATTGCTCGTATGTGCTGTGTTGCTTAATCATGCTCCACACGAAGTCGATTGGCTTGGTTATTGCAACGTCTAGTTCTCTTGCTAATGTTTCATAGAATTAATTGTCCATTTGACCCGAAAAGGAAACTCAAGCTAGAATTAGATCCTATACTGGGTTAAACGTTGAACGTAAAACACATTGTATATGCAAGATATTTCGCAGTATCTTAATGGCTGCGCCAAAATGTTATGTAATACTTTTCCACAACACCACGTTCTTAATTCCCTAAATGTTGCGAGTCCTCTCGGAACTTCAACACTGGTCATCTGAAAGGTAGAGATATTAGGATTTACTCGCCCTCTTATTATCTTTTTTATAAAACCGTCTACTTTTTTGTTTTACTCCCTCTAATTATTAATTTTCTGTCTTACACTCTCCAACTTAAACCTAATACTGGAGGGCCTCGTAAGGATCACAGTATTTACACTTCACTATTCAAGTAAACCAGAGGACGTTTAATACCAGAGAAGTCCTACTTTGGCTTTTGAGCTTGTTTCTGATTACAAATATCAGGGTGACTTGGCAGAGTTGTAGAATACAGAGATTTTGATGAGAGCAATGCCACGACCAGGAGACAAATTAACATAGCAAATTAACATATATTGAAATAAGATCACATAATAGTAAATATTTTTATGAATGAATTTTATATATAGAATTTTTTATAAAGAATTTTTACTATTGTTCAATATATATACATGTACATACGTATGGAGTACTTATAGGTATACTCCATTCACGCAATGCATATACTTATAAATATATGCACTTACTATATAACATATGAGGTGTTGCACAATATTATTTACCATTTTTATAATATTAAATTTCATATAATTTCAGTAATTTTGACAAAGAAGGAAGGCATATGGCATCGTTTTATCGAAGCACCCGATGCCTGGTACCAGGCAATCAGAACTTGTTAGTTTTTGTTTATGTGGCCATAACAACCGAATATCGATTTAGGCCGAAAATAACATCCTTCGCCAGCCATCTCTGTTCTTCGCTAGCTGGCGCCAGTTAGAAATTCCAAGCGCCGTCAGGTTCTCCCGTACTTGGTCTTTTCACCGGAGGTTAGATCTTCCTCTTCTGCGTCGTCCTCCAGCGGGTTCCGAATATAACAACTTCTTAGCTGGAGCGTGTTCTTCCATTCGCTCGACATGACCTAGCCAGCGCAGCCGCTGGATTTTGATGCGCTTTACTATGTCAATATCGGCACACAGCTCGTACAGCTCATGGTTGTACCTTATTCGGTACTCGCCACCAACGCAAATAGGTCCAAAGATCTTGCGTAGGAATTTTCTCTCGAAAACCCCAAGCATTTGCTCATCCGAGACTTGTAGAGTGTAGTTTTCGTTCTTCGAGTGAGGGCTCGACTTCTCAATTGCTTACTCAGCCCAAAGTAACACCTGTTAGCAAGAGTTATCCTACGCATGATCTCCAAGCTGACTGCTGTTAATGCTGGTTCCAAGATAGACAAAGTCCCTTACTATTTCAAAAGCGTAGTTGTCAACATTGACGTGCTGTCCAAGATGCCGGGACTCTTTGTTTGTTGACACTAGATACTTCGTCTTGCCCTCGTTCACCGTAAGTCCCATCCGACGCTACTCTCTCTCCAACTCTGAGAATGCTGCACTGACTGCTCGCGTGTTCATGCCGATTATGTCAATATCGTCGGCATACGCTAACAGCATGACACTTTTGTTGAAGATAGTGCCATTATGTCGTAGATCAGCAGCTCGTATTATTTTCTCCGTAATAAGATTGAAGAAGTCGCACGATAACGAATCACCTTGTCTGAAACCCCGTTCGGTACTAAACGGTGTGGAGAGGTCCTTCCCAATTTTTACTGCACAACGTTAGTTATGCAGTGTCATTGTACAAGTCGAATGAGCTTTGCAGGAATACCGAACTCAGACATTGTTGCGTAGAGGTAATCCCTTACCGGACTGTCGAAAGCGGCTTTATAATCAACAAATAGGTGGTGTGTGTCGATCTGTTTTTCTTGGGTCTTCTACAGGATTTGGCGCAATGTGAAAATCTGGTATATGGTGGATTTACCAGGTCTGAAGCCACACTCATACTGTCCAATCAGGTTGCTGAGCATAGGCTTCAACCTTTCACACAGTACGCTCGATAGAACCTTGTATGCGATGCTCAGGAGACTTATTCCACGGTAGTTGGCGCAAATTGTGGGGTCTCCTTTTTTATGTACAGGACAGAGAACACTGAGCCTCCAATCATCAGGCATGCTTTCATCCGACCATATTCTGCTTATGAGCTGGTTCATGCGGGTGAGCAGCTCATCGCCTCCGCTCTTAAACAACTCGGCAGGCAGGCCATCAGCACCTGCAGCTTTGTTGTTCTTCAGCCGTAAAATGGCCGTTTCAACCTCGTCATAGTCGGGTGGTGGAACATCAACACCATCATCTGTAATTGGGTTTATCGGGCAATCTCCTCCACTGGCGGAATTGTTCGTAGCATCGCCATTCAGTAACGTGGAGAAGTGTTCCCTCCATAGGCTCAGTACACTCTGGACATCTGTAACCAGATTCCCATATCCATCACGACAAGAAGAGGCTCCGGGATTTAAACCGCCACTCAGGCGCTTGATCTTTTCGAAGAATTTTCGAGTCTCATTCTTGTCGGTACACATCGGCAATCAGAAATATCAGCAAGTAATATGACTTGTTGAATTTTAAGGTACGTTATTGTTGCTCCTTAAGTAAATTTTTTCCTTCTCTGCTCTCTGTGCTTTTGCTATGCCGCCACATAAAGGAGTAGACAGCCACGCATGCCAATTGTTGTTGCGTGACTGAACGATCAAATTTACATATGTGTTTTCGACAACAAAAATTAGTATGCGTGGCTGGCTATTATTTCGTGTGACGACAAAGCAAAAGCAAAGAATGTAATGAAATTACTACAAGGAGCAACAATAACATCCTACTTTTCTGTTCCTCATACATATATAAAATTCAATCATAAAAATATTTACTATTATGTGATCTTATTTCAATATATATTAATTTGCTATGTTCATTTACAGAATTTGACTCCTGGTCATGGCATTGCTCTCATCAAAATCTCTGTAATCTACAACTCTGTTAAGTCACCCTGATATTTGTAATCAGAAATAAGCTCAAAAGCCAAAGTAGGACTTTTCTGGTATTAAACGTTCTCTGAGTAATATCACAACTCATTGAAAGCTCCTGCCAACAGTAAGCTCGTAGCTTATGTAACATTTTTCTAATACTATCCACATATCGATCTACTCACATATAACATACAATCCACAATCGATGCACACCACATGTATGAAGAAAGTAACTTTTTGTTATTCATACCAGAGACTTTAGAAGTAATGAGATATCCCACTGTTAATAGACAGCGTTTTAACAGCAAATCTGGTGATGAAACAATGGCCACCTTTTCACTCAAAGCCAAAAATGGTTTTAGATCCACTGCAAAAAGTTGAGAATGAGCATTTTCATATGTAAACCAACCGCAGCTTCACACAATCAATTTGAGTCGGCATGTCACATATATAAATACTTTCATGTATGAATCCGGCCGTGCCGTGGTTCAGTGGTTTGTGTGTTGGCCTTCTGATCTGTAGGTCGTGGTTCAATCCCCGGCTGATGCATAACAAATTTAATATCGGGACATATGTAAACGCGATTTATTGCTGGTATCGGCGATATATATACATATACACACACACACACACACACACACACACACACACACACACACACACACACACACACACACACACACACACACACACACACACACACACACATATATATATATATATATATATATATATATATATATATATATATATATATATATATATATATATATATATATATATATATATATATATATATATATATATATATATATATATATATACACCATTTTTTCATATTTGCCAAGAGTTGAATTTCAAGTGGCGAAACAAGAGTGTGCATAACGAGTGTTCAAGTTACATTTATTTTCTGTTGTCTTTGATTTTCAATAAAATCAATAAGATGTTTTCATAAACTAAGTGCGTTTAATGAATTAATAACGTAGAGCACTATTTAGGACTTTCGGGATTCTTACAGGCCAGAAGTGAGATGAGTCTGCGTATAAAATTCTAAAATCGCGAATAACGGTTCAGTAATTCTCCCTGGGTAAGCATCGGTGCTCCTCTGATATTCTGAGTATTTGGTCGAAAGTTAAATTCAAATAATATGTGCAAAAAGGGGTGAACGAATAATATCATTGACGATATAAAATATACGATAGCTAAAATAAATTACCCATTCGCGAAAAACGATGCACGTTTAATACATTCTAATTGCGAAAAACGATACAGAAGATGATTTTAAATTAAAAGCGTATGTGGTATAATAGCGAAAGAGGGATGAACAATTAATATCCCTGAACGGTAGCGAAAACATGCAAGTGTAAGTGCAACAGTGATGTGCGACAGTAGAAATAATAAAAAACGAATTAAATGCTAATTAGAAAACTGTGAGAAAAGGGAAAACGTAAACAATTGAAATACCGGTAATGAAAATTAGTAGTTTAAAATTTTCTGAAATAAAAGAGGAAGGGAATAAAAATGAGCTAATTTTGCGACTTAGTGAAGCGGTTGGCGCAGAAGAGTTTGCATTTACTTTAAAAGATCAAATAAACGATTTACGCGAAGTGGTCAGCTCGGTGCTGCAGTTGATGCAAGCAAATTCGTATACGCCACTTATTGTTAACGCGAGTTCTTCAAATTCTTATGCGGAGCAAACACGATTAAAGTCCAGCTTTCGTGTAAGTGCGTTGGGAAAGTGATTCGCATTAAGCGAACCTCCAATTGTGAATTATGCTAGAGATGGGTTGAAACATCGTGCGCTACAAGTGTCTTCGATAAGAGCAAACAAATCATTTGTTTTAATTGCCAAGATAAAGGGCATGTTTTTAGTAAGTGTCCAAAGCCACAACGTCTGCAAAGGCGCATTGATTGCGATGAAGTGTATCCCAAAAGTGAACCCGAAATTTGCGGAAAGAAGAAAACGGTAGTAAGAAAAACGGATACACAGAGTGAAATAATTACAAATAAAATTGTTGAACAACGTGTTGCAGTAAACGGGTACGAGTTACGGTAGCACACAATTTAAAATGTGAGAATGAGAAACGTGCACTGAAGATAAGTGTTTTTTGCGTTAGTATTATATACGCGCACGCAACAATGCGAGTTACGTCAAACCCTCCACTGTTCCCCATAAAAGTTTATTGGCATAAGCCAATAAACATAGAAATATGATTCTACTTATAATTTAACAATATTAATATACATATTTCGTTGGTGGTCTGGTGGTGTTTTCGCAAGGTAACGTGTCTAACTGCCTCAACCGGGTGGGGCTAGCGCAATTCTTGTTGAACTCATCGCAAGTCAACTCACTGGCTGTCATGTAGTTTGATCTGAGCGCTATGTGATGATACCTTTATTTGTTAATGAGGGGTAGTCATGTAGCTTGCTCTGCTTACTATGTGATGGCGGCTTTATTATTATTAATGGGGGCCCTCCACGTGGCGACTACCGGGCAACGTCTTCCTGGGACCCGCTGGGAGGCGGCTGAAGTGAGTGGCGAAAATCTCCTCGACTAGAGGTTGTGGGTTGGGTTTGGGACCCGCCACATAAATAATCCCCACAGTGAAGAAAAAAACAACGCCTCGGATAAGGACTACCGCTATTGTTGATGACCCCCGCAAACGAAAAAAGGACCATGATTTACGGATATGCGCCTGGAATGTCCGGTCCCTTTATAGGGAGGGTGCCTCTATCCAGCTGGTTGATGTCCTCGAAAAATACAGAGCTGACATCACCGCTCTCCAGGAAATGCGATAGATGGGACAGGCCTGCTCCAAAAGAGCGTCCTGTGACATCTACTACAGTTTCCATGCT
The DNA here is from genome assembly GCA_963854835.1 of Megamerina dolium. Lineage (NCBI taxonomy): Eukaryota > Metazoa > Arthropoda > Insecta > Diptera > Megamerinidae > Megamerina > Megamerina dolium. The sequence continues at coordinate 28,917,183 of OY978530.1, forward strand.
GAAAGGCACGAATTAGGATGTGGATTACTGGTCTGCATCGACATCTTGTCTCACAGTTCACGCCTGTGAACGAACGGCTGGCCACAATCTGCATCAAGGCAAAATTCTTTAACATCAGCCTTACATGTGCCCACGGTCCGACGGATGAGAAGGACAATGTGACCAAAGAGAGCTTCTTTCAGCGCTTCGAAGAAGCTTACGACCGCTGCCCCCACCACGATATCAAAATCGTGCTTGGCGACTTTAATGCCAGGGTGGGCAAGGAAGGTACCTTTGGTCCAACTGTCGGAAAATTCAGTCCCCACCAGAACACCTGCGATAACGGAATGAGGCTGATCGACTTCGCCGCAGCAAGAAACATGGTAATTAATGGATTCCAGCATCTCTACATCCACAAAGCGACATGGCTGTCCCAAGATCAACGTACAAGAAAACAAATTGATCTTGTGGTGATTGACGGAATTGACGGAAGGCATGCTTCCAGTGTGATGGACGTGAAATCGATCCGTGGTGCCAACATCGACTCGGATCACTACCTTGTTGCAGCTAAGGTGCGCACACGCTTATGTGTCGCAAATAACAAGAGAAGTCCCACACAGAGAAAGCTCGACGTCAGTAAGCTGCTATCACCAGAGACAGCGGATGCATTTTCCACTCGACTATCGGATCTGCTTATGCAGAACACTCCCCCACTTGATGATACATTCGCACGGTGGACACATATATCCCACTCCATGACTACTGCTGCCGAGGAGGTAATCGGTTACTACCGGCCTCTGAGGAATGAGTGGTATGATCAGGAGTATCGCGACGCTACCGCAGAGAAAGACGCCGCCTACAGAAAAAACCTGCGTGCAGGCGCAATGCGAGATGTTAAGGAGCGGCACAGAGAGAAAAGGAGTGCAGAGGCATAAGAAGAGGGAGCTGGAAAGACGCGAGTGTGCGGAGATAGAGATGTGTACTGACGATCAAGCACCTGAGTGGCGGTTTAAATCCCGGAGCCTCTTCTTGTCGTGATGGATATGGGAATCTGGTTACAGATGTCCAGAGTGTACTGAGCCTATGGAGCGAACACTTCTCCACGTTACTGAATGGCGATGCTACGAACAATTCCGCCAGTGGAGGAGATTGCCCGATAAACCCAATTACAGATGATGGTGTTGATGTTCCACCACCCGACTATGACGAGGTTGAAACGGCCATTTTAAGGCTGAAGAACAACAAAGCAGCAGGTGCTGATGGCCTGCCTGCCGAGTTGTTTAAGAGCGGAGGCGATGAGCTGCTCACCCGCATGAACCAGCTCATAAGCAGAATATGGTCGGATGAAAGCATGCCTGATGATTGGAGGCTCAGTGTTCTCTGTCCTGTACATAAAAAAGGAGACCCCACAATTTGCGCCAACTACCGTGGAATAAGTCTCCTGAGCATCGCATACAAGGTTCTATCGAGCGTACTGTGTGAAAGGTTGAAGCCTATGCTCAGCAACCTGATTGGACAGTATGAGTGTGGCTTCAGACCTGGTAAATCCACCATATACCAGATTTTCACACTGCGCCATATCCTGTAGAAGACCCAAGAAAAACAGATCGACACACACCACCTATTTGTTGATTATAAAGCCGCTTTCGACAGTCCGGTAAGGGATTACCTCTACGCAACAATGTCTGAGTTCGGTATTCCTGCAAAGCTCATTCGACTTGTACAATGACACTGCATAACTAACGTTGTGCAGTAAAAATTGGGAAGGATCTCTCCGCACCGTTTAATACCGAACGGGGTTTCAGACAAGGTGATTCGTTATCGTGCGACTTCTTCAATCTTATTATGGAGAAAATAATACGAGCTGCTGATCTACGACATAATGGCACTATCTTCAACAAAAGTGTCATGCTGTTAGCGTAGGCCGACGATGTTGACATAATCGGCATGAACACGCGAGCAGTCAGTGCAGCATTCTCAGAGTTGGAGAGAGAGTCGCGTCGGATGGGACTTACGGTGAACGAGGGCAGGACGAAGTATCTAGTGTCAACAAACAAAGAGTCTCGGGGTCTTGGACAGCACATCACTGTTGACAACTACGCTTTTGAAGTAGTAAGGGACTTTGTCTATCTTGGAACCAGCATTAACAGTAGTCAGCTTGGAGATCATGCGTAGGATAACTCTTGCTAACAGGTGTTACTTTGGGCTGAGTAAGCAATTGAGAAGTCGGGCCCTCTCTCGAAGAACGAAAACTACACTCTACAAGTCTCTCATCATGCCTGTCCTAACATATGGCGCTGAAGCCTGGACAATTTCCACCTCAGATGAGCGAATGCTTGGAATTTTCGAGAGAAAAGTCCTACGCAAGATCTTTGAACCTATTTGCGTTGGTGGCGAGTACCGAATAAGGTACAACCAAGAGCTGTATGAGCTGTATGCTGATATATACATAGTAAAGCGCATCAAAATCCAGCGGCTGCGCTAGCTAGGTCATGTCGAGCGATTGGAAGAACACACTCTAGCTAAGAAGGTGTTATATTCGGAACCCGCTGCAGGACTACGCAGAAGAGGAAGACCTAACCTCCGGTCGAAAGACCAAGTACTGAATAACCTGACGGCGCTTGGAATTTCTAACTGGCGCTAGCTAGTGAAGAACAGAGATGGCTGGCGAAGCATGTTATATTTGGCCTAAATGGATATTCGGTTGTTATGGCTATATACATATATATATATATATATATATATATATATATATATATATATATATATATGTATATATATATATATTTATATACATATATATATATATATATATATATATATATACATATATATATATATATATATATATATACATATATATATATATATATATATATACATATATATACACATATATATATATATACATAAATATATATATACATATATATATATACATAAATATATATATATATATATATATATATATATATATATATATTTGTATGTATATATATATATATGTATATATTTATATATAAGTTATCACGATACGAGTGCGCACTGTAATTTATAACGATATGAGAGCACATTGTGGGCTACGTGACTGCATTTGCCTAGTCAGCGACATGCGCAAGATATCAAGATATTGAATAAACAAAATCCCAGACACCACCAACGTTGAGCAATACACGAGGCGCAAGCTCAGCGTTTTCCGTTGAACAGGGCTTAGGCAGTTAGGCTTAGATTAAGAATATTTTTTGTTCAATAAAACAGTGTATGCTGGACACTCAACCTAATAACTTGCGCATCTCTTTTACTGGCGCCCAACGTGGGGCAAATCCGCGAAATAAAAATAAAGTGTCGAAATATCGCTCAATTTTATTTTGTTAAAAATAAAAGAAACTTTAACTAAAGGCATACAAAATTGCCTAAATATAAATTAATTTTATCTTGTTCATAAAAACAACAACGGCAACAAGCCGCAACAAATTATAAATATCCAGCAAAGCAACAGCGGCAGTGAGCTGCAACAAATTATAAATATTCAACAAAACAGCAACTAAACACTAACACTCAGCGTGAAATTGTTGAAAATTTTGACATGTAAGTAGAGTGCTCAATAGTTTTGCGTTATTGTTAGTTAATAAAATAAAAAAGAAGTGAATCCTAATCTTTGTGAAATTTCATAGTTTTGCGCTTTTGTTAGTTAATAGAATAAAAAAGAAGTGAATCCTAATCTTTGTTAAATTTCATGAGTGATAGTGAAACAGAAATAGAGATTCTATTAGGAAACTTTAAAAAATTGGGAGTTTCTGATTTAGAAAAAGACTCGAAAATGAACATTAACGCAGAACAGCTAAAAGCGATAGTCGAGGCCGCTGTAAGCAGTGCGCTTACGGTACAGGAAAGAAATTTCGACAAAAATTTACAAGAGATTAACAAGATTGTAAACAATTTAGCTGTCAGTGCCATGTAGGGAAACCTTAGATATAGTCAAGTCACTGCCGGATTTCGACGGTAAACATGAGACATATGTCTCATGGCGAAAAGCGGCACATACCGCATACAAGGTCTACGAAAGTTATGGGGGCAGCTCCGCACATTATCAAGCACTCGGAATATTAAGAAACAAAGTTAAGGGTCCGGCCGACACGGTGTTAGCGTCTTTCGGTACGCCGTTAAATTTCAAAGCCATAATCAATAAGCTGGATTTCACGTACGCTGACAAGCGTCCCATTTATCTTGTGGAACAAGAACTGTCCACACTTAGGCAGGGAAGCCTGACGCTTCTACAATACTACGATGAGATAGAGAAAAAATTAACTCTCCTCACAAATAAAACTATAATGACGTACGATGGCACTCTGGCGTCGTCTTTAAATGAAAAATACAGAAATGACGCTCTACGCGTATTCATTTCAGGTACAAAAAAATCACTCAGTGATGTGCTCTTTGCTGCACGACCAAAAGACCTCCCTTCGGCGCTTGCGTTGGCCCAAGAGGTCGAATCCAACCATGAGCGCTACGCTTTTGCTAATAATTATGCCAGGAGCTTAGAAGATAAGGCTCACAAAAGTGAACATAGACAGCAGGCTAGGGAAAAATACCAAGCGGGGGATAATAGTGCCTTGCCACAAAGAAAAAACCCATATTTTAGCAAAAGACAGGGGCCTGCTAATGCGGCTCAGCAACAAAAACAACCAGCGGAGCCGATGGAAGTCGATCCGTCGACGTCATATTTTAGACGTCCAACTCAGTTTCAAGCTAATCGCAGTGACCAAGCACAAGGACAAACACGCGCCAACCAGTGGGCGACGCAGCAACAGAATAACGTAAACCAGGCAGCTAAAAGACCGAATAGCGGTACCGCAAGGTTTACGGGCCTAAAGCAACAAAGAATCAACCACCTACTACAAATTGAAGAACCACTAGGCCAAGAAAATTATGATTATCAAGCTGAGGCAGGCAATGAGGTGGTAGATATTGAGGATGAACTCTCAGAAAGTGATCACATTAATTTTTTAGGAACAACTCCCTGCTTCCATACATAGAAAGAGTGATAGCAGAGATTGACTGATTCCTGATTGACACAGGGGCATCAAAGAATTTCATCAAGCCGCTACAAGAAATAAAATATGCTAAACAGGTCGACCAACCTTTTCTGGTAAAATCTCTTCATGGCTTTAACACCATAACACAAAAGTGTCTTTTGAAAATTTTTAATACTGACGCCACCTTCTTTATTCTACATAGTCTTTCCACATTTGACGGAATTATTGGACTCAACTTGTTAACACAAGTGAGTGCAACATTAGATTTTAAAAATAAAAAACTAGACACTAGCTCTGGGTCAGAAAATATGCAACTTCTAAAATGCAGAAACGTAAATTTTACAAACGTAAAAGCCATTGAGGTGCCTCAGGCCGTATCAAGAAAATTTTGCAAAATGATGAAAGATAGGACGGATGCTTTCGCGGAACCCAACATGGCATTACCTTTTAATACCAATATTATCGCAACCATTCGCACAGAGAATGAGGAACCGGTATCTTCAAAATTTTACCCATACCCTATGGGTGTGACAGATTTCGTAAATGCTGAAATACGCAAAATGCTCAAAAATGGTATAATCAGGCCATCTAGGTCACCTTACAATAATCCTGTTTGGGTGGTAGACAAGAAGGGCGTTGACGAACAAGGGAATGTGAATAAGCGACTCGTTATGGATTATAGGAAGCTTAACTCTAAAACAGTGGCTGACAGGTATCCTATTCCCAACGTAAATGTTATTTTGTCAAATCTGGGAAAAGCCAGATATTTTACAACACTGGACCTTAAGTCAGGATTTCACCAAATTTTGCTTGCGGAGCGGGACCGAGAAAAAACAGCCTCTTCTGTGGGCAACGCTAACAGAAGAGTTCTATAGGTTACCTTTCGGATTAAAAAATGAGCCCAGCATATTTCAGCGGGCCATAGACGACGTTCTCAGGGAACAAATAGGGAAAACATGTTATGTTTACGTCGATGACGTAATAATTTTTTCAGAAAGTATGGAGGCTCATGTCGACCACATCGCCTGGGTCTTAGATAGGTTGTACGAAGCAAATATGAGGATTTCACGCGAGAAATCCAATTTTTTCAAAGATAAAGTCGAATTTTTGGGTTTTGTGGTGTCTCGAGGGGGGATCACAACAAGCCCTAGTAAAGTGGAAGCAATTCGTAACTATGAGCAACCCACTACGCTTTTTAATGTTAGATCTTTTTTGGGACTAGCAACCTATTATCGATGTTTCATTAAAGATTTTGCTGCGATAGCAAGGCCATTGACTGATATACTAAAGGGCGAAAATGGCAAAGTAAGCGCCGGACAATCAAAAAAGATTCCGGTAAGCTTTGACGAACAACAGTACCAGGCCTTTAATAAACTTAAAGAGGTCCTGGTCTCTGAAGATGTTTTGTTACTTTATCCGGACTACAGGAAACCGTTCGATCTAACGACCGACGCGTCTGCCTGTGGCATTGGGGCGGTTTTATCCCAAAACGGGAGACCTATAACCTTCATCTCAAGAACTCTCAAAGATAGAGAACTAAATTTTGCAACTAACGAGCGCGAACTTCTCGCTATAGTCTGGGCTTTAAAATGCCTTCGAAATTATCTGTATGGGACGAAGGATTTAAATATCTATACGGACCATCATCCACTTACGTTTGCGGTTTCAGACCGAAATCCAAACGCTAAGATAAAGCGTTGGAGAGCCTTTATCGATGAGCACAACACCAAAATTTTTTATAAACCCGGTAAAGAGAACCATGTTGCCGATGCGTTGTCGCGACAAAATATCCATGCTTTGGAAGAGGAATGCAGTTCAGACATGGCTACAATCCACAGTGAAGCCTCACTCACGTACAAAATTGAATCTACTGATAAGCCGGTAAATTGCTTTCGCAATCAAATTATCATTGAGTATGGCACAGTGCCGTCAACATTCCAGACTTTCATTATGTTCGAAAATAAAACCAGGCACTTTGTTTCCTTTTCTGATAAAAAAAACCCTAATAGAAACAATATGTGATCTTGTAAAAAAAGACGTAGTTAACGCAATTCATTGCGAAATGTCAATCTTGGCACTTATCCAACACGAATTAGTCCAAACGTTCCCCACAACAACATTCCGCTATGCAGAAAAATGGTTACAGACGTTACCAATAAAAACGAACAAAGGGAAATTGTTGTAACTGAACATAACAGGGCTCACAGAGCCGCCCAAGAAAATACAAAACAAATTTTAGAGGATTATTTTTTTCCGAAGATGACACGGTTGGCAAATGAAGTTGTCGCAAATTGCAAAATCTGCCAGAGAGCTAAATACGATCGGCATCCACAAAAACAGACTGTAGGTAAAACACCCATTCCTTCATATGTCGGAGAAATGCTGCATATAGATATTTTTTCAACAGACAAAAAATATTTCTTAACATGTGTGGACAAGTCAATACTTCAGGCAACCATAGAATATAATAAAACCATTCATTCGGTTACAAATAAACGCGCGATTGATGTGATTCATGTATCAGTTCCAGAATTTGAGGCACAGATTAGAGACAGGGTTCATAAGGCGCAGGAAACCCAAATGCAAAGGCTTAATGAAAATAGGAGAAATAGGACCTTCCGGGTAGGAGAAAAAGTTCTTGTAAAAACGAACAGAAGGTTGGGGAACAAATTGACACCTCTGTGCGTTGAAGAAACAGTTGAAGCCGACCTGGGGACAACGGTTCTTATAAAAGGGAGGGTGGTCCATAAGGACAATTTAAAGTAGCATAGTTTTAATTCATTTTTATTTTTCCAGGACTCTGATTGTACTACTTCTCATCTCAACAACAATGGCAAAATTGACGGACTACTCTAACTCTGACTACATACCTATCATAGACGGAAACGTGACTGTTTGGGAGAATTTTGAGTATCTGAGGCATACGACGAACCTTACAATATACTCAGAGTTGGTTGAAGATACAAAGAAACTCATGAACCATTTTCCCCAGTCGCATATGAAAAAAATATTCGATGCCGACATAGGACATATAAAGACATTGCTGAACACAATAAGTGTCCACCACAGAAACGCAAGAAGTATTAATTTTCTGGGTACACCGTTGAAGATAGTCGCCGGGACCCCGGACTTTGACGACTTTGAAAATTTAAAATTTAAACAACAGGAGCTCATTGATTCAGAGAATAGACAGTCATTGATTAATACAAGAACGCAGGAACAGATTAACAAACTCACCGATATAGTTAACAACATCATTAGCAACACAAAAGATAAAATCATTGACTCCGAGCATTTGTATGAAACTTTACTCGCTAGAAATAGAATTTTGATAACTGAACTTGAAAATTTAATGTTGTCGATTACCCTCACAAAGATTGGGATAATAAACCCATTAATTTTAGACTCAAACGATGTAAATAATATTATCAATGAGCACTCTACAAATGTAACTATATCAGATTTAATGGAAGTAGCTTATGTCAAGGCCCTACTAGATACTAATTTTTTATATTTTTTAATTAAATATCCTAAACCTATTTTAGTTTGTAAAAAGCTTGTTTTATATCCTGTTCAACGTAATAATACAATTATTCATTTTGCCGGAGAAAAAAACGTCGCGGATTGCGGAAATCAGATACTGGCAATTGGAAACTGCAGCGCTACGTTGACAACTTCATTCTGCAAAAAATTGCAACATCCAACGTGAGCACAACAACTTCATTCTGGTATGGTTGCTTACTGCAGCAGCCGACCCTCTCACGTCGAGTCATTAATGATGATAGATGATGGTGTCATGATCCTCAACGACGAAACAGCCGTTATAAAAACAAATGACAATATCCGGAAGGTTGTTACTGGAACCTTTTTGATTACGTTTGATGGTGAAATAACAATCAACGAATCCCTGTACTTGAATCAAAAAAATATCATAAAGAAATTACCTGGCTCACCTACATCCACACTTCTCAATATTACAAGCCACCAGGAAATATTAAGTCTACCATACCTCCAAGGATTGAACATTCAGAACCTGCGCCACATCGAGTATCTTAAAAAAGGAATAATAACTGGTCCTCTTCTGTCCGGCGCTGCCGTAATTTCGATTCTTATTGTCTGTTATGGACTCTTCAAGGTACACCAGCGACACAAAAGAACTCATCAGAATCATACTATCCAAAACATCATCGAGGAGTTAAAGAAGGCCGAGGACGTCCTTCACTAAGAAAGGGAGGAGTTATCACGATACGAGTGCGCATTGTAATTTATAACGATATGAGAGCACATTGTGGGCTACGTGACTGCATTTGCCTAGTCAGCGACATGCGCAAGATATCAAGATATTGAATAAACAAAATCCCAGACACCACCAACGTTGAGCAATACACGAGGCGCAAGCTCAGCGTTTTCCGTTGAACAAGGCTTAGGCAGTTAGGCTTAGATTAAGAATATTTTTCGTTCAATAAAACAGTGTATGCTGGACACTCAACCTAATAACTTGCGCATCTCTTTTACTTATATATATATATATATATATATATATATATATATATATATATATTTATGTACATATATATATATATATATATAGATATATATATATATATATATATATATATATATATATATATATATATTTATGTATATATATATATATATATATATATATATATATATATATATATATATATTTATGTATATATATATATATATATATATATATATATATATATATATATATATATTTATGTATATATATATATATATATATATATATATATAAGTTAAAACCCCACTTTGTTGCAACATTGTTGCAATGCATTCCCACCACCAAACAACACCTGTTCATTCAAATTAACTTCTCACACTTATTGCTGACGACATCGTCCGCACAGTAGCAACATCGTTGCAATGCTTTTCACAAGCAAAGAACATCTGTTCATCCCTACAGTAGCTTCTCACGCTAATCGCTGACGTGGATTCCCACGCGCAGACGTTTAGGCTAAGGTACTGGGCAAGAGTAGCATAAATAATATTGCACTTAGATCTAAGATTCAGTTTATCACCGAACTCAAAGTAAAGCACATAGTGCTGCCTAATAAAAGATATTTTAATAAAATACAATCAAAGTAATTAATTGGCGCCCGAGCAGGGACCGCGTCGGAATAAATTGAGTAAAATTTACCACGCGGCCGTTAAAAAAATAAAACCCAAAAGTGGCTCCTTAGTATTTGATCCCTAGATCTAAAAAAAGGAAGGACTGTACTGTCCCGCCCTTTAGGGTATAACATTTGTGAAACCACGATAAATCAAAATTTTTAGCAAAGTGAACTAATAATAATAAGCAAATATAAACATTTCGAAAACAAAAAAAGAAAACTAATATTTTAAATAATAAATCAAAAGTAGAACTAAATTTAAGAAGGAAAAAATTTAACAAGTGAACAAAATTTAATAAAATCAACATTTTTAACAAAGTGAACTAATTATAATAAAAAAATACTAAAATAAAAACAAAAAAAATAAGAAAACAAACTCCATTGTACTCTCCTGAATAATCTAAGGAAGAATTTATAGTGTAATTATCACACAGCAAGCTAAAACAAACTCCATTGTACTCCCAGACGATCCTCAACCAGAGATACTTTAACAGATCCAGAGATACTTCATCCAGAGATACTTCAACACCATTATCAACAACCATTGCTTTGATCCAGAAATACTCCAACTATGGCAAGGACCACATTATTACTGTAAGATAATCTAGTGATATTGTATTGTAATTATAGTATTATTTAAGGGATAAAGTGAAAAAAATTAAAATGAATAAAGAAGAAGAGATAATAGCAAATATGTCAAAATTAAAAATAGATAACCCCTCCTCATCCACATTCTTCACCACTAACCAGAAAAAAGAACTTGCTATAATAATAAAGGAAACAATCGAAAGTGTTCTTCAACCAACCATAATAGAAGAAGGGGAACCTCATATAGACTTCAGTAAAAATATAGAAGACTCCGAAAGAGTGCCCGACGTAGTCAAATGTCTAAGGGAATTTTCAGGGAAACCTGGGGAGTTTAGCTCCTGGAGAAAGTCTGTCGATAGGATCCTACAAATGTACGGACAAAATAGTGAGACACCCAAATATTTCGTGATTCTTCACACGATTAGGCACAAAATAGTTGGAGAAGCAGACGCAGCTCTTGAATCATATAGAACTCCTCTAAACTGGAGTAAGATAAAAAAATGTTTAATGCTACATTACTCTGATAAGAGAGATGTCGGCACATTATAATATCAAATGACAACCCTCGCCCAAAGGCGTAGTTCGGTTGAAGAATTCTACCAGCAGGTCTATCAATATCTCTCTCTAATTTTAGATAAAATTGATTGTTTGGAACTTGGTGAGGAGGCCTTACTTACATTAGCAACAACTTATAGAGAGAAAGCTCTTGATACCTTTATCAGAGGTCTCAATGGTGCTTTACCCAGTCTCCTGAGTGTTAGAGAACCAAAAAGTTTGCCTGAAGCTCTTCATATGTGCTTAAAATTAAGCAACATGAATTACAGAGCCAACCATACCCACAATATACCTTCCGGCTTTCAAAATAATACCAATCGTCAACAACATATCCCACAGTATCAAAAATTTTCAGGTTCACGTCCTTTCTATCCAGAGCTTACTAACTTCAACCAAAAGCAATTCCCAAATCCAAATCAAACTCCTCATTTCAGTCAAAGACAGACATACTACGCTCCTCAAGCACATTACAGGCCACCTCTTCCACCCAAACCACCTGTGCCAATGGACATAGACCCATCCATACAGACTAAACAAGTTAACTACCAGAACAGACCATCTCCCAACCAAAATAATTTTCAACAAAATAATTTTCAAAAACGTACACACTCTCAAAACACCTATCAGCCAAAGAAATTTCCAAAAGCTTACAATGTGGAAACAGCGACAGAAGACCCACCACATATAATGGAATACCCTGAGGAACACTACACGGAAAATCCAGAGGATTATCAACTCGAAGATGAAGAAGAATATGCTGAAGATGAAACAACAACTGATAACATCAATTTTTCAGACTAAACTCTTCTTCATTGCCTTACTTCAGTTTCAAAATGAAAAACGGCAATGAAGTCAAATTTCTACTAGATACTGGTTCAAACAAAAATTCCATTACTCCAAAACTAATAAGACAACCTATAGCCAATAAACCATTCTTTGCTAATTCAATAGGCGGACAAGCCAAAATTACGCATCACGCTAATATTGATATTTTTGGCAACAACATAGGAAAAATAAAATTTCACATCTTACCCAACCTATCGACCTTCGAGGCCATTATAGGAAATGACACACTAAAGGATTTAAATGCTGGTTTTTTTACAAAGGAAAACTACTTTACACTCCTAAATAAATACAGGTACCCTATGAATCAATTGAACATTAACACAATTGCGCATACCCTACTACGGATAACCCATCTTAGTTCAGAAGACAGCACTAAATTAAACAAACTTTGTTACACCTGTCCAACTTTATTCTCTGAACCAGACAAACGACTCACTTTCGTAACAAACGTGAAAGCTGAAATAAGGACTAAGAGTGATAGGCCAATTTATTCAAAAACATACATATATCCTATGCCTTTAAAAAATGAAATAGATAAACAAATCGAAGAATTGCTAAAAGATGGCATTATTCGTCCATCAAAATCTCCTTACAATTCTCCTGTCTGGATAGTACCAAAGAAGCAGGATGCTTCGGGTTTACAGAAATACCGTATGGTAATTGATTATCGTAAACTAAACGAAGATACCATACCGGACAAATACCCTATTCCTGATGTAACCACAATTCTTTCTAATTTAGGATCAAACAAATACTTTTCCACAATTGATCTTAAAAGTGGGTTTCATCAAATTGCTCTCAATGACGCAGATATTGAAAAAACTGCTTTCTCCATTGCAAATGGAAAGTTCGAGTTTACCCGACTTCCATTTGGCCTGAGAAATGCTCCAGCAATTTTTCAACGCACACTAGATGATATCCTAAGGGAACACATCGGCGTTCGATGTTATGTCTATATTGACGACATCATTATATTCAGCAAAAGTAAAGAAGAGCATTTCAATGATCTCAAAATTATTTTTGACACACTAGAGAACGCAAATCTTAAAGTGCAATTTGATAAATGTGAATTTATCAAGGAAGAAACCGAATTTCTCGGTATTATAGTTGGACAAAATGGTATTCGTACCACCCCTAAAAAAGTAGAAGCGATAAAAAACTTTCCCCGTCCAAAGAATATCCACGATTTACGTTCCTTTTTGGGAATGGCAGGTCATTATCGCAGATTCGTAAAAGCATATGCCCAAATCGCTAAACCTCTAACTGAAATTCTTAGAGGGGAGTTGGGACGAATTTCTAAGCACATGTCTAAAAAGACTTCAATAAACTTATCAGCACAACAAATAGAGGCCTTTAAGCAATTAAAAATGTGCCTAGTATCAGAAGATGTGATGCTTCACTATCCTGATTTCAATAAAGCTTTCGAACTTACAACAGACGCTTCTGATTACGCTCTAGGAGCTGTACTTTCTCAAGATGGCAGACCAATATCCTTCCTCTCGCGAACACTTAGCAGAGCTGAAGAAAGTTACGCGACCAACGAGAAAGAAATGCTTGCAATCATCGATGCATTACAATCCCTCAGATGTTTTCTTTACGGTTCAAAGAAAGTAAAAATTTTTACCGATCATCAACCGTTAACCTTTGCTCTCAGCAACAAAAATACAAACGCAAAAATGAAAATATGGAAAGCTCAACTGGAGGAATATAATCATGAGCTAATTTATAAACCAGGAAATACAAATGTAGTAGCGGACTTACTTTCCAGACCACCAATAAACAGTATAAATTCATTAACCCCCACTATCCACAGCAGTGATAGCTCGTCTGAAAATTTAATACCATCTGTAGAAGTACCTATTAATGTTTTCAAAAATCAAATTCTCATATCCGAAGATTCTACACCTTCTTACAAATTTGATATAATATTTCCCATGTACCATAGACACACAATCACGGTAAGTGATACTGCCGAAGCCTCACTCGTAGACATCTTAAGGAAGCACCTCAATCCTGCCATAATTAATGGAATAAGGACATCTGAACAGATAATGTTAAGAATTCAAACTATTTATACTCATCACTTTGCCAACTATAAAATCCGATTTACACATCAAATGGTAGATGATGTGACTGACACAGAAGAACAGAACAAAATTATTATTGAAACACATAATCGAGCACATAGAAATGAGAAAGAAAACCGTTTACAGATTTTGGAAAAATATTTTTTCCCGGCAATGGCAAAGAAAATCAAAAATATAACTAAGATATGTCGAATTTGCAAAGAAAGCAAATATGACCGTCACCCGAATAAAACTAAATTAGGCACCACTCCTCTACCTGAATATTCCGGTCATACAATCCATATAGATATTTTCTCCACAGACAAACACCAAATACTCACCTCCATTGACAAATTTTCAAAATTAGCAGTCACAAAGAGTATAGATGGAAGGAGCATGGAAAATATTAGGAAACCTCTACGAGAAATCATACTTCACTTTGGAATACCCAAAAACATAGTTTTTGATAATGAAAAAGCCTTTAGCTCACAACCAATAAAATTTATGTTAGAAAATGAATTCAATATTAATATCTTCATTGCTCCTCCTTACAAAAGCGAAGTAAATGGTCAAATAGAACGCTTCCACTCCACAATAGCCGAAATCATGAGATGCCTTAAACAAGAACATCCTGACAAGAATTTTGACGCATTATTAGAATGTTCAGTAAACGAATACAATCACACTATTCATTCCGTTACTGGGAAAAAACCAGTTGACCTATTTTTTGGAAGGCCAACTTCAGCCGACCCTGACAATAGAGAACAAATAAGGACAGCCAATTTCGAAAAGTTGAAAAGAAAACAAGAACAAGATTTACAATACCATAACAAAAACAAATCTGAAAATATTAATTACGAGCAAGGAAATAAAATTTACGTTAAACAAAATAAAAGGTTAGGTACTAAACTTTCAAAAAGATATAAAGAAGAAATTGTTAAAGAAAATAAAACTACTACAGTAACAACAGAATCAGGAAAAATAGTCCACAAAGACCGAATAAAAAATCAATAAAATCCTATCTTTTTAGATCTCTTCTTTTCATCATCAACAGCCATTTAGGACAAGGATCAGTCGAAATATTAGAATATTCACAATCAGAAATAGTCACCATCGACGACGGCATTGGGAAAATTGAAACTGGCACTTACAGGATTTTCCACATCATAAATATTACAGAGTTTTCCATTATTACATCTAACATACGACTTGGCTTTATTAAAACTATACCAACATCCTATCCTTTATTCCCATTCCTGAAGGAAGAAATAGTCTACCTAGAAAGATCTAAAAACGAATTAACACCTAAAACTAGAAATAAGAGATCATTAGATGTAATAGGCACTGCTTGGAAATGGTTAGCAGGAAGCCCAGACCATAATGATTTAATAGCAATAAATGACAATCTTGGAGAATTAACAAAAAACAATAATGATCAAGTTATAATAAATAAGAGAATAATTGAAAGAATAAATAATATTACAGATGTAAGCAACAAAATACTGAAAACGTTAAAAGACAGCGAAGAATTCAGAAATACATTCATATTGCAAACGAAATTCAAAATTGATATAATAAAAAAGGAAATAGAAAACATAAAAAGAGCAATACATTTAACAAAAGCAAATATTATAAATACATTTATCCTATCAGAATCTGAAATGTTAAAAATAAATAATATCTTTACCAATGAAAATATGCCTTTTGAAAGCTTAGAAGAATCATTAAATTTTGCAGATATTAAAATCGCTGTAAAAAATGAAACAATAATCTACATTATAAAAATACCTAAAACAGGAAAGGAAATATGACAATCTATGATTATAAAACCTTTAAAAAAGAAAGACTTTATTTTAAAAATTAAACATGAGAAAATATTGAAATGTAATGATGACTACTATGGAATAAAAAACTTTTGTAAAAACATTGACAATGTAAAAATATGTAAACAAAATGAAATCTTAGATCTAAAAAACGAAAATTGTATTGTAAACATTTTAAAAAATAAACCCCACAACTGCACCATCACAAATAACGATCATATAAAAAACATTGAAGAAATTCAAACAGGCTTAATTTTGTTAAACGACTTTAAAGGAGAAATTAATATTGGAAATAATACTAGAAGTTTAAGTGGATCATATTTAATAAAATTCAACAATGAAACAATTAAAATTAATAACTATAAGTTTTCTACCAATGACATTGTAAATCTGAAACCTCTGCCAGCCTTAGTCCAACACAGCAACTCCAAAGCAGAATTCGAAGAAGTTCTGTCACTTCAGCTTATGAAGCAATTAAATTTAAAAAATATTGGGAAAATAAATTATTTAAATAAACTGGTTAAATCTAGTCTATTTACAAACCTCGGACTTTTGGCCACTGTAATTTTAATCATCATAATCCTAAAAGTAAAAATGAAAAAATCTTCTAATATTGAATCGCACATTATTATTAATCCAGAAACTACAGAAGTATCCAAACAGCTTCAAAGAAACCGAAGTCCTACATCCAAAAGAGTTACGCATACGAGCCTAAATAATATCCCATTTTTCTAAAGTAAACCAATCGGGGACGATTGGAATTTCGGAGGGAAGAGTTAAAACCCCACTTTGTTGCAACATTGTTGCAATGCATTCCCACCACCAAACAACACCTGTTCATTCAAATTAACTTCTCACACTTATTGCTGACGACATCGTCCGCACAGTAGCAACATCGTTGCAATGCTTTTCACAAGCAAAGAACATCTGTTCATCCCTACAGTAGCTTCTCACGCTAATCGCTGACGTGGATTCCCACGCGCAGACGTTTAGGCTAAGGTACTGGGCAAGAGTAGCATAAATAATATTGCACTTAGATCTAAGATTCAGTTTATCACCGAACTCAAAGTAAAGCACATAGTGCTGCCTAATAAAAGATATTTTAATAAAATACAATCAAAGTGTTTAATTTATATATATAATATATATATATATATATATATATATATATATATATATATATATATATTTATGTATATATATATATATATATATATATATATATTTATGTATATATATATATATATATAATATATATACATATATATATATATATATATATATATATATATATATATATTTATATATATATATATATATATATATATATATTTATATATATATATATATATATATATTTATATATATATATATATATATATATATATATACAGTGCGTTCATAAATGATAGCACATTTGCTAATCTGTGAATCAATGTTCTATAAAATTTCGACTATGCATGCTACAATTTTCATGTTTTGGTGGAACTTGTGTTACTATGTTCTCTTTCCAAAAGTGAACTTAAATTCCACAAAACTCTCATTAATTAAAATTACCGTTACTAAAATCTCTTACATAGCCATACCTAGCATATAAAAGCGTTCAAATAGTATAGCACAAAGGCAAAAAAGTCAGTATTTATAAAAAATAAGACAATAATTCATTTATTTATTGAACAAAAATAATAAAATACCATAATATTAATAATTTGTAATGCCACCTTTAGCTTTAATGCAATCAAATATTCTATTTTTCATAGAACTTATTAAGGTTTTCAGCAGATCTTGATCAAGTGCATCCCATTCTTTGAAAAATGAATTTTGAGCTCACTCACATTCATAAATTGACGATTGTCAGCATAAATTCTTCTGACGAGAATGCCCCATATGTTTTCGATGGGGTTGAAATCGGGTGAGCAAGCAGGCCAATCCAAAACATCGACATCGTTCGAGCTTAACCACGCTTTTGTGAATCTGCTGGCATGACAGGCTGCATTATCTTGCTGGAAAATATATTTTTTTTCTCCATTTGTACGTAAAAACGCCAGCAAACTACATTGGAGCAATTCACAATATTTTTCACTGTTCATTTTGGTCGGCACGATCTGCAGCTCCAGACAACGCTCTTCAGTAAACGCACCCCAAATCATTACAGAACCTCCACCAAAGTTTCTTCGAGAGAAACATTGGGGTTCTTTTCGGAGGTCTCGCCAGTAACTGCAATTTCCGTCAGGTCCATCCAAATTAAATTTTTTTTCATCTGAAAAAATTATCTTTTAAGGGAAAGTAAATTAATCAATTAATTCCTAACACAACATTTAACAACTTACATTTGACCAATTTTTATTCATATTCTTTTTGCAAAATTCGAAACGGTCGTTAATATGGCGTTTCAAAAGACGAGGAATTTTTTTCATTCTTTGTCTTTTTATATGTTTGGAAGAGTTGAGAACATTCCAAATGGTCGTTTTGCACACTTTGTTGGAAACGCATTCGGCAAGTTGGGTACAGCTCTTAGTACTGTTACTTGCTTTGTTCAAAACAAGTCGGCGCTCGCGTTCATTTAACTTATTTTTTGTGCCCGTGCTTTTGTTTTTGCCGTAATTTTCGATATTTTTCAAATAATTATAAATTACCTTCCGACTTCTGTTAATTTCAAGTGCAATTTCGGCTTTTGATCCACCATTTTCAAATAATGTTAAAATTTTACCTTTCTCAAATTCACTGAGTACTTTTCCCCTTGGCATTTTGTTTTTCACTAATGCTTTTAATAAAATTAAATGGAATATGTTTTATTAAAACGGTACTTTTAGTCAAACAAAGAGTTATTTGCATTTGTGCTATACTATTTGAACGCTTTAATATGCTAGGTATGGCTATGTAAGAGATTTTAGTAACGGTAATTTTAATTAATGAGAGTTTTGTGGAATTTAAGTTCTCTTTTGGAAAGAGAACATAGTAACACAAGTTCCACCAAAACATGAAAATTGTAGCATGCATAGTCGAAATTTTATAGAACATTGATTCACAGATTAGCAAATGTGCTATCATTTATGAACGCACTGTATATATATATATATATATATATATATATATATATATATATATATATATATATATATATATATATATATATATATATATATATATATATATATATATATATAATGTATATATATATAATACTGTCCAAATTTAAGACGCACAACAGTAATGGAAGAGAAGCTCGGCCAATGAGCCCTTTGGGGCTTTAAGTGCCACATATTTATTTTTTTTATATATATATATATGTATATATATCTATATATATATATATATGTATATATATATATATATATATATATGTATATATATATATATATATATATATATATATATGTATATATATATATGTATATATATATGTATATATATATATATATGTATATATATATATATATATATATATATATATATATATATGTATATATATATATATATCTATAAGTAACGTAGAACTAAACATTCCATAAGTTACGTTCCCACCAAAATTGCTGACGATATGTCTACTGCACTGCGCGTGTAGCTTAACAACAACAATAATAATAGCATAACCGCGACAGCAGTTTTGTTGGAAATGCATTTTATGCACATATTCTTTAAGCTCACATTGTACTCTTTTAAGCTCAGAATAAATTCAGCACTCAACTAAGAAGGTTGACTTTTATTTCTCACTGGCGCAGTCGGTTTAAAAAGAATCTGCCATTTAAGTAACTTGTTAAAATTCGTCAAGAATACCGCGCAAAGGTATTAATAAATAAGTCGAAAATTTTGAAACAAGTTAAAAGTGCCGCGCAAAGGTACTAAACAAAAATTAAATTAACATTTATTAGTGCCGCGTACTGAAAAACATTAATAAATTAATACCGTGCAAAGGTGTCACAATTACTATTTTTGGTTCCGGGACAAGATACTTCGTTGAAATTTTATGAGTGCCAAGGATAGCACTGGGATAGAAACTTTACTAGGCGCTCTATCTCTTGGATCAACAGCAACTACCAACACGGCAACAGCCAATAATATGATACTCCAAAATATTAACAGCATCGAACGCTTCGATGGCGATAAGCGCAACTTGGCTTTCTACATCGCGAGTGTGGAGGCAGTCATCCCAGCAATAGCCACGTTGCCAGCAAACGAGAAGCAACTTTATTTTATGGCAATTCTAAGGACAGTGACGGGGGTAGCAGCGCAAGCAGTACGCCGTGAACAACCAACAGACTGGACACAGCTGAAGACATTATTAATAGACGAATTTGGGGAACCAGCGCCGACACCGATGCTGATTTTAAATTTAAACGGCATTAAAGGTAAGAGTGGTGTAAAAAATTTGTGCGACACACTAAACATCGAAATATGCCGGATCAAAGATAAAATAAAATTAAGCGATGACACTGTTTCGGAGAAGCGGTTGCTTGAACAGACTTTAGAAAAAACCAGTTTATATGTGTTAAAAAAGGAGTTGCCGAACCATTTGACGAGTCTCCTAAACGCTAATCTAGTATCTGATTTTCGAAGTGCATTACGCGTATTACGCAATAATGGCGCGTATGACGTTGAATTAACCCATTCACAACCGAGCTATGATGTTCAAAAAGAAAGAGACCGTGTTAATAACAAAGGTAGATATCGAAATATTTTTGTTAAAGACGAATCTAGGGAATTTGCACAACCCAGTATTAATCAATTTAGGGATTTTCGAAATCAATCAAATTTCCAAAACCAACCAAATTTACAATATCAGTCTAACAGAGAATTCGCACAACCCAGTAGGAACCAATTTAGAAACTTTTCAAACCAATCAAATTTCCAAAATCAACCAAATTTTGAATATCAGCCCAATTTTCAAAGGCGCCCAAATTACGTGAATAACAATTTCAATCCGTTCCAAAATTCTAACAACTTCCCAAAAGGAAACCAAAACTTTAATCAAAATAACAAGAGGCATCGCAGTTATGACTCAAATCAGAGTAGGCTACGTAGATTTGGAGTCCCGCAACCCATGGATATAGATGAAAATTTTCATTTGGCGGCCTCGGAACAGCAAAATTACCAGCCATTGAACTAAATACTGAAGTCGGTCAGTTAAAATTTTTAATCGATTCTGGATCTTCTTTAAGTTTAATAAATCCTAATATTTTTCCATTTGAGGTAATAAAAACGGATAAAAAACAAATTAACACAATCAATGGCACCGCAGTACTAAATTTAGTGCAGTTTTTATATATACCGAATCTAATTGAAGGCAATTTAAAATTTTACGTTTTCCCTTTTTCAAAGAAATACGACGCTCTTATAGGAACCGACATTCTCAAAGTTTTAAAAGCAAAATTAGACTACAGTAATAACACTATAACTCTCAACAATAAAATATATAATATTTCAATCGGTACTCAAGAAAATTATTATAATTATGCCATGAATCAAGAAGGCTTAGAATTAGGGGAGGAAGAGAGCAAATTTAGAGTCGATCATTTGAATCAGGAGGAGAAAGGAGAATTACAAAAAATCCTAAAAAAATATAATAACCTTTTCTACTCAGAAGGAGATCATTTAACCTTTACGAATGCCATAAAACATAAGATAATTACAAAACATGAGGATCCAATATATTCCAAATCATACAGGTATCCTCAGGTACACAGGGAAGAAGTCGATAGGCAAATCCAAGAAATGCTAGAGCAAGGCATAATCTGTCATAGTAACTCCCCATATTCCTCACCAATTTGGGTGGTGCCGAAAAAGGCAGATGCCTCTGGTAAAAGGAAATGGAGGATCGTCGTAGATTACAGGAAGTTGAACGAAGTCAGTGTAGATGACAGATACCCTCTTCCTAATATAGACGAAATTCTCGACAAACTAGGCCGCTGTTTATATTTCACAACGCTAGATTTGACAAAAGGATTCCATCAAATCGAAATGGATCCGGAAAGTAGAAGGAAAACGGCTTTTTCAACGCAAAATGGGCATTACGAATTTTTGCGAATGCCGTTTGGGCTCAAAAATGCCCCTGCTACATTCCAACGATTGATGAACACAATTTTAAAGGATCTAATCGGAAAACATTGTTTAGTCTATTTAGACGATATAATCATCTTTAGTACCTCTTTACAAGAACATATCGAATCGCTCGATCGTGTTTTTAGCAAGCTAGAAGAGGCAAATTTAAAACTGCAACTGGATAAAAGTGAGTTCTTAAAAAGAGAAACAGAGTTTCTTGGACATGTTATCACTCCAGAAGGGATTAAAGCTAATCCAAATAAAATCAAAGCTATAATTAACTACCCCATACCAAAAACAGAAAAGGAAATTAAACAATTCCTAGGTTTAGCAGGATTTTACAGAAAGTTTATTAATAATTTTGCCCAAATAACGAAGCCATTAACAAATTGTCTGAAAAAAGGAAACAAAGTAAACCCGTGTGATAAAAATTACATAGATGCCGTAAACAAAATTAAAATTCTAATAACAAATGATCCAATTTTAACCTATCCAAATTTCGAAAAAGAATTTACCCTTACTACAGATGCTTCAAATATAGCTTTAGGAGCCGTGCTTAGTCAACAAGGCCATCCAATTTGCTTTGCGAGTCGTACATTAAACGACCATGAAGTCAACTATTCGACCACAGAAAAAGAATTGTTAGCGTTAGTATGGTCAACTAAATACTTTCGACCTTACCTATTTGGCAGGAAATTCGTAATAAAATGCGATCATAGACCTCTACAGTGGTTACATAATCTTAAGGAGCCCAATTCTAAATTACAGCGCTGGAAAATAAAACTAAATGAATTTGATTTTGAAATCAAATATGTTCCAGGAAAAGAAAATTACGTAGCCGACGCATTATCCCGAATTAAAATCGAGGAATGCTATAATGGTGACGATGAATCCGTTAGATCAGATATAGCTACGATTCACTCGGCAGGAGAAGATAATAGCCAATATATCGCAATAACGGAGCGACCCCTTAATTTATTTAAAAATCAGATAAAAATAATTAGGGGCAACGAATATAAAACCCATTTACATAAAGTTTTTAATAAAAATATAATAACAAAAACGTATAAAGATTTGAACTTTGAACTCATAAAGGATATAATTAAAACCCATCTGATAAATGAAGCAATGGCAATATTTATGCCTATAGACGAAGACTTTAACGCTTTTCAAAATGTCTATTGTAATTTAATCAAAACAAGAAATAATAAAGTAGTAAGAGCGACTAAGATACTAGAAAACATTGAAACATATTCCGATTTAAAAACGAAAATTTTAGAAATACATTTGGAAGGACTACACCAAGGAATAGAAAAGGTGGTTAACGTATTCAAAAACAAATTTTACTACCCCAATTATGTTAAAGAAGTTACAAAAATTATTAATGAGTGTGAACTATGTAACAGATGTAAAACAGATCATATTCCATATAAAATTCCTTTTAAAGTCACGCCTCCAGTATACGAAACCCGCGAAAAATTCGTTATTGATTTTTGGAAATGAGATAAAAAATTTTACTTAACCTGTATTGATCTTTATTCAAAATTCGCAACACTAGAAGAAGTTAGCTCGTTAGATTGGCTAGAAACAAAAAGAGCTTTATTGAAAATTTTTAATAGTTTGGGCCCACCGAAAACACTAAAAATTGATCAAGATCAAGGCATGAATAATGGCAACATAAAAAATTGGTGTGACCAACTTAACATAAATCTCGAAATTACAACTGGGAAAACAGGTATAGCGGATATTGAGCGCTTACACAAAACTCTTAATGAAAAATTAAGGATAATTAACACATCAGGGGATAAAGAATTAGATTATATAAAAATAGAGCAAACCCTTTTCACTTATAATCATTCCATTGTTCATTCTACTACTAGAGAAACCCCCTATAATATATTTTTCAATAAAAAAGAGCCTCAAACAAATCCTCAAGCTATAAAGGAAACACGTATCAATAACATGAATAGGTATAGACACGACGACCTCCCTGACACTAGATTTATTTTTGCGGAAAATTCTAGGAAAAGGCTTGAAAAAACAAGTAATCCCTATAAAAGAGCAGAAGTAGTTCAGACAGAACAAGATAATGAACACTTTATTGTTAAGTTTAAAGATAAGAAAGTTAGAAAATATAAGAGTCAGTTTAAAAGAAAGAAAAAACAGATTAACAGTGTTGATTCTTCCAGACCCGAAGGAGTTGACCAGGACCAAGCCGAATCTCCAATGGAAGTATAACATTTGGATAACAATTCTGGTACTCGTCCTAAACTTTCACCCAGTAATTAATCAACTAATTCAAGTAACTGAAATTACCAATAATCACGGATACCTCATAATCGAGCAAGGGAAATTTTCAAAACCAATAGCCTTCAAGAATCATATAATCCAAATAAACAAAACAGAACTTGAACTAGCGTTTACTAATTTAGTTAAAGAGTTAGAAAACAATAAATTTTTAAAAACAGGTTTGGTTCCAAAATATATAAAAATTGCCGAAAAGGAAAAAGAACTTTTTGTAAAAAGACATAGACGAGGTTTAATCAATGCTCTAGGCACAGGTTTTAAATTTTTGTTTGGAACTCTAGATGAGGAAGACCGTCATACTATAGAAACATCCTTACAGGACCTAAAGCAGAAAATTGCTAATAACGACATTAATGAAATGAATATAATAAACCATGTTAATAATGAGAACAAATTACTAAACGAGTTAAAAAACTCTACAAATGTTTTACAGAATAGTTTTACCCAAATAATTGTTTCCGATATTTTCCTAGATAACGTTAAGGCATACTTACAGCATATTCAAGATATTCAACTCGGAATTCAGTTAGCAAAACTAGGCATAATAAACCCAAATCTTATAGACCTCGAAACAATCTCGCACTTAGATACAGAACAATTTGAGCTTATTAAAACCTCTGTTTGGATTAATAATAATTTAATTTATTTCATCTTGACAATACCCACCGATTTTGAGTCTTATGACAAGTTAAAAGTTTTGGCAATTCCAGATGACATCCATCAAGAATTATATATTAAGGAAATAAATGATTTTGTTAGAATTAACAACACTATATTCGAATTAAAAAATAAAAAAGTCTTCCCGACAAAAGAAAAATGCTTGAGTAACCTATTAAATAATTATAAAGTTAATTGCTCAACTTTAACAAATAATAAAAGTACCATCAATTTTGTTCCACCGAATACCATTGTAACTAAAAATTTAGAAGAAACTCTAATAGAGCAAAATTGTAATCAACTTAAAATCAAAGTAAAAGGAAACAATGTTATAAATTTTAATAAATGTAAAATCAAAATAAATACCTTTGAAATATCTAGCACGGAAGACTATATCAAACCAATCATTGTACCCTTTGTAAAAGATTTAAAAAACATTGTCAAAATAAATAAAAATTTCGTTACCCTGCCCGAACTGAAACAGCATTTTGTCACAATTGAAGAAAACACGAAACATGTTAATTTTGGATTTATAATAATTTTATTGATTGTAATAATTTTTATAACGATCGTAATGTTAAAGAAATACTTTGAAAGAAAACAGAAAAATTGTAAAACCGATGAAGAAAATTCTGAAGGCGGGAGGAGTAACGTAGAACTAAACATTCCATAAGTTACGTTCCCACCAAAATTGCTGACGATATGTCTACTGCACTGCGCGTGTAGCTTAACAACAACAATAATAATAGCATAACCGCGACAGCAGTTTTGTTGGAAATGCATTTTATGCACATATTCTTTAAGCTCACATTGTACTCTTTTAAGCTCAGAATAAATTCAGCACTCAACTAAGAAGGTTGACTTTTATTTCTCACTTATATATATATATATATATATATGTATATATATATATATATCTATATATATAAGATTGTAATAAAACTCTCTCAATAAGTTTGAACATTATAGCCTAGACAGACGGCATCCTAATTCTGGATTACCGGCGCACTTAATCCGAATAAAATAACCTGACTAAACGGCTGATTGCTGTTTTATTAGGTCTGTCCACTTACATTACTATCACTATCAATTTCTGTCATCTATCACTCTCGATATGAGAAAATCTACAAGAAGTACGTGAACTGAAAACGATCAGAAACTTGTAAATTGACATTCACCGTTCATAATTGACAGCTGGATTTATTTGTTCGCCAACACTTTTCATGTTTAAAACTGTAAGCAATTGTTGAAAGTTTTTCGTTAGCGAACACACCTAATATTTTGTAAAATGGATGGAAAAAAATTCACAATAGACAATTTTCAGCAGTGTTGCCATCGCAAATTGCCCTAATCCTCTTTTATTTTGAGAATTAACTCATAGAGTTTATGCGGATTAGCTGCAGGTAATGCCCGAGTTAATTCGTATTAACTCGGTAATCCGGAATTAGGCTGCCGTCTGTCTAGGCTATTATTCAAAACACATTTTCGACAATACTTCTCGCCCCTGATAAAGGATAATTGAATATGTGCTGACCGGCCTAAAAATTTCTACCAGGCTATGGCTATAATAGGTACTTTTAGATATGAAGGGCATCGTCTGCCACTAAAATGTATGGAAGTTAACGGCCTTATGTACATATATGTATGGTTAGTGCGTTGACCTTCTAATCTGTAGGTCGTGGGTTCAATTCCCGGCTGAAGCATAACAAAATTTAATATCGAAAAGATTTTTCTTTCGAACGGTACCCACCTGCCGGCAAGAATTGGCAATTTTTCCGGTAGTAAAAATTTGTTAAAAATGCTGCTTAAAAGAGCTGTCTGACAAAACTAAGGTAAAGTGATGTCACAAGGGTTCTGCCGTTCTGAACCGCCTAATATAAGTAGGTCCTTTCTAATGTCCAAATTTAAAACGCACAACAGTATTGGAAGAGAAGTTCGCTGGTATCACAATGGGCCTTTCTGGCCTAAATGTGTCCTCTCAGAGCGGACAGCCACATAACGTAACCCAACCCAACGGCCTGCCATTTGTCTGGATGAAGGTATCCCGAGAGAATTCACGTTCAATGTTGAACATGAATTCTCAAGTACATACATTATCATTTGGGAAATTTTAACCGATTTTTTAAAAATCAGCCAATTAAAAAAACATCTGGCAACAGCGGTTTTTCATTTTATTCGATTGGTGTACACAGTTATTCTTTTTGATTACTTGCAATTCGTTGTTTAGAAAATCTCGATCGAGCGACGGAGCAAATTTGGTTCAAATCTTATTTGCAATTGCTTGTCATTGAGCAAGAATGAACGCAAAAATTAATAGCGATTTAAGGTCAGTAATTTGATTTTTCATTGAAATGGAATACATCTTTGAGCTTTGTCAACGCTTTGTACCGGGTCGAAGGACCTTGTCCATATTAAAAGCACATCGAAAATATTAATCAAAATCAGATCAAAAATATTTCAATCAAGTAGTCAAAACATATTGGCTTAACTTTTTGGGCATAAGTGCAGAATACGGCATATTGCGGCGAATACAGATTATTATTGTCGTTATAACAAACTAAAAATTTTTTGGAGGGGACACCCACATAATGTGTGGCTGAAGGTCCAAGTTTAAAATTGAGGTTGAGATTACTCGGTAGATACGCAATTTTTTTCTAAAATATGGGTATCAAAACACAGGTAATTTTAATACATTTTTACAGGTATATAAGACTTCATATGAATTTTTAACTTTCTAATGTTATGAAGAAAAATATAAAAGATAAAAAAAACATTTATTTCGAAAAAATCCCCCATTATCAAAAATTATGTATTGTTTTTAAGGATTACCTTTCCAATGTCATATAATATATATTTTTAAAGTATTTGTACATATTCTGAAGTTCACAGAGGAAGAGTAGTGACACAGTCATAATTATAGCGGTAGACGTAGATAAAGGAATAAAGGAAATATAGGATAAAATGGTGTAATTAAATCCTAAAATACTGTTGGAAACACACGATACATCGACATTTTTCTGCCAGTACAAGAGACTGATGTTTTATCATAAGTTTTTAGAAAAAAGTTGTTAACTAAATACACCTAATTCTGTTTTTACACGGTAATTGGTCCCAGGAAAACCCGTGTAAAAAAAGACATTGATCATATGCAAAATATGTGATTGGTTCCTTATCTCTAAAACCTATTGAAATTAGTGAAACTCAAGGATTTTTTAAGAACAACTACTAAGGTTTATTTTATTAAATCACATATATAATTTAATGTAACGTTGGAAAATCAAATTTGCTAAAAAAATACCTTTAGCAAACACGTCTGATTGCATGGATAGTTTAGAAAATATTAACACATTCTAGTTTTCTGTCACAAATAAATTTGATTGTATGCACTAAAAGGGAATTCCCCTAAATTTGTGATATTGTTACGTTTTTATTCTGTGAGCGTTTAATTCTATTTGAATTACCTTGTTCGATCACTGGTTTCTGTTAATAATAACTGCAACACTTATTTTATACAACTATATACAGCAACAATTTATTTATTAATCTCTATTTACAATCAACTCTGCTTACAATCA
Organism: Megamerina dolium; assembly: GCA_963854835.1. Taxonomy (NCBI): domain Eukaryota; kingdom Metazoa; phylum Arthropoda; class Insecta; order Diptera; family Megamerinidae; genus Megamerina; species Megamerina dolium. Next base: position 28,945,813 of record OY978530.1, read on the forward strand.
ACTATTTACAATCACTTAATTGTACTTGCAACTTTTGCCTCTGTATCGATGTTTCCGCAATCACGTTCGGGATCAAATTGATTCTCACTTCTCAACACTGGCTTTGTATAAGAAATAAACTACAAATGTTCAAGAGTAAAACGACTTATGATGTCGCACACACGATGATTCAATTCTTACTGAAAAGAAGCAATTCATTTTATTCGATCAATGCTTACAATGAACGGTACTTGTCTGTACTAATAATGATATTTTCTATGTACATACATGCATTTTAGGTAAACGAAATTCAATAGGTATACATAAATATAAATATATACATAATGTTTGGTTATTTCTAAACATACGATGTATTAACGGTGCATGTTAATACATAATGCAATTGATGACGTCGTTGACATACGTAGATCAAATAAATGGTATAACGCTATAATGAGGTGATTTTAGTGTTACATAGGCATAGTCGTTACACGAGAATGATGACGTCACATCCAATCTCATACATCCTGCCCGGCTGAAGCGTCGCGGTTCAGAATTCATCCTGCATTCCAGTGAGCCTTACCACCTTTTGTACTGGACGCTGACACTGGCGTTTGACATACTTGCCGTCTGCAGTTAACTGATCTCCATTGTATTCAATAGTAATGACGCGGACGAGGCCATCGCTACCAGGGTGTATGTCTGTGATCCGACCTATTCGCCAGCACACAGGTGGCAAATTCTCATGCCGGATAAGAACTACATCATCTCGCTGTAGGTTCAGTTCAGGTCTCATCCACTTACTGCGAGTTTGGAGTGAATTCAAATATTCATCCTGCCAACGACGCCAAAAGTTCTCAAACATTTTTTGCAATCGTTGCCAGTAAAGTAAGCGGTTGTCAGGTATATCAGGACGACAATTCAGTGGACGGCCAATTAAGAAGTCGCCCGGTGTTAAAGCTAGGCCACCTTCTGGGTCATCATATAACGCTACAAGTGGCCGTGAATTAAGACATGCTTCAATCTTCGTTAGCAGCGTGAATAGCTCGTTGTAGCGCAATGAATGCTGGCCTGTAATGCGCAGTAAATGCTTTTTGGCCGAGCGAACAGCAGCCTCCCAAATTCCTCCATGTTGTGGTGCAGATGGAGTAATAAATTTCCATTGCGTCCCTATTTGAGCAACGTGCTGTTGGGCGTATGTGGATACCCACGCATGCAAATCAATACGCATTTGTCTGTCCGCTCCTACGAACTGAGTTCCGTTGTCGCTGAAGAGTTTTGCACAAATACCACGGCGGCTGACAAAACGATCGTAGACGTCTATGAATGACCTGGTACTCAAATCCTCGGCAAGTTCTATATGGACTGCTCGTGACGCCATGCACACGAATATAGCTGCGTAGGTCTTTGTCGTTGTAATAGATCTTTTGCCACCTATGCGTACGTGAAACGGGCCGCAATACTCCAAACCGCTATTTGAAAATGGTGGAGCCACGAGTACTCGCTCTCGGGGCAATGATGCCATTTGCTGGTGCTGAAGAATTCGTTGATGTCGTCGACATAGGGTACATCTCCAAACATATGTTTTTGAATGTGAGCGCGCATGCATCACCCAAAACCTTAGGCGCAAGTATTGCAACATTTGCTGGATACCTCCATGAAGACATCGATGGTGGGCATCAGCGATGAGTAGGCTCGCGAAGGCACCCCTAGGAATAATCATTGGGTGACGTTGCTCAGTGGTGATTTCTGCATTTTGGAGGCGTCCTCCTACTCGAAGTATACCCTCACCATCCACATATGGGTTAAGCGATAAGAGCTGACTTCGACTGTCGAACCTGGAATTCGATATAAGAGCATTAATTTCGCCTCTAAATTCCTTACCTTGCACTTGCTTAACGGTCGCAAGCAGGGCCCATTCATATTCTTCAGCTGTGATAATATTAGCCCTCCGACTCCTGTAACACAGGAGAAAGCGTCTCAGTCTCGCCGTTGTATTCAGGACACGAGATAGTGTACTGAACTTCTCAATAAGAGGTATTCGGTGACCACATGCTGACGTCATGAGCAGGTGATGATCAGCGCGAATAGCGACTAATATACATTGATTATGGCATTCCAGAGTATGAGCCTGGCGTTGATCCTCAGTCAACTCTGGTACTGTTACCTCGTCTTCATATCGTATATGACAAGAAGGTGGACCTGACCACCACAATGGATGACGTTGAAGAGCTGCAGGCATAGTTCTGCCTGCTCGCACATTCCACAATCGTGGAATGGTAGTTTCCTTTACCGGCGCCACCTTAGTTTTTTCGGTAACAAGAATCATTCGAGAATCGCCCCCTGGTGTAATGGTATCTACGTAGATAACTGCAGCGTAGGCCTTTGAGCTGGCGTCACAGAACCCTTGAAGCATTACAGAGGCCGATGGTGACATGCGTAACCAACGAGGTACACGGATTAGTGCCAACTCACGAAGACCGTTGTGAAATGTAAGCTACTCATCTCGCAGCTCTGTAAGTAGCGGAGTATCCCAGTTGAGGTCTGCTTTCCATAGCGTTTGAATGAATATTTTCGCCAAGACAACAACTGGCGCCAGCATGAAAATAGGGTCGTACAACTTAGCTACGTCACTTAAGACACTACGCTTCGTTTGTGATGTATGAGGATCTGAAATTCTCACCTTAAAGAATAATTCATCGCGAAGGGGATTCCAATGCAAGCCTAAAACGGTAGCATCAGAGTCACACAATTCAATTTCAGTGGTTGACTCCTCTGGGTCGGTGATAGCTGCTAGTATTCTAGCACAGTTCGAGTTCCATTTGCCAAGGACGAACTGGCCTTGCCGAAGAATCGCATCGACATCATGAGCACGGTGAATACCTTCATCAGGTGAATCGAAACTATCCAAGTAGTCGTCGACATAAAACCTATCGATGATACTGTTTCTCGCTGCCACTTCGTGGTAGTTAGAGTGCGCGTTGAATCACTTATGCGTTGACCATTGCAGGGCCAAACACAAGCCGACCGAGGCGAGTACGGAGCGCGCACGGTTCGTCGAAGGGTCCCGCAGCAATTCCATCGGCAATTAATGCGGGCCAAATATCAGCGCCAATAAGTAAATCGATTTTGTCAGGTGTGCCAAATGTTGGGTCGGCTAACTGGAGACAAGAGATATGTTACCAGGCGAGTGTGTCAACATTAGACACCGGTGTTGTCGTAGTGATCGTGTACAAAATGTACGCTTCAAATTGCAGTGAAGATGTGTCGTCGATCGAGGATCGCATTCGCACCGTGGTGGTGCCTTTAGTGTATGCTGGTGCACTTGAACCTATACCTTCCACTCGTATCTCGCCGGAGGTTCTGCGAAGGTTTAGAAGTTTAAATATGGATTCACTGAGAAAGCTCACCTGAGATCCGATGTCACAAAATGCACGGCATTCGTGTAGTTGTTCATCACGGCTAAACAGCAGCACTCTGGCCGTCGCAGGTAAAATGATCCGGTCACCTTGGACAATGTACACTTGTACACACTCCAGAGGAGCACTGGCTAACAGTATGCCCGGAACGAAGGCAATTAAAACATACCGCTAGGCGTCTTACGAGTTCCCAGCGATCCTGTACTTGTAGATCGTGGAAACGTTGGCATTTCATAAGGCGATGGCTGCCCAAGCACTGTGGGCAAGCACCATCTGAGGGCGTTGTACCTGTAGATGGTGATGACTTCAAGGAGGCAACATGCGCCTTAACTGAGCGAGAGGCTAAACGTCGCGACCCCGATTGCATGCTAACGGATAGCGGTGTAGAGTTTATGTTGTTGGCACGTCGCTCAAGAAAGTTTAATAAGTCTTCTAGCTTCGCTAGAAGCTAGAAACGTGGACAGTTACGAGACTCATACCCCATTCGTTTCGTGTCGCGGTAGGTAGCTTCGGCAAAAGTACGGGGATTGCGATTGCATCCCAGTGTTGCACTGGAACTTGCATTACGGCAAGTGCACGGATTGAATTACGCACGCAATCATCTATGGTTCGCAGGGCAGTCGAAGTTTCTGCTGAGTTATCTGGTAGATCAAGAAAGCTCTGTACATGCGTATCTGCCAATAAACGATGAATGTCGTAGCGGCGTTTCAATTCCGACCACAGTTCCTCATAGCCACCAGTATACAATCCACCAATCATCGGAACACCCTCTGGTTCGACACATTGGCGAAGCTTGCTCAGTTTGTAAGTTGGATCTAAGTCTAATCGCTTGTGAACCATTGCTTCAAATAGATCTTTAAAAGCCAACCAATTCGTAGGCCTTCCGTCAAATCGGGGAATTGATAATGGATCCAGGCGCATGTCAGCCACTTGGTTGACTGTCGAAATCTTGCCCTGAACTGTATTTCGGCGAGCTATACGGCGTTGTAATGTGACACATATTGTGGAGTGCAACTTCTCTGTTGAAGCAAGCAACTCGTCGTGTGGGGTAACTTCAGCTTCTTCAGCCTTACCGACCAGATCGAAATGATGTTGTAGGAAACGATCAAAATGTTGATTTGCTCGGCTTAATAAAACCTCACACTCCACCTGATCTGGTTCGAAACCTACTTCCTGAATTTCTTTTCCCAGACGCACAATTGAAGCATGTGCCGAGGTACGTAAGTTCAATGAAGCCATTGATCGAAAAAAGACTTGAATAAAATATAAGACAGGTGGTCGCGTTCCTCACAGGAGGCACCACAAAATGTACAAGAAATAAACTACAAATGTTCAAGAGTAAAACGACTTATGATGTCGCACACACGATGATTCAATTCTTACTGAAAAGAAGCAATTCATTTTATTCGATCAATGCTTACAATGAACGGTACTTGTCTGTACCAATAATGATATTTTCTATGTACATGCATTTTAGGTAAACGAAATTCAATAGGTATACATAAATATGTATATATACATAATGTTTGGTTATTTCTAAACATACAATACATCGTACAATACATCGTATACGGTGCATGTTAATACATAATGCAATTGACGATGTCGTTGACATACGTAGATCAAATAAATAGTATAACGCTACAATGAGGTGATTTTAGTGTTATATAGGCATAGTCGATACACGAGAATGATGACGTCACATCCAATCTTATACAGGCTCTATATATACTCTGTTGGCAACACCCCAGAATCTTCCTGTATCGAGATTCTTCTCTTTCTTTCTCGTCGTTGTTTCGATACTACCAATAGTGTCAGTCACAATAGTGATGAGTAACCAACTGTCGATACTCGTTACAATATGAACATATTTCGCAAAAAATAAATTTAACCAAAAAAAATTTAAGCCCAAAAGATTCTGAATCGTGCTAAATGGAATACTATCGTGTCAAAAAATTTAAAATTTGTTTATTTTCAAACCATGTTAAATCGAAACCGTGTAAAAACAGAATTAGGTGTATTTCACCAAAAATATTCGTGTAAATTTACATATTTATATGTACTGATTAAATTCTAAAGTTATTTCGCAAAGAAGCAAAAATATTCAGAATATGTGTATTCCCCAAATTTGATTGCATTTTATTAAATTAAAATTAAAAATTAAATTATTAGATAAGTTCATAATGCAATTCGTATAATTTCTAATGCTAACATTCTTATGCAAGCATAAGAACTTATTCTCAATCGAAAACAATATTAAAATTTCAACCAAAAATAAAGTAATTTTTTATGTAGATATAAAAGTGTGTTTTATTAGATACGGGAAAAGACTTTAGTGTGAAGTATAATTAGGAAAAGTTCAAGTATTCCCTTTGGTGGCCCAAATTGTAATTTTGTGCATTGGTGTAAAATATTATAATGAAAACAGAAACGCCACATTTAATAGTTATAAACTTATACGCAACCAAAAATTTATCAAATGAAAATACATTATCGAATTAATGAAAATACAATAACGAATTAATGAATTCAGGGAGTACAGCAAGGCAGGTGAGTCGCTCTCGACCGTGTCGCTAGTTTTTCTTATTTCTCTTGGACATTTTATCCTTCTACGCTTTTGCATATACAGTATTTCGCTTTGTTCTTTTTTATCAAGTGAAATTCAGTGAAAAGTGATTTCCATCGTCATTTGTATAAGCTTGGTAAATCAAGCTATTTTCAAAAAAATTGAAAAAAAAAATTTTTATTTTTGATAACTTTTAAAATGTAAAAAAATAGGTATTAAATAATTTACATCAGTAAAAAGGTATTTAAAAAAACTTTCTTTTGATGACCATATTGTAAAAAAAAAATGCGACTTTATTGAGTAGTTTCGATTGCAAATCTGAAGTTTGAACTTGAGCCACGTCTTATATGGGCGTTGCCGCCAAAAAATTATTGATTTGTTATATTCACAAAAATAAGCTCTATCCGAAGCAATCTTATATATTTTCTTTTCCTTAGGAGGCCATATTCTGCACTTGTTCCACTCTTTTTATAGCACAATATCACTGAACAGGTAATCATTTTGTTATTGATTAGCAGATAAATATTACAATCTACAGCAACAGCAGCAGCAGTGGCAATTCATCCAAAGTGCCAATATTTAAAGTAATATTAAAAAATAGTGTAATAATCAATGATATACTAATATAAATAATAATAATAAATCATTCATTTCATTCATTTTTAATATTCATTAAAAATATGGGTAGATATACAATATACATAGTTTACTTGTTTCTTACATATTTATATTCGTCCTGTATTTCTTATTTTCTGTACATTACTAATTGGATTGTAGGTCTGGTCGAGTTTATAAAAGTATACCAATAAAGTTTGAACACCCTCAAATTCTAGATTTACTTATAAAGCCTCGTTTTCTAGTCACTAGCGTCATTTAATAAGTGACAGCTATATTTCAACATATGCTCGATTCTTTACGGATTTGTAACCTGTGAAAAAAAACTTTTTAAAAATATATGTTGTGTTTTTCGCTGAATGAAAAATACAATATTTCTAGGGTGCAACAAGAATATCTCGCTACTTTTTCACCATTTTTCTATTTTAACAATTTTTGTAACAGTTAGCTAAGAATGGTAATGGATTGCATTAATACTCTGAAAGTGCATGAATTTTCGAATTAGCGACTATTAATTTATTGGAATCAATTCACAGACTAACTTGCCACCCAGTCATCCATCCACCCATCTACATATCTAATCCTACAAAAGTTAAATAATTTCGTCGTTGTTTTCAGTGTGTACTGGTAAATGGTATAGAACAAGATAGCTGGTCCCAAGTCTTAGTACTAAGGTGAAGGATTTTCAATTTCTTCACAGGCGACTTGAGAAGGACGGAGGAGATTGGTACTGATGCTCATTGTTCAAAATTGGGCATAACTCAGTCACACAGAGATAGCAATAGTCTCGAACTATACTACATTCAAAAACGTATTGTTCTGTCAGAAAACAGTGGAACGATTATCCAGAGGCAGAATACTATGGATATATTGGGTACCAGAACACAAAAGTATACAGGGAAGTGAGACTGTCGACAGTACCATCCAAAGGCTCCTTTCTCTCTGATACCCAAAAGCGTAACATATAATGCTGTTGTGCGTCATTCATCTGTATATAACAATCAAAACTCAAGCTTTTTAGAATAGCGGTAGAGGTCGAGAAACCTAGCATCAGCAAAGAGTCCTGCGTCTTAGACAGTACGTCACTGTTGATAACTACGCTTTTGAAGTAGTGAAAGCCCTTCACTATTTTCTTACAACCAGCATTAACACCAGTAATGACGTCAGCCTGGAGATATTGCGAAGGTTCACTTTTGCTAATAGGTGCTACTTTGCGCTAAGTAAGCAATTGAGAAGTCGGGTCTCTCATCATGCCTGTCCTTGCATATGGCGCCGAAGCTGGGACAATATCCATCTCAGATGAGAGAATGTTCCGAGTTTTCGAGAGAAAAGTCCAACGCAAGATCTTTGGACTTATTTGCATTGGTAGCGAGTATCGAATAAGGTACAACCACGTGCTGTATGCCGACACCGACATAGTAAAGCGCATTAAAATTCAGCGGCTGCGCTGGCTAGGTCATTTCGAGCGAATGGATGAACACGCTCCGGCTAAGAGTATGTTATATTCGGAACACGCTGGTGGACGACGCGGAAGAGGCAGACCTAACCTCCGGTGGAAAGATCAAGTTCTGGAGAACTTGTCAGCATTTGGAATTTCTAACTAGCCCCAACTAGCGAAGGAAAGAGCTGGCTGGGGAAGCATGCTAGATTCTGCCAAATCGATTTTCGGTTATAATAGCCACATAAGTAAGTATCCTGTTACAAAAACAACAACAAAGTTGCACACGTCTTATAGTAAACGATAGAGTCAGGGCGTGTAACCTAACCTAATCTTTCTTCTAATAAAAGAACAGCGATGCCACTTTCCCTAAACACCGGCATGGTAATAAAAATAGTACAATAAACAAAATTATATTACAAAATTCATCCCCTTAATTGTTAATTATTTATAAAATTTTAATAAAAAAATACATCTTTTATAAAATTCTTTGCCCTTAAAAAAAAAGTAAAGATATTTTGTAAAATATCTAGTACTACAACATCTCTGTGTATTGTTCTTTGACAGACTATTAATTAATTAATTGTCTTAATTGTCAATTTCGTAATTTGCACCATGGAACTTAAGCAGCATGTTAAGGGGGAAGACCACTTTGACGGTTTGAAAAAATCGAATTATTTTTTTTTTGCTTGAAATGTTCTATGAGGTGTGTATTTTAATGTAGTATGCATCTATAGTCCGCCAGAAGCATTTAAACGAGGTAACGAGACGATTTTTTAAAAAATATCCCGGGACACTGAGCGAGTTTCTAAAACTTCAAACGCGTTTATCTCGAAACATTTTGTAAACTGGTGGGACATATCACGCTTGCAGTTTTCAACCGATTTTGATGAAACCTTGCAAAATTATCGAGAATTTAATTCTGCATCGAAATACTGGATGGGATTTTTGATATTTTATAATTTGGATTTTTAAAGCACGATTTTAAGGCAAAATTTACAGGTAAAAAATTAACAATTTTTTATAAATAGCCACCATTTTCGTAAAAATTAACTTTTCAAAAAACGGCTTCAGTATTTCAGTGCGAAATTATATGGAAAATAACCTGCCTATCTAACTTTTGTTGCAGATTCACTTGCCAAGGGTCCAGATGTCCCACCGATGGGAAAAACCGGGCTGGAGGGGGGCTACGCGACCTGGTGCAGCGTGTACAGGGAGCCCGAGATCCAAGCAAAAAAAAATTGACATTTATTGTAAAAAAGATAACTAATAAAATCATATAAAACATTTTATCATTGCAAGTTGCTTTAATGCCGAAAAAAAATTCCGAAAATACTTTATTTTCCGACAGTTCAAGGTGGTCTTCCCCCTTAAGTATACGTCTATAGTTATTCATTCTTTGTTTGCCGCATTGTTTTAATTTTCCCATACATTTATCGCTGATAACTACGATTATATTGTCATTCATATGTCAGTTTATATATTCATATTGATATATAAATTTGTTTTAGCATTATATTAGTAATATAATATATTATATAATATATAATATATTATAGTCATATTTTATAGTACATATGTAGTTTTATTTGTACAAAAAATTTTAAAACTCTTTGTACTAGTCACTTCTTCATGAACATGCAATGTTGAATATGCTTACAACACTAATTTTAACATAGTATCACTGTACTTCGTATTTTAACAGTGGTGTGTAGTGACGACGGTAAGGCAGGTGATGGTGCTGGTGGTGAATTACCATCATTCTTAAATACGGCATGAATTTTATGTCAAGGAAACCCAAAAACAAATACAAATAAATAATCAACAATATCATTACCAAACTATAAATATTACAAAATCATATAAAAAATACTCAATCACCCATATTAAAGTTGGAGAGTCGTTGTTTCTGTTAATCTGTGTACACGACATATGATGAATTTGAGTCGACTTCATTAATTTCAACTTTAATGATATTTTGTGCTGCTACTGTTTTTGTTGTTGATGGACTGAAAATTGTGAATCATTATCATTAAGTTGTTGCTGGTGATTTGAGCGATGTACACTATCTTCATTATCGCTGCGATGAAAAGCGCCACCACTCTGTCCGCTTATGGAATTGCGTCTGAAAGAAAAATGAAGAAAAATATCGCATATAAATTTTTTCATGCCAATATTTTTATATAGATTCTTTACAAAGTCATTGCCATTGAGCGTTTCTCTATAGTAATCTAAACGCTAATTAATCTTCGAAAATATAAAAATTGTTGTTTGCGCTGCCATACCGTTCATCCAAACGATAAGACTGTCAATTTATCGTTCGCATTTGCGCCAACGTTATAGACATAGTAGAATCATTTTACAGTAGGTGGAACGCGTATCGCACTGGTATGAATTACCTATATAAATATATAGATTAGCATCGAGCAAGCCATTCGTGAGATAGAGACAGACACTGACACCAAGATCTTTGAAAAATGGGTTGAGAGGAAGCGCTACTGCGAAGCCAGATGAAGCAACCACATGAATAAATTCGTGCTCCGTAAATAATAGGAATGTTTGTTCTTTCGAATATCTGGTCTGGTGGTGTTGTTGGTGGTGGTGCCTCAGCCAGGTTGGTGCTAGCGAAATCCTTTTTGAACTCAGCGCAACTCATCTCACTGGATGTCATGTAGTTTGTTCTACGTGCTATGTGATGGCACCTTCACCTTGTAATGATGGTGCCATCATGTAGCTCCTTCTGCTTGCTATGTGATGTCACCTTCAGTTTTCAATAAGGTTCCTCCACGTGGCGACCACCGGGCAACGCCTTCGTGGCACCCGCTGGGGGCGGCTAAAGTGAGTGACTAAAACCTCCTACGTTAGAAGTTGTGCGTTGGGCTTGGGACCGACCACATAAAAACTTCCCTTAATGAAAAATCAAACCGTGCCTCGGAAAAGGACTTTTCATGACGGCCCCAGCAAACGAAATAAGAAGCACGATTTCCAGATATACACCTGGAATGTCCGGTCCTTCTATAGGAAATGTGCCTCTATCCAGCTGGTTGATGTCCTCGACACATAAAGGCTGTCATCACTATACTTCAGGAAATGCCATGGACGGACCAGAGTTGCTCTAAAAGAGCATCTTGCGATATATATTACAGTCGCCATGCGGAGAGGCACAAACTCGGATGTAGATTTGCTGTCAGTAAGAGACTACATCTTGCTTCACGGTGAACGAGCAGCTGGCAACAATCCGCATAAAGGCAAACATTTCTAACATCAGCCTAACATATGCCCACGCTCCGACGGATGAGAGGGACAATGCGACCAAAGAGAGCTCTTCAGCTCTTCAAAGAACTTGGTAATAAGCTGCACCAGATTTCAACATATCGACATCCATAAAGCGATGTGGCTGTCTCCAGATCAAAGAACAAAGAACCAAATTGATCACATGATGATCGATAGGAGATATGCTTCCAATGTGATGGACGTTAAATCGAAACGGGGTGCCAACATCAACTCGGATCACTACCTTGTTGCAGCTTAGGCGCGAACACGTTTATGTACCTCAAAGAACGAACGAAATCCCACACAGAGAAACCTTAACATAAATAAGTTGCAATCGCCAGAGATAGCACTCGACTTTTACCACTCGACTATCGGATCTGCTTATACAGAACACTCCCCCTCTTGATGATACATATATCCCACTCCATGACTACTGCTGCCGAGGAGATTATCGGTTTCTACCGGGCTCTGAGGAATGAGTGGTCTGATCAGGAGTGTCGCAACAATACCGCAGAGAAAGACGCCGTCTGCAGAAAAACCCTGCGTGCAGGTGCTACTCGAGCTGTTGAGGAGGGATGCAAAGAGGAGTACGGGAGCAAGAAGAGGGATCAAGAAAGACGCGAGTGTAAGGAGATAGAGATGAGTAGAATCGAGAATGAGTCTCGAAAATCTTGGGTATTCTCCAGGATTTGTGGCAGTGTGAAAATCTGCTCTATGGTGGATTTACCAGGTCTGAAGCCACACTGATAAGGTCCAATCCGGTTGTTAAGGATAAGCTTCAAGCTTTCACACAGTACGTTCGATAGATCCTTGTATGCGATGTTAAGAAGACTTATTCCACGGTAGTGGGCACACATTTTGGGGTCTCCTTTCTTATGTACGGGACAGAGAACACTGAGCCTCCAATCATCGGGCATGCTTTCATCTGACCATATTCTGCTTATGATCAGGTGCATGCTGGTGAACAGATTATCGCTTTCGGTCTTAAACAACTCGGCAGACAAACCATCAACACATGCAGCTTTGCAGCAGAAATCCTTCTCTGACCTCATCATGATCGGGTGGTGAAACATCTCCTCTACTAGCGGGATTGTTCGAAGCGTCGCCATTCAGTAACATTCAGTAACGTCCATATGCTCACTACATTCTGGACATCTGTAACCAGATTCTCATTGTTGTCACGAGAGGAAGAGGCTCCATGGTTTAAACCGCCACTCAGGCGCCTGATCTTCTTAACTCATTTTCAAGTCTCATCCCGACCTCCTTGCACTCGCGTCTTTCTAGCTCTCTCTCTCGCGTGGCACCTGCACGCAGGATTTTTCTGTAGGCGGCGTCTCTCTCTGCGATAGCTTCGCGATCGTAGCACTAATTCCTCAGAGGCCGGTAGAAACCGATTACCTCCTCAGCAACAGTAGTTATGGAGTGGGATATGTTTGTCCACCGAGCGCATGTATCATCAAGCGGTGGAGTGATTTGCATAAACATTGATTGCAGCTTATTGACGTCAAGCTTTCTCTCTGTGTTGGACTGCGATTGTTCTTTGCGACGCATAAACGTGCTCGCACTTTAGCTGCAACAAGATAATGATCCGAGTCGATGTTGGCACCACGGAACGATTTCACGTCCATTACACTGGAAGCATACCTTCCCGCAAACATCACTTGATCAATTTGGTTTTTCGTTCGTTGATCTGGAGACATCGACGACGCTTTATAGATGTCGAGATGCTGAAATCTGGTACTACCAATTACCATGTTTCGTGCTGCGGCTAAATCGATCAGACATTCATTCCGTTATCAGAGGTGTTCTGGTGGAGGCTGAATTTGCCTACAGTTGGACCAAAGGTACCTTCCTTGCCCACCCTGGCATTAAACGCCAAGCACAATTTTTATGTTGTGGCGGGGACAGCCGTCATAAACTTCTTCGAGGCGCTGAAAGAAGTTCTCTTTGGTCGCATCGGCCTTCATATGGACTTGGGCACATATGTTAAAAGTCTGATGTTAAAAAAGTTTACCTTAATGCGGATTGTTGCCAGCCGCTCATGCACAGGTGTGAACTGCGAGGCAAGATGTCGTAGTCTCTTACTGACAATAAATCCACATCCATCCATCGTATTTCCTGCAGTGCGATGATGTCAGCCTTGTATTTTTCGAGGACATCAACAAGCTGGATAGAGGAAGGGACCGGACATTTCAGGTGCATGTCCGTAAATCGTGGTTATTACTTCGTTTTCGGGGGTCGTCGACAAATGGGGTAGACCTTATCCGAGGCAAGGTTTCATTCTTCACTGGGTAAGCGTTCTCATGTAGTGGGTCCCAAGCCCACCGCACAACTTCTAACGTAGGAGGTTTTCGTCACTCACTTTAGCCGCCTACCAGTGCGTGCCAGGAAGTCTTTGCCCGGTGGTCACCACGTGGAAGATCTCCACTAAAAAATGAAGGTGACCATCACATAGAAAGCAGAGGTTGAGGCAGTTACACACGTTACCTTGCGAAAACACCACCAGACCATATATATATATGCATATATATATATATATATATATATATATATATATATATATATATATATATATATATATATATATATATATATATATATATATATATATATATATATATATATATATATATATGTAATATATATATATGTGTGTATATATATATATAAATTAAAACAACCGGTTGTTGGTTGTTATGAAAGGAGTTAGTCTTTATTTAGCAGCACGATGTGCTTTGTTCAATTACAAACTTAGACTACTTGCTTACGGCTAAGCTACTTTGTTCCTAACCTTCGCTTGAGTCGTACCATGCTTAATCAGCGAAAATGACTTTGCGCGTGTAGCGCTACTTGATATGTTTGTTTTTATGAAACTAAGTGCAGCGCATTCCAATGTAATTGGAATGCTAAAAGTTGCTGATGTGATCGTCAGCAAAATTGTGTGGGAAAGGGATTTGTAAAATGTTCCTTTAACTCCTCCCCCCGAAATTCCAATCGTCCCCGATTGGGTTAAAAAAATGGTATGTCGTTTAGACTTTTATGTCTTGCTGCTTTCTTTAGATCATTCTTTGCCATTTGGGGTGCTTCTACATTTTGAATAATAATTCCAGAACTCTTACGTTTCTTACATTTAATGATTATAATTGTGGTTATGATTAGGGCTAGAAGCACGAAATGTGTGAACATGCTGGATTTCACTAATAAGTCTAAGGAGCTAATTTTCTTAATATTCCGAATATTTAGCTCCTTCATGAATTTCAAAGACAATACTTCATTGAACTCGGAACGAGAATTCGAATGCTGAATTAGCGCAGGCAATGGTCTCAAGCTGTGTGTTTCTAAAGCTATAAAACTTAAGTCATTAATTTTTATAGTTTCATTAGAAAATCTTATTAAATATGAACCTTTTAAACTTTGTGTGTTGTTGTTACAAGTGAAATTTCCTTTGAAGTTATTTAACAAAATTAATCCATTGTTTAGTTCTTCAATTTCTTTGATGTGCTCGGTGTTTGTTACAATACAATCATATGGTTTATTTTCTAATAAATTTTTTATACATTTTTCGTTCTCTAAATCAATGATTTCGTTTTGTTTACATATTCTTATCTCATTTATTAATTTGCAATCGGTTTCTACCCCATAATAATTTTTGTTACATTTCATTGCTTTTTCATATCCTATTTTTAAAATTTTTTCGTTTCTGTTTAAAGGTTTTATCAAAATATAATTACAATTTTCGTTTCCGGTTTTGGGTATTTTTAAAATGTAAATTAGTATGCTTTGTTTTATGGCAATTTGAATATCAGCAAAATTTAATGATTCCTCTAAAGAATTAAATGGCATGTTTTCTTCTAAAAATATTTGATTTATTTTGTTAACTTCTTCATTTGATATTATAAAGTTGTTAATAATATTAGCTTTAGTAAGATGAATTGCTCTATTAATGTTTTCTATTTCTTCCTTTATTATGTCAATTTTGAATTTATACTGGAGTATTAGTAAGGTTTCGAATCCATTGCTACTTTTAAGTGTTTTTATTATTGAATTGCTTATCTGGGTAATATTGTTTATTCTTTCAAAAATGTTTTTATTTATTACTAACTGTTGATTGTTATTTTCGATAATTTCCTCAAATTTACTGTTAATGGCTACAAGATCATCATGATCAGGGCTTCCTGCGACCCATTTCCAAGCTGAACCGATGAAGTTTAATGAACGTTTATTTCTATTTTTTGGTAGGATGTTGTTAATAGTGGCGATTACTTTATTGATTTCTTCTGTTATAAATGGGTATAATAGATGCGCTGCTGGGATGTTTCTGCCAAAATTAGTTTTTACGTCTTCTATGATAGTGACATATTCGGTGAGATTAATGATATGAAGTATCCTGTATGTTCCCGTTTGGATATTCCCGATCCCATCCTCGATGGTGACGATTTCGGATTGAGAGTAATCTAGTACCTCAACCAAACCGTAGCATAGAAGATTTAGGGAACCGATTAATCTAGAAATGAGTTTTTGATTAGTTTCTTATGCGGTCTTTATGAACTATTTTCCCTGATTCTGTTGTTACGGTAGAATGCCTATTTTCTTTAACTATTTCTTGTTTATATCTTTTTGAAAGTTTGGTACCAAGTCTCTTATTCTGTTTAACAAAAATTTTATCACCTGTTTTATAGTTAATTGTTTCCTGCCTGTTTTTGTTGTGATATTTCAAATCCTGTTGGGCTGTTTTTAGTTTTTCGAAGTTTCTTTTTATAATCTCATCTCGATTATTGGGATTAGCTGAAGTGGGTCTGCCAAAAAATAAATCGACGGGTTTTTTCCCCGTGACAGAATGGATGGAGTGATTGTACTCGTTCACGGAACATTCCATTAGCTCGTCAAAACTTTTATAGGGATATTCCTGTTTTAAACATCTCATGATTTCTGATAAAGTAGAATGGAACCTTTCTATTTGTCCATTTACCTCACTTTTATAGGGTGGAGCAGTGAATATTTTTATACTGAGCTCATTTTCTAACATAAATTTTATTGGTTGTGAATTGAATGTTTTCTCATTGTCAAAAACTATTGATTTGGGTACGCCGAAGTAAAATATTATTTCTCTTAATGGTTTCTTTATATTTTCGATACTTTTTCCATCTATTTTATTTACTACAGCTAACTTGGAGAATTTGTCAATAGAAGTGAGTACTTTATGTTTATCTGTTGAAAAAATATCAATATGGATGGTATGTCCTGGATATTCTGGTAAAGGTGTAGCCACTAATTTCGGATTGTTTGGATGTCGTTCATATTTATTTTCTTTGCGAATTTTGCACAGTTGTGTAATTTTTTTAATTTTTTTCGCCATAGCGGGGAAATAATATTTTCCTAGTATCTGCATTCTATTTTCCTTTTCGTTTCTATGAGCACGATTATGTTCTTCAATAATAATCCTTTCTTGATCTTCTGTATTAGTTATATCTTCTACTGTTAATTGTGTAAAGCGAATCTTGTAATTGGCGAAATGTAAAGGATATATTTCTTGAATTTTCAACATTATTGTCTCTGTTGTTTTAACACCATTAATTACTGCTGGATTTAAATAATTTTTCAAAAGTGATTTTAGCGATTCTTTAGTGTAAGCTTCTTTGTTTATTATGTGTCTATGGTAAGTTGGAAAAACTATTTGGAACTCATATGATGCTTGGGAATCTTCTGAAATGAAGATTTGATTCTTAAAGACATTGATTGGTATTTCTACGGAGGGTATTAAATTTTCGGAAGAGCTGTCACTACTGTGAACCGTTACTGAATTAATATTGGATGTCGGTGGCCTTGAAAGGCAATCGGCTACGATATTCGTACTGCCTGGTTTATAAATGAGTTCGTGATTATATTCTTCTAACTGCGCTTTCCATCTTTTCATTTTGGCATTGGTATTTTTGTTGCTAAGTGCGAAAGTCAAAGACTGGTGATCGGTAAAGATTTTTACCTTTTTTGAACCATATAGGAAACATTTAAGCGACTGTAATGCCCAAATTATAGCGAGCATTTCTTTTTCGTTCGCTGCAAAATTTTCTTCTGATCTGCTTAGTGTTCTGGAAAGGAAACAGATTGGCCTGCCCTCTTGTGAAAGTACGGCACCTAAAGCATAATTAGAAGCATCTGTGGTAAGCTCGAAGGCTTTTTCGAAATTTGGATAATGAAGCATAACATCATCTGATATTAAACAATTTTTCAATTGTTGGAATGCTTCTGCTTGTTGTGCTGTAAATTTTAACTGTGTCTTTTTTGACATGTTCTTTGAAATTCTCCCCATTTCTCCTCTTAATATTTCGGTGAGAGGTTTCGCAATATTTGCGTATGCTTTTATAAACTTACGATAATGTCCAGTCATTCCTAAAAAGGAACGTAAATCGTGGACATTTCTTGGAATTGGAAATTTTATTATTGCTTCTACCTTTTTTTGTGTCGTGCGAATGCCATTTTGGCCAACTAAAATACCGAGAAATTCTATTTCTTCTTTTATGAACTCGCATTTGTCATATTGCACCTTTATATTTGCTCTCTCAAGGGTGTCAAAAATAATCTTCAGATTATCGAAATGTTCCTTCTTGCTTTTGCTAAAGATGATTATATCATCGATATAAACGTAACAGCATACACCGATATGTTCTCTAAGGATGTCATTTAAGGTGCGTTGGAAAATAGCAGGGGCATTTCTTAAACCAAATGGAAGTCGAGTGAACTCAAATTTCCCATTTGCAATAGAAAATGCAGTCTTTTCGATATCCTCTTCATTAAGGGCAATTTGATGGAATCCGCTTTTAAGGTGTAGAGAAGTATTTGTTCGACCCTAGGTTAGCTAAAATGGTAGTAATATCGGGAATGGGATATTTATCTGGTATGGTGTCTTCGTTTAGCTTACGATAATCAATTACCATACGAAATTTTTTCAACCCAGAAGCGTCCTCCTTTTTGGGAACGATCCATTCTGGGGATTTATATGGGGATTTCGATGGACGAATAATGCCATCTCTTAGCAATTCCTCAACTTGTTTGTCTATTTCCTTCTTTAAAGGCATGGGGTACGGATACGTTTTGGAATAAATCGTTCTGTCACTCTTTGTTCTAATTTCAGCCTTTACATTGGTAACATAGGTTAGTTTTTTATCAGGTTCAGAGAATAAATTCGAACAAGCGTTAAAGAGGTTTTTCAAGTTTCCGCAGTCCTCAGGGCTAAGATGGTTTAACCGTAACATTGTATGTGCGATGGAATCAATTTGTAACTGCTGGATAGGATATCTGTATTTGTTTAGAAGTGTGAAGTAGTTTGCGTTTGTGAAGATTATCGCATTCAAACTTTTCAGTGTATCATTGCATCGAAGGTTGTTAGGTTTGGTAGGATATGAAACTTTATTTTCCCTATTTCATTACCAAAAATATCAATATATGCATGGTGAGAAATTTTTACTGGCCCACCAATCGAGTTTGCAAAAAAAGTTTTATTTGGGATGGGATTTCTGATGTATTTAGATGTAATGTAATTTTTGTTAGAGCCCGTGTCTAGTAAGAATTTCAACTCATTACCATTTTTCATTTTGAAATAAAAGTATGGTAACGAGGAGTAGTTTAGTCTAAAAAATTTAATATTGTCATTAAGGGAATCGAGGTTTCCGGTTTCTACTTCGTATTCGAATTCAAAATTATGGGGATCCGTGTGGTGTTCCTCTGCATATTTAACAATTTCATCGCTATCTTGTGTAACACACTCTGTTGCTTCAGTGTTGAAGACTCTTTGAAATTTATTGGGTCGTTGCACACTGTGTGAGGGTGGTCGCTTATTTACTTGATTAAAGTTATTGCTATTTTGCGGTGATCTATCGATGGGAGATAGCTGAGCTTGGCGGCTAAAATTTTGAGTTTGCGATGGTCTGTTTTGATAGTTAACCTGCCTTGTTTGAATTGATCGGTCTACATCCATCGGGACTGATGGCTTAGGTGGAAGGGGAGGTCCAAAATTTGGACGTGGTGAGGTGTAGGGTCGATTTTGCTCGTGTTGAGCAAATGGGCCTGGTCTAAAAACTTGCCTGTGCGAAAAATTTGTTAACTCTGGATAAAAGGGTTGGCGTTGCGGTTTCTGCGAAAATTGTCGTTGCTGTGAATGATTGGGATATGTATTTATTGGTGTTCGTCGCATGTTATTCGCATGATTTGTTCTATAATTCATATTGTCCAATTTGAGGCACATATGAAGAGCTTGAGGTAAACTGGTTAGTTCTCTTACACTTAAGAGACTCGGTAGGGTACCATTTAAACCCCTTATAAAGGTATCGAGAGCTTTTTCTCTATAGGCCGCTGACATGGCAGTTAACGCTTCTTCCCCCAACTCAAGACAGTCGATTTTATCTAAAATGAGGGAAAGGTATTGATAAACCTTCTGATAAAATTCCTCGACGGTAAGGTTACGTTGTGCAAGAGTTGTCATTTGGTACTCGAGAGTACTTACGTCTCTTTTATCCGAGTAGTGTAACATAAGACACCTTTTTATTTTACTCCAATTCAATGGAGTTCGATATGATTCGAGTGCCGCATCCGCCTCACCGACAATTTTATGTCGAATGGTGTGCAAAATTGCAAAATATTTAGGAGTTTCCTTATTCTGTCCGTACATTAAAAGTATCCTATCTACTGACTTTCTCCAAGAGCTGAACTCCCCTGGTTTGCCTAAAAATTCCCTAAGACATTTGACTACATCTGGTACTCTTTCGGATGCGTCGATATTTCTACTAAAGTCTATTATTTGCTCCTCATTTTCCTCCGATTGGGGATTTAAAATGGCTGAAACTGTCTCAGCTATTATATTTGCAAGTTCCTTTTTTTGGTTAATAGAAAAGGATGATAATGTAGTATTAGTACTGGATGAGTGTAAATTCAGTTTGGATAATGTCGCAGCTATTTGTTCCTCCTGACTCATTTTGACAATTTAAGATTTTTATTACTCTTTGTAACAGTATAAATTATGCCAAAAAATAATATTTTCTATTTCACAAATCAGAAATACTTAGAAAAATTTTGTTTTATACGTATTTTATAATTATGTA